>JBBDGP010000098.1:4770000-5970000 GCA_037952835.1 Lithobates septentrionalis
TTTTTTTCAGCACTTTACGGATCCATCTGTACTGATCCAGCTCCCGGAGTTTGAGGTCGGACCATGTTTTCCGAATCTGATCTTTCGAGCGCTGTACCCCAAAAGAAACATGTAATGTCTTCACCACCTTCGCCATTATTTTGGTTTTTCTCAAATTTGGCCGGGCGTACGGTCCATACTTCCCATCATAGTCCTTTTTTTTAAGAATTGCCACCATTTCCACCATCTCTTTAAAGGACATATTGGAGGCCTTAAATCTCGGCTTCCCAGATCGTGACGTTCCGGCCTCCGGGCTTTCGTCGCTACCTGAGGTAGTACACACCTGATGTGTCTCCGCCATTATTCACCCCACTACGCACCGTAGAAAGAATGGGCGGAGAATATGAGTTAAAATCGAACGTCAGGGGCGGGCGACGCAGGCGGAGTTTCACACATGCGCAGTGTATAAAGAGGGGTCTTGCGCACGTTTCATATGTACGTTCTGTGCGTAGAGTTAAGGGGCGGAGAATATAAGTTAAAATTGAACGTCAGGGGCGGGCGACGCAGGCGGAGTTTCACACATGCGCAGTGTATAAAGAGGGGTCTTGCGCACGTGTCATACGTACGTTCTGTGCGTAGAGTTAAGGGGCGAAGAATATGAGTTAAAATTGTACGTCAGGGGCGGGTGACGCAGGCGGAGTTTCACACATGCGCAGTGTATAAAGAGGGTCTTGCGCACGTGTCGTACGTACGTACGTTCTGTGCGTAGAGTCAAGGGCGGGGTATATGCGTAAAGAAAAAGAACGTCAGGGGCGGGCCAAACAGGTGGAGTATTACGCATGTGCAGTGTATAAAACGTTGTTACGTATTGTGTTGTACGTACGTTCTGTGCGAAGGTGATAGTGGACCGGGACGCTACAAAATGAAGGTAATTTTAAATTTAAAAATGTGGTCAAAACTTTGTAGCAAGCAGCCTATATGGCTTGACAGATTGATGAGGCCTACGTAGGGATAAGATGATGAGGGTTTAGCAGAAACATAAGTGTTTTTTGTCTTGTGTGTTTATCTTTTACAGACATTATGAATGCCCAATTTAAAGATCCAGAATTTTTGTCAGCTTTCATAGACAAATACAGAAAGATGAGGAATCTGTGGGAGGTCAAACACCCTCAATATTATTTGAAGCATTTCAGGAAGTCAAGGCTGGAGAAACGTCTGACATTTGTTCAGACGACCATCCCGGAAGTAACGATGGAGACGTTGTTAAAGAAAATTGGGATCTTGAGGAACATGTATAAGAGGGAGCATAACAAGATCCAGGAATCCATGAGATCAGGAGCATCAGCAGATGATGTATATGTACCCAGGCTGTGGTACTACAATAAACTACGGTTTCTTGATGACCAGACTGAAGCCAGGGCATCACTTTCAACCCTTCCCTCCACCCTTCCATGCACTCTTCCATGCACCCTTCCCTCCACCCCAGCAGAGGCTGATGAGGACCAAGCTGGGTCTTCCATCCTGGATGAACCGGATGTGACTATCTGGAGTCAGGTAAATTAATTTCACAAATATTTACTGTCCTAATATGAATTATGTTAACTGGATGTTAGAATTGATTCAAATAATTTTCGCCTAAAAATGATGTATACATATCAATTGACAGTAGTGGCGAAATATGTTTGTCACCTGCTTCAAAAAATTAGGGTGTCTGATTTCTAGACTCTTTTATTAAGAGATGTATTCACATTGAATTTCTAGTCATGAGAAGCAAATTGTGTGTCATTGATGAACCCCAAAAAAAAACCTAAAACTATATCCCTTTTTTATACACAGGATGAGGGCAGCCAGGAGGAATGTGGGGAAAGTGGCAGGCAGGAGGAGACCGGGCCCATGGACAGCCTGGAGGAGGCCGGATACAGCACCATCCTGGAGGAGGCCACACCCAGTGTCAGGCAGGAGGAGGCCGGACCCAGTGTCAGGCAGGAGGAGGCCGGACCCAGTGTCAGGCAGGAGGTGGCTGAGCCCAGTAGGAGCCTGATACAATGACAAGTGCCTCCCCTCCGCCTTCCAAAAAAAAGGGCCAGGAAGGGGACTGTGACACAGAAGGCATCCCTGCGCCTCATGTGAGAGGCCACCAATTTTTTAAGGAGCCCCCCGAAGCTGAAGAGGCCTATGGGTGCTACTTAGCCAGCAGGCTGTTTAAAATGGAGTGTGGCCAACGCATCATTTGTGAGAGACTGTTTGGGGAAACAATACACAAGGGGCTGCAGGGCGCGCTAACCAGCAACACACAACTACATGAGGCAGCCCCCCCCTCCTCCTCCTCCTCCTCCTCCTTCTCCTCCTGCCACAACTCAAACACCAGAGCCACAGCCTCCAAAGAAGGCTGCAGGGAAGGCTGCAGGGAAGGCTGCAGGGAAGGGTGCAGGGAAGGGTGCAGGGCAGCGTGGAGAAAAGGCTGCAGGGAAGAGAAGAGAGTGATGACCTGGGTTCAGTCTGGTCTGACAGAAGACGCAGGCTGTTGTAGTACCACAGTCTGGGGACATCTATATCATCTGCTGCTGCTGTTGATCTCTGGGATTCCTGGACCAGATTGTGCTCCCTCTTATATGGACTCCTCAAGATCCCAATTTTCTTGTCCACAGACTTTTTCCAGCGTTGATTTCCTCTTTATTTTCTTTAGACCATGAATAAATGGATATTTGAGTTTATGAAAAGACTTTATGTGTTTTAATTTAAATCATTGATTTAGACACAATGTCAAATTAACAAGGGACAACAATCTCCTTGAGGTTGCAAAAACACACACAAAAAAAAAAAAAAATGTTCTAGTGGTAACTTAAATTACAAAAATGTATACATAACCCAAAACGGTTCTTTCTGTTAACTTTATATACAAAAGAAAAAATCACAATAAACAAAAAAATGGTTCTTTGTGGTAAGTTAAAACAAACAACATTAAAAACAAACAAAAATGAAATAAAAATGTATTTGTGTTCAATTTAAGAAATACAAAACTAAAAAAAAATAAAAAATAATAAAATGGTTCTTTGTGGTAACTTTACAAACCCAAAAAATAAAATAAATAAATAAATAAAAAAAAAAAAAGGTTCTTTGTGGTAACTTTACAAACCCCCAAAAAATAGATAAATAAATAAATAAAATGGTTCTTTGTGGTAACTTTACAAACCCAAAAAATAAAAAAAATTTAAAAAATTTAAAAAAAATGGTTCTTTGTGGTAAATTTACAAACCCAAAAAAAATAAATAAAATAAAATAGTTCTTTATGGTAACTTTACAAACCCCAAAAAAAAAAAAAAAAAAAGTAGATAAAGATAAAATAAGTTCGACAACAATCATAAAATAAACATCTGGAGAAAATCTAAAATAAAAGATGACTCCCCCAAAAAAAACAAGTGTAAAAATTATTATTAGTATGGAGACATTGTTTTTAAAAATAATACTATATCATTCATGAGATCAAAGAGAAAAATAATCCAGAAATCAGTTTGGGAGAACTCTGTTTGAATATGAACAGCAAAACATCTTCGTTCTTATAGCATTATTAAAGAAGACATTAATGCGCTGCATTCAACGATCACAGAATTTGCAGCGTGAGGAATGTGCTACCTACAATACGAACACTAGTTTTACTAGACCGAGTGCTTCTGTTTAGTTTTTGCTTATGAGCATGCGCCGTTTTTTTGTCCGTCGGACTAGCATACAGACGAGCGGATTTCTGGGTCCAGCGTAGTTACGATGTAAAGATTTGAAGCATGTTTCAGATCTAAAGTCCGTCAGATTTGTGGCTGGAAAAGTCCGCTGAAAGTCCGCTGAATGTCCGGGGAAGCCCACACACGATCGGATTGTCAGCCAGCTTTAGTCCGTCGGCGTCCGTCGGACTTTTGTAGACGAAAAGTCTGACCGTGTGTACGCGGCATTAGTCTGCTAAACCTATATTCTTTGTAAGCCTTGAATATCTTTCAGCGGTTAGGGGCTTTGTAAGGATATCTGCTGTCATATCCTCAGTTGGGCAATAAAGTAACTCAAGAAGACCTTGCTCTTGAAGATCCCTAAGAAAGTGAAACTTCACATCAATGTGCTTGGTTCTTGAATTAACTCCTTCCATGTGCGCAAGTACAAGGCATCCTTGATTGTCCTCATAGATTTCTGTTGGTCCCAACTGTGGTTGACCCAAGTCTGTTAATAACTGTCTCAGCCATATAACTTCTTGGCTTGCCTGCGCTGCAGCAACATATTCTGCTTCAGTAGACGACAGTGTAACAGAGAGTTGCTTTCTACTAGTCCAACTGATGGCACCACCTGACAAAAAGAATAAGTAGCCCCTGGTAGATTTTCTGTCACTGGTGTCTCCTCCCCAGTCAGCATCCACATATCCTATTAGGGTGCTTTCATCACTTGCTGGTAACTTTAACTTGTAGTGCAAAGTCCCTTTAAGATAGCAAATGATTCGCTTTACAGCATTCCAGTCCTTTTTACTTGGCATTGAAACCTTTCTGCATAGGATACCAACAGTTGCTGCAATGTCTGGCCCTGTAGCAGTAGTAAGGTACAGCAATTTCCCTATTGTTTTTCTGTATTGAGTATTAGTAGGTAATGGGTTATCTTGACAATTCATCTCCTTTAGGTAGTTGGCCTCCATGGGAGACTTTACCGTTTTGGCGTCTTGCATTCCAAATGTTTCAATTATTTCTTATATTTTGTGTCTTTGGTTCAGAAGAAAGCTGCCAGCTTCCTCTCTCTCGATCTGGATACCAAGGTAATTCTTTATGTTGCCAAGATCTTTGGTGTCAAAGTGCTGATTTAGTTTTTCCAGTATTTCTGCTTCATCCTTTTCTTGCTCAAAACAAATCAGGATATCACCCACATAAATGAGCATATAGACCCATCGATTTGCCAATTTCTTTGTGTATAAGCAGGGGTCTGCTTTACTCCTTAGAAAGTTTTGATGTTTAAGCACTTCATTTATTTTTATATTCCAAGCCCTGGCTGCTTGCTTTAGACCATATATACTCCTGCAAAGTTTGCATACTAGTTCTGACCTTTGTTCATCTTTGAATCCTGGCGGTTGTTCCATGAAAATTTCTTCTGTTAAATCGCCATGTAGAAACGCGGTTTTCACATCAAAATGTTTCACTTGCATTTTCTTTATGGCGGCTACTGTCAGTAAAGTCTGTATTGTAGTGTGCTTGACTACTGGTGCAAACGTCTCATCATAGTCGCACATTAAAAAATATTAAATCAAATTTAAATTAATAAATAGTCCTTGTAATTAAATGTCCAACACCAGAAAAAGTGAGCAAAATTAATTGGTGAAGAAATATATTGTGAAAAAATATTTTCAATATTCAATAGCTGATAGTAGAAGTTCAGGTAACGCAAATTCCTGTTAGATGAAATGCTTACCAGATAGCAAGCCAAATAAAACAGGTGGCTATAAACCCAGCCTGGGCCTTTGGGGAACCTTTCCGGTTATGCCCTGGACGAATCACACTTGCAAGCCGAATTGGATCCACGAAGGTTGTACCCAAAAATGTTTTTTAAAATAACATAGCGTAATACTGACACAAATTATGTGGTATTAGAGAAAAAAAAGGGTATTTAAATCTAACTCTGGTAAGCGGCCTTTTTGGATGTTTTTCTGCACCAGTTCTCCATATAGGAGATTTTTGACTTTAATGCATGCCTTATATGTCACTTACTTTACATTCCGTTTGTGCCTAAAGGCACTGGATGGTTTATGATTTATATGATTTTATCACTGGTGGAGTGTCACATATAGATTTAAATACCCTTTTTTTTCTCTAATACCACATAATTTGTGTCAGTATTACGCTATGTTATTTTAAAAAAAATTTTTGGGTACAACCTGTTTTATTTGGCTTGCTATCTGGTAAGCATTTCATCTAACAGGAATTTGCGTTACCTGAACTTCTACTATCAGCTATTGAATATTGAAAATATTTTTTCACAATATATTTCTTCACCAATTAATTTTGCTCACTTTTTCTGGTGTTGGACATTTAATTACAAGGACCATTTATTAATTTAAATTTGATTTAATATTTTTTAATGCACGGCTTTTATTTTTATTTCTATTGGTGTGGTTCATTTATTGCCGCAGCTTCACGTTTAGGTTTCTAGCGCAGTTTTCTTTTTTTTCTTTTTCTTTTTCTTTTTTGTCTCATCATAGTCCTCTCCGTATTTTTGAGAATAGCCCCTTGGCTACTAGTCTTGCTTTATACCGTTCAATTGTGCCATCTGCATTGTATTTCACTTTAAAAGTCCATTTACAGCCTATGGCTTTCCTTCCGGGTGGTAGTTCTGTAAGTGTCCATGTTTTGGTGTCATGCATTGATTTAATCTCTTCCTCAGCAGCCTTTATCCATTTACTTGCTTCTTGTTCTGGAAGTTGAGATATGTCTTCCCAGCTCGCAGGTTCATTGATACTGGCAGTACTTGCTTTGTATGAGAGACGTGTAGGTGGCTTACTTTTGTTTTCTCTTGTTGAACGTCTCGTTTTTGTGTCTGAGTCTTCTTGTTTCTGCTCTTCAGTGCTGGCTGAGTCTGCACTTACCTCAACTGTTTGTTCAGAAGTTGCAGAGATGGGCTGGTCAATGTCAGTTTGCTCTTCTACTCTCATTTCTACTGTTGTTATTACATTGTCTCTTAAATCTTCAACAAAAGTTATGCTGTTGCTAATGGTAACCTTGTTGTTTTTGGGATTTAGGATTCTGTAACCCTTGACATTGTCACTGTATCCAACGAAGATACCTTCAAACGCTCTGTTCTGGAGTTTGGTGCATTTTTCTTCAGGTACGTAGATGAATGCTTTGCATCCAAAAACTCTTAGGTGTTTTACACTTGGCTTCTCATTGTGCCATAGTTCATATGGGGTTTTCTCCACTGTTCTGGAAAGAATTCTGTTTTGCAAATATGTAGCTGTCATGGCTGCCTCACCCCAGTATTTTTGTGGAAGTCCAGAGTCTGTCAGCATACATCTGATCATTTCAGTCAGAGTTCTATTCTTTCTTTCAGTCACTCAATTTTGTTCTGGTGTATACGGGACTGTCTTTTGATGTTCTATTCCATTCTGTTTTAAGTACTCTTGTATCTTACTTCCTGGGAATTCACCTCCATTATCGCTCCGAAGTATGAGAGGCTTCCTCTGAAACTTGTTACTGGTCTTTGTTATATAGTCTTTTAATTTGTCGAAAACTTCACTCTTGTGTTGCATTAGGTAGGTGACTGTGTATCTTGAATAGTCGTCTATGAAAGTCACTATGTACCTGTTGCCTCCAGGTGTGGGTGGGTTTAGGGGACCACACACGTCACTGTGAACTAAGTCAAGTGGTCTTGAAGCTCTCTTCTGACTGACTTTAGGAAGTGTTGCTCTTGTTGCTTTGGATTTAATACAACATTCACACTTAACAGTAACTGGACAAGGGGATATTGTTAGATCCCTTGTCAGATTCCTCCTTAGTAGTTCCTGTATGCATTCTGGGTGTCTGTGACCTAGACGTCTGTGCCATATATGTATACAGTCATTGTGCTTGTGTGTTCATAGTCTCACCTTTTCCTTCACTGTGTCAAGGTGATATAGATGATCATCCAGCTTGGCACTTGCTATTGTCTGTTTGCCATTTAGAATAGAACACTTGTCACCTTGGAATTTTACAGTGAGTCCTGTGGCTGCTAGACGCTTCACAGATAAGAGTCCTCCTTCTAGATTAGGAACATAAAGCACATCTTTCACTGGTATGGCTAAATTGTTTCCCGCATCATCCGGGCATACAAGGGTTTCATGCCCATATCCTTCTGCATGTATTTTGCTTCCATCTGCAAGATAAATAGTTTCTTTGTTGTTCAGATCAAGTTCTGTGAAGAAACTTCTATCACTCGTCATGTGACTGGTTGCCCCGGAATCGATGCACCAGCCTTGGCATTTGCTGTTGCCTGTCGTTTTAAATGTGGCATTCCAGTTTCCTTCCCATGGATCATTGATTATGGTTTTGACCTTTTGTTTAGCATAAGAGGGACGCTGTCTCATTTGCTCTGCTTTCCATATAGTACAGTCTTTCTTTATGTGTCCCTGTTTGTGGCATCTGAAACACACTCTGGTCTCTTTCCTGTGTAACTTTGTGTCTGTAACTTTAAGAGCTGTTCTGGTGTCGGTTTCTTTGGAGTCATGCACCAATTCCTTTCTTCTCTGATACTCATCTATGAACCTGGTTTTTACAAATGCTAGCTTCAGATCTGTCTCAGGTCATGTCTCCAGTGCATTGATTAGTGCAGTATATGTATCAGGCAAACTGCATAACAAGATGGCTGCAGTGTGACTGTCTGTTATATTCTCCCCAATTGATCTGAGTTGCGCAATCACTTCCAGCATTGCATTTATATGCTCCTGCATGTCCTGTTCTCTGCCAGGTCTCATTTTGTAAAATTTCCGTAGCAAAAACAGCTTGCTGTTTAAACTGGATCTTTCATGCAGTCTTTTCAGTACGTCCCACATGCCTTTCGCTGTGTCCTCATGATGTATATGAATGAGTTGATCATCCTCTAGTAAGCTTATGGTGGCCTGTACCTGTCTGTTTTACTTGTCCCAGTCCTGATTACTATCCTGTGGCCTCTCTGTGGTGGTAACCTCCCACAAGTCATCTCTGGATAATAGCATTTCCACTTTGAACCTCCATAACTGATAATTGTCATTGTTCAGCTTGGCCACTGAGAGTTTAAGCTCTGAGTTTCCGGCCATTTTTTCCCTCCTTTATATACAAACAGTCTTACTTGTCTGTAGGAGATGTCACTGGAAACCTTCCTTATGTCGATCTCCGCATCAGCCACACTGTCTCCCGTTCGAGGCTTTGTTCTGCCTGGGCCACACCTGGTTGTATGACTTTATCCGCACACTGGGCCCATAACCAGTTGCAGAGTGCGATTGCTAGGTGCAGTGGAGTCAATTCAGATCAGACGTTGTGGAGTAACAGGAACTGACTTCTTTATTGGAACATAACTGGCAAGAAGTACACAGATGTCACCTCACATGGTAGAAAGAACACAGACAGGAAAAAGAAACCAACAAGTACAACACTATACACAGGAAATACAACATATCATAGAAAACTGCACAGCACAGCATACCACTGAGCATTAGCAACATCTAGTGTCCTGTTTGAGAACTGCAGCTAATAGGCTAAGCTGAAATCTGTTGTATCTCCAACAAATCTAAAGTAACACCATCTCCAGGGTCCCCAGGCATACAGCTCACAACGAGCACCATTCCCCCAAATGCCAGGGCCCAAAATCAGTAGACAAGAGGCTGGCATTCAGTCCCCTCCAAAAGCCTCTGTCCCGGCTAGGTCTGTGACAGGTGTACTCACTTTTGTTGCCAGCAGTTTAGACGTTAATTGCTGTGTGTTGAGTTATTTTGAGGGGACAGTAAATTTACGTTGTTATACAAGCTGTACACTCACTACTTTACATTGTAGCAAAGTGTCATTTCTTCAGTGTTGTCACATGAAAAGATATAATAAAATATTTACAAAAATGTGAGGGGTGTACTCACCTTTGTGAGATACTGTATATAATAATACACTGCCTGCACTGACTGTACATATAGTCTACACTGAATGCGTGTAGATATATATATACACAATTAATACACTGCCTGCAAGCCCCCAACTAACTGCCTAAGCTAGCTCAAGTTAGCTCTAGCTTCGTCCACTCCAACACACTACATACAGCTGCTGTGTAAGCAGCCTTATATAGTGTGGGGCATGGACTTAGCCTCTGAGCTATGATTGGCTAAAACCAATCATGGCTCTCGCAGCAGAGCGCGCTGTGATTGGCCAAAGCATGCAGGTCAGGTGCATGCTTTGGCCAATCATCAGACGTCAATGCACTGTGATCTCGCGTGCATTATGGGGCATTCCGCGGCTCTTGAATTTGCAGCGAAAGCCCCATAATGTTTGGTATTCGCCGAACTGGTGAACACCCGATGTTCAAGTCGAACTTATGTTCACCTCGAACATCGGGACCATCCCTAGTGAAGAACAATCGAAGATAGTAAGTTGTCACCAGAACTATTGAAGTTAAATCTCCCCAAAAGTGACACAGACAGCAAAAAAAAACAAAAAACTGACAAGTGTTTTAACCCCTCCCTTCTCTATCTAAATGTTATAAAAAAAGTTATCAGCTTTAGATTTACTTTAAAACATACCTGCGGTATGTTTTCAGACTGACTGACAAATACTCAACAGTAGGGCAAAATAAAGCAAGACATTTAAAGCAAGTGTAGCACTAGGGATGAGCCGAACACCCCCCTGTTCGGTTCGCACCAGAACATGCGAACAGGCAAAAAATTTGTTCGAACACGCGAACATCATTAAAGTCTATGGAACACGAACATGAATAATCAAAAGTGCTAATTTTAAAGGCTTATATGCAAGTTATTGTCATAAAAAGTGTTTGGGGACCTGGGTCCTGCCCCAGGGGGCATGGATCAATGCAAAAAAAAGTTTTAAAAACTAACGTTTTTCTGGGAGAAGTGATTTTAATAATGCTTAAAGTGAAACAATAAAAGTGTAATATTCCTTTAAATTTCATACCTGGGGCGTGTCTATAGTATGCCTGAAAAGGGGAGCATGTTTACCGTGTTTAGAACAGTCTGACAGCAAAATGACATTTCAAAGGAAAAAAAGTCATTTAAAACTACTCGCGGCTATTAATGAATTGCCGATCTGACAATACACATAAAAGTTCATTGATAAAATCGGCATGGGAATTCCCCACAGGGGAACCCCGAACCAAAATTAAAAAAAAAAATGACGTGAGGGGTCCTCCTAAATTCCATACCAGGCCCTTCAGGTCTGGTATGGATATTAAGGGGAACCACAGCCAAAATTTTAAAAGAAAAATTGCGTGGGGTCCCCCTCAAAATCTATACCAGACCCTTCAGGTCTGGTATGGATTTTAAGGGGAACTCCGTGCCAAAATTTTAAAAAAATGGCATGGGGTCCCCCCAAAAATCCATACCAGACCCTTATCCGGGGACGAGAGAGTGCCCCCCCTCCTGAACCGTACCAGGCCACATGCCCTCAACATTGGGAGGGTGCTTTGGGGGAACCCCCCAAAACACCTTGTCCCCATGTTGATGGGGACAAGGGCCTCATCCCCACAACCCTTGCCCAGTGGTTGTGGGGGTCTGCGGGCGGGGGGCTTATCAGAATCTGGAAGCCCCCTTTAATAAGGGGACCCCCAGATCCCGGCCCTCCCCCCTGTGTGAAATGGTAAGGGGGTACAAAAGTACCCCTACCATTTCACAAAAAAAGTGTCAACATTTTTAAAAATGACAAGAGACAGTTTTTGACAATTCCTTTATTTAAATGCTTCTTCTATCTTCTTCTATCTTCTATCTTCCTTCGGTTTCTTCCTCCATCTTCTTCTTCTTCTGGTTCTTCTGGTTCCTCTGGTTCTTCCTCCAGTGTTCTCGTCCGGCATCTTCCTCCGCGGCGTCTTCTTGGCCGCTCCGCATCCAGCATGATGGGAGGCTCCCGCTGTGTGACGCTTCTCCTCTTCTGACGGTTCTTAAATAACGGAGGGCCCCCTCTGACGCACGGGGACTTGACGGGGACTTCCCTGTGGCATTCCCCATGATGTCAGAGGGGGGCGGGGTCACCCGTTACGTAATGTTTTTTGCGGCATCCAGCATGATGGGAGGCTCCCGCTGTGTGACGCTTCTCCTCTTCTGACGGTTCTTAAATAACGGAGGGCCCCCTCTGACGCACGGGGACTTGACGGGGACTTCCCTGTGGCATTCCCCATGATGTCAGAGGGGGACGGGGTCACCCGTTATGTAATGTTTTTTGCGGCATCGCAGTGCATTGCTGGCTGTTAATTGGCCAAGCATGCACTATGACCCGCATGCTTGGCCAATCACAGCGCCGTCTGTACAGAGAGCTGTAGTTGGCCAAAGCCAGGGGGCTTTGGCCAATTATGGCTCAGGGGGTTTAGTACACGCCCCACACTATATAAGGCCGCCTGCACGGCGGCCCTATGTAGTGTGTTCCGGCGTTGAGAGAGAGATAGATAGACAGAGAGACAGTGTCATTTGATTTAAGTTAGATAGAGTAGGCAGGCGAGTCAGTTAGCTGCACTTACAGTGTATTTTGTATATATATACATCCTAGGTGTATTAGTCCTATTTGCTACAGTATTTACAGTTAGTGTAGTGCGTCCTCTGCACAGTGTGCACCTAAAGCTACCTGAAGAAAATTAGTGGTGTTCTTCTGATCCTATTAGTACAGTACCGCAGGCAGCTGCAGTATTTACAAGTTAGTGTAGTGTTTCCTCTGCACAGTGCGCACCTAAAACTACCTGAAGAAAATTGGCAATAAACATAAAATCTAAGTGCAAATCCTGTGGCAATCAAGTGTCCAATCAAAATACGATCGGCTAATTCAAACCAAAACAAAAAGGTGCAAGTATTCAGTGTCCAAGAATTAAGTGTCCATCATGCTTCTCCTGAATGGTGTCCAAATCACAACAAGCTTAATGTGCTCTCCCGTGATCCCCCACTTGTGCTTGCGCTCACCTCTATTCGTGTGACACGGTAGTTAAACAGTGTCTAACACGCATTGGGGCCACTCCTGGGCTCACTCAGGGTACATTGATGTATATTCAATCCTCTCAGGTAAAGCCAAATATCATTCATAAAAAAGAAAAAGAGAGCTCCATGGTGTAATATAGTAAGGGATTTATTTAAAGTAAAAGCTATTCCTCCAGGAGGGTACTCACAATATGCGGGTGCTACAGTGCACCAAACTATCCAGGTATAATTCGTTAACCACGGCTCGTATGGCGTGCGGTGTGGTGTGTGTTCACCTCCTTCCCTGGGGGAGGGGTAGGACGGAGCTGTCAGCAGGGAAGGAGGTGAACACACACCACACCGCACGCCATACGAGCCGTGGTTAACGAATTATACCTGGATAGTTTGGTGCACTGTAGCACCCGCATATTGTGAGTACCCTCCTGGAGGAATATCTTTTACTTTAAATAAATCCCTTACTATATTACACCATGGAGCTCTCTTTTTCTTTTTTATGAATGATATTTGGCTTTACCTGAGAGGATTGAATATACATCAATGTACCCTGAGTGAGCCCAGGAGTGGCCCCAATGCGGGTTTTCTACCTGAAGAAAATTGGTGGTGTTCTTCTGATTCTATATTAATACCACAGGCAGGCAGCTACAGTATTTACAGTTAGTGTACTGCGTCCTCTGCACACTATGCACCTAAAGCTACCTGAATAAAATTGGTGGTGTTCTTCTGATTCTATATTAATACCACAGGCAGGCAGCTACAGTATTTACAAGTTAGTGTAGTGCATCCTCTGCACAGTGTGCACCTAAAGCTACCTGAAGACAATTGCTGTTGTTCTGCTCCTATTAATACAGCAGACAGGCAGCTACAGTATTTACAGTTAGTGTACTGTGTCCTCTGCACAGTGTGCACCTAAAGCTACCTGAATAAAATTGGTGGTGTTCTTCTGATCCTATATTATTACCACAGGCAGGCAGCTACAGTATTTACAGTTAGTGTACTGCGTCCTCTGCACACTATGCACCTGAAGCTACCTGAATAAAATTGGTGGTGTTCTTCTGATCCTATATTAATACCACAGGCAGGCAGCTACAGTTTTTACAAGTTAGTGTAGTGCATCCTCTGCACAGTGTGTACCTAAAGCTACCTGAAGACAATTGCTGTTGTTCTGCTCCTATTAATACCACAGGCAGGCAGCTACAGTATTTACAGTTAGTGTACTGTGTCCTCTGCACAGTGTGCACCTAAAGCTACCTGAATAAAATTGGTGGTGTTCTTCTGATCCTATATTATTACCACAGGCAGGCAGCTACAGTATTTACAGTTAGTGTACTGCGTCCTCTGCACAGTGTGCACCTAAAGCTACCTGAAGAAAATTGCTGTTGTTCTGCTCCTATTAATACCACAGGCAGGCAGCTACAGTATTTACAGTTAGTGTACTGTGTCCTCTGCCCAGTGTGCACCTAAAGCTACCTGAAGACAATTAGTGGTGTTCTTCTGATCCTATTAATACCACAGGCAAGCAGCTACAGTATTTACCATTAGTATAGTGCGTCCTCTGCACAGTGTGCACCTAAAGCTACCTGGAGACAATTGCTGTTGTTCTGCTCCTATTAATACCACAGGCAGGCAGCTACAGTATTTACAGTTAGTGTACTGTGTCCTCTGCACAGTGTGCACCTAAATCTTCCAGAATAAAATTGGTGGTGTTCTTCTGATCCTATTAATACCACAGGCAGGCAGCTACAGTATTTAGAGTTAGTGTACTGCGTCCACTGCACAGTGTGCACCTAAAGCTACCTGAAGAAAATTGCTGTTCTTCTGCTCCTATTAATACCACAGGCAGGCAGCTACAGTATTTACAGTTAGTATACTGTGTCCTCTGCACAGTGTGCACCTAAATCTTCCAGAATAAAATTGGTGGTGTTCTTCTGATCCTATTAATACCACAGGCAGGCAGCTACAGTATTTACAGTTAGTGTACTGCGTCCTCTGCACAGTGTGCACCTAAAGCTACCTGAAGAAAATTGCTGTTCTTCTGCTCCTATTAATACCACAGGCAGGCAGCTACAGTATTTACAGTTAGTATACTGTGTCCTCTGCACAGTGTGCACCTAAAGCTACCTGAAGAAAATTGGTGGTGTTTTTCTGATCTTATATTAATACCACAGGCAGGCAGCTACAGTATTTACAGTTAGTGTACTGCGTCCTCTGCACCTAAAGCTACCTGAAGAAAATTGCTGTTGTTCTGCTCCTATTAATACCACAGGCAGGCAGCTACAGTATTTACAGTTAGTGTACTGTGTCCTCTGCACACTATGCACCTAAAGCTACCTGAATAAAATTGGTAGTGTTCTTCTGATCCTATATTAATACCACAGGCAGGCAGCTACAGTATTTACAAGTTAGTGTAGTGCATCCTCTGCACATTGTGCACCTAAAGCTACCTGAGGACAATTGCTGTTGTTCTGCTCCTAATAATACCACAGGCAGGCAGCTACAGTATTTACAGTCAGTGTAATGTGTCCTCTGCACAGTGTGCACCTAAAGCTACCTAAATAAAATTGATGGTGTTCTTTTAATCCTATATTAATACCACAGGCACGCAGCTACAGTATTTACAGTTAGTGTACTGCGTCCTCTTCACAGTGTCCACCTAAAGCTACCTGAAGACAATTGCTGGTGTTCTCATACTAATAATACTACAGGCTGGCAGTTGATTCTGCTAGCTGCAGTATCAGTATATATATACATCCCAGCTTTGTGCAGCTACATCTCACTGCAGGCCATTAGCATGTCTGGAAGGCCAACAAGGAGAGGCAAACAGTCACAAGCCACTAAAAGAGGGCAAGCAGGCTCTGTGTCTAGAGGCAACAGTGCTGGTCGTGGAGACGGTGCATCCTCATCAGCACGTGGCCGTGGGACACGCTTTTCCTTTTTTTCGGCAGCTGGCCGTGTTGAGCCTCAACATGCGGAAGACTTGGTAGAGTGGTTGACCAAGTCATCCTCATCCTCCTCATCCTCTCTCACCCAAGCTCAGGGTACTTTGTCTGGCAAAGCAGCTGCCAACGCGGCCTCTTCCCTCGGCTCAATGGCATCAGTCACTCCTTCCCTAGCACCACCATGTCCTCCCGAGGAGTCCCCCGAACTGTTTGACCACAGTGTTGGGTACAAGCTCCAGGAGTATTCCCAGCGTTTTGAAGGCTCCGATGATGGTACCCAGCTAGAGGAAGGCAGTAACGTGAGCCCGGAGAGAGGGGGTGCCCAAGAAGGACAGCAATCTGGCAGTCATGTTCCCCCAGCTGCAGCATACTGCTAGATTTGCTCCAGTGATGAGGAGGGAGGGGATGATGAGGTCACTGACTCCACGTGGATACCTGATAGGAGAGAGGAGGAGGAGGAGGCACATCACCAACGAGGCAGGATGCCCTCCAGGGGCCATCTTAAGGGCAGCACACCGACTGCATCAAACCGCAGAGCTCCGCATGTGCAGGGCGCTACTGTCTCTGCGCGTTATTCCAAAAGTTCTTTGGTGTGGGCCTTTTTTTGAGACGAGTGCATCGGATCCCACCACTACTATTTGCAACATATGTCTCAAGCGTATCTCACGTGGCCAAAACATCTCCCACTTGGGCACCACATGCTTGACCAGACATATGTTGACCTGCCATGCAGTTCGTTGGCAAGCGTACCTAAAAGACCCACACGAAAGAACAAAGAGGACCTCTCCTTGCTCCTCATCAGCTGGGATCTCCAACCCCACTATACCTTCAGTCCTCTCTGAGACCTGCACTGAGAGGAATGAAGGTGTAGAATTAGGTGTGTCACAGCCAAGTACTTGGGGGCAATCTGCTATCGGTACACCGACGTCAGATTGTACCAGGCAAATTTCCCTGTCCCAGCTGCTGCACCGCCGAAAGAAGTTTGGTCCCAGTGGTTGAATGCTAGCTTGGCTAAATTGCTAGCTCTTCAACTGCTGCCTTTTCAGTTGGTAGACTCTGCCCCCTTCCATGAGTTTGTGAAACGTGCGGTTCCTCAGTGGCAGGTTCCCAAACGCCACTTTTTCTCACGGAAGGCGATTCCGGCTCTCTACCGACATGTGGAAGGCAATGTCTTGGCCTCGCTGGACAGGGCGGTCAGCGGTAAGGTGCATATTACCGCTGACTCATGATCCAGCAGGCATGGACAGGGACGTTATCTATCTTTCACCGCGCACTGGGTGACTCTTCTGGCAGCTGGGAAGGATGCAGGACAAGGTGCAGTAGTGTTGGAGGTTGTTCCGCCACCACGCCTCCAAAATACTACTAGTGGTGATTCTGCCACACCTCTCTCCTTCACCCCCTCCTCTTCTTCTTCCTGCATGGCCTCTTCCTGTGCTGATTTGTCTTCAGAACCAGCAGTGCTCCATAGGCGTTCAAGGGGCTACGCAAGCACGCAGGCCAAAAGATGCCATGTGGTGCTTGAGCTGGTGTGCTTGGGGGACAGGAGCCACACTGGGGCAGAGATTCTGTCAGCTCTGCAGGGGCAGGTTCAGAGGTGATTGATGCCACGCCAGCTTAGGGCAGGTATGGTGGTTTGCAACAATGGCACCAACCTCCTCTCCGCCCTCCGACAGGGACAACTGACCCATGTGCCCTGTTTGGCTCACGTCCTTAACTTGGTGGTGCAGCGGTTCTTAGGCAGGTACCCGGGCTTACAGGATGTCCTGAGGCAGGCCTGGAAAGTCTGTGTGCACTTCTAACTAATGCCAGTGCTCAGCTGGCTGACCTCCAAAAGGAATTTAACCTGCCCAAGAACCGCCTTATCTGTGACATACCCACCAGATGGAACTCAACGTTGGCCATGCTGCAGCGTCTGCACACGCAGCAGAGGGCCATCAATGAGTACCTGTGCGACTATGGCACCAGGACAGGGTCAGGGGAGCTTGGCTTTTTTTCCCCACGCCAGTAGGCCATGATCAGGGATGCATGCACTGTCCTGTTACCATTTGAGGAGGCCATGAGGATGGTGAGTAATGACAGAGCATGCATCAGTGACACTGTCCCGCTTGTCCACCTGTTGGAGCACACGCTGTGTAGAATAATGGACAGGGCACTTGAGGCAGAACAGAGGCAGGAAGAAGAGGACTTTCTTAGCTTTCAATGCCCCCTTTATCCAGACAGTGTTCCTGCGTGAAAAATTGGTAAAAAGATTTACCTACTCGCGCATATGGAAAATTAAATTGATTGAGGAGCAGTACGTTATAAATGAAGAAAATAAAGAAAAATAATTAGCTGTCTAATTACAAACCGCGCTCCTGTGCAAAATTACAACATAATGAAACCGTGAAAAATTGTGAAAAATATATATATATCTGCCAACTGAATATTAAATTATCATAGTGAAAGATACCAAGCAAAGGTTGGTTGGTTAACCCCAAAGCGCATCTGACTCCTGTCATGGGAGTCACCTCCATCTGGTGAGTAGGCTGTGTGGCTGGTGATGGCAATTGAATGCTGCTGTTTGATGCTTTGCTGTACCCAAGGAAGATATGCCTAGAAGCTCTACCCACCCAGAAGCTCTGTTTTCAAAATATTTTTTGAACATTTATTTTTTGAACATTAATTTTTTTTTAACACTAATTTGTTGTACACATGCTTGGTATCTTTCACTATGATAATTTAATATTCAGTTGGCAAATATATATATTTTTCACAATTTTTCACGGTTTCATTATGTTGTTTATATAGAGTAATTTTGCACAGGAGCGCGGTTTGTAATTAGACAGCTAATTATTTTTCTTTAGTGTTCCTGCGTGCCCGCCGATCACACAGGAAGAGGAGCAGGAGGAAGAGGAGGATTGTGTCAGCATGGAGGTGGAGCCTGGCACTCAGCATCAGCAGCAGTCTTTAAGGGATCATTTACAGTCCCAAGAAACCCATGGACTTGTACGTGGCTGGGAGGAGGTGCCTGTGGATCATGTTGTTAGTGACCCAGAGGAATCCGGACCAAATGCCTCAGCAAACCTATGCTGCATGGCCTCCCTGATCCTGCAAAGCCTGCGGAAGGATGCTCGTATTCTTGGTATCAAGGAGAGGGATCAATACTGGCTGGCAACCCTCCTTGATCCATGTTAGAAGGGTAAGGTTGCAGACCTTATCTTGCCATCGCAGAAGGAGCAGAGGATGAAACATCTTCGGGAGGCCTTGCAAAAAGGTCTGTGCAATGTGTTCCCAGAGACTGGGAGGTTACAAACTCCTGTTCCTGGACAACGTGTTGCTGAAGCTTCGGTCAGTCAAAGAAGGAGCGGTGGAGAAGGTGGCCATCTGACCGATGCATTCAGACAATTTTTTAGTCCGCAGCCCCAAGGTATGATCAGTTCCAGCAACGATCGCCAGCATCTGTTTTACATGATGCAGGAATACCTAGGGGCAAGATCAGACTTGGACACCTTTCCCACCGAAAATCCTTTTGGTTACTGGGTCTTGAGGATGGATCACTGGCCAGAGCTTGCACAGTATGCAATTGAGCTACTGGCCTGTCCTGCATCCAGCGTTCTTTCGGAACGCACATTCAGTGCTGCTGGAGGCTTTGTAACCGATCACAGGGTGCACCTGTCCACCAACTCGGTCGATCGACTGACCTTCATAAAAATGAATCAGTCTTGGATCACCACCAGCTACCAAGCACCTTATGCTGATGTAACCGAATAATTTTTTTTGAAATGTCAGATCCCTTCAAGACTGCCTATGCTGATGCTGAGTGACTATCCTGTTATGCTGAGTGACTATCCTCTTCCTCCTCAATGATCATGCTGATAGCTTGTAAGAATACTTTTTGTTCTGGGCGCCGCCACCAGTGGCTAAGGCCAAATTTTTCAGCCCCTGTTTAACAGGGGCCTGTAATTACAATTTTTGATGCAATATTTTGCAAGGAGAGTTCGTTGCTGCGCTCAACTAGAGTATTTGTGAGGGGTTGCAGTGTTGTGGCACCAGCACCAGTGCCTAAGGCCCAATTTTTAATCCCTGTTTAACAGGGGCGTGTAATTACAATTTTTGATGCAATACTTTGCAGCAGGGCTTGTTCCTGCGCTCCAATTAGAGTATCTGTGAGGGGTTGCAGTGTTGTGGCACCAGCACCAGTGCCTAAGGCCCAATGTTTCAGCCCCTGTTTAACAGGGGCATGTAATTACAATTTTTGATGCAATATTTTGCAGGAGGGCTCATTCCTGCGCTCCAACTAGAGTATCTGTGAGGGGTTGCAGTGTTGTGGCACCAGTGCCTAAGGCCCAATTTTTCTGCCCCTGTTCAACAGGGACATGTAATTACAATTCTTGATCTAATATTTCACAGCAAGGCCCGTTCCAGCTCCCACCAAGAGTAACTGTGAGGACTTACAGTGTTGTGGCAACACCACCACCGCCACCGCTAAAGGCCCAATTTTTCTGCCCCTGTTCAACAGGTCCATGTAATTACAATTCTTGATCTAATATTTCACAGCAGGGCCCGTTTCTGCGCCCACCAAGAGTAACTGTGAGGACTTACAGTGTTGTGGCACCAGCACCACCACCACCAACAAAGGCCCAATTTTTCTGACCCTGTGCAACAGGGGCATGTAATTACAATTCTTGATCTAATATTTCACAGCAGAGCTCGTTCCTGCGCCCACTAAGAGTAACTGTGAGGGCTTACAGTGTTGTGGCAACACCAACATCTAAGGCCGCAATTTCTGCAGAGTATATAGGGCAGGCCCCTACTTTCAAACATCCAACTTACAAACGACTCCTACTTGCAAACTGAAGGAGAGAACAGGAAGTGAGATGAAATCTACCCCTAGAAAGGGAAATTCTCTCCTGTAAGAGTTAATATGGGAAAAACGTGTCTCCTCTCCACTGATGCTTTATCACCAATCCTTGTTTTGGCTGGAGCTACACTTTAAAAATGTACCAGTTCAAAATTACAAACAGATTCTACTTAACAACAAACCTACAGTCCCTGTCTTGTTTGCACCGCCTTAATATCCATACAAGACCCAAAGGGCCTGGTAATGGACTAGGGGGGGTACCCATGCCGTTTGTCTCACTGATTTTCATCCATATTGCCGGGACCCGACATTACATTAAAGCCGCAAGCAATTTTAAATGACTTTTATTCCTTTAAAAATGTTCTAAGCACCACTTTACAGGCATACTATAGACACCCCCCAGGTACGATATTTAAAGGAATATTTCACTTTTTTTTCACTTTAAGCATCATTAAAATCACTGATTCCGAAAAAAACGGCCATTTTTAAAACTTTTTTTTGCATTGATACATGTCCCCTGGGGCAGGACCCGGGTCCCCAAACCCTTTTTAGGACAATACCATGCAAATTAGGCTTTAAATTTAGCACTTTTGATTTTGAACGTTCGAGTCCCATAGACTTCAATGGGGTTCTAAAGTTTGCGCATATTTTCAGTCCGTTCACAGGTTCTGGTGCGAACCAAACTGGGGGGTGTTTGGCTCATCCCTAGTAATAATATGAATTCAGAATTTTTAAAAGAAAACATTTTATCACTTATTGTCACCTGTCACCTTGCTGAAAAAACTAAACCATGGGCAGGCTATAAAATGAGAAGATCAACCTTCTGGTTGTGCCCCCAACGCCACTCAATGTGGTTCCTTTTGCCAGCGGACCATGGTATGTGGTGGGGGTCATACTATTCAACATACCCAAAAATGCTGGCTAGCAGTGGGGCAGGTATTTCTTCGAGAGAAGGAAGAGCTGACCCGCTAACCACCTGAAATTTACATATTGATCATCTTCTTTTACAGCCTGCCCTTGATCTGTTTTCATTATAAACGATTGTTTTACATTTTTCAAATTATATCATTTAAAAATACATAAGCCACTTTGTCTCTTTTCTGTCATGTTTTTCATGTAGTCAGCCTATAACAAAATGGAAAGGCTTAGCACAGACATGAAAAGGTGATTTGGGGTGGGGGGCGCCTTGATGAGGCCCTGGAGGAGGGGTGAAACGTGTTGACACACTTCTTATCTCATGAACCACTGACATCACTTCCACCCTCCATGGAACGCAGGCCAACCAGCGGCGCACCCAGAGCTCCATGCTGATGCCTGCTGTGTTTTTTGGTCTCTTGTAAGTAGCGCCTAGCCAGCGCAAATTTTACTTTTCAATACAGTACTTCACTATCAGTTCCTTCTCTGTCTCCCAAATTATCATGATCGAGTAGCTTTGAATACTTATGGAAATCAGCACAGTCAGAGTCTCCAGAGAAAATGTTTGTCTCCTAATTGATCTGATTGGATCCAAGCCTTTTTGACCCCGGACTGCAAAGCTGTGGCTCCTTGCCATTTAGTGAGTGGGGTCACAACAGGGGAGTGTGGCACACGGCACTGTTTAATTGTGGAGCACCAGCAATAACATTGAAGCACTTATGCACTTTTTGGGCACCATTTTGAGCACGTAGCACTTTATTTACATAGGTATTCATGCAAATAATGTACATTATGGTGTATTAATTGTCTTCATTCACTTTTTGCAAGCGCTGTTTATATTGCTTTTCCATATCCCAGGGTCTAGCACCCATGTAATAGCTGCTGCAAAATATTGTTTTTCATTGTTTTCACTGTTTATTGCCCTAGGGCTTTGTTGCTCTATATCCTACGAGCACTGTTTATTCCAATTTATTTGCATCTAATCAAGGGTATTACTTATTGTGGAAGCTTCAGCGATTCCAGGAGGCAGACCCAGAGTTCAAGGCATTCATGGATTCATCTGCCTTTAGTAAGCATGTCTAAAGTTGCCTTTGTTAGTCTTATGCCGCGTACACACGGTCGTACTTTTCGTCTACAAAAGTCAGACAGCCTGTCCGACAGACTTCCGGCAGACTTTCGGTGGACTTGCGGCGGACTTGCGGCCTACTTTCTAACGAACGGACTTGCCCACACACGACCACACAAAAGTACGACAGCTTAGTACGCGGTGACGTACACCAAGTCCGACGAGACTATAAAACGGAAGTTCAATAGCCCGTACGACACCCTTTGGGCTCCTTCTGCTAATCTCGTGTTTATCTCGTGTTAGTAGAAGTTTGGTGAGAGACGATTCGCGCTTGTGAGACTCGTATTTTTCAGTTCGTTTTAACTGTTGTTCAGTCTGTGCTTGTGAGGTTTGTATCTGCTTTTCAGTGCGTTTGGTCAGTTGGCATTGAGAAATCTTTGTTTTATTGGCCGCTCGTTCCTGATTTTCAGGTCGTTCTTCACAGGCCTTGCTGTTCTTCAGTGCGTTCTGTTTAGTGCGTTCTGACCAGCCGACCGTTTTGAAGCCATGTTACCTGTACGTACTCGTCGTCGAGCTCGTGCATTGTATGTGTTTGGTGCTGTAGTTTATTCTTCAGACCAAGACCAGTCCATGAACAGGGCGAGGAGGAGTTCATGGACCAAGAATTGGTTGCTTCAGCGTGACCAGTTCTGTCACATGCCTTTGCTCCGTGAGATCCGTGAGAATAATCCTGAGGATTTCAGGAACTTTCTCCGGATGACGGACCCCGTTTTTGACCGTTTGGTGGCTTTGCTGACCCCCTATATCAGCAGGCAGGATACCTGCATGAGGCAAGCCATCACTCCGGAGCAGAGGCTGGTCGCTACCTTGCGGTATTTGGCCACAGGGAGAAGCCTGCAGGACCTTAAGTTCTCGACAGGCATCTCCCCCCAGGCTCTGGGGATCATTATCCCAGAGACCTGTTCTGCCATCATACAGGTCCTGCAGAAGGACTATATTAAGGTAAGATATTTTTCTTTTATTAGCATCACATGTTCTTTTATGTAATCTTTGATAATGTAATGTATTTCTTGCTTCAAACACTACTTACCATCATTGCAATATAGTGTGAATGTCCCCTTTTTATCCTCACACATGCTGCATTTTTTTCCTGTTCTTTTTTGTCATGCATGTATATTTTCCTTCAATAACCTCCCCAACATGCAATGATGGGAACATATCCACCTAGTCTACTCATTTTGAATGTATTTTGTTGGAGTGTATTTAGTGTGCTTATAATTAGCAATTATCTAGATTTCACAACCCCCCCACCCCCCCACCTAAACTCACTCCAAATAGTGTGCTGCTAATGAGCAATTATCTAGATTTCACAACCCCCCCCCCCCCCCCCACCTAAACTCACTCCAAATAGTGTGCTGCTAATGAGCAATTATCTAGATTTCACAACCCCCCCCCCCACCTAAACTCACTCCAAATAGTGTGCTGCTAATGAGCAATTATCTAGATTTCACAACCCCCCCCCCCACCTAAACTCACTCCAAATAGTGTGCTGCTAATGAGCAATTATCTAGATTTCACAACCCCCCCCCCACCTAAACTCACTCCAAATAGTGTGCTGCTAATGAGCAATTATCTAGATTTCACAACCCCCCCACCCCCACCCTCGTTAAAATTTGCTTGAATGTTCTGTGGTGTTGATTTGTCTAAAGCAAATATATGTTGCAGTTTGCAAAATGCATGTGCACTCTACAAGTGCATTTGTTCCAGTGCTTTAGTAAATGAGCAGAAGCTCTGCTGATTTCCATCATCAAATCATATGCAAGCCTCAAAGTGTTTTCATTAATTGCCCTTGCCTGTGATTGTGTACTCCTTGCAACATGAATGCCTTTTTACATTACCTCATTTACTGTAAGCTGGTTAGCAACTGCACCTGCAGAGTGCGACAACTGCAGTCTTGTAGCCTTTTTAGTCCCTAAATTCCTGCGTGTCCTAAAAGTAATTTTTTTTAGGGATTTCACAACCCCCTAAAATGTAATCAATGTTCCATCAGAGGGGGTGAGCAATCTGATAAGTGTGCCTTTCCATATTAGTTATTCCAGAGGAATTAAATTATTGAATGTTATACTGATGCTGGGGAATAATGTTTTTAATTGTCTAATTTTCTTGCAATGTTAGCTTCCAAATTAATTGATTTTGGTTTTCTTGTTTGATTCCCCAGTTTCCTTCGACGCCACAGGAATGGCAGACTGTGGCATCCCATTTTGCCAGCCGTTGGGACTTTCCCAATTGTGGAGGGGCTATAGATGGGAAACATGTCCACATTGTGCCACCACCCCATTCGGGGTCATATTATTTTAATTATAAGGGGTTCCACAGTATTGTTTTAATGGCGGTGGTGTCGGCACACTATGAATTTTTATATGTGGACGTGGGGAAGAATGGCCGGATGTCGGATGGAGGAGTATTTGCCCAGACGGAGTTCTGCCAGCGTCTCCAGAGTGGTGGCCTGGGATTGCCACCTGATGAGGATAACGTGGAAGGACTCCCCTTTGTCTTCATTGCGGATGAAGCCTTCGCTCTCAGCAAGAACCTCATGAGGCCATTCCCCCAAAGAACCCTCACCCCGGAGAGGAGGGTTTTTAATTACCGGCTGGCCAGAGCTAGAAGAGTGGTTGAGAATGCGTTTGGAATTCTGGCCAGCCGGTTCCGCCTGTTTCAAACAGCCATTAATTTGGCGGAATACAAACTTAATTTTATCATTTTAACCTGCTGCATTCTGCACAACTTTTTAAACAAGCATTCTACCAATTATATAGGCACAGTTGGGCATGAGGCCGGACAAATAGAAGCCAACCTTACAGGCCTGGATACTGTCCGTACTGGCTTGGCCCCCCAAAGTTCCCGTCAAGTTAGACAGCAATATGTTAACTATTTTATGGGTAGGGGGGCCATTGCAATGGGCCCGGATATATAATTTTTTACAATAAAAAAATTATTGCTGAAATCTGGCATTATATTTATTGCTTGCCTTTCTTTTGGGCTGTCTCCTAGGTTATGGTCGAGCAGTTGTAGTGCCAACTGTATTTGAATTTTAAAAATGTCTAAATAAGCTCCATTGCCACTGTAAACAACTTTTTTACAATTATAACCAAACTGATACTGAGCCTTGAAATAACAAACCACACATTTTTTAATATCCTATAAGGAGATGTTTTTATTAATGGTTGTTATGCATTCAGTTCTGCATTTAGTATAAAATGTGCATAGTCAAAAATATAATGATATCTTAATAATGTAGCAAAATATAATTATATTTAAATATTTCTACCTAATCCACAAAAAAATATTTTTGGCTTTTTGATTTTCGCAAACAGGCTTTTTTTTTTTTTTTTTGGAAAATAAAGTTTTGTTTTTTTTTTTTTGTTTTAAAAGCAAGTTTTTTTATTGTTTTTTTTTTAATCAAGTTTTTTTTATTTGTTTTTGGTTTTTTAATCAAGTTTTTTTTTTTTTTTGGTTTTTTTAAAATTAGTTTTTTTTTCTTTTTTTTGGTTTTTTAAAATCAAATTTTCTTTTTTTTGGTTTTTTAAAATCAATTTTTTTATTTTTTTGGTTTTTTAAAATCAATTTTTTTTTTTTTTTGGTTTTTTAAAATCAATTTTTTTATTTTTTTGGTTTTTTAAAATCAATTTTTTTATTTTTTTTTGTTTTTTAAAATCAATTTTTTATTTTTTTGGTTTTTTAAAATCAATTTTTTTATTTTTTTTTGTTTTTTAAAATCAATTTTTTTATTTTTTTGGTTTTTTAAAATCAATTTTTTTTTTTTTTTGGTTTTTTAAAATCAATTTTTTTATTTTTTTGGTTTTTTAAAATCAATTTTTTTATTTTTTTTTGTTTTTTAAAATCAATTTTTTTATTTTTTTGGTTTTTTAAAATCAATTTTTTTATTTTTTTTTGTTTTTTAAAATCAATTTTTTTATTTTTTTGGTTTTTTAAAATCAATTTTTTTTTTTTTTGGTTTTTTAAAATCAATTTTTTTTTTTTTTGGGTTTTTTAAAATCAATTTTTTTTTTTTTTGGTTTTTGAAAATCAATTTTTTTTTTTTTTTGGTTTTTTAAAATCAAATTTTTTTTTTTTAATTTGTGTTTTTTTAGAAAATCAAGTTTTATTTTTTTGTGGATTTTTGAGGTATATACGAGAAACAGCCCTCCTTTTTGACATTAGGTTAAACAGCCATTTATGTTCTGCCAAAACAAGAAAGAGAAGGCCCAGAATGGGGTCAGCAAAACAGGAAATGAAGGACATGATTGATGTTTTGGGGTTTAAAAAAGGGCATTTAGATTCGACCCAAAACATCAATCATGTCCTTCATTTCCTGCTGCATACGATCCAGCCGATTACGCATTTCATCAATGTCTTTATTCCAGGCCATTATTTGACCAATTAGCCGTTGGGCACTTTCAGAGGTGAAATAGTCACTTGTTGTTGTTGTACCTAAAGTGGAATGAAACCAAAAAATGTCTTTAGAAATATGCACACATACATAGTTTACCTTACCATAAATAAAGCTGTTGTCTCAGACACTGACCTGGTGGGGTGCCCATGTAGCCTAATTCCTCCACATCCTCGGGGGTGGCACTGTTGCTTGAATGAAGCACAACCAGATCCCCTAAAATAGAGTAGACAAATTAAATTAAACAAAAGGCAGCCATGCATAGATTAACGTAAGCTGGTGTGTCAGACACTCACCTGGTGGGGTGCCCATGTCACCCACCTCTCCTTCCTCAACATCCTCAATGGGACTTGGGCTGATTGCCCAATCATGTTTTGCTTGGGGTGGACTGTCTTCTTGTTCTTGGCTGAGTGATTTTTCCCCTATGTGAAACAAAAAATTATTAATCTAATTAGCACACAGATATTTTAGGACATAGTAATTTCCCTACATTTGTAGTGAAGTGGTTTGTGTAGAGTTCCTATTTTACCTCAATATTTAAAATTATAAAGACATATCGGATAGATAGATATCAATATCTCAAAATATAGTTAATAATCTTTTGATCTCTCTCTATATCTGGAACAAAATCTCTAAATATCTAACTAAATGTAAAGCAAAAAAAATAAGATAATTTCAAATATTCAAAAAGAATGTTTTACATTTCTATATCTATCTATCTACCTATCTATATATATCTCTCTCTCTCTCTCTATATCTATATATATATCTATATCTATATATATATATATCTATATATATATATCTATATAGATATAGAAAGATATAGATATAGATAGATAGATATATAGATAGATATATATATAGATAGATAGATAGATAGATAGATAGATATATATATATATATATCTATATAGATATATATCTATATAGATATAGATATATATATAGATATATATATATATATATAAGATATAGATATATATATAATCTATATATATATAATCTATATATATATATATAATCTATATATATATATATATAATCTATATATATATATATAATCTATATATATATATATATAATCTATATATATATATATATAATCTATATATATATATATATATAATCTATATATATATATATATATAATCTATATATATATATATATATATATATATATAGATATATCGATATCTAGATAGATAGATATATCTATATCTAGATATATGGATATGTAACGAGGTTTATTAAAAGATCGTTTAAAACGATGAACAAAAAATCGTATAGGAAGGAAAAGCACATGGAGCAGTATACAAGGTAATAAACACAAGAGAAAAACACGACAAGTACTTACTTTTTTTAAGAACTTTCCGGATACGTCGGTATTGATCCGGCTCCCTGAGTTTCAGGTCAGACCATCTTTTTCTCAATTGATCTTTGGAGCGCTGGACCCCAAAAGATGCCTGCAAAGTCTCCACGACCTTCGCCATGATTTTGGCCTTGCGCAAATTTGGCCGTGCGTACGGCCCATAATTGCCATCATAGTCGTCTTTGTGAAGAATGGCCACCATCTCCACCATCTCTTTAAAACTCATATTAGAGGCCTTAAATCTAGGCCTCATAGATTTCGTTGACGTTCCAGCCTCCGGGCTGTCTCCACTACCTGAGGTCGTCAACATTTCAGGTGTCTCCGCCATTCTTTAACTCCACTACGCGCCGTAACAAAAAATGGGCGGAGAACATGAGTTAATTTCGAACGTCAGGGGCGGGCGACGCAGGCGGAGTTTCACACATGCGTAGTGTATAAAGAGGGGCCTTGCGCACGTGTCGTACGTACGTACTGTGCGTCGAATTAGGGGGCGGAGAACATGAGTTAATTTCGAACGTCAGGGGCGGGCGACGCAGGCGGAGTTTCACACATGCGTAGTGTATAAAGAGGGGCCTTGCGCACGTGTCGTACGTACGTACTGTGCGTCGAATTAGGGGGCGGAGAACATGAGTTAATTTCGAACGTCAGGGGCGGGCGACGCAGGCGGAGTTTCACACATGCGTAGTGTATAAAGAGGGGCCTTGCGCACGTGTCGTACGTACGTACTGTGCGTAGGTGATAGTGGACCAGGACGTTACAAAACGAAGGTAATTTTAATTTTAATTTTATTTGTTTTTTTTGGGGGGGGGGGGTTTATGGTCATGACTTTCTAGCAAGCGGCCTATATGGCTTGATAGATTGATGAGGCCTACATAGGGAGAAGATGATGAGGGGTTAGCAGAAACCTAATAAGTGTTTTTTGTCTTGTGACTTTATATTTTCCAGATATAATGAATCCCCTATTTAAGGATCCAGAGTTCCTTACTGCTTTCATTACGAAATATCGAGAGATGAGGAATTTGTGGGAGGTAAAACACCCTCAGTATTATGCTAAGCATGTGAGGAAGTCAACGCTGGAGAGACTTCTGTCCTTTGTCCAGGCGACCATCCCGGACGCAACAATGGAGATATTGCTCAAGAAAATTGGGGGCTTGAGGAATATGTATAAGAGGGAGCATAAGAAGATCCAGGAATCTATGAGATCAGGAGCATCAGCAGATGATGTTTATGTACCCAGGCTGTGGTACTACAATCAACTACGTTTTCTTGATGACCAGACTGAAGCCAGGGCATCACTTTCAACCCTTCCCTCCACCCTTCCCTCCACCCTTCCCTCCACCCTTCCCTCCACCCCAGCAGAGGCTGATGAGGAGCAAGCTGGGTCTTCCATCCTGGATGAACCGGATATGACCATCTGGAGTCAGGTAAATTAGTTTAAACAATATTTACTGTACTAATATTAATGAGGTTAACTGGATGTTAGAATTTTCTCACAGGTTTTTGCACTCAAAATTGTGTAGACATATCAATTGACAGGAGTAGCTAAATATGTTTGGCACCTGCTAGAAAAAATTAGGGTGTCTGATTAGACTCTTTTATTAAAGAGATGTATTCACATTAAATTTGCTAGTCATGAGAAATAAATTGTGTGTCATTGATGAACCCCAAAAAATATACTAAAACTATGTCCTTTTTTTATACACAGGATGAGTCCATCCAGGAGGAATGTGTGGAAAGTGGCAGGCAGGAGGAGACCGGGCCCATGGACAGCCTGGAGGAGGCCGGATTCCCCATCATCCTGGAGGAGGCTGGGCCCAGTGTCAGGCAGGAGGTGGCTGGTCCCAGTGAGGTGGCTGGTCCCAGTGAGGTGGCTGGTCCCAGTGAGGTGGCTGGGCCCAGTAGGAGCATGACCCAATCCCAAGTGCCTCCCCTCCGCCTTCCCAAAAAAAGGGCCAGGAAGGGGGCCGTCACACAGGAGGCATCCCTGCGCCTCATGCAAGAGGCCACACGTTTTTTGAGGAGCCCCCCCGAAGCAGAAGAGGCCTATGGCTGCTACTTAGCCAGCAGGCTTCTACAAATGGACTGGGAGCAGCGTCTCATTTGCGAGCGCCTATTTGGGGAAACTATCCAGAAGGGGCTGCAGGGCACGCTAACCCGAAACACACAACTACATGAGGCAGCCCCCCCTCCTCCTCCTCCTCCTCCTCCTCCTCCTCCTCCTCCTCCTCCTGCCACAACTGAAACACCACAGCCACAGCCTCCAAAGAAGGCTACAGGGAAGGCTGCAGGGAAGGGTGCAGGGCAGCGTGGAGGGAAGGCTGCAGGGAAGAGAAGAAAGTGATGACCTGGGTTCAGTCTGGTCTGACAGAAGACGCAGGCTGTTTTGTAGTACCACAGTCTGGGGACATCTATATCATCTGCTGGTGCTGTTGATCTCTGGGATTCTTGGACCAGATTGTGCTCCCTCTTATATGGACTCCTCAAGATCCCAATTTTCTGGTACACAGACTTTTTCCAGCGTTGACTTCCTCTTTTTTTTATTTTGACCATGAATAAATGGATCTTTTTTTGAGTTTAGCAAAAGACTTTATGTGTTTTCTTTTAAATCATTGATTTTACACACAATGTTAAATTATCAAGGGACAACAATCTCATTGAGTTTGCAAAAACACAACAAAAATACATTACTAATGTTAATAATGTTCGAGTGGTAAGTCTGGGAAAGAACAAAAATATACATAACCAAAAACGGTGCTTTGGGTTAACTTTATCTTAAAAATAAAAAATAATCACTAGAAAAAAAAAACATTATAATGGGTTCTTTGTAGTAACTTTACAAACCTAAAAAATATCAAAAAAAAAAAATTAAAAAAAAAAACAAAAAAAAAAAAATACAAATGGGTTATTTGTGGTAACTTTACAAACCTAAAAAATATCAAAAAAAAAAAATAAAAAAAAAAAACAAAAAAAAAAAAATACAAATGGGTTATTTGTGGTAACTTTACAAACCTAAAAAATATAAAAAAAAAAAATTTAAAAAAAAAAACAAAAAAAAAAAATACAAATGGGTTATTTGTGGTAACTTTACAAACCTAAAAAATATAAAAAAAAAAAATTTAAAAAAAAAAACAAAAAAAAAAATACAAATGGGTTATTTGTGGTAACTTTACAAACCTAAAAAATATAAAAAAAAAAAAATTTAAAAAAAAAAACAAAAAAAAAAAATACAAATGGGTTATTTGTGGTAACTTTACAAACCTAAAAAATATAAAAAAAAAAAATTTAAAAAAAAAAACAAAAAAAAAAAATACAAATGGGTTATTTGTGGTAACTTTACAAACACAAAAAAATGAAAATTTAAAATATAGAGATAAACATATAAAAAAGTTCAACACCAATCATAAAATAAATATCTGGATAAAAATTACAAGAAAATATGATTCCACACAAAAAAAAACCAAAAAAAAAAAAAGGTAAAAAGTATTATATTAGTATGGAAACATTGTTTTTAAAAAGCATACTATATCATTCATGAGATCAAAGAGAAAAAGAATCCAGAAATCAGTTTGGGAGAACTCTGAATATGAACAGCAAAACACCTTCGTTCTTTATATAGAGCATTCGTAATGAAGAAATAAAATGCGCTGCATTCAACGATCACAGATTTTGCAGCGTGATGAATGTGCTACCTACAATACGAACACTAGTTTTACTAGACCGAGTGCTTCCGTTTAGTTTTTGCTTATGAGCATGCGTCGTTTTTTTGTCCGTCGGACTAGCACACAGACGAGCGGATTTCGGGGTCCGTCGTAGTTACGAAGTAAAGTTTTAAAGCATGTTTCAAATCTAAAGTACGTCGGATTTGAGGCTAAAAAAGTCAGTTGAAAGTCCGGAGAAGCCCACACACGATCGGATTACCAGCCAACTTTAGTCCGTCAGCGTCCGTTGGACTTTTGTAGACGAAAAGTACGACCGTGTGTACGCGGCATTACTCTCTCCAATTGTCTTCTATTCATCCCTATTATAGGTCTAAATACTTATCATATGAGACTGATTCACACAATATGCGTTGCCATACAATCTTCCACACTACCCTTATCTCAACTTAAAACAATAATCAACAATATCCTTCTTATGAAAAACATATTCCACACCCTAAATAATTCAAAATATATATTTGACAAAAAATGGAACCCTTGGTTCATTCATTCAAAACATTTTATAAACTCTGAATAATTGATTTTCAGTTTCTACAACTCCTTAGGAAACACTTGATTTATATGTACCAAAAAATCGTACAACCAATATATATATCTACATGATATTTTGTAATGATGACTATTTTCCTATGTATTTCTCTTGATATTTGACATTTTGCTTTGTACCACTTTTTGTACCTAATAAAAAAGTTTGTTAACAAAAAAAATAAAAATAAATAAAGTTGCCTTTGTTTGTATTTTTTATAATAAAGATGAAGTTCTTCTTTAAAGCGGAGTTCCACCTAAAAAGTGGAAATTCAGCTTTAAGCACTCCTGGCATGTAATTTTTTTTGGGGGGAGTGGGTATCTAGTTTTGACATGTACCCAGCTCCCACTTCCTGCTCTCATCGCCTCGCTGCCTGGGCGACTCCTCTCCCCCTCCCTCTCTGCAATCTTCTGGGACACGTCACAGGTCCCAGAAGATTGCCTGGCCACTAAGAGAGCGCAAAGTGCAGTGCACACCTGGCTGTAAAGCCGCAAGCTGTCTTATCCGGGTGCCCACACTTGCGGGCACCCGGATGAGACAGCTTGCAGCTTCACGGTTGCAAGCTGACACTCACCTGTCCCACGGTCCTACAGTTTAATAAACAGACACTCACCTGTCTCACGCATCGCTGGACCGTGGGACAGGTGAGTGTCTGTTTATTAAAAGTCAGCAGCTACACTTTTTGTAGCTGCTGACTTTTAATAAACTTACAAAACGAGTGGAACTCCTCTTTGTTGGACTTTTCTAAATTTTAATTTCAAAATGACAAAAGTTAAAAAATAAAAGAATAAAACAGCAACTGTCCAGCCTCAATCTTGACCAGGTCCTTTTCTGCAATCCATCGCCTCTACTAATAAATAGAATCAATGTTTTTTTGGGTTTTTTTGGCACGGGATTGTGAGCATTCAACAATGGTCAACAAGGTAAATGCTCAGTTTTAGGGATTAATTCATTGTTAGGAAGTTGATTAGGTACATGCTAGGTTGAGGGTCAAGGATAAAGATTATGGGTTGGTTTTAAGGTTTAGGTATTGGTTGTTAACTTGTTATATGATGGTGATATAGGGAAAAGTGAAGGGGAGGGTAACATTAAAGTATACCTGTTGCTTTGCCCTGAATAGGGACAATTTAGGGGTTAGGTTAAATTAGGTTAGGTTAAAGATTAGAGGTCAGAGACATTCAGGCAAATTGTTTTCACTTCTTTTAGGTGCCTATGATCTGCACTACCAGTTCTGGGACTTGAAACCAACATTCCAGCTATGCCGTGTGCTGTACCAAGTCCATAATCCCATATAACCTAATTTTAATTTACTATTTAACCTTAATAGTTTTTATGGGCAGCCCAACTTTTCACATTACTCTTATGTTTATCAGATACTGTCATATGTATCATAAACCAAGCCAACTACCGTACTTGCCAATTCCATTTTTGTATTTTAAAGCACATGTGGATTTCAATTTCAGATCTCTTCAAGAACATATTTAAAAAGTCTGCATGTTACAATTAAATAACACTATAAACGTCATATTTCAGTATTAATTGTGTACTTCTCTGAAAGGATTGCTGGGCTGTTATTCTAAATCACTGAACAAAACTCAATCTTAGCACAGTAGGTAATTCTTTTATACTTCCAATATGTGCCTACTGCCTACAAGCACTTTGTTATCATTAAATGATCAGTTTTATTCCAACACTGCATTGAAATCCCAAGTTATTCTATATTTCTAGGTTACAAAATGCTATTTATTTAATATTGTGTATGTAGCAAAAAGAAAAGACCATTGTTTTTGCTTTGTGAATCACATATGAACAGCCACTATAAAATGCGGTCCTATGCTCTGAAAAAAACTTTCATTTTTTAGAAAACTTTAACCTTTGTGAAAGTAAGAAATGTAAAAAAAAAAAAAAAAACAGTTGTGAAGAAATTACTTTTGATTATCTCAGATTTTTCCAAATTACAAAATATCGTAGAGCTGATCACATAATCAATGCCAGCTAAAGGGGCTTTAGGCACTGATTGGAGAATGACACTGAGCCAACCAATCAGCATCATATTCTGAATAGGAATGAGCCCGATGTTCGAGTCGAACGTAAGTTAGACTCGAACATCATGTGTTCGCCTGTACACCAGATAGCGAACATTATGCAGTGTTCGCAGCAAATTCGAAAGCCGTGGAACCCCGTTAAAGTCTATGGGACATTAAGATGAATAACCAAAAGTGCTCATTCCAAAGGCTTTGGGGACCCGGGTCCGGCCCCAGAGGACATGTATCAATGCAAACAAAAGTTTTAAGAACTGACGTTTTTTCGGGAACAGTGATTTTAATAATGCTTAAAGCGAAAAAATAAAAATGAAATATGGCGTAGGGGTCCCCCCAAAATACATACCATACACTTATCCAAACACGCAACCTGGCAGGCCGCAGGAAAAGAAGGGGGGCGAGAGAGCTGATTTTTTTTCTTTTTTCGCCTCGTCTGCGACATGAGATGGATTTGCATTGCGGGACATTTTTATATCTTTTAATAAAGGACTTGTCCCAAAGTGTCTCCTGTCTTTTTTACTATTTTTGACACTTTTTTGTGAAATGGTAGGGGTACAATGTACCCATTCCCAATTCACATGGGGTGGAGGCTGGGATCTGGGGGTCCCCTTGTTAAAGGGGGCTTCCGTATTCCAATAAGTCCCCCACCCACAGACCCCCACGACCACCAGGCAAGGTTTGTGGGGATGAGGCCCTTGTCCCTATCAACATGGGGACAAGGTGCTTTGGGGGGCTACTCCAAAGCACCCTCCCCATGTTTAGGGCATATGGCCTGGTACGGTTCAGGAGGGGGGGCACTCTCTCATCCCCCCTCTTTTCCTGTGGCCTGCCAGGTTGCGTGCTCGGATAAGGGTCTGGTATGGATATTGGGGGGACCCCTATGCCATTTTTTGTGGGGGTCTGAGGGTGGGGGACTTATCGGGATCTGGAAGCCCCCTTTAACAAGGGGACCCCCAGATCCCAGCCTCCCCCCCATGTGAATTGGTAATGGGTACATTGTACCCCTACCATTTCACAAAAAAAGTGTCAAAAATAGTAAAAAAGACAGGAGACACTTTGGGACAAGTCCTTTATTAAAAGATATAAAAATGTCCCAAAATGCAAATCCATCTCACACTGCCGACGAGCCGAAAAAAGAAAAAAAAATCTGCCCTCTCGCCCCCCCTCTTTTCCTGCGGTCTGCCAGGTTGCGTGCCTGGATAAGAGTTTGGTATGGATTTGGGGGGGATTCCTATGCCATTTTTTTATTATTTGGCGCAGGGTTCCCCTTAAAATCCATACCAGCCCTGAAGGGCCTGGTATGGATTTTGGGGGGACCCCCACGCAATCTTTAAAAAAAAAATGGTTCGGTGTTCCCCTTAATATTCATACCAGACCCAAAGGACCTGGTAATGGACTGGGGAGGGAACCCATGCCGTTTTTTTCAATGAGTTTTATCTATATTGCTGAGACCCAACAGTTCATTACAGCCGCGATCAGTTTTCAATGACTTTTTTCCTTTAGAAATGTTATTTTGCTGTGGTACTGTTCTAAACATGGGAAAACTGTGCCACTTTACAAGCATACTATAGACACCCCCCAGGTACGATATTTAAAGTAATATTTCATTTTTATTTTTTCACTTTAAGCATTATTAAAATCACTCGAAAAAACTTCCTTTTTTAAAACTTCTTCTTGCATTGATACATGTCCCCTGGGGCAGGACCCATGTCCCCAAACACTTTTTATGACAATAACATGCATATAAGCCTTTAAAATTAGCACTTTTGATTTTTCATGTTCGTGTCTCATAGACTTTAACGGTGTTCGTCCGAATTTTTCGCCTGTTCGCAGGTTCTGGTGCGAACCAAACCAGGGGTTGTTTGGCTCATCCTTAATTCTGAACACAGATCCTTCGCATTGGCAGAAAAAGTGAACCATGGTTGATGATCAGTGGCAGAAAGGTTTGGAATTGGAAAAACAGGATTCCGTGATACAGGACAAAGGTACATGTGTCATAGCTCACAGTGACAATTAGATTAAAGTGAAGTTATTCTAGCAACATATATTACTATATGTCTAATGGCGGTATTCATTAGCTACTGCTAGATCTGAGTTGTGTTATGTTACCATTGTGTTAAACATGCTGTGCTGTTTGTGTCTATGGACACACGCAGGGCAGCTCGGGATCAGGCCTGCAGGTGTGCCATGAAGCAGCTTCCTATGGTGGCACACAGTAAAGAGAAGTAGCCAGGAGACTTCCATAACTTCACTAACCCAGAGAATAAGCATGCAGATCAGAAAGGTCAGAGAAAAGTCATACATCCATATTATCATCCTAGCAATAGCAATAGCAGCCTCCATGTTACTCTCATGACAAGTTTTCTTTCAGGGCTCATTCATATTTGTGTGTTGTGGCAATTCACAGTTCCTGTACATTTCTGAAACACATTGCAGTGCACATGCTTTAACTGTGGTCCATTGCAGTGCCATTCATTTTTGTGAATGGCAATTTGAGGCACTGTACTATAGAGTGCAAAGCAAGATTCACCATAAAGAACCACAACACTCACATTGCGCACTGTGGCATGCAGAGTTGCTAAAAAAGGGTCATGTTCTTTTTTTCATCCGTTATGGTTTGCTGGCAGCACAGGGCTTCCTTAATGCAGTGGAAATAATATGTGAGTGCTGCCAACAAACTACAATGGATTTCTTGGGTGTAAATAAGCCCTAACTGACTTTCTAAAAGCTTCTACAGGCTAGCAAAATAACATAGAAATAGTTATTTTTCAGGTTATATTATATTTTAAAAAGATTATCATTATCCTCATTATTTTTAATTTCAGTGGTTTGGCATTTAGTAGACATGAATGAACTTCTGAAAATCTTCTGTGACAGCTCACATGCTTATACGAATATCTACCACAATCTGGAAATTTTTACTCTATGGACTTTTTACAGTGAGGGAAAAAAGTATTTGATCTTCTGCTGATTTTGTACGTTTGCCCACTGACAAAGAAATGATCAGTCTATAATTTTAATGGTAGGTTTATTTTAACAGTGAGAGACAGAATAACAACAAAAATATCCAGAAAAACGCATATCAAAAAAGTTATAAATTGATTTGTATTTTAATGAGTGAAATAAGTATATGATCCCCTAACAATCAGCAAGATTTCTGGCTCCCAGGTGTCTTCTGTAGGGATGAGCCGAACACCCCCCCGGTTCACCAGAACCTGCGAATGGACCGAAAATTCGCACGAACGTTAGAACCCCATTGACGTCTATGGGACTCGAACGTTCGAAATCAAAAGTGCTAATTTTAAAGGCTAATTTGCATGGTATTGTCCTAAAAAGGGTTTGGGGACCCGGGTCCTACCCCAGGGGACATGTATCAATGCAAAAAAAAGTTTTAAAAACGGCCGTTTTTTCGGGAGCCGTGATTTTAATGATGCTTAAAGTAAAAAAAAAAAAAAAGTGAAATATTCCTTTAAACATCGTACCTGGGGGTGTCTATAGTATGCCTGTAAAGTGGCGCGTGTTTCCCGTGCTTAGAACAGTCCCTGCACCAAATGTCATTTTTAAAGGAAAAAATCTCATTTAAAACTGCTTGCGGGTTTAATGTAATGTCGGGTCCTGGCAATATGGATGAAAATTAGTGAGACAAACGGCATGGGTTCCCCCCCAGTCCATTACCAGGCCCTTTGGGTCTTGTATGGATATTAAGGGGAACCCTGCACCCAAATTAAAATAAGGAAAGGTGTGGGGCCACCAGGCCCTATATACTATGAACAGCAGTATACAGGCGGTGCAAACAAGACAGGGACTGTAGGTTTGTTGTTAAGTAGAATCTGTTTGTAATTTTGAACGGGTACATTTTTAACGTGTTTAGCTCCAGCCAAAAAATCTTTTTTAAGCTTTTTGGAAAGCATAGGGAAGGGTTATCACCCCTGTGACATTTGTTTTGCTGTCTTTCCTCCTCTTCAGAAGATTTCACCTCACTTTTTGTCCCAATGACAAATGTTTTTTGAAAATGTGGGGTTTTTTATGGAACAAGGATTGGAAAGCATCAGTGGAAAGGAGAAATGTTTTTCCCATATTAACTCTTACAGGAGAGAATTTCCCTTCCTAGGGGTAGATTTCATCTCACTTCCTGTTGTCTCCTTCCATTTGCAAGTAGGAGTCGTTTGTAAGTTAGATGTTTGAAAGTAGGGGCCTGCCCTATATACTCAGCAGAAATTTGGGCCTTAGGTGTTGTTGTGGCCACAACACTGTAAGCCCTCACAGGGCCCTGCTGTGAAATATTAGATCAAGAATTGTAATTACATGCCCCTGTTGAACAGGGGCAGAAAAACTGGGCCTTTGGTGGTGGTGGTGGTGGTGCTGGTGCCACAACACTGTAAGTCCTCACACGCTCTTGGTGGGTGCAGAAATGGGCCCTGCTGTGAAATATTAGATCAAGAATTGTAATTACATGCCCCTGTTGAACAGGGGCTGAAAAATTAGGCCTTAGGCACTGGTGCTGGTGCCACAACACTGCAACCCCTCACAGACACTCTAGTTGGAACGCAGGAACGAGCCCTGCTGCAAAGTATTGCATCAAAAATTGTAATTACACGCCCCTGTTAAACAAGGGCTGAAAAATTGGGCCTTAGGCACTGGTGCTGGTGCCACAACACTGCAACCCCTCACAGAAACTCTAGTTGGAACGCAGGAACGAGCCCTGCTGCAAAGTATTGCATCAAAAATTGTAATTACACGCCCCTGTTAAACAGGGGCTGAAAAATTGTGCCTTAGGCACTGGTGGTGGCGCCCAGAACCAAAAATGTTCTTACAAGCTATCAGCGTGATCATTGAGGAGGAAGAGGATAATTGCTCAGGGATAGTCACTCAGCATCAGCATAGGCAGTCTTTGAAGGGATCTGAGATTTCAAAAAAAAATATTCGGTTACATCAGCATCAGGTGCTTGGTAGCTGGTGGTGATCCAAGACTGATTCATTTTTATGAAGGTCAGTCGATCGACCGAGTCGGTGGACAGACGCACCCTGTGATCGGTTACCACGCCTCCTCCAGCAGCACTGAATGTGCGTTCCGAAAGAACGCTGGATGCAGGACAGGCCAGTAGCTCAATTGCATACTGTGCAAGCTCTGGCCAGTGATCCATCCTCAAGACCCAGTAACCCAGAGGATTTTCGGTGGGAAAGGTGTCCAAGTCTGATCTTGCCCCTAGGTATTCCTGCACCATGTAAAACAGACGCTGGCGATGGTTGCTGGAACCGATCATACCTTGGGGCTGCGGACCAAAAAATTGTCTGAACGCATCGGTCAGACGGCCACCTTCTCCACCGCTCCTTCTTTGACTGACCGAAGCCTCAGCAACACGTCCAGAAACAGGAGTTTGTAACCTCCCAGTCTCTGTGAACGCGTTGCACAGACCTTTCTGCAAGGCCTCCTGAAGATGTTTCATCCTCTGCTCCCTCTGCGATGGCAAGATAAGGTCCGCAACCTTACCCTTGTAACGTGGATCAAGGAGGGTTGCCAGCCAGTATTGGTCCTTCTCCTTGATACCACGAATACGAGGATCCTTACGCAGGCTTTGCAGGATCAGGGAGGCCATGCAGCGTAGGTTTGCTGAGGCATTCGGTCCGGAGTCCTCTGGGTCACTAAGGACGACATGGTCCGCAGCCACCTCCTCCCAGCCACGTACAAGTCCATGTGTTTCTTGGGACTGATCCCTTAAAGACTGCTGCTGATGCTGAGTGCCAGGCTCCACCTCCATATTGACACAATCTTCATCCTCCTCCTCCTCGTCCTCTTCCTGTGTGATCGGCGGGCACGCAGGAACACTGTCTGGATAAAGGGGGCCTTGAGAGCTAAGGAAGTCCTCCTCTTCCTGCCTCTGTTCTGCCTCAAGTGCCCTGTCCATTATTCCACGCAGCGTGTGCTCCAACAGGTGGACAAGGGGGACAGTGTCACTGATGCATGCACTGTCACTGCTCACCATCCTAGTGGCCTCCTCAAATGGTGACAGGACAGTGCATGCATCCCTGATCATGGCCCACTGGCGTTGGGAAAAAAAACAAGCTCCCCGGACCCTGTCCTGGTGCCATAGTCGCACAGGTACTCATTGATGGCCCTCTGCTGCTTGTGCAGCCGCTGCAGCATGGCCAACGTTGAGTTCCACCTGGTGGGCATGTCACAGATTAGGCGGTTCTTGGGCAGGTTAAACTCCTTTTGGAGGTCCGTCAGCCGAGCACTGGCATTATATGGCTGGCGGAAATGCACACAGACTTTCCTGGCCTGCCTCAGGACATCCTGTAAGCCCGGGTACCTGCCCAAGAACCGCTGCACCACCAAGTTAAGGACGTGAGCCAAACAGGGCACATGGGTCATTTGTCCCTGTCGGAGGGCAGAGAGGAGGTTGGTGCCATTGTCCCAAACCACCATTCCTGCCTTAAGTTGGCGTGGCGTCAACCACCTCTGAACCTGCCCCTGCAGAGCTGACAGAACCTCTGCCCCAGTGTGGCTCCTGTCCCCCAAGCACACCAGCTCAAGCACCGCATGGCATCTTTTGGCCTGCGTACTTGCGTAGCCCCTTGAACGACTACGGAGCACCGCTGGTTCCGAGGAAGAGGCCATGGAGGAAGAAGAAGAGGAGGGGGTGGAGGAGAGAGGTGTGTCACAATCATTAGCATTTTGGAGGCGTGGTGGCGGAACAACCTCCAACACTACTGCAACTTGTCCTGCATCCTTCCCAGCTGCCAGCAGAGTCACCCAATGCGCCGTGAAACTTAGGTAACGTCCCTGTCCATGCCTGCTGGACCATGAGTCATGGACATTTCCTTCCACATGCCGGTAGAGAGCCAGAATCGCCTTCCGTGAGAAAAAGTGGCGTTTGGGTACCTGCCACTGAGGAACCGCACATTCCACAAACTCACGGAAGAGGGCAGAGTCTACCAACTGAAAAGGCAGCAGTTGAAGTGCTAGCAATTTTGCCAAGCTAGCATTCAACCGCTGGGCATGTGGATGGCTGGGAGCAAACTTCTTTCGGAGGTGCAGCAGCTGGGGCAGGGAAATTTGCCTGGTACAATCTGACGTCGGTGTACCAAAAGCAGATTGCCCACAAGTACTTGGCTGTGACACACCTAATTCTACACCTTCATTCCTCTCAGTGCAGGTCTCAGAGAGGACTGAAGGTCTAGTGGGGTTGGAAATCTCAGCTGATGAGGAGCAAGGAGAGGTCCTCTTTGTTCTTTGGTGTGGGTCTTTTAGATACGCTTGCCAACGAACTGCATGGCAGGTCAACATATGTCTGGTCAAGCATGTGGTACCCAAGCGGGAGATGTTTTGGCCACGTGAGATACGCTTGAGACATATGTTGCAAATAGCAGCGGTGCGATCTGATGCACTCGTCTCAAAAAAGGCCCACACCAAAGAACTTTTTGAATAACGCGCAGAGACTGCAGTGCCCTGCACATGTGGAGCTTTGGGGTGTGATGCAGTCAATGTGCTGCCCTTAGGCTGGCCCCTGGAGGGCATCCTGCCTCGTTGGTGATGTGCCGCCTCCTCCTCCTCCTCCTCCTCCTCTCTCCTATCAGGCACCCAAGTTGAGTCAGTGACCTCATCATCTCCTCCCTCCTCATCACTGGAGCAAACCTGGCAGTATGCTGCAGCAGGGGGAGCATGACTGCCAGATTGCTGTCCTTCTTGGGCACCCCCTCTGTCCGTGCTCATGTTACTGCCTTCATCGAGCTCAGTATCATCATCAGAGCCTTCCAAACGCTGGGCATCCTCCTGGAGCATGTACCCAACACTGTGGTCAAACAGTTCGTGGGACTCCTCAGGAGGACATGGTGGAGCTAGGGAAGGAGTCACTGATGACATTGAGCCGAGGGAAGAGGCCGCTGCTTTGCCAGACAAAGCACCCGGGGCATGGGTGAGAGAGGATGAGGACGGCTTGGTCATCCACTCGACCAAGTCTTCCGCATGTTGCTGCTCAACACGGCCAGCTGCCGAAAAAAAGGCCAAGCGTGTCCCATGCCCACGTGCTGATGAGGATGCACCGTCTCCACGACCAGCACTAGACACAGAGCCTGCTTGCCTTCTCTTATTGGCTTGTGACTGTCTGCCTCTTCTTCTTGGCCTTCCAGACATACTAATGGCCTGTAGCTGCACTAAGCTGGGATATATATATATATATATATATATATATATATATATGTACTGATACTGCAGCTAGCAAAATCAACTGCCTGCCTGTAGTATGAGAACACCACCAACCTTCTACAGGTAGCTTTAGCTGAACACTGTGAGGTGGACGCACCCCACTAACTTGTAGGTTTAGCTGAACACTGTGAGCAGGACGCACTGCACTAACTGTAAATAGTCTAGCTGCCTGACCGTGGTACTAATAGGATCAAAAGAACACCAGTAATTTTCTTCAGGTAGCTTTATATACTGTAACAAGACAAGCCTGCCTGTCAGTAGGAAGATAACAGGAACGGATCTAGCTGAACACTGTGAGCAGGACGCACTGCACTAAATGTAAATAGTCTAGCTGCCTGACCGTGGTACTAATAGGATCAAAAGAACACCAGTAATTTTCTTCAGGTAGCTTTATATACTGTAACAAGACAAGCCTGCCTGTCAGTAGGGAGATAACAGGAACGGATCTAGCTGAACACTGTGAGCAGGACGCACTGCACTAAATGTAAATAGTCTAGCTGCCTGACCGTGGTACTAATAGGATCAAAAGAACACCAGTAATTTTCTTTAGGTAGCTGTAAATACTGTAACAAGACAAGCCTGCCTGTCAGTAGGAAGATAACAGGAACGGATCTAGCTGAACACTGTGAGCAGGATGCACTGCACTAAATGTAAATAGTCTAGCTGCCTGACCGTGGTACTAATAGGATCAAAAGAACACCAGTAATTTTCTTCAGGTAGCTTTATATACTGTAACAAGACAAGCCTGCCTGTCAGTAGGAAGATAACAGGATCGGATCTAGCTGAACACTGTGAGCAGGACGCACTGCACTAAATGTAAATAGTCTAGCTGTCTGACTGTGGTACTAATAGGATCAAAAGAACACCAGTAATTTTCTTCAGGTAGCTTTATATGCTGTAACAAGACAAGCCTGCCTGTCAGTAGGAAGATAACAGGAACGGATCTAGCTGAACACTGTGAGCAGGACGCACTGCACTAAATGTAAATAGTCTAGCTGCCTGACCGTGGTACTAATAGGATCAAAAGAACACCAGTAATTTTCTTCAGGTAGCTTTATATACTGTAACAAGACAAGCCTGCCTGTCAGTAGGAAGATAACAGGAACGGATCTAGCTGAACACTGTGAGCAGGACGCACTGCACTAAATGTAAATAGTCTAGCTGCCTGACCGTGGTACTAATAGGATCAAAAGAACACCAGTAATTTTCTTCAGGTAGCTTTATATACTGTAACAAGACAAGCCTGCCTGTCAGTAGGAAGATAACAGGAACAGATCTAGCTGAACACTGTGAGCAGGACGCACTGCACTAAATGTAAATAGTCTAGCTGCCTGACCGTGGTACTAATAGGATCAAAAGAACACCAGTAATTTTCTTCAGGTAGCTTTATATACTGTAACAAGACAAGCCTGCCTGTCAGTAGGAAGATAACAGGAACGGATCTAGCTGAACACTGTGAGCAGGACGCACTGTACTAAATGTAAATAGTCTAGCTGCCTGACCGTGGTACTAATAGGATCAAAAGAACACCAGTAATTTTCTTTAGGTAGTTGTAAATACTGTAACAAGACAAGCCTGCCTGTCAGTAGGAAGATAACAGGAACGGATCTAGCTGAACACTGTGAGCAGGACACACTGCACTAAATGTAAATAGTCTAGAAGATAACAGGAACGGATCTAGCTAAACCGAATACAGTGTATATATATATATGCAACACCTGGGATGCATATATATACACAATACACTTTAAGTGCAGCTAACTGACTGACTGTCCTGCCTAATCTAGCTAACTCAAATGAAATGACACTGTCTCTCTCTCTCTCTCTAAGCACACTGGAACACACTGCACAGGGCCGCCGTGCAGGTGGCCTTATATAGTGTGGGGCGTGTACTAAATCCCCTGAGCCATAATTGGCCAAAGCCTCCTTGGCTTTGGCCAATTACGGCTCTCTGTTCAGGCGGCGCTGTGATTGGCCAAGCATGCGGGTCATAGTGCATGCTTGGCCAATCATCAGCAAGCAATGCACTGCGATGCCGCAGTGAATTATGGGCCGTGATGCGCCACACGAATTTGGCGCGAACGGCCCATATCGTTCGCAATTCGGCGAACGACCGAACAGCCGATGTTCGAGTCGAACATGGGTTCGACTCGAACACGAAGCTCATCCCTACTCCTGACCACTTTCGCCATGATCTTGGCCTTTCTGATATTGGGGTTGGGGTAAGGCCCATACTTTCCTTCATAGTCGGACTTCTTCATGATGTCGACCATCTCCAACATCTCCCCAAAGGACATATTTGTGGCCTTAAAACGTCTCCTTCTGGATCGGGACGTGTCCGGATCCGGGCTTTCCTCCTCCTCCTCCTCCCCGTTCCTGTAATTATCACGCACCTGCTGTGACTCCGCCATGTGCTCTTCCCCCACTGCGCTGAACGAAAAGGGGCGGGGAATAAAATAGAAAGAACATCAGAGGCGGGCGGAGTTACACACATGCGCAGTGTATATAAAGCGTAACACGCGTGCGTATTACGTACGATCTGTGAGCGGAGGAAGGAGCATTGGACGCACCGATCGTAAGAACGAAGGTAAGAGACAAACTTGTGCCTATACTGCTTCTACATTGAGGCCTATATTGTAACAAGATTAGGAGAGTTTTGTCTGACATTAGGCTTTGTCTTGTGTTGTGTCTTGCAGTGAACATGGATATGCTACTGAAAGACAATGACTTCATGTCAGTATTCGTAGATATGTTAAGGGAGCTGCCCTGTCTGTGGGAGATTAAACACCCCCATTTCAAGAACCAAGCAAAGAGGAAGGCAGCACTGGTGCAATTGTGGGAAATTGTGAAGCAGGTGATCCCCACGGCAGACATCACCTATTTAAAGATATTAATTGGTGGCCTGAGGAGTACATATCTAAGGGAGCGCAAGAAAGTCCTGGATTCACAGAGATCCGGAGCAGCAGATGACATCTATGTCCCCAGGATGTTGTACTATGACAGGCTGCATTTTCTGGCAGACCAGACTGAACCCAGGTCATCACTCTCCAGTCTTCCTTCCACGCTTCCTTCCCCCCCGGCTGAGGCTTCTGACGCCCAACCTGGGCCTTACAGGCAACATGTGGAGGAGCCCAGATTGAGCCAGGTATAGCATTCATCTAAATATTGCTGGTTGTCCAATCAATGATGTTAACTAGATGTTAGTTGGGAGTACTAATTTATGATTGGGATTGATGATGCAACAACTAAAACCATGTCCCTTTTTCATACACAGGGAAGTCTCAGCCAGGACGTGGCCGGGCCGAGCCGGCTGCCTGATATGCCGGTCCCTCCACCCCTTCCTGAAGTGGCAGTAGGAGGAGTGCCCTAGAGGAGGCTGCCATAGGATTCTTTTGGAGGGCTACAGAGGTCCTGGGAGCACGACAGACCATGGAGGAGGACATTGCTGCCGTCATTGCATATAAAATGCAGAGGATGGAGGAGGGCCAACAAGTCATGTGTGAGGCGCTCATATCGGAGGCTCTTAAGAAAGGTATGAGGGGCCAAATTACAGCTCAGACACACCTTTGCGATGGTCCTCCTCCTCCTCCTGCAGGTCCTCCCCCTCCTCCTCCTCCAGGTCCTCCCAGTCCTCCTCCAGGTCCTACTCCTCCTCCTGCCACATCTCCAACAGAAGAGCCACAGCCCGGAAGGAAGCGTGTAAAGAAGACCAGAAAGTGAGGACCCTGGATCCAGTGTGGTCGGCCAAAAAATGCAGCCTCTTGTGGTACCACAGTCTGGGGACACAGATGTCATCTGCTGCTATCCGGATCTCTGCCAATTCTGGACCAGACTGCCCTCCCTTACATATGGACTCCTCAGGCCACCAATTTTGATGTTCAAGAATTGATGTCTGCCCTGGGGGTCCCAGGCTTCGCTAACTTCTCCTGTTGATCCAGTGTTGCATCCCTCTTTGTTTGGTTCTGAGCCCTTAATAAAGGATTTTTGGTTTCAATTATACTCTCCTATGTGTTTTACTTCAAAAAGGACAGTTTGTTTGTGAGGATTCAGGTACATTTCTAATATACAATGTAAAATGAACAAGGGACACCAACAACAAACAATCTCCTTGAGATTAAATAGTAAAATATATCAATGGTGTTGGGGTAACTTGACACACAAAACACAGACAAAAATATTCTGTAGTAAAAATAAAAATAACATTGAACAAAGATCAGCCTTTGAAAAAATACAAACATTAAAAAAAAAAAAAAAATGGCTTAAAATCCCCCAAAAAATTAAATAAAAAAAAAAAAATAGGTCAGATGTGACAACTAATAACAATATATTCAGGGAATACCAATAAAAAAACACAAATAAAACTTTGTGAGAAGTGTGTGTGAATATGAGCAGCAAAACTACTTCATTCTTGTCACATTATAAAGAAGAAGAGAGTGCGCTGTATTAAACCATTTTTAACATTGCAGCGTGACGAAAGTGCTGTATCCATTACGAATGCTAAGTTTACCAGAACGAGCTGTTTCGTCTTGGAATTTCTTCTGAGCATGCGTGGCACTTTGTGCGTCGGAACAGGCCACACACGGTCGGAATTGACGCGATCGGATTTTGTTGTTGGAAAATTTTATCTCCTGCTCTCCAACTTTGTGTGTCGGAAAATCCGATGGAAAATGTCCGATGGAGCCCACACACGGTCGGAATTTCCCGACCGTGTGTACGGGGCATTATAAAGTTTGTCGGGCTCCTCCCCCTGTTTGCTTGGGTTGTCTGCATTTGGCTTCCTGAGTACTGTCCCCATGCGGTGATTGGTAGGCTCCCTCGTGATCAGACGGTGTCTGCCCCTCCCCCAGGGGTGGTCCATCTGGCTGCTTGTACACGCCTCAGCCGGGGCCCCACTTTGGGACCTTTGGGCCTATGCGCAGGCGCCCGCGCGACCTACCTGCACGCACGTGCTGCCTGGGCTCTGTCCAGTGGCGTTGAGGTGCATGCGGTACTCTGTCCACTGGCTCTGTGAGGCTTGTGCGCAGGCGCACGCGCGATCCCATCGCATGCGCTGCCGGACCCTTGACCCTGTGACCTTATTGGATGACGATGCCGGCGCTGCCATTACATCACGGGGTTGAAGGACATTTATAGCGGGCATGTCCCGCTGATCAGAGTGGCTAGCGGTGGACCCGGAGAGGCTCCTGATCAAGTGTTACCATTAGTAAGTTCATTTGCAGTGCTCACTACATGTTTGTCTTTTGACCGCACTTGCTCCGGTTGTGGCTGCAGTCTGGAAGGCATCGCTACCATGTTATATTGAATATATTTATCGCACCATCATTTTTAAAGTTACCAGACTTGTTTCCAAATGCCATGACACCCCACATTGCATATATCTTGTGCAATTAGTGCCAGGCTTATTTTATTCCTTGATTTATACTTATTTGTGCCAATCCAAGCGGGATATCTTCTCCGGGCACCTCATATTAATACCCATTTGGTCAAGGTAATTATCAATCCCTGTCGCCTCTGCACCCCGTTTGGTTGTATTTCCTGGTTTACTCCGCGGTACTTCCTTCCCCCTTGACTGGATGCAATTTTATCACTTTCACAATCTCATGCTTTGGTTCACATTTAGCTTTTATGCACAGTTTTTTGTTCATTCACTCTCTGAATCTGAATATAATATTTTTTGCCCCTTCTCTCTTTCTTCCCTTATTTTTCTTCCCTTCCCCCCTCTCTCTGTTCTGTCCCTTTCCCCCCCTCCCTCTCCTCCCCCCCCCTCCCTCTCTCTTTCCCCCCCTTCCCCTCCCCCTTCCCTTTTCCCATTCCATTTCACTGTTTATCATCTACCCTTACTTTTCCCTTGTGATCCCTGCCCTTTTCTGCACCTGCACCTTCTCCTTTGACACTGGGTATTTGCCTTATATATTATATATAGATTTTTATAGCATTTTATTCAGACGCTAGTTTCCTGGTGACTTCCTATATATGTCCTTCCCAATCTCCGTGGGAGGCTTTGACGGGTTGTCCTGTGCCTTGCATATACCGAAGCATGGGTAAGCAGTCCTATATATTTGATTTAATTTCCTTTATCCCTTTCCCCCATTACATGATCTTGTAACATTTCCTACATGAATACCTTCAGATATTATTGTATTTTTTTTTTTCTGCAGATGTATTTCCTGATGAAGCGGTAAACCTGCGAAACTAGTTGAAATACCATGTCATCTGTATGTTCTTTTAATATATTCTGTGTTGTTTTTTTTGTATTTGGTATTAATACATTTTGTTAATTTTACATTTTGTTTTGTATACTGTTATATACCCTCCTTACATGTACCGAGATAGTCCGCCTGCCTTCTTTTTCTTTGGTGAGTCTGGGGCAGTGGCGGCTGGTGAAGTTTTAGGATGGGGGGGCGCTGGACCCCGCCCTTCCTTTTTGACCCCTCCCACTTGGTAAAATGGGCGTGGTTTTAGCGAAGTAGTGGGCGTGGCTCTAAGGTGGTGTAGTTAGCGTCTGAGATGAACGAGGGATGGAGGGAGTGGGAGAGAGGAATGAAGGGACAGCAGCCCCAGATCCTACACAACAATAGAAATGTGTATTCTAGAAAGTTTAACAATCAGCAGATAAAGATACTCCAAACACCTGGTGTTAGCACTTCAATCATCCCGGCACCATGGTTGTTATGGTGTCAGGATGATTGAAGCGCATTATTACTATTATTACATTGTAATATAAAATGAAATCATTCAACTCACCATAATGCAGAATCAGTGGGAGCCCCGAGCGTGTCGCCTGCCACCAGATGCCATCAGGTGTCCCCAGCGGAGTCGCTCCTTACATGCAGCCTGTGTCACACAAAAAGCAACCAGCTGTGTGTAGAACATCTTATGTAGGACATGCCATGAATTACATGTTGTACATAGCATGTCCTACACATAACATGACATACACATGACATGCCCTCCACATGACATACACATGACATGCCCTCCACATGACATACACATGACATGCCCTCCACATGACATACACATGACATGTCCTCCACATGACATACACATAACATGTCCTCCACATACACATAACATGACATACACATAACATGACATACACATAACATGACATACACACAACATGTCCTCCACATACACATGACATACACATAACATGTCCTCCACATGACATACACATGACATGCCCTCCACATGACATACACATGACATGCCCTCCACATGACATACACATGACATGCCCTCCACATGACATACACATGACATGCCCTCCACATGACATACACATGACATGCCCTCCACATGACATACACATGACATGCCCTCCACATGACATACACATGACATGCCCTCCACATGACATACACATGAAATGCCCTCCACATGATATACACATGACATGCCCTCCACATGACATACACATGACATGCCCTCCACATGACATACACATGACATGTCCTCCACATACACATAACATGACATACACATAACATGACATACACATAACATGTCCTCCACATACACATGACATACACATAACATGTCCTCCACATGACATACACATAACATGTCCTCCGCATGACATACACATAACATGTCCTCCACATGACATACACATAACATGTCCTCCGCATGACATACACATAGCATGTCCTCCGCATGACATACACATAACATGTCCTCCGCATGACATACACATAACATGTCCTCCGCATGACATACACATAACATGTCCTCCACATGACATACACATAACATGTCCTCCACATGACATGCCCTCCACATGACATACACATAACATGTCCTCCACATGACATACACATAACATGTCGCGGGGACTCTCCTCTGTCAGAACACACTGATTATTATTATTATACAGGATTTATATAGCGCCAACAGTTTGAGCAGCACTTTTTAACATGAGGGCAGACAGTACAGTTTCAATACATTTCAATACAGGATGATTTAGAAGGCCCTGCTCATTAGTGCTTACAATCTAGAAATAGTGCTGCAGATGACTGGCTACAAGCTGCTGGTTAAACTAGGTTTTCTAACAGGGTGGGCTACAAACAGATCAACATTTGTCTGGTCCCTGCTGAACTGGATACATTTTGATCTGTGTGTACCCAGCTTTACCCTATTCCTTGCTCCAGTAGGCTCCCCCAGTGCTGTCAGTGCTGTGACTGGTCCCATGCAGCTTCTGTGTAAGTTGTAAATGGCTGTGGTCACACTTCAGCCTCCTCATTACATCATACCGGGTTAATGTTCCTGTGTGGTTTGTGATGATGTGTAGGCTCTGTTTGGAGGAGGAGAGCACTGGAGCTGGCTGGAGCTTGGAATCGGGTAAACTGAAAGAAGCTTTTCTCCCCCCAGCACTGCAAGGATGGACTTTTTTTACTTTGCTGGACTTGGGTTGTTATATCATTGGAAATCAAGAACAAGGAAAGAATGTAGGCATACTTAAAACATTTTTGTGTACAAACTTTATTAAAGCAAAAAAATACATATTTAGCACAGACTAGTATAAAATACATACACCAATAGATTGTGAGTAAAATATTACTGACTGACTAAAGGTAAGTTAGTCCTCTATTTGTAAATTTCAAAACAATGTTAAGCCCTAGCATTCCTGAGGTTGGTGAGTACCCCAATAATACTACGGCTGGGGACCAAGAAAGTACTATCCTGGCGAGAATGGTCTTGGGGATCGTAAACACTAGGGAAGAGCTTGATGTTTGGGTCGACCATACATTCGACTTGAACATTGGGTGTTCGACGGTTCGCCGAAGAGCGAACATTATGGGGCGTTCACGGCAAATTCGATCGCCGCAGAACGCCAAATAATACACTGCAAAATTGCAGTGCATTGCTGTATGATGATTGGCCAAAGCATGTACCTGACCTGCATGCTTTGGCAAATCCCAGCGCCCTCTGCTAAGAGAGCCATAATTGGCCAAAGGCAGTGTGCCTTTGGCCAATCATGGCTCAGGGGGACTAAGTCCACGCCCCACACTATATAAGGCTGCCTACATGGTGGCCCTGTGTAGTGTTGTTGTTGTGGACGGAGAGATAGCTTGATTTAGATTGAGCAGGCAGGTTATTCAGTTAGTGCAGTGTATTTGATATATATATATATATATATATATATATATATATATATATATATATATATATATATATATATATATATATATATATATATATATATATATATATATATATATATATATATAGATATATATAGATATATCTATATATATCTATATAGATATATCTATATAGATATATATCTATATATATATATATATACTCTGCATTTAGCATAGACTATAAATTCAGTGTTTACTCTATATTCAGTCAGTGCAGGCAGTGTATTAATATATAAATATATATACATATACAGTCTCGTACATGTATATATATATATATATATACTCTGAATCCAGTGTAGCCCAAATCTACAGTGCATTCTGTGGTTTCTAATACACTTTAGGTGGTGTCTTAAAGTATATATATATATATATATATATATATATTGTAGCAGAGCGTCCCAGAGAGAGCCAGGAAAAGTCCTGTTCGGGGTTTATACATCTCCCAGGCTCCTCTCATACAGGTTCAGGGGTCTCTGATCCATGGTCCGGTTCAGGTCTTGGTCCCCTCCCCCAGGCTAATTAAAAGCTCACCTGAGCAAGACAGCCTTGCTCTTGGCCTGGGATACTCAGAGAACTTCTGTGTAAGAGAGCAAAAAGGTATGTGGAAGCTGGCAAGCTGTAGGCTTGCTCAGCTTAGTAGTTAGGATCTGTAAATATTGTTTAGTTAGTGCCGAGACACGGCTAGGTTTTGTTTTGGCTAATTTTGTTCCTATTTGTTTCTTTTGGAACACTGTACAGCACCTGTATATAGACTTGTAAATATCACAAATAAACACCGCACTGTTTGTCACTATTCCACTGGCTTTGGTATCTGTGCCTGAAAGACTGCTCATCCCAGGGAGCTTTGTGCCTGCTACCTGTCCCCCAGGTTACATATGGTGGAGACTGCGACCAGCTGTAGTAAGTTACTACTTAAAAGGCCAGTACCTAGAGTGACTAAACATGGAGGAAATCCTAAAACAATTGGTGATATCCAATGCTGCACAGCAACAATCCAATGCTGCACAGCAACAAGCAAACGCTGCACTGCAGCAAACAAACGCTATCGCACAGGAGCAAACCAAGGCGCTGTGCCAACAGATTGGTGCTGTACAGGAGCTATCGCAGAGGCTGTTTGAACAGCTAGCCACTGATGCAAAAGAGGATAGGAAAACCTTGGCTGCGGTTGTGGAGACGCTAGCACAGTGGTCACCTGCTAAAGTTAATGTTGTTGGAGACAAGCCCTCAGCTATCCATGTGGGTCGCTTTCTTTCCAAGATGACTGCAGATGATGATCCAGAGGCCTTTCTCTTAACCTTTGAACGGACCGCTGAGAGGGAAGGTTGGCCCAAAACCCAGTGGGCAGGACTGGTCGCCCCCTTGCTGTCTGGAGAATCGCAGAAGGCCTACTATGATTTGGAGTCAGCAGAAGCAGGAGACTATGAAAAGGTCAAGCGGGAAATCCTGGCGCGACTTGGTGTCACCCTGGCAGTTCGAGCACAGCGGGTCCACAGCTGGTTCTTCCAAGACGAGAGGCCCCCAAGATCGCAGATGTTCGACCTAATTCACTTGGTGAGAAAATGGCTACAGCCGGAGTCCCTGTCTCGGCCACAAATAGTGGAGCGTGTGGTCATGGACCAGTTCCTGAGGTCACTACCAGTTCCCCTGCAGAAGTGGGTGAGTCAAGGAGACCCCAACTCGGCGGATAACCTCGTGGAACTTGTTGAAAGGTACTTTGCTGCAGAGAACCTGGTCACCACCCCTACAGCCGCACGGACTTTCCGCCCAAAGCCACGGTCTCCCCAGGCAACCGGTAAGACTGTTCCAGGTGAAGTGGGTGGTAAGCATGGCAAGGAAATAGGGGGGAGGATTTTTGGTGCCAGGACTGAAGTTTGGCGTCCCAAACAAGGGAAGCTACTGCCTGTCAGCAAACCAAACTGGGGAAACATCAGGTGTTTTCGTTGCCAAGAACTGGGACATGTTGCAGCAAACTGTCCATTGACAGATGAACCAATGCAGTGCGATCTGTCCATTAGAAGGTAGTCTATGTTTGCTGCTGTTTCATGCGCTGCAGCACCAAGTATGGGAAAACACATGTGCCAAATGACTGTTAATAATAAGCCTATTACGGCCTTGCTAGACTCTGGAAGTCTAGTGACTTTGGTTACAGCTGAGATGGTTGACACTGTGAATTTGCATGCTAAAAAAATTGCTGTGATCTGTGTACATGGGGATACCCGCGAGTATCCTATAGCTACCGTTCAGTTTAAAACTGGCTTAGGTACGGTGACCCATCCGGTCGGACTTGTGCCCCACTTGGTGCACGAGGCCATCATTGGTAGGGACTTCCCTAAGTTTTGGGAACTGTGGGATCGTCCCGACCCAGTCGCAGTAGCTGACTCAGTGACAGAGCCAGAACTCCTGGCCGCTACTGACAATATGGGTTCAGGGGACTCTTCTCAGGGCTCCCCAGGTTTTCCTTTCTCAGTTATGGCAGGAGAGCTGGAGGAGCCTGAGGAGGTCCCCACAACCAGTGGAGCTGGACAGCCATCTGCTGAATCTGAGCCTACATTGGAGTTTGCTGACCTTAATGTACACAAGGAAAATTTTGGTACCGAGCAGAGAAAAGACCCAACTCTTGCCAGGGCCTGGGAAAATGTAATGGTGATTAATGATGTACCTGTCGAATCAGGGGACAGGCTCTGTTTTCCTTATTTTAGCAGCAATGAGGATTTAATGTATCGTGTATGTAAAAAAAATGATGAAGTGGTGGAACAGTTGGTGGTCCCTAAGCCATACAGACGGGTGGTGTTGGAACTTGCCCATGGGCACTTGCTAGGAGGTCATTTAGGGGTTGAGAAAACTACTGAAAGGGTGTTGTGCAGGTTTTATTGGCCCGGAATACAGAAGGATATTGAGAATTATTGTCAATCCTGTCCTGTGTGTCAGATGTCAGCCCCACTACAACACTTCCGAAGTCCTTTAGTGCCCTTGCCCATTATTGAAGTGCCCTTTGAGAGGATTGCCATGGACCTTGTGGGTCCACTCCCCAAGTCTGCCCGAGGTCATCAGCATATCCTCGTAATCATGGATTATGCTACCCGTTACCCAGAGGCAATTCCCTTACGCACCGCGTCTGCTAAAAACATTGCCAAAGAGCTGTTTATGGTGTTCAGTCGTGTTGGAATCCCTAAAGAAGTCCTTACAGACCAGGGCACCCCATTTATGTCACGAATAACTAGAGAGCTGTGCAAGTTATTTAAGGTGACGCAATTGCGAACCTCGGTGTACCATCCTCAAACGGATGGCTTGGTGGAACGCTTCAATAAAACATTAAAGAGCAGGTTAAAAAAGGTTGTTGACAAGGATGGGAAAAACTGGGACTTCCTGATACCATACTTGATGTTTGCCATCAGGGAGGTTCCCCAGTCCTCCACGGGGTACTCTCCCTTTGAGTTGCTTTATGGGAGACACCCTCGGGGACTCTTGGACATAGCCAAAGAAACTTGGGAGGGGGAGCAGACACCCCATAAAAGTGTCATTGAGCATATCGCTCAAATGCAGGACAGGATTGCAGCAATCATGCCGTTGGTAAAAGAACACTTACTACAGGCCCAAACAGCTCAACAAAGGATATACAACAGGGGGGCCCAACTCCGTGTTTTCTCACCTGGTGATAGGGTCCTGGGGTTAGTTCCCACTGTTGAGAGCAAGTTCCTGGCTAAGTGGCAGGGTCCCTTTGAAGTAATTGAAAGAGTTGGGGAGGTCAATTACAAAATATATCAACCAGGAAAAAGGAAGCCCGAACAGATTTACCACATAAACCTGTTAAAGCCCTGGAAGGATAGACTGGCGTTAACTATGAGGTCCCTCCCGGTAACGCCTAAGGGTACTGAGTCCCCTCTGATCCCTGAGGTCACGATTCCAGACACCCTGTCATATTCTCAAAAGCAGGAAACTAGAGAATTCCTAATAAGAAATAGAGAGAAATTTTCAGTTACCTGGCACGACTTCAGCAGTTCAGCATGATATTGTTACTGAACCTGGGGTCCGTGTCAAACTAAAACCATACCGAATTCCTGAAGCGAGGAGAAAGGACATCAGCGAGGAAGTTAAAAGAATGTTGGAGCTAGATGTCATTGAGGAATCCAATAGTGACTGGTCTAGCCCCATCGTGTTAGTCCCAAAACCGGATGGCACTTGGAGGTTCTGTAATGACTTCAGGAAGCTTAATGCAGTGACAAAGTTTGACACGTACCCAATGCCCAGAGTGGACGAACTTATAGACCGACTTGGCAAGGCTCGCTATCTGACCACTTTGGACTTGACAAAAGGTTATTGGCAAATACCCCTGACTGGTAGCGCCAAAGAGAAGACTGCATTTGTGACCCCGGAGGGTTCCTTTCAATATAAAAAAATGCCGTTTGGGTTGCAAAATGCCCCCGCCACATTTCAGAGGGCCATGGACAGGACTCTAAGACCCCACCGACAATATGCAGCAGCATATCTAGATGACATAGTGGTACATAGCACTGACTGGGAGTCTCACTTGCCCCGTGTCCAGGCTGTCCTCGATTCCCTCTTCAAAGAAGGTTTTACAGCAAATCCAAAAAAATGTGCCATTGGTCTAGAGGAAGCCAAGTATTTGGGCTACACTATTGGGCGTGGTGTCATAAAACCTCAAGTGAATAAAATAGAAGCTATCCAGGAATGGCCACGTCCTGCAAACAAGAAGCAGGTCAGGGCCTTTCTTGGCATTGCGGGGTATTATAGAAGATTTATCCCAAATTTTGCAACTATAGCTGCCCCACTGACAGACCTTACGAAAGGGAAAGACTCTGTAATGGTGAAATGGTCCTCAGTAGCAGAGGAATCTTTCCAAGTCCTGAAGAAGGCTCTTTGTGCACAGCCAGTACTGTACTCCCCCGATTTCGCCAAAGATTTTTTGGTTCAGACGGATGCGTCTGATGTTGGTATTGGGGCAGTACTATCACAGGTACACAATGGGGAAGAACACCCTGTGGTGTACCTAAGCAGAAAGCTCAACGACCATGAGCAAAGGTATGCAGTCATTGAAAAGGAGTGTTTAGCCATAAAGTGGGCCGTGGACGCACTCAGGTACTATTTGTTAGGACGCCAGTTTGAGTTAATAACTGACCATGCTCCTCTGAAATGGATGGCCCAAAAGAAGGAGACTAATAGACGGGTGAACCGGTGGTTTTTGGCTCTACAGGATTACTCATTCACTGTAAAACACAGGCCAGGTGTTGAGATGGGGAATGTAGATGCCCTGTCCCGTGTTCACTCCTGTTGGGCTACAGGTGTTCCAACCCTGGGGTTGAAACAAGGGGGGAGGATATGTAGCAGAGCGTCCCAGAGAGAGCCAGGAAAAGTCCTGTTCGGGGTTTATACATCACCCAGGCTCCTCTCATACAGGTTCAGGGATCTCTGATCCATGGTCCGGTTCAGGTCTTGGTCCCCTCCCCCAGGCTAATTTAAAGCTCACCTGAGCAAGACAGCCTTGCTCTTGGCCTGGGATACTCAGAGAACTTCTGTGTAAGAGAGCAAAAAGGTATGTGGAAGCTGGCAAGCTGTAGGCTTGCTCAGCTTAGTAGTTAGGATCTGTAAATATTGTTTAGTTAGTGCCGAGACACGGCTAGGTTTTGTTTTGGCTATTTTTGTTCCTATTTGTTTCTTTTGGAACACTGTACAGCACCTGTATATAGACTTGTAAATATCACAAATAAACACTGCACTGTTTGTCACTATTCCACTGGCTTTGGTATCTGTGCCTGAAAGACTGCTCATCCCAGGGAGCTTTGTGCCTGCTACCTGTCCCCCAGGTTACAATATATATACACACACAGTCTTGTATAGATATACTTATATATACTCTGCATTTAGTGTAGCCTATATCTACAGTGCATTCCGTGGTGTACTGTTTCTAATACACTTCAGGCGTTGTACACAGTATCTAATACAGTGTGTACAGTGTCTACTACACTTCTGGTGGTGTACACAGTATAAAGTACAGTTGCTAATACAGTGCTCGCGGTGTACACAGTATCTAATACAGTGTGTACAGTTTCTACTAAACTTCTGGTGGTGTACACAGTACACAATACAGTGCAGCCGTAGTACAATTTCTACTACTTTTCTGGTGGTGTACACAGTATCTAATACAGTGAGTACAGTTTCTACTCCACTTCTGGTGGTGTACACAGTACACAATACAGTGCAGCCGTAGTGCAGTTGTTAATACAGTGGAGGCAGTGTACACAGTATCTAATACAGTGTGTACAGTGTCTATGTCACGTACCTTACAGCGGAGCCCGAGATGAGGGTGGCCTCTTGCACGGTTCCGGTCCAAGCACCCCTGGTGGTGGGTACAGGGAGTGCGAGGGCAACGAAAGGGTGCAGGTGCCTGCAGGCAGGAGGCTGGAACTTGGAGATATAGGAACCTCTACTGAGGAGATGTGGAAACTGATCACCAAACTTGTTCAGCGGGAGCCAGATCAGGATCAACTGCAGAATCAGGAACAGGCAGGAGTCGGCAACAGGCTGGCAGCGGGGTACCAAGTCAGAAGGCAAAACCGTAGTCAGGAACAGGCAGGGGTTGGCAACAGACGGGCAGCAGGGTACAGAATCAGGAGGCAGAGCCGTAATCATAAGTCCAAGCCAAGGTCAGTATTGCAAGTAGAGGCAGGTTCAGCAGGCAGGGGAGATCCAAGAGAATGGTCAGAAGATAGCCGGGTTTTCAGGAACAAGGTCAATCAGGCAGAGTAACAACAGGAACACAGGAACACAGGAACAAGCTGAAGACAATCCAGCACTGATGCTAGGCAGACTCTCTGTTTATATAGGGTGCTGTGTGCCAGGATTAGCGCCAGCGTACGTGCGTACGCGCACTAGCAACTAGCACATTGGCACATGCGTGTTAGCACATTAGCACTTTTGGTACATTGGCGCATGTGCGTTAGCATATTAGCGCTTTGGCACTCGCGGACGCGCGTTAGCGCGCGTGCGCATTCGCATAGAGGTGCCATTGTGCATGCCCACCCTGGATCTCATTTGCCTCTGGCTATGGTTCCCTGCATGCACCTTGGCATTAGCAGAATGAGGATTGGCAGCTGCTGCTTGGAGACGGGTGCTTGCTGTGTGAGTTCTCTGACAGTCTATTAGACTTCTGGTGATGTACACAGTATAAAATACAGTGCATCCGTAGCACAGTTGCTAATACAGTGCAGGCGGTGTACACAGTATCTAATACAGTGTGTACAGTTTCTACTACACTTCTGGTGGTGTACACAGTACACAATACTGTGCAGCCGTAGTATAGTTTCTACTACTTTCGTGGTGGTGTACACAGTATCTAATACAGTATGTACAGTTTCTACTACACTTTACACTTCTTGTGGTGTACACAATACAGTGCAGCCGTAGTACAGTTGTTAATACAGTGCAAGCAGTGTACACAGTATCTAATATAGTGTGTACAGTTTCTACTACACTTCTGGAGGTTTACACAGTACACAATACAGTGCAGCCATAGTACAGTTTCAACTACTTTTCTGTTGGTGTACACAGTATCTAATACAGTGTGTACAGTTCAAACTACACTTCTGGTGGTGTACACAGTATAAAATACAGTGCATCCATAGTACAGTTGCTAATATAGTGCAGACGGTGTACACAGTATCTAATACAGTATGTACAGTGTCTACTACACTTCTGGTGGTGTACACAGTATAAAATACAGTGCAGTCATAGTACAGCTACTAATACAGCGCAGGCGTTGTACACAGTATCTACTACAGTGTAGTGTGGTGTTGCAAAACAAAATATGCATCATGTCCGGAAAGCGACCAAGGAGAGGCAGACGCTCACAGGCCACTAAAAGAGGGCAAGCAGCCTCTGTGTCTACAGTCAACAGTGCTGGTCATGGACATGGTGCATCCTCTGCAGGTGGTCATGGGGCACGCTTGTCCTCTTTTCTGCTGCTAGCCCTGTTATTAAGCCAGAACATGCAGAAGAGTTAGTGGAATGCATAACAAAGCTGTCCTCATCCTCCTCATCCTCTGTCACCCAGTTTTAGAGTAGTTTGCCTTCCAATGCAGCTGCCAACGTGGCCTATTCTACCGACTCCTTTTCCACAGTTACTCCTTCCGTAACCCCACCAACATGCAAGGAGGAGTCCCCAGAACTATTCGACCACAATGTCAGGTACATGCTGCTGGAGGATGCACAGCGATTTGAAGGCATCGATGTTGGTTTCCAGGTTGAGGAAGGGAGTAACATGAGCCTAAAGAGAGGGGGTACTCAAGAAGGACAAGAAACTGGCAGTCATGTTCCCCCAGCTGCAGCATACTGCCAAGTTTGCTCCGGTGATGAGGAGGGAGGGGATGATGAGGTCACTGACTCTACTTGGGTGCCTGAGAGAAGAGAGGAGGAGGAGGAGAAGGCACAACTCCAACGAGGCAGGATGTCCTCTAGGGGGCAGCTTAAGGGCAGCCACCCTATTGCATCACATCACAGAGCTCCGCAGGTGCATGGCGCTGCTGACTTCCCACTGACTTTTAAAAGTTCCTTGGTGTGGGCCTTTTTCAACACGTGTGCAGCAGATCGCACTGTTGCTGTTTGCAACCTATGTCTGAAGTGGATCAAGCGTGGCCAGAACAGCAGGCGCTTGGGCACCACATGCTTGACTAGACAAATGACGACCTGCCATGTAGTCTATTGGCAACTGCACTTGAAAGACCCACATCAAAGAAAAAGGCGGACTTCTCCTTGCTCCTTATCTGGGATCTCCAACCCCACTATACCTCCAGTGCTCTCAAAAACCTGCACTGAGAAATGAAGGTATAGCAATAGGTGTCCCAAGTACTTGCAGCCAATCTGCTAACAGTACACCACCATCTGATTTTAGCAGGCAAATTTCCCTACCCTAGTTGCTGAACCGTAAAAAGAAATTCGGTCCCAGCCATCTACATGATCAGCGTCTGAATGCTAGCTTGGCCAAATTGCTAGCACTGCAACTGCTGCCTCTTCAGCTGGTAGATTCTGCCCCCTTTCGTGAATTTGTGGAATGTGCTGTACCTCAGTGGCAGGTTCCAAAACACCATTTCTTTTCACAGAAGGCCATTCCGGTCATTCCGGAAGGCAATGTTTTGGCCTCGTTGGACAGGGCTGTCAGCAGCAAGGTGCATATTACCGCTAACTAATGGACCAGCAGGCATGGGCAGGGACTTTACCTTTCCTTCATGGTGCACTGGGTAACTCTGCTGGCAGCTGGGAAGGAGGCAGGACAGTGTTCAGTATTGTTGGAGCTTGTTCCGCCACTATGTCTCAAAAATGCTAATGGTGATTCTGCCACAGCTCTCTCCTCCACCCTTCCTCTTCTTCCTCCTCTATGGCCTCTTCTGCAGATTTGTTCTGTGAACCAACAGTGCTCCGTAAGCGTTCAAGGGGCTATGCAAGCAGTCAGGCAAAAAGATGCCATGCGGTGCTTGATTTGGCCTGCTTAGGGGACAGCAGCCACACTGGGGCAGGGATTCTGTCAGCTCTGCAGGGCCAGGCTCAGACGTGGTTGACGCCATGCCAGCTTCAGCCAGGAATGGTTGTATGGAACAGGGACACTTGACCCATGTTCCATGTTTGGCACACGTCTTGAATTTGGTGGCACAGCGGTTCTTGAGCAGGTACCCAGGCTTACAGGATCTCCTAAGGCAGGCCAGAAAAGTCTGTGGTCAGTTTCGCCGGTCATACAATGCCAGTGCACAGCTGGCTGACATTCAAAGGGAATGCAACCTGCCCACCAATTATCAATGAGTACCTGTGCGAGTATGGCACCAGGACAGGGTCAGGGGAGCTTGGCTTCTTTCCGCCACGCCAGTGGCTATTGATCAAGGAGGCATGCACAATGCATGCATCAGTGACACTGTCCCTCTAGTCTTCCTGTTGGAGCACACGCTTCGTGGAATAATAGACAGGGCACTTAAGGCAAAAGAGCGGGAGGAAGAGGAGGACTTCCTTACCTCTTAAGGCCTCCTTTTTCTAGATAGCATTCCTGCGGGCCTGCCAAACACACAGGAAGAAGAGGAGGAGGAGGAGGAAGATTGTGTCAGCATAGACGTGGAGGATAACACTCAGCAGCAGCCTTTAAGAGATGGTTTTCAGTCCCCAGAAACCCAAGGAGTTGTATGTGGCTGGGAGGAGGTTGTTACGGATCATGTGATCCTTAGTGACCCAGAGGACTCTGAATCGAATGCCTCTGCAAACTCACGCTGCATGGCCTCCCTGATTCTGCAAAGCCTGCAAAAGGACCCTAGGATTCATGGTATCAAGGAGAGAGATCATTACTGCCTGGCAACCCTTCTTGATCCACGTTTCAAGGGTAAGGTTGCAGAACTCATCCTGCCTTTGCAGAGGGAGCAGAGGATGAAACATCTTCAGGAGGCCTTAAAGAAAGGTCTGTGCAATGCATTTCCAGACCCTGGGAGGTTACAATTTCATGGTGCTGGACAACGTGTTGCTAAGGCTTTGTTCAGTCAGAGGAAGAACGTTGCAGAAGGTGGCCGGCCTTTAAACAATGTTTCAGTCCTCAGAGCCAAGGTCTAATCGGTTCAAGCAACCATCGGCAGCGTCTGTATTATATGTTGCAGGAATATCTAGGGGCAAAAGCAGACTTGTAGACCTTTCCAACAGAGCATCCACTGGGTTATTGGGTCTTGAGGATGGACCACTGGCCAGAACTTGCTCAATATGCAATTGAGCTACTGGCCTGTCTTGCATCCAACGTTCTTTCTGAACGCACATTCAGTGCTGCTGGAGGGTTTATAACAGATCATAGAGTGTGCCTGTCCACAGACTCCATTGATAGGCTCACATTCATAAAAATGAATCAGTCTGGGATCAGCAGCTATCAGGCACCTGATGCTGATGTAACTGATTGCATTTTCTATGGATGTGGGATCCCTTGAAGACTGCCTATGCTGACTATTCCAATTCCTCCTCAATCTTGATGATGCTAGCTTCCAACAATATTTTTGGTTTAGGGCACCACCACCACCCATGGCCCAATTTTTCTGCCCCTGTTTAACAGGGGCATGTAATTACAAATTTTGATATAATATTTCACAGCAGGGCCCGTTCCTACGCCCAACAAGAGTATCTGTGAGGGGTTACAGTGTTGTGGCACCACCACCACCCAAGGCCCAATTTTTCTGCCCCTGTTTAACAGGGACATGTAATTACAGTTTTTGATCCAATATTTCATAGCAGGGCCCCGTTCCAGCACTCACCAAGAGTAACTGTGAGTGCTTACAGTGTTCTGGTTCCACCAACACCTAATGCCGTGCACACACATGTGGACTTTCGACAGGCTTAAATCCAAAGGACTTTTTGACGGACTTTCGACGGAGTTCCGACGCAACGGACTTGCCTACACACGATCACACCAAAGTCCGACTGATTTGAACGTGATGACGTACGACTAGAATAAGGAAGTTCATAGCCAGTAGCCAATAGCTGCCCTTGCATCGTTGTTCGTCCGTCGGACTAACATACAGACGAACATATTTTTCGACCGGACTGGAGTCCGTCGGAAAGATTTGAAACATGTTCTATTTCTAAAGTCCGTCTGATTTTTCGACAGCAAAGGTCCAATGAAGCCCACATACGATCGAATTGTCCATCGGACCTTTGCTGTTGAAAAGTCCAGTCGTGTGCATAAGGCCCAATTTTTTGCAGGGTGCAGGGTTCTAAACACGAAAAAACTGAGCCACTTTACAAGCATACTATAGACACCCCTATGCATGATATTTAAAGGAATATTTCATTTTTATTGTTTCACTTTAAGCATTAATAAAATCACTGCTCCTGAAAAAATGTCAGTTTTTTTTAAAACTTTTTTTAGCATTGATACATGTCCCCTGGGGCAGGACCCGGGTCCCCAGGTCCCCAAAAACTTTTTATGGCAATAACTTGCATATAAGCCTTTAAAATGAGCACTTTTGATTTTTCACGTTTGTGTCCGATAGGAAATAACGGTGTTCACGTGTTCGAACAAATTTTTTCCTGTTCACATGTTCTCCCGCAAACCGAACCAGGGGTGGGGGGTGGGAAGGGGGTTTGTTTGGCTCATACCTACTCAGGGTATGTCAGATATGTTTAAGAGTTGCTCAATGCTTGCTCGACTAGTTTTGTGCAGGAGTGTGCTTCTTCAGGAGATAATCACATAAAGGTAAAGAAATAATACCAATTAACAAGGCGGTTGGATGGATGCGAGAACATGAGGGACCATGCAGATCATATAAGGCAGATATGGGGGTGTCTTATAGGTGGGGCATTCACCAAAACAGTATAAACATGTATAGGAAGTGTGATCCTCCCTAGGGTTATTCGAGTTTAGCACCCAGACAAATATTGGGTCACTGGGTCTGGCCATGATCATAAAGTGCTGGACAGAAAAATGGTATATATAGTATCTCACAAAAGTGAGTACCCCCCTCACATTTTTGTCAATATTTTATTTTATCTTTTCATGTGACAACACAGAAGAAATGACACTTTGCTAAAATGTAAAGTAGTGAGTGTACAGCTTGTATAACAGTGTAAATTTGCTATCCCCTCAAAATAACTCAACACACAGCCATTAATGTCTAAACCGCTGGCAATAAAAGTGAGTACACCCCTAAGTGAAAATGTCCAAATTGGGCCCAATTAGCCATTTTCTCTCCCCAGTGTCATGTAACTCATTAGTGTTACAAGTTCTCAGGTGTGAATGGGGAGCAGGTGTGTAAAATTTGGTGTTATCTTTCTCATTCTCTTATACTGGTCACTGAAAGTTCAACAAGGCACCTCATGGCAAAGAACTCTCTGAGGATCTGAAAATAATAATTGTTGCTCTGCATAAAGATGGCCTAGGCTACAAGAAGATTGTCAAGACTCTGAAACTGAGCTGCACGGTGCCCAAGACCATAGAATGCATTAAGGTGAAAAACCTTGTGGGTTTACAACCTCTTTAAATGCCCAAAAATGGCAGGCACCTCTCAGGACAGACCACCAACAGCTAAAGGACCCCTCTTCTCCCTATCTGTGTGTCTTCTGTGCTGACAGGATCGTCCGACTTCACAGGAGCCCAGCAGAAGGAGCAGCAAGTGCAGCTGATGACTTACTGCTTGTAACACCAGAGAGAAGCCCGCAGCCTACAGGACAGCAGAAGACAGGTATACAGTCCACCACTGAGCACCACTGTCTCTTCACTGTACACCCCACTGTCCACCTGACTACTGCCCCCCGTCCACTCTGCTGCCCCCAGTCCATCCTGCTGCCCCCAGTCAACTCCGCTGCCTCCCAATCCACCCCACTGCCCCCCAGTCTACTCCACTGTACCCTTGTCAATCCCACTTCCCCCAATCCACTCCACTGCCTTGCTGTCCATCCCACTGCCCCCCTCTCCACTCAGCTGCCCACTGCCCCCCAATCCACTCCACTGCCTTGCTGTCCATCCCATTGCCCCCCTCTCCACTCAGCTGCCCACTGTCTATCCCAGTGCCCCCCCAGTCCCCTCCGCTGCCCCCAATCCACTCCGCTGAAACCTGTCCATCCCACTGCCCCCCAGTCCACTCTGCTGCCCCCTATCCACCCCACTGCCCCCCAGTCTACTCTGCTGCCCCCTGTCGATCCCACTGCCCCAGTCCACTACGCTGCCTCCCAGTCCACTTCGCTGCCCCCTGTCCATCCCACTGCTCCTTTGTCTATTCCACTGCCCCTCTGTCCATCTCACTGCTCCCCTGTCCACTCCGCTGCCCCTCTGTCCCTCCCAATGCCCCCAAGTCCATTCCGCTACCCTCCTGTGCACTCCACTACCCCCGTCCATTCCACTGCCCCCTGTCTATTCCACTGCCCCCTGTCCATTCCGCTGTCCCCTTGTCCACCCCACTGCCCCCCAGTCCACTCCGCTGCCCCCAATCCACTCTGCTGCCCTCTGTCCATACCACTGCCCCTCTGTCCACTCCGCTGCCCCCAAGTCCACTCCGTGCCCTCCGGTCCACCCCACTGCCCCCAGTTCACTCTGCTGCCCCCTGTCCATCCCACTGTCCCAGTCTACTACGCTGCCCCCAGTCTATCCCACTGCCCCCAGTCAACTCCGCTGCCACCCTGTCCACCCCACTGCCTCTCTGTTTATCCCACTGCCCCCTCAGTCCACTCCACTACCCCTCTGTCCATGCCACTGCTCCCCTGTCCACTCCATTGCCCCCTGTCCACTCCACTGCCCCAAGTCCACTCTGCTGCCCCCCTGCCCCAAATCCACTCTGCTATCCCACTGCCCCCAATCCACTCCACTCGGGGGGCTGCTGCATGACAGGAGGTTTTTCACCTTAATGCATAGAATGCATTAAAGTGAAAAACCTTGAGGGTTTGCCCAAAAATGTCAGGCACCTCTCAGGACAGAACACCAGCAGCTAAAGGACCCCTCTTCTCCCTATCTGTGTGTCTTCTGTGCTGACAGGATCGTCCGACTTCACAGGAGCCCAGCAGAAGGAGCAGCAAGTACAGCTGATGACTTACTGCTTGTAACACCAGAGAGAAGCCCACAGCCTACAGAACAGGACAGCAGAAGACAGGTATACAGTCCACCACTGAGCACCACTGTCGCCTCACTGTACACCCCACTGTCCATCTGACTACTACCCCCCCAGTCCACTCCGCTGCCCCCCAGTCCATCCTGCTGTCAGCCGAAGCTGGTGTGCTCATTCCTGTCGCAGGAGTTACGGGTCTCAGGTAAGTAAAAGGAGGGCTCGGGGGGATGCTGCATGACAGGAGGTTTAATAGAATGCATAGAATGCATTAAGGTGAAAAACCTTGTGGGTTTACAACCCCTTTAAGTGCTAAAAAACGACAGGCACATCTCAGGACAGACCACCAGCAGCTAAAGGACCCCTCTTCTCCCTATCTGTGTGTCTTCTGTGCTGACAGGATCGTCCGGCCCCCAGTCCACTCCGCTGCCTCCCAATCCATCCCACTGCCCCCCAGTCTACTCCACCGTACCCTTGTCCACCCCACTGCCCCCCAATCCACTGCGCTGCCTTGCTGTTCATCCAACTTCCCCCTTGTCTACTCAGCTGCCTCCCTGTCCACTCAGCTGCCCCCTGTCTATCCCAGTGCCCCCCAGTCCCCTCCGCTGCTCCCCAATCCACTCTGCAGCCCCCCTGTCCATACCACTGCCCCACAGTCCACTCCACTGCCCCCCTGTCCATACCACTGCCCCACAGTCCACTCCAGTGCCCCCCTATCCACCCCACTGCCCCCCAGTCCACTCTGCTGCCCCCTGTCCATTCCACTGCCCCAATCCACTACGCTGCCCCCAGTCCATTTCGCTGCCCCCTGTCCATCTCACTGCCCCTCTGTCTATCTCACTGCCCCTCTGTCCATCCCACTGCTCCCCTGTCCAATCCCCTGCCCCCTGTCTATCCTACTGCCCCAATCCACTCCGCTGCCCCCCTGTCCACTCCACTGCCCCCTGTCCGGTCCACTGCCCCCTGTCTATCCTGCTGCCCCCCTGTCCACCCCACTGCCCCCAATCCACTCTGCTGCCCCCTGTCCATCCCACTGCCCCCAGTCTACTAAGCTGCCCCCAGTCTATCCCACTGCCCCCAGTCAACTCCGCTGCCACCCTGTCCATCCCACTGCCTCTCTGTCTATCCCACTGCCCCCCCATTCCACTCCACTGCCCCTCTGTCCATCCCACTGCTCCCCTGTCCACTCCACTGCCCCCTGTCCATCCTGCTGCCCCCAAGTCCACTCTGCTGGCCCCTCCAATCCACTCTGCTGCCCCGTCTCTCCTACTGCCCCCAATCCACTCCACTCGGAGGGGCTGCTGCATGACAGGAGGTTTTTCACCTAAATGCATAGAATGCATTAAGGTGAAAAAACCTTGAGGGATTACAACCCCTTTAATTGCCCAAAAATGGCAGGCATCTCTCAGGACAGACCACCAGCAGCTAAAAGACCCCTCTTCTCTCTATCTGTGTGTCTTCTCTGCTGACAGGATCGTCCAACTTTATAGGAGACCAGCAGAAGGAGCAGCAAGTGCAGCTGATGACTTACTGCTTGTTACACCAGAAAGAAGCCCACAGCCTACAGAACAGGACAGCAGAAGACAGGTATACAGTCCGCCACTAAGCACCACTGTCTCCTCAATGTACACCCCACTGTCCACCTGACTACTGCCCCCCCCCAGTCCACTCTGCATCCCCCCAGTCCATCCTGCTGACCCCCAGTCCACTCCGCTGCCTCCCAATCCATCCCCCTGCCCCCAGTGTACTCCACTGCAACCTTGTCCATTCCACTGCCCCAATCCACTCTGCTGCCTTGCTGTCCATCCCACTGTCTACTCAGCTGCCCCTGTCTATCCCACTGCCCCACAGTCCACTCCGCTGCCCCCCAATCCACTCTGTTGCTCACCTGTCCATAGCACTGCCCTGTCCACTACGCTGCCCCAGTCCATCCCACTGCCTCCAGTCCACTTTGCTGCCCCCCTGTCTATCCCATTGCCCCCCAGTCCACTCAACTGCTCCTCTGTCCATCCCACTTCTCCCCTGTCTACTCCGCTACCCCCCTGTCCATCCCACTGCCCCCAAGTCGACTCTGCTGCCAAACTCCACTCTGCTCCCCCCATCTATCCTACTGCCTCAACCCACTCTGCTGCCCCCTGTCCACTCCACTGCCCCCTGTCTAATCCGCTGTCCCCCTGTCCATCCCACTGCCTCCCGGTCCACTCTGCTGCCCCCCAATCCACTCTGCTGCCCCCTGTCCATACCACTGCCCCTGTCCACTCCACTGCCCCCCTGTCCATCCCACTCCCCCTAGTCCACTCCGCTGTCCCCCTGTCCAACCCACTGCCCCCCAGTCCACTCTGCTGCCCCCTGTCCATCCCACTGCCCCCCAGTCCAGCCCACTGCCCCAGTCTACTCCGCTGCCCCTGTTCATTCCACTGCCCCTCTGTCTATCCCACACCCCCACTCCACTCCACTGCCCCTTTGTCCATCCCACTGCTCCCCTGTCCACTCCGCTGCCCCCTGTCCAGCCTGCTGCCAAGTCCACTCCGCTGCCCCCCACTCCACTCTGCTGCTCCCTGTCTATCCTACTGCCCCCGATCCACTCGGCTGCCCCTGTCCACTCTACTGCCCCCTGTCTATTCCACTGCCCTCTGTCTAATCCGCTGTCCCCCTGTCCATCCCACTGCCCCCAATTCCACTCCACTACCCCCTGTTTACTCTGCTGCCCCCCTGTCCATCGCACTGCTCCCCAGTACATTCTTCTGCCCCCACCCTAGTCCATCCCGTTGCTCCAAGTCCACTCCGCTGCCCCTCATCCACCCCGCTGCCCCCTGTTCATCCTGCTGTCACTTTAATTTTGCCTTTGATATTTATTCTGGACAGTCAGCAGTGACGGCCTGTCCATAGGGGGCGCCTGGGCGCCGCTCCCCCCCCCCCCCCTCCTGTAGTAAAAAAAAAAAAAATTTAAAAAAAAATATTTTTTTTTAAAACGGCCCCTTTAAGAACAAAACAAAAAAAAAGTAATTTAACAAAGTGCACTGTGGCGCCAGACGCAGTGCACTATGGGAAGCGCCACGTCAATGCAATCACGAGATTGCAGACGTGACGCTTCATTTGCGGGCTTTTAACCCGCCTTGTGGCGCAAACGAAAACGCCGATTAGCTTCCGTCCGTAGAATCAGTGTGATTCTATGGGCGGGAGCATTGCTTTTCAAATCTTGAGTTAACTTCCGGCTTTCGTGAAACAGACGAAAGCCGGAAGTGACATCGGCAGCTCCGTTCTTCGGCCGAGCGGAGCTGCAGGAGGAAGGTAAGAGCAGTATGAGGGACAGGTTCCAGTCTGGCAATGAGGGTGAGCTCCAGCACAGCACAGCTGCATCTGTATCTGTCCCTCTCTTCCCCATTCCCCCCTCTCCTGTCTCACTAACACATGGACTGAAGACACCTCCGAGTGTCTTCCTATACACAGACAGAGGGGGAGGGGGAGGAGAATGGACACATACACAGGACGTGCTGATCTGAGGTCTGAATATGACACTTGCAGGGGAAGGGGGGCACGTTATCAAAGAAAGATAATCACAGTGATTTGGGGGGCTGGGAGAGGATGCTGTATGTGCTAGGGGCCACTTTGGGAGCAGAGAGGATTTGTGCTAGAAGGGGGGTTGAATATAAAATTAGATCCCCCCAGCACAAATACTCTCTGCTCCCAAAGTGGCCCCTAGCACATACAGCATCCTCTCCCAGCCCCCCAAATCACTGTGAGTATCCTTCTTTGATAACTTGCCCCCCTTCCCCCTTGTTCAAAGAGATGCTGGCTGCTATTAAGGAGACAATCATGGTTTCTGGGATCAGTGGACACAGTAGATGCGTTTTGATGACACAGTGGATACGTTTTGATGACACAGTGGATGCGTTTTGATAACACAGTGGATGCGTTTTTGATGACACAGTGGATGCGTTTTTGATGACACAGTGAATGCGTTTTGATGACACAGTGGATGCGTTTTTGATGACACAGTGGATGCGTTTTGATGACACAGTGGATGCGTTTTTGATGACACAGTGAATGCGTTTTGATGACACAGTGGATGCGTTTTGATGACACAGTGAATGTGTTTTGATGACACAGTGAATGTGTTTTGATGACACAGTAGATGCGTTTTGATGACACAGTGGATGCGTTTTGATGACACAGTGGATGCGTTTTTGATGACACAGTGGCTGCGTTTTTGATGACAGTGGCTGCGTTTTGATGACAGTGGCTGCGTTTTGATGACAGTGGCTGCGATTGATAACACAGTGGCTGCGTTTTGATGACAGTGGATGCGATTGATGTTTTTTCTTCAGAATTTTTCAGTTTGTTTGCGCCCCCCCAAAAATTTGGAGCACCAGCCGCCACTGACAGTCAGATATTGATAGAGCACTGAACCCAAGACAGGGAGCATCTGATGTAAATTTTCAAGCAGCTCTCTATCAGCTGGGGGTATCCTTGGGGGATACTATTATAATCAGTCAGTCCGATAAATATTGATTTCACATGACAGGTCATTAACCAACACGTTTCAGGGACTCAGTACTCTCCCTTCCTGCCAGAAACCATGAATCAGACCGAGACAGAAGTACAGTGAAATCACAATTGTTTAATAATAAAAGTAAACAGAACAAACATAGTCAAAACATAGCCAAAGTTCGGTAACCGGAACGGATAGTCAGACAAGCCAGAAAGTCAGGAAGCCAGGAATCAGAGTAGTGAAACAGCAAGCAGGATCTGGAGCCAGAAGGAATATCAGCCAAGCAAGTCTTTACCAGGCATGCAGGAGAGAATCTCTGTGATGTTGACCAGGCAAAGGCAGAGATCTGGGCTGGAAGGCTTAAGTAGGCAGGATTGACTAGCAGGATATCATCAACAGGTGAGTCACTGTGGAGAGATAGGAGCTGGCAATTAACTGACAGCTGAGAGGACAGCTCAGAGAAGGAAGGGCTGGGCCCAGCCCTAACACTTTCTCAGGCAGCCACTGTCTGTGGCGTGTGCTACGTGGGAAGCAATGATCGAGGCTGCAGTTCTCTTCTTGTTCCACCCACCTGTACTGCCTCTGGGACTGTGACAGCCCCAATCCAGCTGGCCAGACTGACTGGAGATAAAGGAGAGAGCCTGAGAGAGAGCAAGTGTTTTCTTTCTGGAAAGAGGCATGGCTGCTTCTACAGATAAGAGACAGGCATTTGCTCTGTTTTTGGGCAGGCAACATGGGGCATACCATGGTATAACAGCTAGATTATTTTGTGGACTGATTTATCTGCATGCTCACAACCCGGCACCCCCTCCTGTCCTGCTCCCAGGGCAGCTACCCCTCCTTCCCACCGCTTGCGCCAAGCCTGGCTGAAAGTATACCTCTGAGATTATCTGTTAATGTCCAACCTGCGGCCCATGGGTGGCATGCGGCACGAGATGGCTAAAAATGCGGGCCAACACAAAATCGTAAACTTACTTAAAAATGTTGATTTTTTAAAAACATTTTTTGTAAAAATGCATTTAGACTTAGCAAACACATGCGGCCAAAGTAGAATTTGACAGTCTCTTCTTATTGGACTTTACTTACTTTTAAATACTTTTTATCTTCCCAAAGAAAAATATCACACTCTTCCCAATCACACTTTATTCATGTCATCAGTTTTCGGCAGCACTTATATTGGTGAGCGACTATTTTCAACAATGAAGCACGCCAAGGGCAAAATTAGAGCACCTTGAGAATTCATCAAGAATTGCTACTACATCCATCGAGCCAGATATTTGTGCGTTATTTTATCAAAAACTGTGTCAAATATCGCCAAAAGTTTTATGTTGCCCTCTTTAACTTTTATAATAAAAAATATTATGAAAAAATGAAGTCTTATTACGCAGATAGGTACATTATCTTTATTAGTGATCGTTAACTTCTGATCTGTTCGACTTTTTCTGCTCATTAGCTATCCTTATTGTTAGTGTATTTTAGGAGTGGCCCAAGACAACTCCTCTTCTTCCAATGTGGCCCAGGAAGGTCAACATTTGGGACACCCCTTTGTTAAAGTATATCTAAACCCAAGAACAAAAATGTAATACATTGCAGCTTAGATGTGGTGGCTGCATTCATTTTCTTAGAGTTTTTTCCTTTATTTTCAACTGATGATCCTGCCAGTAAAACATTTCCTGTCCAGGGCAAGCCCCGTTGCCCCTCTTGAAGTCCCTTAGGATGAAACACGTTGGCCTGCTACGCTAGCTCTACACATTGCTTTTTATACCATTTTATATATACTTGTGATCACCAGTATTTGTACTCAATAACCATTGATGTAGTCTAACTTTTAAAATAAATACCTTGCTGGGTTGTTTTTTGACCTACACTATATGGAGTCCCTCCATTTTTTTTTCATTTTCATCCCAGTCCGATTGAATCCATTTCATCACATATCAACAACTCCCAGACGGCTCCCCAGCAGGGTGGAAGTCTCATATCATGTTGGAGAGTCACAAGGATTCAGATTCTTTGGTTGGACCATCACAGATGAGGAGTGGAACTACCCTTCTTGGAGTGATTGTTTCCCTGCCTATCCTAACCCTGTGGCATCTGGCCCACATAAGCTCGATTGACCCACCACTGTATGGTAAGTGGGTCCACCATATCTGGTAAGAGTACCCATCTTATTCCGTTTGATAGAGGATTTCTTCATATTCACCGCTACACAGTTTTCTGCATCCTGTTTGTGTCATCTTTGTTCAATTGAGGATTCACTACCAAACACAAGATGGACACGTTTTTGAATTATTACTAATTATTTAGTTTAACTTTAGGGAATACTGGACTTTATTGGTTCATTTATTTCTGTTGTAAATCATATACACTGGACATTCCAGTTTAATTTTTTTTTGTTTTTTGTAGCGCTACACTATTTGTTTATTATTTATTTGGACTTTATTTGTTTAAGTGTTAGCTGCATTTCTGTTTTTGACACTATTGTGGTTTAGCGCAGTAATTTCACCATTTTTTCACAGCTTTTATTTATGCAAAACTTTTAAGCTAATAGGAAAAAAACTGTTTGCTGTAGCCTAAGCCTAATGCCGCGTACACACGAGCAGAATGTCCATCAGAAAAAGTCCGATGGGAGCTTTTCATCGTATATTCCGATCATGTGTACGCTCCATCAGACTTTCTGTCGAAAATTCTGATGGACTTAGATAGTGAACATGTTTTAAATATTCCCAACGAAACCCGCTCATCTGCTCGTCTGTATGCTGTTCCGACGTACCAAAAACTACGCACGCTCAGAAGGAAGTACTAGACGGAAGCAGTCGGTCTGGTAAAACTAGCGTTCAGAATGGACATAGCACATTCCTCACGCTGCACATTCTGTGATCGTTTAATGCAGCGCATTCTTTTGTGCTTCATAATGCTAGAAGAATGAACTTGTTTTGCTGCTGATATTCACACAGAGTTCTCACAAACTTTTTTCTTTATAATTTTTCGCGATCTCATGAATAATGCTGGGGAGGTAAGTGAAGGAAAATATGCATGTAGGCCAAAAAAGGAGCATTAAAAGATTACAGCATGCATGAGGACAAAGAGGACATTCACAGGATATTACAATCATGGTAATTAGGGAATGATGAAAGAAATACATTAGCAAACATTAAATACATAGAATGTGATGCTAAAGGAGAAAACTTACCTTAATATAGTCCTTCTGCAGGACCTGAATAATAGCAGAACAGGTCTCTGGGATAATGATCCCCAGAGCCTGGGGGGAGATGCCTGTTGAGAACTTGAGGTCCTGCAGGCTTCTCCCAGTCGCCAAGTACCGCAACGTGGCGACTAGCTTCTGCTCCGGAGTGATGGCTTGCAGCAAGCAGGTATCCTGCCTGCTAAAATAAGGGGTCAGCAAAGCCAACAGAGAATGTTCCTGAAATCATCAAAATTATTCTCCTGGAGCTCACGAAGCAAAGGCATATGAGAGAATTGGTCACGCTGGTGTAACCAATTCTTGCTCCATGAACTCCTCCCCACCCTGTTAATGGACTGGGCTTGGGTCAAAGAATGCACCCCAACACCAAGCCTCCACACAGCACGAACTCTACGATGAGTACGTAACGCAACATGGCTTCAAAACAGTCGGCTGGTCAGAACGCACTAACAGAACACACTGAAGAACAGCAAGGCCTGTGAAGAGCGGGCTGAAAATCAGAAACGAGCGGACAAAAACACGCTGAAAAAACAGATACGAACTGTCTATGCGCTCTGAAAAGCCGATACAAACCCACAAGCACAAACTGAAGAGCAGTAATGGATTGAAAAGCACAAAAGCTGAAAAGCGCGAATCGTCTCTCACCAAACTTCTACTAATACGAGATAAACATGAGATTAGCAAAAGGAGCCCAAAGGGTGGCACGCTGGCTATTGCACTTCCTTTTTCTAGTCCCGTCGTACGCACTGTACGTCACCTCATTCTGGACAGTCGGACTTTGGTCGGACTTTGGTTTGACCATGTCTAGGCAAGACCGCTTGAATGGAATTCCGTCTGAGTTCTGTCGGAGAAACCTTCGGAGTTTATTCCGACGGCAAAACCGGTCGTGTGTACAGGGCATAAGAAAAGAAAACTGATCTATCCACCACATCTAATGATTGGTAAACTACAATACATTTTTAGTTTTGGGTTTAATACCAGTTTAACAGACCAAAAGTAACCAAACAAGAGGAATTCACTGTTAGGGCTTGCATACACTTTAAATGTGCAAAAGGAAATTTCATATGGGGGGGAGTCAAAACTCACCTATCTAGCATCTCACTAGCATCCTTTCCACTTTATGAGGCAAATTACTTCACAAACATAAGCTTCATTGGCGCACTTGGTCAAGCTTTCCACTCTTCTGGTTGTGATGAATAGCTGCAGTGAAAATTTCATGCCACTCAAAGATCCTACATTCCTCCTCCAGTCATGCAAGGAGACACATATTGCTTTTCATTTATTGAAACAAAAAAAAAAACAAGGTTCACAAGCATAGTGTGTTTAAAACTGCAGGTGATGGGGCTAAATGTTCCATGTCTGCTAAGTAACCTAACTGGCCCAGCTCACAAAATATCATGATCTACATTCCACCTCCAGTCATGAAAGAACACACATAATTGCATTTCATTTGGCAAAACCAAAAAACCAAGGTCCTCTAGCATAGTGCGTTTCAAACCCAAGGTGATGGGGCTTAAATGTTCCATATCTGCTAAGCAACCTAACTGGCCCAGCTCACAAAATTGCATGCCTCTAATGAAACTCCACCTTCAGTTATCCTAGAGGATGTTGACTGCTCAAAGCGTCTGTTATGCATCTGGGAGGGTGGGAGATTCTATGCAATTCTTTGCCTGGAAGAGGATTGGCTACAGAAAAAAAAGGCACATAGCAATTACCCCCCCCCCCCCCCCACACCTAATATTTTGGGAGACCTTGAAGTGTGTCTGTGTGATGTGTTTTGTAAATAGCAGCCAGCAGAGAAATGTCATTTTCTGGCAACTTAAAACCAATATTTCTTAGTAAATTTCAGTGCTTTAAAAATCATTGCTCCCGGCTATTTTTTGACAACCCTTTTCCTATTAACCCATACAATTGGAATTTTTGATTTGACAGATTCAGCTCCCAATGATTTCAATGGAGTTCAGGTTTGGCATCCAGACTTCTTTGAAGTTCTCCAAATCCAGTTTAAATAGAACCCATCACAGTTCAGCTCATCCCTATTTAAGACCATAGGTGTGCTATCTTTGCTAAATGCAATACTTTTTAACAGTATGGGCCTAAAATGAGAGTCGTCCATGAGATGGACCAGATGGCAGGTCATTGGCTATGCACAGGATGCCAACTGATCTGGTGATCCATACTTACCAACAGTCCCGAATTTCCCGGGACATTCCCCGGATTTAGACTCTTTTCTCTTTTTTATTAATTTCCCGGGGAATGTCCCAATAAATTCACTTTTTCCCGAATTTTTCGCCGCCGCCACTAGAGGTCCGTGGCCAGCGGAGACAATGTCTCCGCCGGCCGCCATTTTTGAGAAGACCAGAAGTGGAGTGGATCTGGGTGGCTTCAATAGAAGCCGAGCTGCTGCAGTGCCGCCCACCCCCACGCTCTGCCCCGCCCACCCTCCACCCCGCTCCGCCCATCGCCGCTCTGCCCCACTCCTTCTCGCTGCCAGTCTGTTATGGAAAGGGGCGGGGGTGGGCGATGGTTCTAGTGTAACCACGCGGCCGGCTCCCTTGGTCTTCTGTAATGGCAGCGGATTCACCGCTGGGGACTCCTGATGTGAGGGGGGCTCCCCTGGGGACAACTGATGTGAGGGGGGCTCTACTGGGGACTCCTGATGTGAGGGGGGCTCCACTGAGGACTCCTGATGTGAGGGGGGCTCCCCTGGGGACTCCTGATGTGAGGGGGGCTCCCCTGGGGACTCCTGATGTGAGGGGGGCTCCCCTGGGGACTCCTGATGTGAGGGGGGCTCCCCTGGGGACTCCTGATGTGAGGGGGGCTCCCCTGGGGACTCCTGATGTGAGGGGGGTTCCGCTGGGGACTCCTGATGTGAGGGGGGCTCCCCTGGGGACTCCTGATGTGAGGGGGGCTCTTCTGGGGACTCCTGGAGGGAGGGGACTCTGCTGAGGACTCCTGATGTGAGGGGGGCTCCCCTGGGGACACCTGATGTGAGGGGGCTCCCCTGAGGACTCCTGATGTGAGGGGGGCTCCCCTGGGGACTCCTGATGTGAGGGGGGCTCCGCTGAGGACTCCTGATGTGAGGGGGGCTCCCTTGGGGACACCTGATGTAAGGGGGGCTCCCCTGGGGACTCCTGATGGGAGTGGGGGCTCCGCTGAGGACTCCTGATGTAAGGGGGGCTCCCCTGGGGACTCCTGATGTGAGGGGGGCTCCCCTGGGGACTCCTGATGTGAGGGGGGCTCCGCTGGGGACTCCTGATGTGAGAGGGGATCCGCTGGGGACTCCTGATGTGAGAGGGGGCTCCGCTGGGGACTTCTGATGTGTGGGGGGCTCCGCAGGGGACTCCTGATGTGAGGGGGGGCTCCGCTAAGGACTCCTGATGTGAGGGGGGCTCCACTGAGGGCTCTTGATGTGAGGGGGGCTCCCCTGGGGACTCCTGATGTGAGGGGGGCTCCGCTGGGGACTCCTGTGAGGGGGGCTCCGCCGGGGACTCCTGATGTGAGGGGGGGCTCCGCTGAGGACTCCTGATGTGAGGAGGGCTCCGCTGGGGACTCCTGATGTGAGGGGGCTCCGTTGGGGACTCCTGATGTAAGGGGGGCTCTGCTGGGGACTCCTGATGTGAGGGGGGCTCACCTGGGGACTCCTGATGTGAGGGGGGCTCCGCTGGGGACTCCTGATGTGAGAGGGGGCTCCGCTGGGCACTCCTGATGTGAGGGGGGGCGCCGCTGGGAACTCCTGATGTGAGAGGGGGCTCTGCTGGGGATTCCTGATGTGAGAGGGGGCTCCGCTGGGGACACCTGATGTGAGGGGGGACTCTGCTGGGGACACCTGATGTGAGGGGGGCTCCGCTGGGGACTCCTGATGTGAGGGGGGGCTCCGCTGGGGACTCCTGATGTGGGGGGGCTCCGCTGGGGACTCCTGATGTGGGGGGGCTCCGCTGGGGACTCCTGGTGTGAGGGGGCTCCGCTGGGGACTCCTGGTGTGAGGGGGGGCTCCGCTGGGGACATCTGATGTGAGGGGGGGCTCCGCTGAGGACTCCTGATGTGAGGAGGGCTCCGCTGGGGACTCCTGATGTGAGGGGGCTCCGTTGGGGACTCCTGATGTAAGGGGGGCTCTGCTGGGGACTCCTGATGTGAGGGGGGCTCACCTGGGGACTCCTGATGTGAGGGGGGCTCCGCTGGGGACTCCTGATGTGAGAGGGGGCTCCGCTGGGGACTCCTGATGTGAGAGGGGGCTCCGCTGGGGACTCCTGATGTGAGAGAGGGCTCCGCTGGGAACTCCTGATGTGAGAGGGGGCTCTGCTGGGGATTCCTGATGTGAGAGGGGGCTCCGCTGGGGACACCTGATGTGAGGGGGGACTCTGCTGGGGACACCTGATGTGAGAGAGGGCTCCGCTGGGAACTCCTGATGTGAGAGGGGGCTCTGCTGGGGATTCCTGATGTGAGAGGGGGCTCCGCTGGGGACACCTGATGTGAGGGGGGACTCTGCTGGGGACACCTGATGTGAGGGGGGCTCCGCTGGGGACTCCTGATGTGAGGGGGGGCTCCGCTGGGGACTCCTGATGTGAGGGGGGCTCCGCTGGGGACTCCTGGTGTGAGGGGGCTCCGCTGGGGACTCCTGGTGTGAGGGGGGGCTCCGCTGGGGACATCTGATGTGAAGGGGGGCTCCGCTGGGGACATCTGATGTAAGGGGGGCTCCGCTGGGGCACCTGATGCAAGGACGGACTCTACTGGGACACCTGATGCAAGGACGGAATGCTGGTGGCAGGCGACGTGGCAGGTGACACGCTCAGGGATCCTACTGATTCAGCATTATGGTGAGTTGAATGATTTCATTTTATATTACAATGTAATAATAGAAATAATGCACTTCAATCATCCTGACACCATAACAACCATGGTGCCAGGATGATTGAAGTGCTAACACCAGGTGTTTGGAGTATCTTTATCTGCTGATTGTTAAACGTTCTAGAATACACATATTTCTATTGTTGTGTAGGATCTGGGGCTGCTGTCCCTCCATCCCTCCCCCCCCCTTTCCCTCTCCATCCCTCATCCATCTCAGACTCTAACCACACCCCCTTGAGCCACGCCCATTTAAGACATGCCCACTATTTTGCGTAAACCACGCCCATGCTTCCCCGCGGTGCGCTTTGCAAGCCACATTTTTTCTTTTCCCCTGTGCCACGCCAACAAATGCATGCCCCACCCCCTAATTATTACAAGACTCCGCCTACAGCCAAAAAAGTGTCCCTAAAATTTTTTTTTACAATGTTGGCAACTATGGGTGATCTGAGTTTTTCTTCCTGAGCTGGAAGAAAAATAAGATACTGTACAATAAGAAGGGAGAATCAGGAAGGAGGTTACACTCTACAGAATGTGGAGAACAGAATTGAGATCTAAATGTACTCACTTTTGTTGTCAGCAGTTTAGACATTAATGGCTGTGTGTTGAGTTCTTTTGAGGGGACAGCAAATTTGCACTGTTATACAAGCTGTACACTCTCTACTTTACATTGTAAAAGTGTCATTTCTTCAGTGTTGTCACATGAAAAAATATAATAAAATATTTACAAAAATGTGAGGGGTGTTTTAACTTTTGTGAGGTACTGTATGTATACTCCAAAAGATAGTATAGAGAACATTAAAGCGTATATAAAACCAAATCGTTTTTTTTGTTTAATTAAAAAAAAGAAAAAGGGGGGGGGGGCGATAAAAAACCATGTTCATTTTTTTCTTTACTGTACTGTTCTTTACTGCGTACCTTTGGGGAGATTTAATAGGAAATGAGAAATTATTATAAGTGAGGGACCTCCTAGACAGCTTTAAAACTTTGAATCTCCCAGCACACTTTGCAGTAAAAGTGGTTAATACAACAAACAGACAGCTTAAATCACATCTAAACCCAAAAACTAAAATATAACATTGCAATTTACCAATCCTGTGGTGGCTGCATTCATTTTTACTTTTCAGGCTAAGAACATTTTCAGCAAGTATAGAAAATACCTATTGACCTTACCAGACATGCAATGTTCTTGTCACTTGCTGAGAGCTTTAGTGTATGTATTGCCAAAACACTTTCTTTTTGTTTTAGATAGAATAGATGCAACAGGAAGCATGGATGCAACAGGAAGTTGGAGGGAATATCCCAGGATGAGTTAAATTTCCTTCATATGCCCCGTACACACGGTCGGACATTGATCGGACATTCCGACAACAAAATCGTAGGATTTTTTCCGACGGATGTTGGCTCAAACTTGTTTTGCGTACACACGGTCGCACAAAGTTGTCGGAATTTCCGATCGCCAACCATGCGGTCACGTACACCACGTACAACGAGACTAGAAAAGGCCAGTTCAGAACCAAGCGCGGCACCCTTTGGGCTCCTTTTGCTAATCTCGTGTTAGTAAAAGTTTGGTGAGAGACGATTCGCGCTTTTTCAGACTCGTGGCTTTCAGATCATTTTCTGCGGTTCAGTTTGTGCTTGTGGGTTTGTATCTGCTCTTCAGTGCGTGCAGTCAGTTCGTATTGGAGTTTTTTGTGCGATCTTGCCCGCTCGTTGCTGTTTTTCAGGTCGCTCTTCACAGGCCTTGCTGTTCTTCAGTGCGTTCTGTTACTTCATTCTGAGCAGCCGACCATTTTCTAGCCATGTTGCGTATACATACTCCTCGTAGAGTTCATGCTGTGCGGGGGCTTGGTGTTGGGGTCCTGACCTTGACACAAGTCCAGTCCATGAACAGGGTGGGGAGGAGTTCATGGACCAAGAATTGGTTGCTTCAGCGTGACCAGTTCTCTCATATGCCTTTGCTCCGTGAGATCCGTGAGAATAATCCTGATGATTTCAGGAACTTTCTCAGGATGACGGACCCCGTATTTCACCGTTTGTTGGCTTCGCTGACCCCCTATATCAGCAGGCAGGATACCTGCATGAGGCAAGCCATCACTCCGGAGCAGAGGCTCGTCGCTACCCTGCGGTATTTGGCGACAGGGAGAAGCCTGCAGGACTTGAAGTTCTCGACAGGCATCTCCCCCCAGGCTCTGGGGATCATTATCCCAGAGACCTGTTCTGCCATCATCCAGGTCCTGCAGAAGGAGTATATGAAGGTAAGATTTGTATCCTTTAATATCACATTTTATTGTATTTAATGTTTGCTAATGTATTGTATTTCTTTCCTCATTCCCTAATTACCATGATTGTAATATGCTGTGAATGTCCCCTTTCTCCTCATGCATGCTGGATTTTTATGTCATTATTTATTTTTGTCCTTCATACATATTTGCCTTCACTTACCTCCCCAGCATGTTCTCCTGGCCCTATATTCACCTCATGTAGTCACTTAACAATGTATTTTATCAGCTCCATAGTAGTGCTTTACCAGAAAAAAAAACCCTCTAAAATGTTTTTAAATATGATTTGTGCTTTAAATTCAGGCAGAGTGCCAGAGGCTTTTTTTGTGGTGTCCCCAAATCATTTTTATTAACCCTCCCTCCCCCCAACTGCTAAGTCAGCTGATACCAATTCTCTATCTATCCTCAATCATCTATCTGCTGACTTTGCCAAACCCATACACACTATACCCATCTCTTTTGTGGTCAGATTTATGGATGAATTCCCCAAAGCATGTAGTGCAAGGGCCTGCCTGTATACTTTCAAATGGTACTGTTTACATTTTTGTATTATATTATTATCTTGATAGGTAATAGCAGAATGTCCAAATATGCTCAAATGTGTACAGTGTGTATTTATATCTTTGTATTATGACACTTCTTACCTGTCCAGTGGGCTGCCAATAGTGTAACTAAGGAGGGTTTTTTCCAAGTAATACCCTGTATTTAGGCATTCATCTCTCAATGAAGTGAAGAGGGTTACTTGTCCAAGATCCCCCCCCCCCCTATAATGTTAGAAATGGCCCATGAGAGGGGGGGGGGGGATATGATAGGTGTACCTTATACTTTGGTGTTGTAAAATTCCCCTTAAGAAATGTTATCTGGATGTTTGTCAAGAATGTTTGTGTCTAATCTGCTTTCCATGTTTATGTGCAAAAATACAATTTTTTTTTTGTTTTCCTCAACAGTTTCCTTCCACGCCACAGGAATGGCAGACAGTGGCCTCCCACTTTGCCCAGCGGTGGGACTTTCCTAACTGCGGAGGGGCAATTGATGGGAAACACGTCCACATCGTCCCACCACCCAACTCGGGGTCGTACTATTATAATTACAAGGGGTTCAATAGTATTGTGGTGTTGGCTAGGGATGAGCTTTGTGTTCGAGTCGAACCCATGTTCGACTCGAACATCGTCTGTTCGCCCGTTCGCCGAATTGCAAACGATATGGGCCGTTCGCGCCAAATTCGTGTGGCGCGTCACGGCCCATAATTCACTGCGGCATCGCAGTGCATTGCTGGCTGATGATTGGCCAAGCATGCACTATGACCCGCATGCTTGGCCAATCACAGCGCCGTCTGAACAGAGAGTCGTAATTGGCCAAAGCCCTGTGTAGTGTGTGTTCCGGCGTTCATTGAGAGAGAGAGAGAGACAGACAGTGACATTTGATTTGAGTTAGATAGATTAGGCAGAACAGTCAGTCAGTTTAGCTGCACTTACAGTGTATTGTGTATATATATGCATCCCAGGTGTTGCATATATATATATACACTGTATTCAGTTTAGCTAGATCCGTTCCTGTTATCTCCCTACTGACAGGCAGGCTTGTCGTGTTACAGTATTTACAGCTACCTGAAGAAAATTGCTGGTGTTCTTTTGATCCTATTAGTACCACAGTCAGGCAGCTAGACTATTTACAGTTAGTGCAGTGTGTCCTGCTCACAGTGTTCAGCTAGATCCGTTCCTGTTATCTTCCTACTGACAGGCAGGCTTGTCTTGTTACAGTATATACAGCTACCTGAAGAAAATTACTGGTGTTCTTTTGATCCTATTAGTACCACAGTCAGGCAGCTAGACTATTTACAGTTAGTGCAGTGTGTCCTGCTCACAGTGTTCAGCTAAAACTACAAGTTGGTGTAGTGAGACCTCTGCACCGTGTTCATCTCAAGCTACAAGTTAGTGCCGTGCGTCCTGCTCACAGTGTTCAGCTAAAAATACAAGTTAGTGCTGTGCGTCCTGCTCACAGTGTTCAGCTAAACCTACAAGTTGGTGTAGTGAGACCTCTGCACAGTGTTCATCTAAAGCTACAAGTTACTGCAGTACGTCCTGCTCACAGTGTTCAGCTAAAACTACAAGTTAGTGCTGTGTGTCCTGCTCACAGTGTTCAGCTAAAACTACAAGTTGGTGTAGTGAGACCTCTGCACAGTGTTCATCTCAAGCTACATGTTAGTGCAGTGCGTCCTGCTCACAGTGTTTAGCTAAAACTATAAGTTAGTGCTGTGCGTCCTGCTCACAGTGTTCAGCTAAAAATACAAGTTAGTGCTGTGCGTCCTGCTCACAGTGTTCAGCTAAACCTACAAGTTGGTGTAGTGAGACCTCTGCACAGTGTTCATCTAAAGCTACAAGTTAGTGCAGTGCGTCCTGCTCACAGTGTTCAGCTAAAACTACAAGTTAGTGCTGTGCGTCCTGCTCACAGTGTTCAGCTAAAAATACAAGTTAGTGCTGTGCGTCCTGCTCACAGTGTTCAGCTAAACCTACAAGTTGGTGTAGTGAGACCTCTGCACAGTGTTCATCTAAAGCTACAAGTTAGTGCAGTGCGTCCTGCTCACAGTGTTCAGCTAAAACTACAAGTTAGTGCTGTGCGTCCTGCTCACAGTGTTCAGCTAAAAATACAAGTTAGTGCTGTGTGTCCTGCTCACAGTGTTCAGCTAAACCTACAAGTTGGTGTAGTGAGACCTCTGCACAGTGTTCATCTAAAGCTACAAGTTACTGCAGTGCGTCCTGCTCACAGTGTTCAGCTAAAACTACAAGTTAGTGCTGTGCATCCTGCTCACAGTGTTCAGCTAAAACTACAATTTAGTGTGTTGCGTCCACCTCACAGTGTTCAGCTAAACCTACAAGTTATTTTTTTGCGAGCTCTGCACAGTGATCACCTAAAGCTACCTGTAGAAGGTTGGTGGTGTTTTCCTGATCTTATCACTACCACAGGCAGCTAAAAAAGCTACAAGTTAGTTTTTTGTGAGCTCTGCACAGTGTTCAGCTAAAGCTACCTGTAGAACGTTGGTGGTGTTCTCATACTACAGGCAGGCAGGTGATTTTGCTAGCTGCAGTATCAGTACATATATATATATATATATATATATATATATATATATATATATATATATATATATCCCAGCTTAGTGCAGCTACAGGCCATTAGTATGTCTGGAAGGCCAAGAAGGAGAGGCAGACAGTCACAAGCCAATAGGAGAGGGCAAGCAGGCTCTGTGTCTAGTGCTGGTCGTGGAGACGGTGCATCCTCATCAGCACGTGGCCGTGGGACACGCTTGGCCTTTTTTTCGGCAGCTGGCCGTGTTGACCCGCAACATGTGGAAGACTTGGTCGAGTGGATGACCAAGCCGTCCTCATCCTCCTCATCCTCTCTCACCCATGCCCAGGGTACTTTGGCAAAGCAGCGGCCTCTTCCCTCGGCTCAATGTCATCGGTGACTCCTTCCCTAGCCCCACCATGTCCTCCTGAGGAGTCCCTCGAACTGTTTGACCACAGTGTTGGGTACATGCTCCAGGAGGATGCCCAGCGTTTGGAAGGCTCTGATGATGATACTGAGCTCGATGAAGGCAGTAACATGAGCACGGACAGAGGGGGTGCCCAAGAAGGACAGCAATCTGGCAGTCATGCTCCCCCTGCTGCAGCATACTGCCAGGTTTGCTCCAGTGATGAGGAGGGAGGTTCGTTGGCAAGCGTATCTAAAAGACCCACACCAAAGAACAAAGAGGACCTCTCCTTGCTCCTCATCAGCTGAGATTTCCAACCCCACTAGACCTTCAGTCCTCTCTGAGACCTGCACTGAGAGGAATGAAGGTGTAGAATTAGGTGTGTCACAGCCAAGTACTTGTGGGCAATCAGCTTTTGGTACACCGACGTCAGATTGTACCAGGCAAATTTCCCTGCCCCAGCTGCTGCACCGCCGAAAGAAGTTTGCTCCCAGCCATCCACATGCCCAGCGGTTGAATGCTAGCTTGGCAAAATTGCTAGCACTTCAACTGCTGCCTTTTCAGTTGGTAGACTCTGCCCCCTTCCGTGAGTTTGTGGAATGTGCGGTTCCTCAGTGGTAGGTACCCAAACGCCACTTTTTCTCATGGAAGGCGATTCCGGCTCTCTACCGGCATGTGGAAGGCATGCCTCGCTGGACAGGGCAGTCAGCGGTAAGGTGCATATTACCGCTGACTCATGGTCCAGCAGGCATGGACAGGGACGTTACCTAAGTTTCACGGCGCATTGGGTGACTCTGCTGGCAGCTGGGAAGGATGCAGGACAAGGTGCAGTAGTGTTGGAGGTTGTTCCGCCACCACGCCTCCAAAATGCTAATGATTGTGACACACCTCTCTCCTCCACCCCCTCCTCTTCTTCTTCCTCCATGGCCTCTTCCTGTGCTTTGTCCTCGGAACCAGCGGTGCTCCATAGCCTTTCAAGGGGCTACGCAAGTACGCAGGCCAAAAGATGCCATGCGGTGCTTGAACTGGTGTGCTTGGGGGACAGGAGCTACACTGGGGCAGAGGTTCTGTCAGCTCTGCAGGGGCAGGTTCAGAGGTGGTTGACACCACGCCAACTTAAGGCAGGAATGGTGGTTTGCGATAATGGCACCAACCTCCTCTCTGCCCTCCGACAGGGACAAATGACCCATGTGCCCTGTTTGGCTCATGTCCTTAACTTGGTGGTGCAGCGGTTCTTGGGCAGGTACCCGGGCTTACAGGATGTCCTGAGGCAGGCCAGGAAAGTCTGTGTGCATTTCCGCCGGTCATATAATGCCAGTGCTCGGCTGACGGACCTCTAAAAGGAGTTTAACCTGCCCAAGACCCGCCTAATCTGTGACATGCCCACCAGGTGGAACTCAACGTTGGCCATGCTGCAGTGGCTGCACACGCAGCAGAGGGCCATCAATGAGTACCTGTGCGACTATGGCACCAGGAACAGGTCAGGGGAGCTTGTTTTTTTTTCCCCACGCCAGTGGGCCATGATCAGGGGTGCATGCACTGTCCTGTCACCATTTGAGGAGGCCACGAGGATGGTGAGCAGTGACAGTGCATGCATCAGTGACACTGTCCCCCTTGTCCACCTGTTGGAGCACACGCTGCGTGGAATAATGGACAGGGCACTTTAGGCAGAACAGAGGCAGGAAGAGGAGGACTTCCTTAGCTCTCAAGGCCCCCTTTATCCAAACAGTGTTCCTGCGTGCCCGCCGATCACACAGGAAGATGACGAGGAGGAGGAGGAGGAGGAAGATTGAGTCAGTATGGAGGTAGAGCCTGGCACTCAGCATCAGCAGCAGTCTTTAAGGGATCAGTCCCAAGAAACACATGGACTTGTACGTGGCTGGGAGGAGGTGGCTGCGGACGTTGTCGTCCTTAGTGACCCAGAGGACTCCGGACCAAATGCCTCAGCAAACCTACGCTGCATGGCCTCCCTGATCCTGCAAAGCCTGCATAAGGATCCTTGTATTTGTGGTTTCAAGGAGAAGGACCAATACTGGCTGGCAACCCTCCTTGATCCACGTTACAAGGGTAAGGTTGCGGACCTTATCTTGCCATCGCAGAGGGAGCAGAGGATGAAACATCTTCGGGAGGCCTTGCAGAAAGGTCTGTGCAACGCGTTCCCAGAGACTGGGAGGTTACAAACTCCTGTTTCTGGACAACGTGTTGCTGAGGCATTGGTCAGTCAAAGAAGGAGCGGTGGAGAAGGTGGCCGTCTGACCGATGCGTTCAGACAATTTTTTGGTCCGCAGCCCCAAGGTATGATCGGTTCCAGCAACCATCGCCAGCGTCTGTTTTACATGGTGCAGGAATACCTAGGGGCAAGATCAGACTTGGACACCTTTCCCACCCAAAATCCTCTGGGTTACTGGGTCTTGAGGATGGATCACTGGCCAGAGCTTGCACAGTATGCAATTGAGCTACTGGCCTGTCCTGCATCCAGCATTCTTTCGGAACGCACATTCAGTGCTGCTGGAGGCGTGGTAACTGATCATAGGGTGCATCTGTCCACCGACTCAGTCGATCGACTGACCTTCATAAAAATGAATCAGTCTTGGATCACCACCAGCTACCAAGCACCTGATGCTGATGTAACCGAATATTTTTTTTTGAAATCTCAGATCCCTTCAAAGACTGCCTATACTAATGCTGTGTGACTATCCCTGAGTAATTATCCTCTTCCTCCTCAATCATCACGCTGATAGCTTGTAAGAACATTTTTGGTTCTGGGCGCCACCACCAGTGCCTAAGGCCCAATTTTTCTGCCCCTGTTTAACAGGGGCGTGTAATTACAATTTTTGATGCAATACTTTGCAGCAGGGCTCGTTCCTGCGTTCCAACTAGAGTGTCTGTGAGGGGTTGCAGTGTTGTGGCACCAGCACCACCACCACCACCACCAAAGACCGAAATTTTTCTGCCCCTGTTCAACAGGGGCATGTAATTACAATTCTTGATCTAATATTTCACAGCAGGGCCCATTTCTGCACCCACCAAGAGCGAGTGAGTATTTACAGTGTTGTGGCACCAGCACCACCACCACCACCACCAAAGGCTCAGTTTTTCTGCCCCTGTTCAACAGGGGCATGTAATTACAATTCTTGATCTAATATTTCACAGCAGGGCCCTGTGAAGGCTTAAAGTGTTGTGGCCACAACAAAACCTAAGGCCCAAATTTCTGCTGAGTATATAGGGCAGGCCCCTACTTTCAAACATCTAACTTACAAATGACTCCTACTTGCAAACGGAAGGAGACAACATCAAGTGAGATGAAATCTACCCCTAGGAAGGGAAATTCTCTCCTGTAAGAGTTAATATGGGAAAAACATTTCTCCTTTCCACTGATGCTTTCCAATCCTTGTTCCACAAAAAAACCCAGATTCTCAAAAAGCATTTGTCATTGGGACAAAAAGTGAGGTGAAATCTTCTAAAGAGGAGGAAAGACAGCAAAACAAATATCACAGGGGTGATAACCCTTCCCTATGTTTTCCAAAAAGCTTAAAAAAGATTTTTTGGCTGGAGCTAAACACGTTAAAAATGAACCTGTTCAAAATGACAAACAGATTCTACTTAACAACAAACCTACAGTCCCTGTCTTGTTTGCACCGCCTGTATACTGCTGTTCAGAGTATATAGGGCCTGGTGGCCCCACACCTTTCCTTATTTTAATTTGGGTGCGGGGTTCCCCTTAATATCCATACAAGACCCAAAGGGCCTGGTAATGGACTGGGGGGTACCCATGGTGTTTGTCTCACTGATTTTCATCCATATTGCCAGGACCGGACATTACATTAAACCCGCAAGCAGTTTTAAATGAGATTTTTTCCTTTAAAAATGACATTTGGTGCAGGGACTGTTCTAAACACAGGAAACACGCGCCACTTTACAGGCATACTATAGACACCCCCCAGGTACGATATTTAAAGGAATATTTCAGCCCCGGAAGAATGTACCCCCTTCCTTACCAGAGCACTTTTTACAATTTGGCACTGTGTCGCTTTAACTGCTAATTGCGCGGTCATGCAATGCTGTACCCAAACGAAATTTGCATCCTTTTCTTCCCACAAATAGAGCTTTCTTTTGATGGTATTTGATCACCTCTGCCGTTTTTATTTTTTGCGCTATAAATGGAAAAAGACCGAAAATTTTGAAAAAAAATTATATTTTCTACTTTTTGTTATAAAAAAAATCCAATAAACTCAATTTTAGTCATACATTTAGGCCAAAATGTATTCGGCCACATGTCTTTGGTAAAAAAAGATGTCAATAAGCGTATATTTATTGGTTTGCGCAAAAGTTATAGCGTCTACAAACTAGGGTACATTTTCTGGAATTTACACAGCTTTTAGTTTATGACTGCCTATGTCATTTCATGAGGTGCTAAAAGGGCAGGGCAGTACAACCCCCCCCCCCCCCAAATGACCCCATTTTGGAAAGTAGATACCCCAAGGAAATTGCTGAGGCGCATGTTGAACCTATTGAATATTTATTTTTTTTGTCCCAAGTGATTGAATAATGACAAAAAAATAAAAAATTACAAAAAGTTGTCACTAAATGATATATTGCTCACACAGGCCATGGGCATATGTGGAATTGCACCCCAAAATACATTCAGCTGCTTCTTCTGAGTATGGGGATACCACATGTGTGGGACTTTTTGGGAGCCTAGCCGCGTACGGGGCCCCGAAAACCAAGCACCGCCTTCAGGATTTCAAAGGGCATAAATTTTTGATTTCACTCCTCACTACCTATCACAGTTTTGAAGGCCATAAAATGCCAAGATGGCACAAACCCCCCCCAAATGACCCCATTTTGGAAAGTAGACACCCCAAGCTATTTGCTGAGAAGCATGTTGAGTCCATGGAATATTTTATTTTTTGACACAATTTGCGGGAATGTGACAATTTTTTTTTTTTTTTTTGCACAAAGTTGTCACTAAATGATATATTGCTCACACAGCTCTCATTTGTTTTTGAAAATGAAGAAAGACAAGAAAAACATATTTTTTTTTTCTTTTTTCAATTTTCAAAAGTTTGTGACAAAAAGTGAGGTCTGCAAAATACTCACTATACCTCTCAGCAAATAGTTTTGGGTGTCTATTTTCCAAAATGGGGTCATTTGGGGGGGGTTTGTGCCATCTGGGCATTCCATGGCCTCCGAAACTATGATAGGCAGGGAAGACTGAAATCAAAAATTTACGCCCTTAGAAAGCCTGAAGGCGGTGCTTGGTTTTCGGGGTCCCGTACACGGCTAGGCTCCCAAAAAGTCTCACACATGTGGTATCCCCGTACTCAGGAGAAGCAACAGAATGTATTTTGGGGTGTAATTTCACATATTCCCATGGCATGTTTGAGCAATATATCATTTAGTGACAACTTTGTGCAAAAAAATTGTCTTTTTCCCGCAACTTGTGTCACAATATAAAATATTCCATGGACTCGACATGCCTCTCAGCAAATAGCTTGGGGTGTCTACTTTCCAAAATGGGGTCATTTGGGGGGGTTTTGAACTGTCCTGGCATTTTATGCACAACATTTAGAAGCTTATGTCACACATCACCCACTCTTCTAACCACTTGAAGACAAAGCCCTTTCTGACATTTTTTGTTAACATGAAAAAAATATTTTTTTTTGCAAGAAAATTACTTTGAACCCCCAAACATTATATATTTTTTTAAAGCAAATGCTCTACAGATTAAAATGGTGGGTGTTTCATTTTTTTTTCACACAGTATTTGCGCAGCGATTTTTCAAACGCATTTTTTGGGGAAAAAACACACTTTTTTAAATTTTAATGCACTAAAACACACTATATTCCCCAAATGTTTGATGAAATAAAAAAGATGATCTTAGGCCGAGTACATGGATACCAAACATGACATGCTTTAAAATTGCGCACAAACGTGCAGTGGCGACAAACTAAATACATTTTTAAAAGCCTTTAAAAGCCTTTACAGGTTACCACTTTAGATTTACAGAGGAGGTCTACTGCTAAAATTACTGCCCTCAATCTGACCTTCGCGGTGATACCTCACATGCATGGTGCAATTGCTGTTTACATTTGACGCCAGACCGACGCTTGCTTTCGCCTTTGTGCGAGAGCAGGGGGGGACAGGGGTGTTTTTTTTTTCTTTATTTTTTTTTTGCTTTTTTATCCTATTTTTAAACTGTTCCTTTCATTTTTATTTTTTTAAAATAATTTTTATTGTTATCTCAGGGAATGTAAATATCCCCTATGATAGCAATAGGTAGTGAGAGGTACTCTTTTTTGAAAAAATTGGGGTCTATTAGACCCTAGATCTCTCCTCTGCCCTCAAAGCATCTGACCACACCAAGATCGGTGTGATAAAATGCTTTCCCAATTTCCCAATGGCGCTGTTTACATCTGGCGAAATCTAAGTCATGAAATGCTTGTAGCTTCCGGTTTCTTAGGCCATAGAGATGTTTGGAGCCATTCTGGTCTCTGATTAGCTCTATGGTCAGCTGGCTGAATCACCGGCTGCATTCTCAGGTTCCCTGTTGGGACAGGAGAGCCAGAGAAAAACATGGAAGACGGTGGGGGTGGGGGGGGGCATTCCCTTCCACTGCTTGTAAAAGCAGTCTAGAGGCTAATTAGCCACTAGGATTGCTTTTACATGAAAGCCGACCGCTGGCTGAAAAGAATGATACCAAGATGATACCTAAACCTGCAGACATCATTCTGGTATAACCACTCAAAGTCCAGCAACATACCAGTACGTTGCTGGTCCTTGTTGGGCATACATTGTAAACTTTTTTTTCATGCAGCCTGTGGGCTGAACGAAAAAAAATATTGATTGGTGGGTATGCCCACCATTAGAATACCTCCCTTCATCCACCCACTTCTAATGATGGGCATACATGCACCATTTATATATGCCGAAGCATGGGGGCATCCTCCCGCAAAAGGCAGGAGCAAATCGCTCCTCCACCCACTGCTGCCCCCACGCTTCGGCATATATGCTGAAGTATGTAACTGTGGTGGTGAAATCACCTCCGACAGTGCTGGAGTCACGGCTTTATGTATCGTGGGAGCAAACGCTGTTGCTGTCAAGATAAATAAATCTGCGCTGCAACTGAATGGCGTACCTGCTAAGCAAATGATGGTTAACAAAAAAACAAAGTAACATTACAGTATAACAGTAATACTTACCATACCTGCAAAGCAAAATACAAAAAAAAACATAGTAAAAAATAAAACATTTAACGCAACCTGTGCCTACCTAAAATATATATATGCCGAAGCATGGGGGCATCCTCCCGCAAAAGGCAGGAGCAAATCGCTCCTCCACCCACTGCTGCCCCCACGCTTCGGCATATATGCTGAAGTATGTAACTGTGGTGGTGAAATCACCTCCGACAGCGCTGGAGTCACGGCTTTATGTATCGTGGGAGCAAACGCTGTTGCTGTCAAGATAAATAAATCCGCGCTGCAACTGAATGGCGTACCTGCTAAGCAAATGATGGTTAACAAAAAACAAAGTAACATTACAGTATAACAGTAATACTTACCATACCTGCAAAGCAAAAAACAAAAAAAAACATAGTAAAAAATAAAACATTTAACGCAACCTGTACCTACCTAAAATATATATATGCCGAAGTATGGGGGCATCCTCCCGCAAAAGGCAGGAGCAAATCGCTCCTCCACCCACTGCTGCCCCCACGCTTCGGCATATATGCTGAAGTATGTAACTGTGGTGGTGAAATCACCTCCGACAGAGCTGGAGTCACGGCTTTATGTATCGTGGGAGCAAACGCTGTTGCTGTCAAGATAAATAAATCCGCTCTGCAGCTGAATGGCGTACCTGAAAACAAAAAAGTGGTTAGCAATAAAAAAACAAAGTATAAAAAAATTGCATACCTATAAAGCAAACATGATAAAAACATAACAATAAAACATTGCAGTATAGAATGCAGAACAATAGAGAGAGAGAGAGAATAGAGAGAGAACAATAAAACAACAACTATTTTTGTTTTTTTATTTTATATATTTTTTTGTGTTTTTCTTTTTTTTTACTTTTTTTTGTTTTTTTGTTTTTTTTACACTTTTTTTGTAACTTTAACTTTTTTTTTTTTTTTTTTTTCAGAACAAGCCATAAGCTTTATTTAAGTGACCTCTACTGTTAATGTAGGTCAGGTTTAAATTTAAATAAGCAGTCTGATCCCTTCATATTATGTGGGCCCATTCAACATTTTGGTCTAGAAAACATATTTAAAAGGCTAATGGTCGTGCCCATCCTCTTCATAGCCATCTGGAAGAGGATTTAGGTGAGAGTTGTGGAAAATACTTTTTGTTCCATCTCTCCAGGGAAATTTCTTGGTCCTGATCCGGAGGTGATCGTAGGGCACAAACTCGGCTCTCTCCTCCTCGTGATGTTGCTTGGCCTTCAGAATAGCGTTCAGCATACAGACGGCCACACCTGGCACCGCTACCACGTAGGTGAGGATCTTCCATGTCCGGACTGCATCCCCGTGCTCTGCGTGTGCAGCTGCAGAATACAAGCGGCCCCGGCTAACCAAGGAGCGGCCAAGAACACCGGACAACCTGCCGAACGCCGCCATCATGTCCTCTCTGTAACTTTAACTTTTTTAACTGGTACCAGGTTTGGGTCTCTCAAAATGCGACAGCATCTTGGGAGACCCTGTGAAAGTGTGTCCTAGTCTGTGCAGTGCTGTACCCTACGCTAATATTCCACTAGTGTATGGTAGCGTTCAAAACATTCACCAATGCAAAGACCAGGATTGCCAGGACAGAGGGGACAATAATACCGGGTGTCACGCCTAAATCCGCGCTTGATGCAGACACGACATCTTTCTTGGGGGGTTCGTTGGGTAGGGGTACTTGGGAGGGCATAAAGAAAATGCCTCTCATGCAGCCGGCTTACTGCATTTGGTTGGGGAAGGTGAGGTGGAGCACCGTCTGGAAACAGAAGGGCTCTGAAGATCTCTTCCTGGAATTTAAGGAAGGATCCAGTCTGTCCTGAAGCTCTGTATAGCACATGAGCGTTCAGCAAAGCCAATTGAAATAAATAAACAGACACTTTTTTGTACCAGCGTCTGGCCTTACGGGCAATTAGGTACGGCGCCAACAACTGGTCGTTGAGGTCCACCCCTCCCATATTAAGGTTATATTCGTGGACACAGAGGGGTTTCTCCACAACACCAGTCGCCGTAGGAATTTGGACCGTCGTGTCTGCATGAAGGGAGGTAAGAACGAAAACCTTCTTATTGTCCCTCCACTTCATAGCGAGCAAGTTATTACACTTCAAGCAGACTCTCTCCCCCAGCCTAAGATGGGAATCTACAAGCCGCTGGGGAAAGCCCCGGCGATTAGATCGCACGGTGCCACATGCTCCAATCTGATGATCAAACAAGTGACTAAAAAGTGGCACGCTCGTGTAATAATTGTCCACGTACAAGTGGTACCCCTTTCCGAATAAGGGTGACACCAAGTCCCACACGATCTTGCCAGCGCTTCCTATGTAGTCAGGGCAGTTTTTCGGCTCTACGTGACTATCTCTTCCCTCGTAAACCATAAAACTACATGTATAGCCTGTGGCCCTGTCACAGAGCTTATACATCTTGACCCCGTATCTGGCACGCTTGCTGGGAAGGTACTGTTTGAATGACAAGCGGCCAGAAAACTTAATCAGGGACTCATCAACGCAGACAACTTGATGGGGGGTAAACAAGTCTGCAAAACGTTGGTTGAAGTGGTTTACGAGGGGCCGAATTTTGTAGAGCCGATCGTATCCAGGGTCTCCATGAGGACGACAGAGTTCATTGTCGTTAAAGTGCATGAACCGCAAAATCTGCTCGTATCGTGCCCTGGCCATGGAAGCAGGGAACAAGGGTGAATGGTAAATTGGGTCAGTGGACCAATATGACCGCAACTCACTCTTTTTATTCAACCCCATGAGGAGGGAAAGGCCCAGAAAGATCTTAAATTCGGAAACTGTAATTGGTTTCCAATCTCTGGCAAGGGTGGACTGGGGAATAGTGGCGATGTGTTGACCAGCGTACAAATTGCTTTGGTCCACAATAGATCTATAGAGATCTTCGGTGAAAAACAGCGAATAAAAATCCAGTGGCATAAAGTCAACTGTTTCCACCTGAATTCCGGGTTGGCCAGTGAATGGGGGAAGTACGGGTGCTGCAGAAGTAGTGGGTACCCAATTCGGATTGGCGAATGCAGCAGGAAGGGCACTATGGGCACGACGGGCCTGTGTTCGTCTTCTTGGTGGTAGCGGGACACTACTTGTGCTTGCCACCTCGCCAGCTTGAACTGCACTTATGGGACTCGCCACGTCCCCACGTGATACTGCAGTGCTGGATGTACGACCAGGGTGTACTAGGCCGCTGGTGCTTGCCAGTTCACCAGAAGGAATAGCTGCACTAGTACTTCTCTGCTCCATACGAGAGCCCTGCGGTTCTTGCACTTCAAGGACAGAAGAAGAAGTTCGGGGTCTGGTATGCCTGACCTTAGCAGGGACCACAACTCCGTCGTCAGAGCTATCTGTCATGGAGCCGCTGTCCTCTACAGGATCGTATTCTGAGCCTGAATCTGACAGATGAGTGACTTCCTCTTCACTATCTGTCATGCTCAGAAACGTGTAGGCCTCTTCACTAGTGTACCTTCGATTTGCCATTTTGGGCTCTAAATTTAGGGGTACACTAGTGAGACTCACAGGCAAAAAAGCTCCTGACTGTTAGCGACTGATTCAAAATGCTACCAAAAAACTGTTAGCGATCGCAGGGATCAGGCCTGACTCTGCGAACGCTGCAGTTATGTGTGCTTAGTGTTTTGTGTCAGTGATCGATCGATACTGCACTTGGGTGGGCTGGGCTGGGCCGAGGAGCAAAACGCAGGTGCTAGCAGGTATCTGGGCTGATCCCGCTAACACTGCATTTTTTTGGGGGACCCTAAACTGCTGGGGAGTATAGATCTGATCGGATCAGATATCGATCCGTTCAGATACTATAGCACTAAGGGAGGTGTATGCTGCGTGCGTGAGTTTTAGCGGTACTGGCGCTAACCTGACGCTGCCTGGGGGGACGCAGACCTTATCTGATCCTAAAAACTTAACTTCTATCACCGCCGGGCAATTAGGGGGTTAAACCTTTATAAGGTAATAAACGGCGGGTGCCCTAAAACTATAATAAACTATAATAAACTATAATAAACTACAAAAAACAAACTAGCTAACCAGCATCACCCGTAACACTTATACGGTGATCGCTGGTGAAAGGGTTAACTAGGGGGCAATCAAGGGGTTAAAACCTTTAGCAGGTAGTATATGGGGGTCCCTGTCGCTATAAAACACTGACAGCAAACCTATATACTTACCTCCCTAACTAGCGTCACCTGTGTAACTAATGCAGCGATCAGAAAAACGATCGCTTAGCGACACTGGCGATGGGGGGGTGATCACGGGGTTAACCTTTATTAGGGGGGGTTAGGGGGTACCCTGGACCTAAAGGGGGTACCCTAGACCTATAGGGGGCTAACCTAACTGCCCTAACACTTATAACTGTCACAAACTGACACCAATGCAAAAAAAACTGCTATTGGTATCAGAGTGACAGGGGGTACAGGGGGGTGATCGGGGGGTGATCGGGTGTGAAGGGGGGTGAAAAGTGTGCCTGCGTGTTCTACTGGAAGTGTACTGTTGGTGCACTTACTTGGATGTCTTCTCTCCTCTGCGCCGGGATGAAAAGACCGGCTCGAGGAGGGATGACATCACTTCCTCTCCCTCTGTTTACATTACAGAGGGAGAGGAAGCATTTGATTCGCTGGGAGCGATCGGGAGGGGGTGGCCATCAATGGATGGCCTCCCCCTGACCTCTCATCGCCCGCGAACAAGAGCCGACCGCCTGTGGCACCGGGGCGGGTCCGATCGGACCCCCCGCCCGCGGGAAGGCATCACGTATCAGGTATGTGATTTTGCCTGCCCGTGCCATTCTGCTCACGTATATAGGCGTGAGGCGGTTGGCAAGTGGTTAAGCATCATTAAAATCACTGCTCCCGAAAAAACGGCCGTTTTTAAAAGTTTTTTTTTGCATTGATACATGTCCCCTGGGGTAGGACCCGGGTCCCCAAACCCTTTTTAGGACAATACCATGCAAATTGGCCTTTAAAATGAGCACTTTTGATTTCAAACGTTCGAGTCCCATAGACGTCAATGGGGTTCTAACGTTCGTGCGAACTTTCGGTCCGTTCGCAGGTTCTGGTGCGAACCGAACCGGGGGGTGTTCGGCTCATCCCTAGTGTCGGCTAATTACGACTTCCTGTATGTGGACGTGGGGAAGAATGGCCGGATGTCCGATGGTGGAGTCATCGCCCAGACGGAGTTTTACAGGCGTCTCCAGAATGGCAGCTTGGACTTGCCACCTCCAGAAGAGAATGTGGAAGGACTCCCATTCGTCTTTGTAGCGGGTGAAGCATTTGCACTGGGGGACCATCTTATGCGGCCATTCCCGATGAGGACCCTCACCCCGGAACAGAGGGTATTTAATTACCGGCTGGCCAGAGCCAGAAGAGTGGTGGAGAACACATTTGGAATCCTGGCCAGCCGGTTCCGCCTATTTCTGACACCCATCCATATGGCAGAGTATAAACTTAATCATATAATCCTGGCGTGCTGTGTTCTACATAACTTTTTACGCCAACATTCTGCCAACTATGCTGGCTCAGTTGGGCCTGAGGCTGGAATTATAAATGAAACAACACTGACGGCGCTTGAAAGTGGCCGTCCTGACTTGCCCTCCCTGAGTGCCCGTGATGTCCGGTTAAGATACCTTGAGTTCTTTGCGGGTAGGGGGGCCATCAATATGCCAGCAAATTTGTGAAGCCTTTATCAAATAAAAACAAAAAAAAGCTAATCTTTGTTGACATTTACTGCTTGTGTTTGTTTTAGCTGACCCTGACAGAAATGTGAGGAGTCCTGAAAATGGCGTGATTGTGTAACCTTATACAAAGCACTGTTGGGTGTTATTTACTAAAGGCAAAGACACTTTGCACTACAAGTGCACTTGAAACTGCACTGAAACTGCACTTGTAGTGCAAAGAGGATTTGCCCTTAGGAAATAACCCCCATTTTCACATAAAGCAGCAATTACATCACCACAAAAGTGTTGTAGCGTTGAGACAATAATCCACACATTCTTGATTAACAATCTTTTTAATACCTGCACAATCACATGTGCATTTAGAAAAGGTTTTTAAAACAAACCAACATGTTTGTTGTATAACAATTTTTTTTTTGGGGGGGGGGGGGGCATTATAAAAAATAGAAATGTCCATTTAAGATAAAACAGGCATGTGTAAAACCAACAAGAAAGACACAAATCTTAAACTTACAAAGTTCACATTTGGTAGAACTTGAAGGCAATATCAGACATGATTATTTAGGAACTGTGTTTGATATTGCGTTCAGATGGGGTGAAGTCACCCCAGGAAAAGCCACATTTGGAAGATGCACACAAATTTCACAATGTCAACATGTGCTAGCTGCCATCACGGGGGATCAAGGGACGTGTTTTGGGGGAGAAACCCCTTCCTCTCAGCTACTTTATTATTGAGGAAGGGGTTGCACCCCCCAAAACGCGTCCATTGATCTACCGTGATGGCAGATAGCACATGTTGGCACACTGTGTGCATCTTCCAAATTTGGCTTTTCTAAAAATCGCTAAAACATTTTTAACAATGTAGCACACCAAAAAACAAAGGGATTTGGAGGGGTTTTAAACTGGCCCCAAAACATCAATGATGTTTTAATTTTTTTGAATAACATCATTGATATGTTTCTTGAGGTTTTCCAATTGTAAATTACACCCCATGATCTCCCCGATCAGGATCTGGGCACTTTCGGATGTGAAAGGATCTGGATCCACAACATCACGATCACCTAAAAAGAGAGAAACCAAAAAAAAACAGGTATCAAAAATATGCCGGCATCCATCTCTTACCTGAGCCTGTGGTCGCAGACACTCACCTGTTGTGGTGACTATTTCCACCACGTCTTCCTCCTCCTCCTGCTCTTCTTGGGTTGGGGGGATTTCCCCTTCTTCCAGATGTGGTGGGTCTGTGGTCTCCTCGGATGAGGGGTGTCCTCTGAGTCTTTTCTCCCCTATGTAAAACAAAAATGCTATACTTAACACACAGATATTTGATGGCAGAACTATAAATAGGAAACATTGCTTGGAAGTGGGGTACAATTGTCTATTTTGGCAGAGTTCAAAAATGTAGCATTTTCAGTGTCCTTTGTCAAGCTGCAATACTTTACCTGTTTGGTACAAGCTTCACACATGGAGACCCCCCCTATAGTATACACTGGAGCACCTGTGTGGCCCCCATAATAAAAAGGGTGTTCTGGGGTCCCACACTAGTGCTCCAGTGTCCAGATGTGAAAACAGCTGCTCAGTGTCCTCTCCTTACACAAAATCTAGTTTGCATTTCATTCTAGTAACAAAGCCATCTACACAACCAAATTAGTTTCATACAAGTAGGGCGTAAAAAATGTGGCCAAATGCATATGGCCAAAACAATGGTGTTTTATAGGCCGAAAGAAAAATGTTTGATATATGAATAATGTGCCCATGAACATGAAAGTTGCCATTTTAAAATGTACACTTTTAAGAAAAGCACATGGAGCAGCACGAACGTAATAAACATAAAGAATAGGAACACAGCACAACTACTTACTTTTTTGCAGCACTCTCCGGATCTTTCTGTACTGCTCATGCTCTCGTAATTTGAGGTCCGACCACCGTTTCCTGAGCTGATCTTTCGATCGATGTACCCCGAAATGCCGGTGCAGACTTTTGACCACTTTCGCCATGATCTTGGTCTTTCTGACATTGGGGTTTGGGTAAGGTCCATACTTCCCGTCATAGTCGGCCTTCTTCAGGATGTCCACCATCTCCAACATCTCCCCAAAGGACATATTTGAGGCCTTAAATCTCCTTCTGGATCGGGACGTTTCTGGCTCCGGGCTTTCCTCCTCCTACTCCTCGTTCCTGTAATTAGCACGCACCTGCTGTGTATCCGCCATGTGCTCTTCCCCCACTGCGCAGAACGAAAAGGGGCGGGGAATAGACTAGAAAGAACGTCAGGGGTGGGCAGAGTTACACGCATGCGCAGTGTGTATAAAGCCTAACACGCGTGCGTATTACGTACGATCTGTGAGCGGAGGAAGGAGCATCGGAGGCGCCGATTGTGATAACGAAGGTAAGATCTAAACTTGGGCCTATACAGATTCGAAATTGAAGCCTATATTGTAACAAGATTAGGAGAGTTTGGCCTGACCTTAGGGTTTGTCTTTTGTTGTGTCTTGCAGAGAAAATGGATGGCTTCAATGACCACAACTTCCTCCCCCTGTTCATAGACAAATACAGGGAGCTGCCCTGTCTGTGGCAGGTGAGACATCCCCATTATAACAATAAACAAAAGAGGCAGGCAGCGCTGGAGAAACTGCTGGAGTTGGTGAAGCCAGTGGTCCCCACAGCAACCATCCCCTATTTAAAAGCCAAAATTGGTGGCCTGAGGAGCACTTATCTTAGGGAGCGCAAGAAGGTCACGGATTCCCAGAGGTCCAGAGCTGCAGCAGATGACATTTATGTCCCCAGGCTGTGGTACTATGAGAGACTGCGATTTCTGTCAGACCACACTGAAGTCAGGGAATCCCTCTCTACTCTTCCTTCCACTCTTTCTTCCACCCCAGCTGAGGCTTCCGATGTCCAACCTGGGCCTTCCAGCCAGGAAGAAGTGGAGGAGCCCAGCTGGAGTCAGGTATAGCATTGTTCTACAGATTTCTGGTCAATAAATAAATTATGTTTACTAGATGTTATTATTGATCACTAATTGCTGATTGAAAAAAGTGTTTTACATATCAATAGACAGTAGTGGGCACCCAAAATTGGAACAAGAATGAAAAATGCTGGGCTCAGAATGATAGTCTGTTATATTTGTTAACATTCAATTTGCAACAGTCAGGAGGTGAAAATTGTGTGTGATTGATGACTAAAAAAATGAAACTATGTCCCTTTTTCATACACAGGAAGACCTCAGCCAGGAGGAGGCTGTTGAATGTGGCAGCCAGGAGGAGGCGGGGCTAAGTTGCAGCCAGGAGGAGGCAGGGCTAAGTGTCAGCCAGGAGAAGCCTGGGACAAGTCGAAGCCTGACCGAATCGCAGGTTCCTCCCCTCCACCTTCCATACAAAAGAGCGAGGAAGGGGAGTCATGTTCAGGATTCTGCACTCAGGCTAATTCAGGAGGCTTCTGCGTCCCTCAGAGCCTTACCCACTCCTGCCACCAAACTGCAGGGCATGCAGGAGGGTCAACGCCTCATGTGTGGGCAACTTATTTATAAATTCCTAACTAAGGGGGTGAGTGGCGAAATCATACCCAAGACCGACGTGATTGAGTTGGACCATCCTCCTCCTCCTCCTCCTCCTGCTGCCACAACTCCACCACCACAGCCACAGCGTGGAAGGAAGCGTGGAAAGAAGACAAGAGAGTGATGGCCCTGGGTTCAGTCTGGTCTGACAAAAGCTGCAGTCTCTTGTATGACCACAGCCTGGGGACACAGATGTCATCTGCTGCTTTCCAGATCTCTGGGACTTCTGGACCAGACTGCACTCCCTTAGATAGGGACTCCTCAGGCCACCAATTTTGCCTGGAAATAATTGATGTGTGCCCTGGGGGTCCAAGGCTTCACCCATTTCTGCTGTTTCTCCAGCATTGCCTCCCTCTTTGTTTAGTTGTGAGCCCTTAATAAATTATTTTTTTGGGAAAATTATACTCTCCTATGTGTGTTTTCATCCAAAAAGGACAGTTTGTTGGTGAGGATTCAGGTACATTTCTAAAGTACAATGTGAAATTAACAAGAGAAAACAACACCAAACAATCTCCTACAGATTAAATAGAACAACATATCAATGGTGTTGTGGTAACTTGACACACAAAACACACACAAAAATGTTCTGGAGTAAAATAAAAATACAATAAAACAAAGATCAGCCTTGAAAAAAAGACAAACCAAAAAAAAAAGAATCTGCCTTAAAACCTAAAAAAAAAAATTACAACACAAAAAAAATGTTGTCAGATGTGACAAATCTAAATATATTAAGGGAATCCCGCTAAATAATAAAGAAATAAGTTTGTGAGAAGTCTGTGTGAATATGAGCAGCAAAACGACTTCATTCTTCTCACATTATAAAGAAGAAGAGAGTGCGCTGTATTAAACCATTTTTAACATTGCACCGTGACGAAAGTGTTGTATCCATTGCGAACGCTAAGTTTACCAGACCGAGCTGTTCCGTCTCGGAAATTCTTCTGAACATGCGTGGCACTTTGTGCGTCGGAACAGGCCACACACGTTCGGAATTGGCGCGTTCGGATTTTGTTGTCGGAAAATTTTATAGCCTGCTCTCAAACTTTGTGTGTTAGAAAATCCGATGGAAAATGTCCGATGGAGCCCACACACGGTCGGAATTTCCGACAACACGCTCCGATCGGACATTTTCCATCGGAAAATCCGACCGTGTGTACGGGGCAATAGACAGTTGTCCCTGGAACAGGTGTCACCATTTAAAGTGGTTGTACACCCTGTACACCACTTTTACCTACAGGTAAACCTATATTAAAGCTTACATGTAGGTGCTGGAAATGTCTCCTAAACCTCCACGGTTTAGGAGATATTTACAATAAAGCCATGCGCCGATGTCTACGGCACATGCGCCAATGTCTACGACGCATGCGCACTTTAGAAAGGGCAGATCGTGCCCTTTCTAAAGGGGTCATGCCGTGACTGGCGGCTCCCGCTCGCATGTGCGGGAATGACGTCACGCGATTCCAGCCAGTCATAGAGCCAGAGTTTGCGGCCCCGGAAGGAAGAGGGGTGAAGATTGACGCTCGCTGCTAGTGGGGACAGCGGTGACATCACAGGCTTCGGTTTCAGGCAAGTGACACATAATGGGCTACTATGCAATGCATAGTAGCCCATTATGCTTTACCTTTGCAGAGAAATAAAGAGGAAGTAAAACCCATCAGGATTTACTTCCTCTTTAAGGATTTCCTCCCACCTCTTGTTCTGAAAAAGTTTGGATTTCCCCTCAATTTCATTCGTAGTAACAGTGGTTACCAGTACAAATAGTTGTGAATCTCTTCAATTGGGATACAGACAGTAATAAAAACTTGACAGAGGGCCTAACCTGTCCCCACTATATCCAAAAGCAAGGAACAAAACTACTAGCTCCATTAGTCCACTATGTAATGAAGATGAATAAAGATAGACATGCTTAAAATTCAGCTTGTATAACCGGTATGGCTCCCCCCATAAATACAATAGAGAAATCAGTGTAGGCATGATAGGACTGGAAGTGTGTGTTGTTTGAAGGATTAAAAGGTGAAAAAGAAAATTAAAACAAAAGAAAATGAGAATGCAGCCACTACATCTAAGGATTTATCGACTGTAAAACATACAAGTTTTGTTTTTGGGTTTAGATACGCTTTCATCTATCCAGGAGGGACACAGACATCAATCAAAATATGATAGAGGTTCTAACCCTTTATTACGCTATACAAAACTAGAAAAAAAAAACATTATAGCCTGTGTAGCCAGGTGCTGGGCTACAGCAGTATAGAGAAGGTGGCATTGCCTTTTATTCTTCCCTCTACTGAGATACTGATGTTCTGCTGCACCATTCTCCTAAAGCCAGCAGGGGGAGTTCTAAAGCCAAGCAAGCCTATAGACTTTTATGCAGAGCAATGAGAATCCCGGCAGTTGTAGTTTGAGATGGCAGCCATATAATGGGGCCAATTGACTCCTTACACTACAGATTCCAATATGCACTTTCCAGAACAAAGAGTGAGAGATGATTTTTATTAATCTGCCTGGGAAAGTTCTTCCTCTTGGTGCTGAAGAGTTAGAGAGAGAGCACCTCTGTCTGGATAATCGTCTGCCAGCAGGAAACCATACAAGCAGAGATCTGAGCCAGAGGCTGAGAGTTAGGACACTCAGGGGCAGTGGAGCACCACCCACATCACAGCCCCTGCTGCATTGCTGCAGGGAGACTGAAGCATCCACTCACCTTTTGCTTCCCACTGCTTCTCACCAGAGGCCTTTGGGCTCCCCTTCTACAGCAAGAGGTCACTACAACATCCCTGGGGCTGGTGAGAGGGCTATTCACCCATTGTTGATACTGTTATCAGGGACTGAGCTACTGAGCACAGGACAGCAAGTGTACCCAATCGATGTTGCACTCTATACCACACTTATTTCAAGCATAGACTGCACCTATACCAACACTATACCGCATTATACTGAACCGTTACCACATCTGAACCACATCTACCTTGCACTTGAGTCGAAAACATACCATACCTAATCTGCATGTAGGTTAACTGTGGTTAATAGCACCAATGCTCTTAAAGGGCCCCAGCGATAGCTGATAGGAGAACATCTTAAAGGACTACCGCTCCTGTAATATTTTTTCTGCAAATCCCCTTTGTTCCCCTACCCCCTCCTCTACCATCCTCCTTTTCTTTTGGACAGTGCTTACCCAGTCAGTCTAGGACTAGCATTGCCACCATAAATGCGCTCTGGCAGTATAGTTCCAGCATGCTGTAGATAAACCTTTTCTACTGCTCACTGCTGCACTTGAAGTGGCCTTGCTACTGTTTATGCTGGTCTGGACACCAAATGTCATTGTATGCCTAGTCCCTACTGTTAATCATTTTGTATGCTAAATTGTGTTATTACCATTGTTAATCCATCTTATGATTGCCTAGTTACCAACCATATTGGGTGACAATATATGTCAAGTTTGCCTTTCTACCCAGTTTGGTGTCTGTTTTCTTTGATATAGCTCTACTACTGGGTATTAAGCATTACTTTCAGTGATTTCCTGTGATATTTTATGTCTGTACACTCAACCTGGTGCATTATGCCCTTACACACGGTCGGATTTTCCGACGGAAAATGTGCGATCGGAGCTTGTTGTCGGAAATTCCGACCGTGTGTGGGCTCCATCTGACTTTTTCCATCGGATTTTCCGACACACAAAGTTTGAGAGCAGGCTATAAAATTTTCCGACAACAAAATCCGATTGCGTCAATTCCGACCGTGTGTGGCCAATTCTGACGCACAAAGTGCCATGCACGCTCAGAAGAAATTCCGAGACGGAACTGCTCGGTCTGGTAAAACTAGCGTTCGGAATGGATATAGCACTTTCGTCACGGTGCAATGTTTGAAATTGTTTAATGCAGCGCACTCTCTTCTTCTTTATAATGCTAGAAGAATGAAGTAGTTTTGCTGCTCAATATTCACACAGACTTCTCACAAACGTATTTATTTATTATTTATCGTGATTTCATCAATATAATATTTTGATTTGTCACATCTGACGAAAAAATTATCAATGTTTTATTTTTTGGTTTGTATTTTTTTCAAGCCTGATTTTTTTTTTTACCAGAATATTTTTGGGTGTGTTTTGTGTGTCAAGTTACCACAACATCATTATTATCTTGTATTATTTAATCTCAAGGAGATTGTTTGGTGTTGGTGTCTCTTGTTAATTTCACATTGTCATAGTTGCCAACTGTCCCGGATTTCCCGGGACATTCCCGGGACTTGGACTCCATTCCCGAATTTGTGGTGTCCCGGGAAATGTCCCGAAAAATCCGGTTCTCGATTTTCGAAACCGCTGCCGCCGCCACTGCTAGAGGTCGCCACCGCCATTTTATTGAAGTTCAGGAAGACGGCTGGGGGGGCTAGACGGAGCTTCTGCGTCGCCGCCCACCCTCCGCCCCGCTCTGCCTCGCCCTGCTCCGCCTCGCCCCGCCTATCCCCCCGCCCCACTGCCAGTCTGATATGGAAAGGGGCGGGGGTTCTAGCCATGCTGCGGACACTACTAGGACACCTCTGAGGTAGGGGGGGGCGCGCACCGCTGTGGGACTCCTGATGTGAGGGGGGCTCCACTGGGGACACACACCTGATGCAAGGGGGGCTCCACTGGGGACACCTGATGTGAGGGGGGGAACTGGGGACACCTGATGTGAGGGGGGTCCACTGGGGACACCTGATGTGAGGGGGGGCACCACTGGGGACACCTAATGTGAGGGGGGCTCCACTGGGGACACCTAATGTGAGGGGGGGCTCCACTGGGGACACCTAATGTGAGGGGGGGCTCCACTGGGGACATCTGATGTGAGGGGGATCTCCGCCGGGGACACCTGATGTGAGGGGGAGCTCCGCCGGGGACACCTGATGTGAGGGGGAGCTCCGCTGGGGACACCTGATGTGTGGGGGGGCTCCGCCGGGGACTCCTGATGTGAGGGGGAGCTCCGCCGGATACACCTGATGTGAGGGGGGGCTCCACTGGGGACACCTGATGTGAGGAGGAGCTCCGCCGGGGACTCCTGATGTGAGGGGGGGCTCCGCCGGGGAAGAGTAGGACCTGGAGGAGGAGGAGGAGGACTATAGGTGAGCTGACAAATGTGGCTTTCGCATGTGAGTTGGCCCCTCAACCCCTTCTATAGAGCTTCTAAAATGACACACTCACATGAGAGGCATTAGCCCTCCTCCATTTGCAGCATTTTGCAGGCTGTTATGGCAGCAAAATTCTCTTCCACACTTTGGGGTGTTCTGAGGGCCTCAGTAGCCTTCCAAAATAGGCCATTTGCAGCCTCCTCCAGGTTACTCTTCTTCCTGCCACTTTTTGGTTGAAGGGGGAGGGGAGGGACCTGGGTATCGGGCAGCCTGCTTGGCCCGGCCACCTCCTGAATGAGATTTCCCTGTGTATGAAAAAGGGACATCGTAGAGGAGCACAGGTGCGAAGCTGCTGAGCAGTCATGAATGCTTAGAGCTCCGCTGTCACCGGGACGAAAACAGCCTTCTATCGACAAGTCACGGTCGAATACCGCATTAATACGGTAACCCACTTATTACTGAGACTACAGGGCACAACTACATATAATGTTTAGCGGGAAAAAGACAAAACTTAAACAGCCAGCAGGCAAAGAAAAGCTGACAAAGGGGGAACTCTACATATTTTTCCTCACAACTTGCTGACTCTGACCTTGATTATGGATTAACACCAATATCTCTACAGAATATTCCTAATAACTGGGATATTCTTAGTCAGTTTGAACATGTTTTACAAAAAGCCCTCCAAAATACCTCAGACACAATAACAGAAAAACTGACAAGGGAAATTCGTGAGGTAGGGCGCCGCACATCTATCTTAGAACACAAAATGGAGGATATAAATGATATCACTAATACTCATACTGACGAGCTAGAAGCCTTGAAAGAAGAAAATTTTACTCTACACACACGTCTGGAAGATTTTGAAAACAGAGCGAGGAGATCCAACCTGCGACTGCGTGGCATACCTGAAACTATAATAGATCTTCAATCAACCATTACAGCGCTTTTTCAGGAGTTAGCCCCATCAATCCCCATTGAACGATTGGAGATGGACAGAATTCATAGAACTTTGGCCCCTAAAAAAGAAGATGGTCCCCCCAGGGACATTGTAATAAAATTACACTATTTTAGAACAAAGGAACAACTGATGGAAGCGGCACGTAATAAAGATACATTAATGTTTCAAGGCCATCGCTACCAAGTATTCCAAGATCTCTCGCAGCAAACTCTCTACAGAAGAAAAGAGATGAAACCTCACCTACAAATACTCCAATACCACCACATCCCCTATCGTTGGAGTTTTCCATTTGCCCTGCGATTCACCTATAAAGGTACAGCATATACCTGCAAGAAATTGGACGACCTACTGACTGCGATCTAGGAGCTTCGTTTGTCAATTCCAGATAATTCGACTGAAGGCTCCAAACGCAGAGCATCATCAAACTCACCCAAGGCTCAGCAAGACAACCCAACTCAACTAGCTCACTCCAGTACCAGTGAAAGGAGTAGTTTTGCATCACCACTTCCTAATTCTGAAGATCAAATGGACTGAAAGCCACTACGATTCTTTTATTTCATTGAAACCTTTTACCTAGTGTTACTATTATAACGGTAACCAATTTCAGGTAGATTCAGAGTAGGGATCGAATAATCCTTCCTCTGTCTTTACCTTTAGCCTTATAATTTCATTTAAGCAGAAGTTAATCAATCTTTTGTAAAATAATAATTGTTACCAAACTTTATTACTCCAATATCATTCTTTAGGTTTAGTTTAGTAAATGCAATGCCCTTTTTTATAAGTGCATGATGTAATGCAAAGTTATAGAAACATATCTCTATTACATTATCCTAATAATAGCGATTATATTATTAGTGACTTGTATTATTTTATTATTGTTTGTATAGCCTTTGAGGAGGCTGCCTTTGTCCCGGAGACAATCCACTGCGCCTCTCAATAGATCCTCGAGTAGCCGGACTTACTGACCGGACTCTCTTTGGACCATTTGTACCCACCGGTTGGTGATATTTCACCACCCCTTGGATACTAGCTCCATATAGGAGCTATTTTCCTCTTTATTTAAAAACAACTCATCTACTGCTCTAAAACAGGAATTTTACTTATTCTACTTCTCCTATTCATCCCCTTTTATTCTTTTACCCATCCTTTCCTGCCCCCCCCCCCTTTTTTTTTTTTTTTATTGTTTTTTTTTTTGTTTTGTTTTTTCTCGCCCCTCCAGAGTATAACCTTCTTGGATACTATCACATTAAGAATTTATTATAATCCCTAATACCTTTATTCAAAAATGTCTTTAAATGTACTAACACTTAATGTCCAGGGTCTCAACTCCCCACCAAAACGAACAAAAGCCTTTCATTCCTTTTCTTCACTTTCTGCACATGTAATATGTCTGCAGGAAACACACTTCTCTACACAGTCTTCCCCTTAATTTATAAGTCGCCAATACCCACAAGTCTATATGGCCTCGGCCACTACAAAACAAAGAGGAGTGCTGATTGCATTTCATAACACAACCCCCTTCACTTTACATAGAGAAATAAAAGATCCTGAGGGTCGCTATATAATCCTTTCAGGTCTCCTGTTAGATAATGAAATAACTATAGTTTCTTACTATGCTCCCAACAGAAATCCTCTTTCGTTCCTCTCACACTTGTTCTCAGTAGTTGAATCTCATAAAAAAGGTACCCTCATGATGTGTGGAGACTCAAATCAAGTTTTATACCCAATTTTAGACAAATCCCCTACACCACTACAACCTCAACGCCTTAATTTCAGACAACTCCTTGAACAACATTCTCTTATTGACTCTTGGCGTGAACAAAACCCTAGAAGAAAACAATAGAATGGAGGGGACACTAGGGAGAAGAAAGTTGCTGCTCACCCCTTAAAAGACTGGAACAGAAGAAAGAAGGTTTCCCCGCATTGGGGTTTTTAGGCAGCGCAATAAGGGTATAGACTCCGTTGTATGAAAAAAGTATCACAATTTTATTAAATAATAATAGACCATCAAAGTTAAAAAACAGTGAGCTTCAGTGGGAATTATTTAAAAAGTGAGCTGAACATACACAAGCAGACATTTGTTCATAATCATAACTTTGAAACATGAACATTAAACCTGACGCGTTTCAACCCCTACAATTGGGGTCTTCTTCAGAGGATCAGTCTGCTGGGGAGAACATGAAAGTGAAGTTGATATACATATACATGTTCCATTAATATAAATATAGTATAAACTACATTGACTATACAATATTTTAGTACAGCATAGTTACCAAATATAGGTATGTTCAACAAAGAACACAGATTCCCACATGAAGATCCCTTTAAAAGGTAAGTTGCTTTGTCCTCTTCTCCAGTGGGGGGCTCCAACCACCCCTATCACCGCTGCGGCCCAGACCAGGATTGTGAGGTATGGCGTGGCTTGCGAGAGATCACACTTTTAAGACGCCGCCCGTCAAGAAGGATGACCGGACGGAAAACACCAGAACACCTGTGATGAAGGTTTGCAGGGAATAGTCAATAAGGACCCATATGGAAATAGTCATGATTGATCAGTAGGCTGAGAAAGCCACTATAAGATCAGGGGTATTGTGAATATGGTATATAAGGCCCAAAACCAGAAAAAATGTTCTGAGCCGTAGCCCTCTGGTGCATGTTCAAATGAAGAAGAGACGAACATACACGAGGCAAGACTGCAAAGGGATTAAAAATTATTGTGCAAGTGCTGGAAAAAAGATAGTGATGCCAAAGTGAAAAAGAATGATATAAAGAGGACTAAGGAGGTGAGAAGAGACATTAGGTCTGTGGGTGATAGAATGAAGAACAACAGCAATAAGTGCGAGTGAGGGGGAAAGAGGGGGAGGGGGGGAGGGAAAGGAGGAAGGGGGGGGGAAAGAAAGAGGGAAGGAGGGGGGAAAAAAGGGCAGTGGGGGGGAAAAAGGGGAAAGGAGACAATGAAGGGAAGAGAGGAGGGAGGGAGGAGAGAGAGAGGAAAGGGAAGAAAGGAGGAAACCGTTGGGGGATAAAAGTGTAATTATTACCTCAAGGGGTGCTATATAGCTCATCGTTCCCAGGATTGAACGAGGCCATCTCGTTTGCCCCATTTCTAAAAGGCTTTGTTTCTGGCAAAACACAATAGTCCTGTCCCCTTCTCCGATGGGCTATAGTATAATTCAATATAGTCCAAAAGAATTAAAATAACTGATATCACTGACTATGTCCTGTTTTTCCTTCCCCTCCCCCCTCTTCCTCTTTCCCCCTCCCTTCCCCTCTCTTCCCCCCCCCCCTCCTCCATGTCACCTTCTCCCCGTTTCCCCTGTGCTGATCCATTTGTATTTTGTATTTTATAATATGTTATCATTTTTGATATTTCTGTTCTTTTTCACCATTAAATTGATGGTGTGAAGATGTCTATGCATATGACTGATCTCCTCCCATTTTTTATTGAGGCTCTCTACGTGTGTAAATAATCCTAAGAGATGTATTAACAATGATAGTGTTGAGCCATGGGGAACTGACATGCTCATGGTTCATATTCATTCAATTTTTTCTTTTCTTCCCCTTTTCTGTAGATTTGCTTTCTCCCTCCACTGGGGGAGCTCTGGCACCCTCTCTGCTGTTATCCCGGAGGCGGGAGTGACCTATGACGTGCCTTCCCGGCAAGGTAAGAGGGAGGGGACAGGCCTGCCTTCATTTTGGCGGTCCCTCCCCCCCCATGTTTCCCCTTGGGCGCTCGGTTGGCCACCGAGCGCCACATTGGGGACTTTCCTTCCTTGCCGGCGGCATTCCGGAACATCCTCGGATGCCTTTCGTCACTGCGCATGCGCGGGGCCCCGCGCGAGCGACATGACGTCATAGACATCGCGAGATTTCGGCGAGGATGACGAGATTTCGGAGCCCTGCTCTTCCGGAACGCCGGGGAGATCACACTGGGCTGCCACGTTTGGCCGCCTTACCGCCCGTCGTTGGTTTATCGGCGGATTACACACACCTGTGGGGAGGGATACAGGGCGGATACACCCCCCAACTACTGGTATATAAAGGTACACCTGATATACTTTCCCTCAATCCTCCTCCACCTGGCTAACTGCAAACACATTCTGCTGCTTGCTATCACATCTGCTGCCACACTCGGCTACCACACAGTAAGTACATTCTTTAAGCCATGTGTTGTTATAGCATCGCGTTGCCCCAAAACAGTTGGGATTTACTGATTACTAGGCTTGCTAAATATTCTTTGACCACTGACAACACATGTGGTCATATACTTTATATTTATAATTATATACTTTGTTTATTCTTAGACTGGTGGACTCAGGCTTGGCTGCCATTACCTGAGTCTCACACAGCTTATGACCAATCCCGGGTTGGCCAATAAAACAACAGTCTAGACACATGGGACAATCCGATGCATCCACATGAGCTATATAGCACCCCTTGAGGTAATAATTACACTTTTATCCCCCAACGGTTTCCTCCTTTCTTCCCTTTCCTCTCTCTCTCCTCCCTCCCTCCTCTCTTCCCTTCATTGTCTCCTTTCCCCTTTCCCCCCCCCCCACTGCCCTTTTTTCCCCCCTCCTTCCCTCTTTCTTCCCCCCCCCTTCCTCCTTTCCCTCCCCCCCTCCCCCTCTTTCCCCCTCACTCGCACTTATTGCTGTTGTTCTTCATTCTATCACCCACAGACCTAATGTCTCTTCTCACCTCCTTAGTCCTCTTTATATCATTCTTTTTCACTTTGGCATCACTATCTTTTTTCCAGCACTTGCACAATAATTTTTAATCCCTTTGCAGTCTTGCCTCGTGTATGTTCGTCTCTTCTTCATTTGAACATGCACCAGAGGGCTACGGCTCAGAACATTTTTTCTGGTTTTGGGCCTTATATACCATATTCACAATACCCCTGATCTTATAGTGGCTTTCTCAGCCTACTGATCAATCATGACTATTTCCATATGGGTCCTTATTGACTATACCCTGCAAACCTTCATCACAGGTGTTCTGGTGTTTTCCGTCCGGTCATCCTTCTTGACGGGCGGCGTCTTAAAAGTGTGATCTCTCGCAAGCCACGCCATACCTCACAATCCTGGTCTGGGCCGCAGCGGTGATAGGGGTGGTTGGAGCCCCCCACTGGAGAAGAGGACAAAGCAACTTACCTTTTAAAGGGATCTTCATGTGGGAATCTGTGTTCTTTGTTGAACATACCTATATTTGGTAACTATGCTGTACTAAAATATTGTATAGTCAATGTAGTTTATACTATATTTATATTAATGGAACATGTATATGTATATCAACTTCACTTTCATGTTCTCCCCAGCAGACTGATCCTCTGAAGAAGACCCCAATTGTAGGGGTTGAAACGCGTCAGGTTTAATGTTCATGTTTCAAAGTTATGATTATGAACAAATGTCTGCTTGTGTATGTTCAGCTCACTTTTTAAATAATTCCCACTGAAGCTCACTGTTTTTTAACTTTGATGGTCTATTATTATTTAATAAAATTGTGATACTTTTTTCATACAACGGAGTCTATACCCTTATTGCGCTGCCTAAAAACCCCAATGCGGGGAAACCTTCTTTCTTCTGTTCTAGAAGAAAACAATACACTTACTATTCCCATCCCCACAAAACATTTTCTCGTATAGACCACCAATTCGTCCACATTGGCACGTTACCACAAATACATAATTCCTTAATCATCCCATGCGCATGGTCAGACCACAATGCGGTCATGACGTCCTTCTCATCCTTGATCCCGAGGCCTAGCCATAGATCCTGGACTATAAATGATAATTTATTAGTTGACCCAACATACCGTCTAAAAATAGAAACAGCCATACAAGATTACATCGCTAATAATTTACCAACAGATACTAATCCACTGAATCTATGGGAAGCTCTTAAACCTTCCATTAGAGGTGTCTGTATCAGCCAGTCGTCTTACCGACGTAAATTGAAACAGCAAATGCAAAACAAATTAGAGGAAGCTTATTATAAAGCCTCTGAAATTTTCCAAAATTTGCCCTCTCAAACTACAAAGCTAGACTATGATAAAGCAAAGTTGGAGCTTGATCTTTTTTTAACAGACTCAGCTATACAGATTCTTCGCAAAACTAAACATACAATATATATGAAAGCTAATAAGCCAACCACATTCTTGGCATTAACTCTACGCAGAGCAGACCACATTCCGAAACCAATTCGGCTACAAATCACCAAAAACAATTTTTCTAGTAATCCACAGAAAATTATCAATGAGTTCCGTAGGAAACTTAAAGATTTATACCAAAATACACAAACATTCGACTCAACAAAATTAGACGCACTGTTATCTTCTATTCTTCTCCCAACCCTTTCTGTTACCCAACAAGAAACTTTAGATAAGCAGATCACTAATATGGAAGTCATATCAGCAATAAAATCCCTAAAATTGCATAAACGCCCAGGCCCTGATGGATACTCAGCCACATTTTATAAACACTTTACTACACTACTAGCCCCACTTATGACAAATGCATTTAATTCTCTATTAGAAGGCTGTGCCTTTAACGCGGAATCCCTACTAGCTTCAATATCCATGATTCCAAAACCGCATGCAGATGACACGTCATGGTCCAATTACAGACCAATCTCAATCCTTAATATAGACATAAAAATATTAGCAAAGATTCTATCTAATAGACTTAATCCAATTATTGGCACATTAATTCATAAAGACCAAACGGGTTTCATACCTTTCAGACAAGCAGGTGATAACATACGGCGTGCTACCCTACTGGCTCATATAGCCAGGTCTCGCAAAATCCCTGCCTGTTTCCTCTCTATCGATATACAAAAGGCATTTGACACTCTGTCATGGTCTTATCTTAAAGCCATTCTTCATAAATGGGGATTTGGTGAGCGGTTCCAGGGATGGATTTCCTCTCTTTATCATAATCCAAAAGCGTATATAACCTATTCAGGTTACCGCTCAGACCCCTTTAATATTGAAAGAGGAACCAGGCAGGGATGTCCATTATCCCCTCTTCTATTCTCCTTGGCTATTGAGCCCCTAGCTCAACTTATTAGATCCAATATAAATATAAAAGGACTTGAATTAGGTGGTCACCAACATAAGTTATGTTTATTTGCCGATGACGTCTTAGTATTTCTTACTTCGCCCCTACTATCAGCTCCAAACCTCATTGAAATTCTTACAAAATTCGGTAAAATATCTGGTCTTAAGATAAATCAGAAAAAATCAAAAGCCCTAAATATATCGTTATCACCTGATTTACAGAAACAGTTACAAGACTCCCTTCCATTTACATGGTCAACAACACATTTACCATATTTAGGGATCTCACTAACGGCTAATCCATCTGACCTATACTCTGCAAATTATCCTCCCATGCTAACTCAATTATCAACCTTACTGAGAAAATGGTCTTCTTTACCGTTAGCATGGATGGGTAGAATCACAGTAGTAAAAATGTCCATATTGCCTAAAATCCTATACCTGTTCCGTGTACTTCCTATAAACGTTCTGGCTTATTTTTTCTGAATACTACAACGCAAATCAGCCCAATTTATTTGGGGCAAACTTAAACCACGATTACCACAAAATACCCTACATATGGCCCGAACCTGTGGAGGTTTGGGTGTTCCAAATTTCTCAAAATACTATTATGCTTCTCAATTAGCACAAATTATTAAATACCATGCCACTAAAGAAATCCCTCTTTGGGTAACTATAGAATCGGTGGAATGTGATCCACTTTCTATATCAAATCTGTTATGGCTTTCACCACCCCAACGACGTTCAATAACAAATCTAGTCACAAAACATAGCCTCTCAATATGGGATAGACTTAAATTCCGTTTTGGTCTCCAATCTCCACTAAACCCTCTCCTCTCCTTTCTAAACAACCCCTCCTTCTACCCAGCTTGGACTTTACCTTCCTCCTTTAAAGCTTGGATAAATGTGGGTCTTACACGAGTTCATCACTTCTACGACTCTGATAAACTTATTTCATTTCCTACAATAAGCAAGACACACAACATACCCAGTAATGAAACATTTAGATTCTTACAAATTAAAAACTTTTTATCCCAAAACATCCCCACAAACTTGACAACTCCAGAATATACTTCATTTGAACGATCATGTATGTCAGATCCACACAGACAAGGACTTATCTCTGACATATATGCTCAACTACTTTCACAAACAAATTCCTCTCCCCCGCCTTATACTACCAAATGGGAAGCTGATTTAAACCTTCCTCCAGACTCACTGGATTGGTCACAAATCTGGCAATCTACAAAATCAGCCACACCCAACATAGTTGCCCTAGAAACAAAATTATAAAGTTCTTACCAGGTGGTATTTAGTGCCAGCACGTATATCAAAATACCTTCCCCAATACCCCCCTCACTGTTTTCGCGGATGCAGCGACATTGGTACACATCTGCATATTTGGTGGACTTGTCCAATAGTCCAAACATATTGGTCAAAAATATTTCAAATTCTCTCTACAATGTTTGAAACCACATTACAACCGGATCCATTGGTAGCCCTCCTAAATAATAAGCCACGAAACATAACTCAACGTCAATTTAAACTTTTACTATATGTCACAACAGCTGCAAAACAATCGATAGCAAAAGCCTGGAAAACCAATAAGCTTTGTGACATATCTGTAAAACAACGTGTAACTCAAGCTATGATCCATGCTAAAATGGAGGCAATCATACTTGATAAACTGGACAAATTTGAATCTCTTTGGCTTCCATGGATAACACACATACTACCACCGGATTTGAACTATTCACTTATTTTACCCTAATGAGATCTACGACCTTCACGGTCTATATTATTACATGTTCCCATAAATACTTAACACTCGCTTCTCTCTGAAGACCCCAAATTCCCTCCGTAACCATTTCAGATCCCACCATATATTCCCACTTATTAAATTTTATTTTTAGTGATGTATAATAAAAAATATGTCTTTATCTATTTCTTTTAAATTATTATTTGGTTAGGCAAACTATGTCTTTTTCGGATGCAAACTAACTATACCTTTGATGGGGATGCTTTGGAGGGACACCCATACACCCGGGATATGCCGGGCCAAATAGCCTGGACCTTGGCCCTGGTTGTTTGGGTGTCTCTCTAGGTCATCTCATTAATACCCAATTTATCTAATTTAGTTGCATTTTATGTCTCACTATTGTGACATATTGTATTTTTTTTATATATATATTTATCTACTTATTTATTTATTTTTCCAATTACAAAAGCTCTATTAATTGTTATAACCATATAATTCAGATATGTACATTGGATAATAGATTTTCTTACTGATTTCTACAAGATAACTTAAGTATTATTATTTTAAGTTATTATTGAGAAGTTCCTTTTCCTCATATTTTGTAACCTTACATAAATTTAAAACCAGTACTGTAAAATTGTATTGTTGTATTCTCAATAAATTATTTAAAAAGAAAAAGGGACATCGTTTTGGTTTTAGGTTCATCAATCACAATCAGAAATTAGTACTCCAAACTAACATAGATTTAACATCATTAATTTGACAACCAGAAATATTTAGAAGAATGCTATACCTGACTCAAGCTGGGCTTCTCCACATGTTGCTGCCTGGAAGGCCCAGGTTGGACGTCAGAAGCCTCAGCTGGGGGGGAAGGAAGCGTGGAAGGAAGAGTGGAGAGTGCTGGCCTGGGTTCAGTCTGACCTGCCAGAAAATGCAGCCTGTCATAGTACCCCAGCCTGGGGACATAAATGTCATCTGCAGCTCCGGATCACTGGCAATCCTGGACCTTCTTGTGCTCCGTTAGATAAGTACTCCTCATGCCACCAATTAGGATCTTCAAATAGGCGATGTCTGCCGTGAGGATCACCGGCTTCACAATTTCCAGCAAATTATCCAGCGCTGCCTTCCTCTTTGTTTGGTTATTATAATCAGGGTGGTTTACCTGCCACAGACAGGGCAGCTCCCTGAACATATCTATAAATATGCAGATAAACTCCTGATTCCTCAAGATATCCATTTTCTCTGTAAGACACAACACAAGACAAACCCTAATGTCGGGCTAAAGTCTCCTAATCTTGTACCAATATAGGCCTCAATCTAAAAGGAGTATAGGCCCAATTTTAATTTTTACCTTCGTTATCACGATCGGCGCCTCCGATACTCCTTCCTCCGCTCACAGATCGTACGTACTACGCACGCGTGTTACGCTTTATATACACTGCACATGCCTGAAACTCCACCTGCCCCTGATGTTCTTTCTAGTCTATTCCCCACCCCTTCTCGTTCGGCGCAGTGGGGGAAGAGCACATGGTGGAAACACAGCAGGTGCGTGCTAATTACAGCAACAAGGAGGAGGAGGAGGAAAGCCCGGAGCCAGAAACGTCCCGATCCCGGAGGAGACGATTTAAGGCCTCAAATATGTCCTTTGGGGAGATGTTGGAGATGTTTGACATCCTGAAGAGGACCGACTATGATGGGAAGTATGGACCTTACCCCAACCCCAATGTCAGAAAGGCCAAGATCATGGCGAAAGTTGTGAAGAGTCTGCATAGAAATTTTGGGGTACGACGATCCAAGGATCAACTCAGGAAGTGGTGGTCGGACCTCAAATTAAGGGAGCACGATCAGTATAGAAGGATCAGGAGAGTGCTGCAAAAAAGTAAGTAGTTGTCCTGTGTTACTATTCTTTATTTTTCTAACGTTCGTGCTGCTCCATGTGCTTTTCTTTACTGTTGTACAGTTTAAAATGGCAACTTTCATGTTCATGGGCACATTATTCGTTCGTATGAAACATTGTTCGTTCGGCATAGAAAACACCATGTTTTGGACATATGCATTTGAATACATTTTTGCTAGCCTACTTCTCTTCAAATAATTTTGTTGTCTAGATGGGTTAGTAACTAGAATGAAATGCAAACTAGATTCTGTGTAAGGAGAGGACACTCAGCAGCTGTTTACACATCTGGACACTGGAGCACTAGTGTGGGACACCAGAACACCCTTTTTATTAGGGGGCCCACACAGGTGCTCCAGTGTATACTATAGGGTGACTCCATCTGTGAAGCTTGTACAAAACAGGTAAGTATTCAAGCTTGACAAAGTAAAAAAATATTTCTTCATCTTGGAACTCTGCCAAAACAGACAATTGTACCCCACTTCCAAGCAATGTTTCATATTCCTATTTCTGTCAAAAAATATCTGTGTGCTAAGTATACCGATTTTTTATTTACATAGGGGAGAAAAGACTCTGAGGACACCACTCATCCAAGGAGACAACAGACCCCCCACCTCATGAAGAAGTGGAAATCCACCAAAGCCAACAGGAGGAGGAGGAAGGAGAGGTGGTGGAAATTGTCACCACAGCAGGTGAGTGTCTGCGACCACAGGCTCAGGTAAGAAATGGATGCCGGCATATTTCTAATATATGGTGTTTTTTTTTCTATATTTTTAGGTGATCGTGATGTTGTTGATGAAGGACATTTCACCAGTGAGAGTGCCCAGATCCTGATTGGGGAGATCATGGGGTGTAATGGGGACTTGGAAAACATCCAGAAAAACATCAATGATGTTAAAAACAAAATGAAGAACATCATTGATGTTTTAGGGAGGGTTTAAAACCCCTCAAAGTCCCTAATGTAGTTGGCTTTTTTTCCTACAAAAATTGTTGCACCTTTTTTTACATAGCGTCGAAAAGCCACATTTTGAAGATGCACACAGTGTGTCAACATGTGCTATCTGCCATCACGGGAGATCAATGTAGGCGTTTTGGGGGTGCAACCCCTTCTTCAATAATAAAGTAGCTGAGAGGAAGGGGTTGCACCCCCAAAACACGTCCCTTGATCCCCCGTGATGGCAGCTAGCACATGTTAACATTCGGAAATTTGTGTGCATCTTCAAAATTTGGCTTTTCCAGGGGTGACTGGAACGCAATATCAAACATAGTTTATAAATACTCATGTCTGATATTGCCTTCAATGTCTAACAAAGTTGAACTTTGTAAGTTCCAGATTTGTGCATTTCTTGTTGCTTTTAAACATGCCTTTTTTACCTTTTTTTTTTTTTTTATAGGTGTTTATTTTTGGATTTTTACAATAAAAATAATACAAAAACTATGAAATAATAAAAGAACCAATAATACAGACTGTTCTACATACATGTATGTCATAGGTATTTAGATCCATGAAGATATAGCAGGAATCATGAAGTAGTACAGCTGTATAAAACAGTAATACCCCAACCAGAACAAAGTCGCACCATTCATACACACACTCATACACACATCTGTCACCCACGACCACCAGTAATACAGCATAATTTCGGCACGCCTTGTGGAATAAACTACCATCAGAACGTATACAAATTTCCATCCACATTAAGATATATGTCAAGTAATGTTTGCTAAGAACACATCTCCTCGCCTCCTCACTGAGACAACTGCGAGGAGAGGACATCCCCCCAGAAGTCCTTTGAAACATCCAGCCATGGCTGCCAGATCTTGGTGAACTTCCTAGGGCATGCCCTACTCTTGTATATCAACTTAAATTTGGGGAGGGTCCCATGAACAATACGGAAGAAGGCTTGGGCTGAAGGGGGTTCAGTATCTTTCCAATGCAATAAAATGGTCTTACGTGCATAAAACAATAAAATACGTATCAACATCCTAGCATGAGTGCGAGGAACACTATCATTTAGTACTCCCAGAAGACCGACCTCTGGAGTTTGCGGCAGCGGTATATGTAGCTTACGGTTGAAAAAGGAAAAAACATGTTTCCAGAATGCTGCAAGTCCAGGACATGTCCAAAACATATGAAAGAAATCAGCAGCAATCCTTTTACATCTAGCGCATGCAATATCCTGACCCAGTCCCATTGTAACCAACCTAGCGGGTGTATAATGTAAGTGATGTATAAACTTAAATTGTATCAGGACATCAGCCGTACTGATGATATCCTGAAAGCATACTTCCACTACCTCCTCCCAGTCCTCTTCAGAAAGCTCAGGCATAATCCTTTGCCATTTACATTGAGAGTTCTGAAAAGGATCCGCGCCCATCACCTGAAGGCGCCCATAGAAGGTCGTCACAAGTTTGTTTATCTCTGGAAATGACAGAAGGTCCTCCATGGAGGATTCCTTGAGCTCTATGGTCAATGAGCCAAATTGTGTCTTGAGGGCATGTCGCAATAAAAGGTATTTGAAGAAGAATTTGTTTGCAATGCCATATTTAAATCTAATGGATTCAAAGGGCATTAATATATTGTCCTCAAAAATATGAGAGAGGTGTGTGATCCCAAAGCGGGCCCACCACGCCAAATCTGGATGACCACAGAGCTCAGGAATATTCGGGTTCCGCCACAGAGGAGTCTGTGGTGAAATATCGACTTGGGATTGTGTCAGTATCTTTCCCCCCTCCCTCCAGGCCATAAAGCAAACCTCAGCGGGAGAAAATCTGAAACCACCAGTTTTTTTTGACCTATGTAGTTCGTCCTTCAAGGAGGTAGGGGATGCAAATAAAGATAATAGAAAAGCCGTGGACGGAGTTTGGGGATCAGAGTGCAACCAATCATGGATATAAGTGAGCTGGGAGGCGAGAAAATAGTTCCTTAAATTTGGGCAAGCCAATCCACCTACAGGCTTGGCCGCTTGTAATGATGATTTGGCTATACGAGGTTGGCTACCGTTCCAAATGAAAGTAAACAGGGCAGAGTCAAGTTTTGCAAATAATTTTTTGGTAAGGAAAACCGGGGAAGCCCTAAAGCTATAGAGAAATTTTGGTAGAAAGATCATTTTAAATATGTTTATGCGACCAATTAAATTCAGGGGCAATGACGACCAGGTACGTAATTTCTCCGTCATCTGTTGGACTATAGGGGTGACATTAAGTTCCTCGTACCTAGAAAGGTCAGTATGTATCTGGATACCAAGGTACTTAAGGGAGGGCGTCAGTTGAATGCATGACCTCTGTAAATAGTTGTAAGGGGAAGGGGGACCGATAGCCAAGGCCTGCGATTTTTCCCAGCCCACTCGGAGTCCTGAGACCGCACCAAACTCCTCCACCACCTGCATTAATTTAGTAAAAGAGCTTTCCCTTCCATCTAGATGTACCAGGGCATCATCTGCGTATAAGGAGATTTTTTCTTCCAGCGGGCCCGAGCGGATGCCCCCAATCTCGGCCGTCTGCCGCACAGCCAGAGCCAATGGCTCAATGGCTATTGCGAACCGCAGGGGAGAGAGAGGGCACCCCTGCCGAGTACCCCGTCCTAAGGAAAATGGTGCAGAGATATCCATGTTTGTACGAACCCTAGCTCTTGGGTCTGCATACAGTAAGCGGACCCAGTGAATAAAAGTTGGGCCAATACCCATCCGTGCCATAGCTTCCCATAAAAAAGGCCAACTCACAGTATCAAAAGCTTTTAGTATATCTAGGGACAGAACTAGGCCAGATCGCCCCGCACGTGCCGCCTCATGAACATGTAGGTACAACCTTCGGATATTATCAAATGTACTCCTGCCAGGCATGAAACCGGATTGATCTGGTGGTATAAGGGCGAGGATGACAGACTGGAGTCTAAGGGCGAGAATTTTTGCTAAGATCTTTACATCACCATTCAGAAGTGAAATAGGCCTGTAGGATCCGCAATGTTTGCTATCCTTACCGGGTTTGGGTATAACCACAATAAGTGCTTCGTTTAAGGATTCAGGGAGCTTCCCTAACTCAAGGGAGTCTTGAAACAATTTGAGGAGCCTAGGAGCCAGTACCTCTGCATGCGCTTGGTACCACTCCGAAGGAAGCCCATCCAGGCCCGGAGCTTTATTAGAGGGAAGGAGGCTTATGGCCTTGGTGACCTCCTCCAGCGTGATGGGCTTGTCTAGGAGGGACTGCTGGGAGGTGTTGAGTACCGGGAGATCAAGGGATTCATAGAAGCCCATAAAGTCTGTCTCTGGAGGGATTTCTGTGCCCTTATATAATGTGGCATAGAAGTCCGCGAAGGTTTTATTATTAGTCAATGCGTTGGATGTAATCGATCCGTCAGGTAAGTGAATTTCAGCAATCGTGGTTCCCTGACAGTCCGCGTGAGCAAGATATGCCAGGAGCCTGCCATTCTTCCCACCATGTACATGTATACGAGCTGAGAGGTACAACTGTTGCTTCCTGGTCAAGTCCACCAAGTGCAACTGCAGCGCCCGGTGGGCCTCAGTCAGCACGCCTCTGGTTTCAGAGGAGGGGGCGCCCGCATGGCGGGCACGAGCCTCCTCCAAAACCCTCCGAAGCTCATCTTGTGTCCTCCTTCTGGCAGATCTGTAGCTCTTGATTCTAGAAATATAGGAACCCCTTACCACGGCCTTAAAGGCATCCCAAACAGGACCCACAGGAGCAGAGTCAGTGTTAAGGGACCAATAAATAGTCACGTCAATCGGGATGCCCTCAGCTATCTCTGGAGTAGAGATCCAGAGAGGGCTGAGTCTCCAAGTTCGAAACCCCGGTCTATGGCCCAAAGTCAAATCCACCTGTATCATAGAATGGTCAGATTCCGTCTGGGGGAGATACGCTATGGATTGAACAACCGGTAAGAAATCCTTCGTGGCGAGAGCAAAATCAATTCTGGAAAGGGCTGCATAGGATCTAGACTGGCAGGAGTACACTTTGGCCTCTGGAAATTTCCAGCGCCACAAATCCACATATCCATAGGTATTACACCACGCACGGAGCAACCCGGACTTGGACTTCAAAGGTTTTAATCTATCTAGGTCAAGTTGCAAGACCGAGTTGAAATCCCCAAGGATAAGCATAGGACAGATAGGCAGATTTGCAAACTGAGTATCAAGACCAGAAAACATCGCAGCCGTGACCGGAGGAGGGAAATACACCTCCACCAGAATAAGGGGTGTGCCATGTATCGATACATGTAAAATAACATACTGCCCCTTGGGGTCTAGGATAACTTGGTGACACACGAAGGGCAATCCCTTACGGATTAATATGGCTACGCCCCGGGCATAATTTGAGTAGGTAGAGTGATAATGGTTGGCTACCCAGTGTTTTTTGAGCGCCATCACTTTGGCCCCCATTAAATGAGTCTCCTGAAGACACAGGATATGTGGTTTACTAAGTTTCAGGGCCGCAAAGATGGACGCTCTTTTAAATTTGGAATTCAACCCGCGGACATTCCACGAGCAAACAGTTACGTTAGACATGGAGTTGATAGCATGGGTGCATACGGGTCAGGAGGGGTCTGAAGAAGAATCCATCCCCCGGTCACGGCCACGTATACAGTTAAGGGTCGCAGTGCCAGACATTCATTCAACCATACATACATCATACATACAACCATACAACAACAGACATTGTCACATTGAATACCCAACAGGGGTATTAATTCCCCTGCCCAGCTCCAAAAAAGGGGAGTGGGCCTGTACCCTAAACTTGTATCGTGCCTGGGGCGCATGGCCCGGAACAGGAGGCAGGAAAAAATTATAAGCTCAAAGGCAACAAAAAAAGTCATTAGTCAATTATAATGTTTCAAAAGGAAAAAAAATAAGGGGACTGAGCCCCAAGGCAGCTCGGGCCCGGTTATAAACCGGGACTTGGTACTCTCCCTCCGGAGACAAGTAGGATCCTCCAAGGTCAGCACATGTCCGTACTGAAACAGAGAAAATTGCCCATCATAACCAATATAGCAAAAAAAAGAGGGGAGAGGGGGAAAGAAAAAATTATAATGCAGGCAGGGGGATCCCAGAGAGGAGAGGAAACTTGTGTTAAAGCTGTGGAGCCATCATAATGTGGGGATCCGCTTCAGGCAGGAGGCTTGGGAGGGCAGGGTATTGCTTCCCACCAAGACATGGCATCTTGTGGGGATTGAAAGAAATGGGCTTTCCCTTGATATGTGACCCGAAGGGTGGCAGGAAAAAGCATGGAATACTGAATATCTTGTTCCCGAAGCTTCTGCTTGATCCGTTAATAGCTGGCTCTACGGTTGCGGACTGTCGCTGAGTAGTCTGGAAAGAGTGACACCACTGCATTATTAATGCGGAGACTTCCTTTCCGCCTGGCGGCCCCCAAGATGGAGTCGCGGTCTCTGTAATTAAGGAGACGAATCACCATCGTACGTGGGGGGTGGTCTTCTGGTAGGGGGCGCCCGGGGACTCTGTGGGCCCTCTCGATCACAAAACAGGGGGATAACTGTTCTCGGCCAAACTCTTGCTCAAGCCAGCTCTCTAGGAAGGCTACAGGGTCAGACCCCTCCACCCGCTCCGGAAGTCCAACCAGGCGCAGGTTGTTCCTGCATAGGCGGTTTTCAAGGTCGTCGACCTTATCCTCCAAAGTTGAAATCTTTCCCCCATATGTATTGAGTCTAGGTAAAATGGGAGCAATAGTGTCCTCCAAATCACTGATACGTTGTTCAGTCTCGGTAACCCGGCCACGCAGCTTGTGCACATCTTGCCGCATAATAGTTAAGTCTATCTTAAGCCCATCCACCTTCCCCACCAGATCTGCATAGTTTACCTTGATAATGGCCAGGACATCTGCCAGGGTAGGTTCCTTGGCACCATCCGCGACCGTCGGGCCCGGGGTCGGTACCGAAGGAATGGCTGCAGGGTCCGGAATCTCTGGGGAGGGTGGTGGGGATCCGTCCAGGCCGTCACCGAAGAGATCCGGAGTGGAGGCTGGGGATGAGCTAGGCCCGTGGACAGTATGGCGGTGGCCATCTTGGCAGGAGCGTGTAGCGATGCTCATCTTTACCGGAGGCTGTTTCTTCGTACGCCGCTTTCCCATCAACCAAAATGCCCCTCAATGATGCACAAGACACACCTGAAGGGATTAGGCAGGAAAGAAGTCAGGTGCCGACGATGGATGATCAGGATGGAGCAGGATTGTATAGGGAGAGACCGGAGCTACACAGGAACACGTCCGCTCACATCCCGAGCCAGGCCACGCCCCGCCTGTTTTACCTTAAAAGGACATTTCTACTTTTATTAATGTGACCCCAAAAATTGTTATACAACAAACATGTTGGTTTGTTTTAAAAACCTTTGATAAATGCACATGTGATTGTGCTTGTATTAAAAAGATTGATAATCAAGAATGTGTGGATTCTTCTTTCAATGCTCCCAAAATTGTTGGTTGGTAAAATTGTTGGTTTCTGTGGCAATGGGGGTTATTTCCTAGGGGGAAAATCCACTTTGCACTACAAGTGCCGTTTCAGTGCAGTCTCAAGTGCACTTGTAGTGCAAATTGTCTTTGCCTTTAGTAAATAACACCCAACAGTGCTTTCCAATGTTACACAATCACGCCATTTTCATGACTCCCTAAATGTATGTCAGGGTCAGCTAAAAGAAAGACAAGCAGTATATATTTTAGTTGTTCAAATTTTTTTATATTTAAAAAATGTCTCAGACATTGTCTGGCATATTGATGGCCCCCCTACCCGCAAAGTATTCAAAGTATCTTAGACGGACCTCGCGGGCACTCAGGGGGGGCAAGCCAGGACGGCCAGCTTCAAGTGCCGTCAGGGTTCGTTCATTTACTTGAATTCCGGATTCAGGCCCAACTGAGCCAGCATAGATCACAGAATTTCTCCGTAAAAAGTTGTGGAGAACACAGCACGCCAGGATGATATGATTGAGTTTATACTCCGCCATGTGTATGGGTGTAAGAAATAGGTGGAACCGGCTGGCCATTATTCCAAACGTGTTCTCCACCACTCATCTGGCTCTGGCCAGCCAGTAATTAAAAACCCTCTAGTCCGGGGTGAGGGTCCTCATAGGGAATGGCCGCATAAGATGGTCCCCCAGAGCAAACGCTTCATCCGCAACGAAGACGAATGGGAGTCCTTCCACATTGTCTTCTGGAGGTGGCAAGTCCAAGCTGCCATTCCGGAGATGCCTGTAGAACTCCGTCTGGGCGATGACTCCACCATCTGACATCCGGCCATTCTTCCCCACGTCCACATACAGGTACTCGTAAGTAGCCGACACCACCGCCAACATCACAATACTATTGAACCCTTGTAGTTGTAATAGTATGACCCCGAGTTGGGTGGTGGGATGATGTGGACGTGTTTTCATCAATTGCCCCTCCGCAGTTAGGAAAGTCCCACCGCTGGGCAAAGTGGGAGGCCACAGTATGCCATTCCTGTGGCGTGGAAGGAAACTGTGGAGTCAAACAGGAAAATAAAATTAATCATTTTTCACATAAACATGGAAAGCAGATTAGACACAAACATTCTTGCCCAACATCAGTATAACATTTATTTTAAGGAGTATTTAAAGACAAAGGTATAAGGTCCACCTATCAGATCCCCCCCCCCCCCCATGGGCCATTTTGTGAATTTATGGGGGGGGGGATGTTTTGGACAGGTAACTTACTTACTTTGGCCAGCCCCTCCTTAATTACACTATTGGCAGCCCACTGGACAGGTAAGAAGTGTCATAATACAAAGATATAAATACACACTGTACACATTTGAGCACATTTTTACATTCTGCTATTACCTATCAAGATAATAATAGGATCCAAAAACTTTAAACAGTACCATTTGAAAGTATTCAGGCAGGCCCTTGCACTACATGCTTTGGGGAATTCATCCATAAATATGACCACAAAAGAGGTGGGTATAGTGTGTATGGGTTTGGCAAAGTCAGCAGATAGAGGATTGGTATCAGCTGAGTTAGCAGTTGGGGGGAGGGAGGGTTCCAAATGATTTTGTGACCCCAAAAAAAAAACCTCTGGCACTCTGCTAGAATTTAAAGCACAAATCACAATTTTACACATTTTAGGGGGTATTTAGGGTAAAGCACTACTGTGGAGCTGACAAAATACATTGTTAAAGCGGGGTTCCGCCCAAATTTTGAACAATATCTGTATGTATTCTCTTCCTTGCCTAGATGCTAACATGCCGTTTAAAAAAAATTTAAATTGCCGTAATTACCTTTTATTTTTCTATTCTTCTTTGCACTTCCTGGTTCTCCTCCCGTGGGAGTAGGCATGTTTCTATCCTCTCCCAGACTCCTGGGAGCTAGTCTCAGGCTTCCCAGGATGCCACTGAGCATGTGCGGGAATGAGCGGTGAATGCTGGGAGCACAGCATTCACCACATCCAGGAAATAAATGCTTGTGGGCTTCAAATGCCCACAATGAAGATGGAAACCGCCTGCAGTGAATAATATAAGTTATTCTTTCCGACGAAATCTAACACAGGCGGACATATTACACACAATATGTGAGTATGTAATGCTGAGAAGAAAAGTTTGTGAATGAACTAAAAAAAAAAAAAAAACGATAGATAGGTGGACCCCCGCTTTAAGTGACTACATGAGGTGAATATAGGCCCAGGAGAGCATGCTGGGGAGGTAAGTGAAGGCAAATATGTATGAGGGACAAAAATAAAAATTACCTAAAAATCCAACATGCATGAGGACAAAGGGGACATTCACAGCATATTACAATCATGGTAATTAGGGAATGAGGAAAGAAATACATTACATTATCAAACATTAAATACAATAAAATGTGATGTTAAAGGATAAAAATCTTACCTTAATATACTCCTTCTGCAGGACCTGGATGATGGCAGAACAGGTCTCCGGGATAATGATCCCCAGAGCCTGGGCGGGAGATGCCTGTCGAGAACTTAAGGTCCTGCAGGGTTCTCCCCGTCGCCAAGTACCGCAGGGTGGCGACTAACCTCTGCTCCGGAGTGATGGCTTGCCTCATGCAGGTATCCTGCCTGCTGATATAAGGGGTCAGCAAAGCCAACAAACGGTGAAATACGGGGTCCGTCATCCGGAGAAAATTCCTGAAATCATCAGGATCATTCTCACGGATCTCACGGAGCAAAGGCATATGAGAGAACTGGTCACGCTGAAGCAACCAATTCTTGGTCCATGAACTCCTCCCCACCCTGTTCATGGACTGGGCTTGTGTCACAGTAAGGACCCCAACACCAAGCCCCCGCACAGCACAAACTCTACGAGGAGTATGTATACGCAACATGGCTAGAAAACGGTCGGCTGCTCAGAACAAAGTAACAGAACGCACTGAAGAACAGCAAGGCTTGTGAGTAGCAACCTGAAAATCAGTAACGAACGAACACAAACACAATGACAAGTCAATTGTACTTGCTGCGCGCACTGAAGACCAGATACAAACCCACAAGAGATTAGCAAAAGGAGCCCAAAGGGTGCTGCGCTTGGTTCTGAACTGCCCTTTTATAGTCTCATCGTACGTGGTGTACGTGACCGCGTTCTTGGCGATCGGAAATTCCGACAACTTTGTGCGACCGTGTGTATGCAAAACAAGTTTGAGCCAACATCCGTCAGAAAAAATCCATGGATTTTGTTGTCGGATTGTCCGATCAATGTCCGATCGTGTGTACAGGGCATTAGAGGGGCTGAGGTTTTTCCACATTTTGTCATGTTACAACCAAAAACATAATTGTATTTTATCGGAATTTTATGTGATAGACTAATACAAAGTGGCAAATAATTGTGAAGTGGAAAGAAAATGATAAATGGTTTTAAAATTGTTTACAAATAAATATTTGAAAAGTGTGGTGTGCATTTGTATTCAGCCCTCCTGAGTCTATACTTTGTAGAACCACCTTTCGCTGCAATTACAGCTGCAAGTCTTTTTGGGAAAGTCTCTACCAGCTTTGAACATCTAGAGAGTGAATTTTTATCCCATTCTTCTTTGCAAAATAGCTCAAGCTGTGTCAGATTGGATGGAGAGCATCTGTGAACAGCAATTTTTAAGTCTTGCCACAGATTCTAAATTCTCAGATTCTGCATACTCACCCCTAACAGTATGCAGTGCAGATCCCGCAGCCCGACAGAGCCTGCCCAACCCAGCGCCTCACTAGTGCTAGGACCTACTGCATCTCCCGTCTCTTTTGAGGGACACAAACATAAAAGGGAGCCCTAAGGGGGACACAATTGTGCAGGGGTCTTTGATGGCGACATAAATGTGCAAGGGGGCTCTAAGGAAGACACAAATATGGAAGGGGGCTCTAAAGGGGGACATAAATATGCAGGGGGGCTCTCACTTAGACATAAATATATGAGGGGGCTCTGATGAGGACACAAATGTGCAGAGGGGGTCTGATGAGGACACAAATATGCAGGGGGTTCTTATTGGGACACAAATATGCAGGGGGGCTCTGATGGGGACACAAATATGCAGGGAGTTCTTATGGGGACACAAATATGCAGGGCGTGCTGATGGGGACACAAATATGCAGGGGGGCTCTAATGGGAACACAAACATGCAGAGGGGATCTGATGGGGACACAAATATGCAGGGGGCTCTGATGGGGACACAAATATGCAGGAGGGCCCTGGTGGGGACACAGATGTGGAAGGGGTCTCTGATGGGGACACAAATGTGTCAGGGGGCTCTGATGAGTACACAAATATGCAGGGGGTTCTTATTGGTGCACAAATATGTAGGGGGGCTCTGATGGGGACACAAATATGGAAGGGGGCTCTAAGGGGGACAGAAATATGCGGGGGGGCTCTGGTGAGGACACAAATGTGCAGTGGGGGGTCTGATGGGGACTGAATGTATGGAGGTGTGTGTGTGTGACGGTAACACAGATGTAAGGCCCTGTGCACACTGGAAGTTTAGCCCCCATGCATGAGGTTACGGCTTTTAGGTGCAGGCGGAGGATACAGGTGCGCCATCAAGCTCTACTGCTGTCAGCCTGTCAATTTCTTTTTTATTTTGCTGCAGATTCATTTAAAAAGTAACAGATTTATTTTTAGGACTGCGAATATCTGAAAAAAGCACAATGTGGCCCTCGAACTGAAAAGTTTGGAGACCCCTGATCTAAACCATTCCATTGTAGCTCTGGGTTTAGGGTCGTTGTCCTGCTGGACAGTGAACCCAGTCCCAAGCTTTTTGAAGGTTTTCTTCTAAGATTGCCCTGTATTTGGCTCCATCCATCTTCCCATCAACTCTGACCAGCTTCCCTGTCCCTGCTGAAAAAAAGATTCCCCACAACATGATGCTGCCACCACCATGTTTCACGGTGGTGATGGTGTGTTCAGGGTGATGTACAGTGTTAGTTTCTGCCACACATAGCGTGTTTTATTTTTGGCCAAAAAGTTCAATTTTGGAATCATCTGACCAGAGCACCTTCTTCCACATGTTTGCTGTGTCCCCCATATGGTGTCCCGCAAACTGAAAACAGGACTTCCTATGGCTTTCTTTCAACAATGGTTTACTTCTTGCCACTCTTCCATAAAAGCCAGATTTGTGGAGTGCATGACTAACAGTTGTCCTGTGGACAGATTCACCCACTTGAGCTGTGGATCTCTGCAGCTCCTCCAGAGTTACCATGGGTCTCTTGGCTGCTTCTCTGATTTAATGCTCTCCTTGCCTGGCCCGTCAGTTTAGGTGGACACCCATGTCTTGGTAGGTTTGCAGTTGTGCCATACTCTTTACATTTGCAGTTGATGGATTGAACGGTGCTCCGTGAGATATTCAAAGCTTCAATCAAGGAGACATTCAGTATTCCCTTAAAGGAACGTTGGAAGCAGTAGTACCATTTTTTGAGTTAATCTTAACCGTTCCAATGTAGGCATTTTGAGCCTGCTTGCACAATAATCTATTGAGAGGGGGACCATCGAATAAAGAAATGTCCTATTCTAAACATGCCCTTATTAAGCCACCATTTAAAGGCAAGAATATCTAAGCCTGGGGGGAAATCAGGGTTATAAATAAAGGAGTTAAGGGTCGGAGTGTCGATATCAATGAGGGCTGTTTATGCATGCGATCACAAAGGGCCAAGGGGTGGAAGAGGGTGGGAGCTAAGATCGGGGGTCTGAGTTTGGGGGAGCTCCAGAGTAGGTAGTCTATTCTGTGGCGTGGGACTGCTTTTCGTTCCATTAACAGCCAGTCTGGTTTGGGACTACGGGAGTATGCAATGTATATCTGGGCTAATTGTGCTGCCTAGTAGTACCACCATATGTTAGGAAGGGCCAAGCCTCCTTGCGTTTTGAGTCTATATCGTATATCCTTAGAGCATCACCTTCCTTTGGAACCCCAGATAAATTTTAAGATTTTTGCTTGGAATTGTAGCAAATGTGTTTTCCTAAACGGAATTGGCAAAGATCGAAAGAGATATAATAGATGTCATAGTAATGTCATTTTTGATGGAGTTAATTCGTCCCAGCCAGGATAGGTCATGTCTGGACCATGAGGAAAGGTAAGCTGACAGTTTTTTGAACATAGGAGGGTAATCGATTGAATATAAGAGATTTAAATTAGGAGCAAGGTTGACACCTAGATATGGAATAAAGGAAGAATTCCAAGTGAAAGGAAAGTATTCCTGCAGACGCTCAAGCAATTTAGGGGGTACTGAGATATTCAGTGCCTGGGATTTTGACATATTAACTTTGAGGCCTGATGCATTTCCAAATTGGTTAAGCAGTTTAAAAATATTTGGAGTGGAGATAAGAGGGGAGGTAACAAAGAGGAGGAGATCATCTGCGAATAGAGCACATGTATGTTCCTGGGGCCCACAAAATACTCCTTTGATTTCGGGATGGCTTCTGATAGCTATAGCCAAGGATTCTATGGCAATCGCAAAGATTAGGGGCGAAAGTGGGCAACCCTGTCTAGTGCCTTTTTCAATGTTGAAGGGCTCAGAGTATCGTTTTTGGAGTCGTACCTGGGCACTGGGATTTGAACAGAGGGAGTTTAGGATACCCAGAAAGTTGGGGCCAAGGCCCCATCTCTCCAGTACATGAAAAATATAAGGCCATGTGACTGTATCAAAGGCCTTTTGGAGGTCTATGGAGAGCAAAAAGCCTTCCTGAGGAGGGCCACCATCCCACTGCGATTTGAGTATTGAGATGATGTCTATGGCTCTCCTTATCTGGTCCGGTCCCTGTCTCCCCAGGATAAAATCAGCCAGGTCCTTATGAACATATTGAGTGATGAAGGTAGACAGTCTGTTAGCTAATATTTTTGTTAAAATTTTGAGATCATTGTTTATCAATGAAATTGGGCGGTAGTTGCTGATTGCACTCGGATCTTTACCGGGTTTAGGTATGACTGAGATAAAAGCTAAGCTCAAGGTTTTATCTAAGGGGGAGCCTGATTTGAGAAAGTTAAAGAATCGGACCAGATAAGGTGACAATGTGGATGCAAACTTTTTATAATAGCATACCGAGAAACCATCTGGGCCTGGGGCAGAGTTTTGCTTAAGGGATTTAATGGCGTCCGTGCCTTCGAGGTTGGTAATTGGTTTTTCGAGAAAGGCAGTATGTTTTTCTGACAGTTTTGGAAGAGGTATGCTGTTAAGGAAGTTAGCAAGTTGTGATTGCAACTTGACGTCTTCTCCTTATAAAGGTCCATATAGAACTCGTGGAAGCATTCCATAATGCTTTGTGGGTTTTGTGATAGAGTCCCAGTCGGGGTGTGGATTTTAGGGAAGGCTAGTGAGTGTGTTTAGGTGATAGTTTAGCCGCTAATTTAGCGCCTATCCTATCTTTTTGGCAGTAAAACCGAGCCCCCGACCATCTGAGGTGCTTTTCGGCTTCCGCGGTAAGGCCAAATTCAAGGATGGTCGGGCTGCTTCTAGGTGGTCTAAAGACTCTCTAGTGGGGTTTTGTTTATGAGTCTTGCTCAATAAATGAAACTCCTTAGCAAGTTTATCTATTGTAGCGCGGTGTTCTCGTGTTAGGCGGGATCTTTCCTCTTGTCACCACTTTATGTGCTGCCCATAGGGTTTCTGGGGAGATGGAGTCAGTGTCATTTAGTTGTAAATATTCCTTTAAATCCTTTTCAATGAGACTTAGGAGTGTCTCATTGAGGTGCCAGGTAAATTGTTTATTGGAAATGGTTGAGCGCCACAGGAATAGTGGTACCATAGAGTGGTCAGAAAGGGGGTTGTCTCTAATGATGGATTTAGTGGCATACGGTATCTGAGATGCTTGAAGGAAAATATGATCTATCCTGGCATAGGTGTGGTGTGGAGCAGAATAATGAGTGTAATCTTCGGAGTAGGGATTGAGTTCCCTCCAGATGTCAATCAAACCGGATGAGAATATAAGGGTGGATATATTAAGACTTTGTTTGGGAGGTCGTTTTGTACGTGTAAGACCTTCCCCAGATTTATCTAGTGATTGGTCGAATGCTAAGTTTGAATATCCCCCCAAAACTATCACGCATTCTAGGTGAGGTCTAAGAGATGAGATCATGGAGGAGAAAAAATTGGCCTGACCACTGTTCGGGGTATAGTAAGAGACAAACAAATAAATTGTTCCATCTATTGAACCCTTTACCAGGATATATCTGCCTAAGGTGTCCCTAAGGACTTCCGACTGAGAGAAGTTTTGATTTTTGGAGAAACATGTAGCTACACCTTTCGTTTTATTAACCGCATTGGATAAGTAGAACTGGGGGTAATGCTGGTATAAGAAGGAAGGATTAAATTTGGTAGGAAAGTGGGTCTCTTGGAGTAGAAGGATATCTACCTTTTGAGAGTGATAGAGCTTAAACAGTTTCCTCATTTTAACGGGGGAGTTCATGCCCTGTAAAAATATAAACAAAGAAAGAATTTCTCCTGCGCTTGTGAAGGCATTGCTAGTATAGAGTGGTAGTTCTTTGAAAGGGAGCGAATTAAAAGATGATCATGCGTGTCCCGCTGCTTAAGCTAACCAGGGGTGGTCCGAAGAGAGCCAGGTGAAGGAAAGAGGTGGAAGACTTGTGATCTGACGCTTTGATCAAATTGATACAGTTTATTTATATACAGAAACAAATAAATGCATATAAAAAGGAGCTACGAGGGGAACCCCTCGAAACGCGTTAGCCACCTTTTAGCACTTGCCACCTTTTAGCACCTTTTAGCATTTGTCTTTGCATAGACATGTCCAATTTCTAAAATTTTAATGTGTATATTTGTAACCCTGTTTTTATGAATACGTAGCTCCTTTTTATATGCATTTATTTGTTTCTGTATATAAATAAACTGTATAATTTTGATCAAAGCGTCAGATCACAAGCTTTCCATCTCTTTCCATCACCTAGTTCATGCCCTGTGTATTGTGAGCGGCTATACATAGTGGAACGGAGGCTGGGTTGTCAGAGTGCATGGATCAGAGGGTGGTATATGCGCATTATCAAGTGTGCTCTTACCCTGAGATGTGTGGATGTGAGTCGCTGCTTTAGGTCCTGATTCTGAAATTTACCTGGATCAGAGTCCAGTGGGTGAGGACGCTTTCTAGGTGATCCAAAGGAAGAGAGAAAAGGGTGGAGAAGAGGAAAGAGAAGAAAGTCCACTGAAAAAAGGAGGCAAGACATGTGAGAAACAAAACACAAGAGAAAATGAACCCCAAAACCCAATGAGGCAAGAAAGGGCCAGCCCTTTCTTGCCACATATCTTTCCCCAGGAGGCATCCCCAAAGGTAGGGGATGAGACATCGTCTGAGAATGAAGTAAAAGTGCAATTCAGGGACAGTTGGAGGCGTAGGCCATCCGTTCCGGCCTCCCCGCCTAATTATAGCTGACGGTAAGAGGGGAGGCACGATCCCATTAATGCATCATGTTAAGTAATGAGGAATCCGCCTAATATCACAAGTTAGCCAGGAGGGACCTCAATTAGAAGTCCATCCTGGCCTGGGCTGGTGGAAGAGGGAGAGACCATCACTGTTGTTAACGAATGCAGCTCCTCGGGTTTAAAATGTACCCTGACTTGCTGCATTTATCAAAAGGATGTATTTGCCATTGTTCAACGATATGCATTCCAAAGGAATGAGTAGAGGGATAGAACTAAAACACTAAATGGATAATACCAGGCAGTCAAAACCTTATCAAAAAAAGAACAAACAGTGGGTGAGTAAGAGGAATATATTACTTATGTGGAGAAAAATACATTAGCATGAGTTCCTCAACTAGAACCAAATTTGGTGAAAAATTGTAAATGAACAGGCCAAGCAAAGCATGGTTCAAAGGGGTGCAGAAAATGAGAAGGATCACCTTGGATCCAAACTTGAAGATATCTTGAATGTCATTCTCGGATTAAGGAGGTCGAGAGTCTTTGGATTTCTTTGATTGGTTTCTTTGCCAGACAGATGTGATGGGGCTGGGTGTTGGGGGTCTCTTGGAGGAGTTGGGCACTCTGGTAGCTGAAGTTGTAGCAGAGTCTTGAGAGATTAGTCCCAATTGTAGGAGCAGACGTTCGCCATCAGAAAATGAAGAGAAATCATAGGGATTATTTTGGAAGGTGAAGTTCAAGCGGAAGGGGAAGCACCATCGGCAGGTGATAGATTTCTGGGCCAACACTTGGAGGAGAGGTTTCAGGGCTCTTCTCTTTTGTACACCATAGGGGGAAAGATCTGCAAAGATTTGTATAGGATGGCCTTGTATTGTGAGGTCACCCACATCACGAGCACGACGCACGATGACTTCCTTAACCTTGTAGAAGTGTGGTTTGACCACAATGTCTCTAGGGAGGGCATCTTGGCGTGGAGGTTGCAGGGCCCTATGAGCCCGATCCATCTCCAGACGGTGATCCAGAATATTAGGGATAAGGTCCTTAAATAAAGTGCGGACGACTGTATCGACTTCCTTGAATGACTCAGGAAACCCCCTGATCCTGAAGTTATATCTTCTTGATCTATTTTCTAGATCATCTAGTTTGTATAGCACAAAGTCCAGTTGTTCTTGTATTGTATCAGTATTCTGGTTTGTTCTGGCTATTGTCTGATCAGTTTTCACTTCAATAGCCTCTATCCTGGCCCCTAAGTGGTCAGCCTGGACGATAGAGGTAATTTGGGCCACATTTTGGTCTAGTCCCATGGTCAGCATTTTAGATAATGTGTCCATCATGGAGGATAGGTCAGTTGGTGTTGTGGGGAGAGCTCAATTGGAATCTCTGAGCTGGTCAGGACTGCCTGTCAGATCATCCATGGGGGTGAGAAGGAGCTCATCTGGGGTCCTGCCTATAAGGGATTCGGTGGAAGATGGGGACAAAATAGCAGGGATCTGTGTACTTACTGCAGGGTTTTGCAGTGAGCCCCTGTGAGTAGCAGAGCCGTCCGCTATGGACTCCCCCATCTCCGTTCCATCGCCTTGTGGGGAGGTCACGGTCGCCATCTTGAAAGAGGGCACTGTTGTAGGCCCAGGATCCAGTTGCTGGCATAAGTCCCATCTCGCTGACCCTCCCGCCATCTGGGGGGTCCCTCTGATCCTCCGCGATCAATGGGCTGTGAGTCTGCCCAGGACCGAGCCGTTTAGCAGCTGCAGCGGGGAGAAATGACCGGAGCGGTGCGGAGCTCTCGGATCAAGCGTCCATCCGTGGAGCTGGGATATTTTTTTGTAACCTAACCCTGCTTTAAACTTCTCCACAACTTATCCCTGACCTGTCTAGTGTGTTCCTTGGTCTTCATGATGCTGTTTGTTCACTAAGCTTCTCTAGAAAATCTCCGAGGGCTTTACAGAACAGCTGTATTTATAATGAGATTAAATTACACACAGGTGGACTCTATTTACTAATTAGGTGACTTCTGAAGGCAATTGGTTCCACTAGATTTTAGTTAGGGGTATCAGAGTAAAGGGTTTTGAATACAAATGCACGCCACACTTTTCACATATTTATTTGTAAAAAAAAAATTAAAACCATTTATAATTTTCTGCCACTTTACAATTATGTGCCTCTTTGTGTTGGTCTATCACATAAAATCCCAATAAAATACATTTACATTTTTGGTTGTAACATGACAAAATGTGGAAAATTTCAATGAGTATGAATATTTTTTCAAGGCACTGTACATACACTTTAATGTCATTGTAAACAACAGCCTACAATAGTTTCTTAGCCAGACACATAGTGTTTCATGGCTATTGTCTGGTGTCTGGTCAGTCTCTCCAATCTCCCAGACAGTAGAATGAACTTGACGAGGGATAAAACCATGCCCCGTGCAATATGAGGGAAGCTTTTTTAGGCAGGGAACATAAGATAAATCTAAAGGCACAGAAATGTGCATAGGGTAATAAATAGTTAAAACCACTGTAATTTTTTTGCTTTCTCTAAATTTGGAGTTCACCTGTGTGCACCACCAAACCCAAATAGACAATAGAATTGGGATTTGACCTTGATGGGGCATTTAGATAGCAACACCGTGATTTACAGAACTTTTAGAAAACCCTGTGCAGGGAATTCCCTCTTATTGGCTGATAGCTGTCACCCCAGTCACACCATTAAGTCTTTGCCCACTGGTGAATTCATCAGGGCCAGGAGGAACTGCTCTACAGACAAGGATTTTTTGCAAGAATGTACAGCGATTCCTTAAGTGACTCAAAGAAAGGGGCTACAATACACAAACAACAGCTAGAAGTAAAAATATAGCGTTTCACAGAGATCTGGTGCAGATGATTCAGAATAGTAGTGCTAATAAGCATAAACGTGCAGTGCTTTCAATAGAAATAAAGTTAATTTTGTCACTACATTTTCTTTAGAATACAACAAAATTGTTGCGATTCTTATCCCCATCCTATATGCTGACAAGGATCTGTACCGTGCCATCCAGGGGGGTTGTCATTTTTCTAGTAGAAGGGCCCCCAGTCTGGGTAGCATGTTGTCATCCAGTTTGTTTTGCTCTCAGAAGCCAAAGAAACCACAGACCTGGCTCTCCACTGTAGATTCCTATATGTGTGGCCATAATACCTGCAGGCAGTGTCATAGACATAAAGGAAAAGATTGAGGTGCTTTTTTTTCTACCAAGAAAACATATACCATCAAAAAAGTATATTAACTGCAATTCTAAATCAGTGGTTTATGTTATTCAATGTAGTGCCTGCAGCCTGCAATACATTGGGTGTACTATACGCCCTTTGATAGTTAGAATCTCGAAACATGTGAATGACACTACAAATATTAATGCTAAAAATATCTCAAATTTGTCAAAACATTTTCGAGAATTTCATCATGGTAATCTCAATACTTTTTCCTTTTTTGGTGTTGAACAGGTTTAAAAAACCCCAAGAGGAGGTGACACTCGCGTGAAGTGTGTTGGATCCATACTCTCAATACTAGAAAACCATATGGCTTGAATGATTGGATGGACATAAATCTTTTTTTAACATAATCGCATTGTTTGATACATTTATTGTACTACTTTGAACATGCTTTATTTGTTCATGATATGTCCTTCATATGCCTGCTGTGCTTCTTCCTTTCTTCTCTCCATGTGTTTTTAATTGTTGTGATTGCTTCTGATCAGGATGCACCCACCCCATTTGGAGTGCTTACTTATATATGTTAGAAATATCAGTTTTTAAATCAAACATTTATGCTTTGATGAAGGCTTCTTAGCCGAAACGCGCCAGCATATAGCCTGTACCCGTGTACCCATGTAACTAATAAAGGACTTTTATTCAAGAGCATCCGAGTTGCCAGCCCTTTTTGATTAATTTTTTTTTGCTTTCTACTGTATGTCTTACTAGTAGGGATAGGCCGAAACCCTCTGGTTTGGTTCGCATCCAGAACATGCAAACGGACCGAAAGTTTGCGCGAACATTCAAACACCATTAAAGTCTATGGGACTCGAATGTGAGAAATCGAAAGTACGAATTTTAAAGGCTAATATGCAAGTTATTGTCCTAAAAAGGGTTGGGGGACCCGGGTCCTGCCCCAGGGGACATGTATCAATGGAAAAGAAAGTTTAAAAAACAACCTTTTTCGAGAGCAGTGATCGTACTTGGGCGGTGTCAATAGTATGCCTGTAAAGTGGCGCGTGTTTCCCGTGCTTAGAACAGTCCCTGCACAAAATGACATTTCTAAAGGAATACAAGTCATTTAAAACTGCTTGAGGCTTTAATGTAATGTTGGGTCCCAGCAATATGGATGAAAATCAGTGAGACAAATGACATGGGTACCCCCCCAGCCCATTACCAGGCCCTTTGGGTCTTTTATGGATTAAGGGGAACCCCACACCCAAATTAAAAAAAGGAAAGGCATTGGGCCCCCAGGCCCTATATACTCTGAACAGTAGTATACAGGCGGTGAAAAAGACAGGGACTGTAGGTTTGTTCTTATGTAAAATCTGTTTGTAATTTGGAACAGGTACATTTTGTAAGTGTAGCTCCAGCCGAAAAATCTATTTTAAAGCTTTTTGGGCCTTAGGTGTTGGTGGTACCAGAACACTGTAAGCCCTCACGGTTACTCTTGCTGGGTGCTGGAACGGGCCCTGCTGTGAAATATTATATCAAGAATTGTAATCAAATGTCCCTGTTGAACAGGGGCAGAAAAAATTGGGCACAACACTGTCAAGCCTCACAGATATTTTGTTGAGCGCAGGAACAGGCGCTGCTCTGAAATATTAAATCAATTAAAATTGGGCCTTAGGCAGTGGTGGTGCTGCCACAACACTGCAACCCCTCACAGATACTCTTGTTGAGTGCAGGAACGAGCCCTGCTGTTAAATATTTGATCAAAAATTGTAATTATATGCCCCTGTTAAACAGGAGCAGAAAAATTAGGCCTTAGCCACTGGTGTTGGCGCCACAACACTGCAGCCCCTCACAGATACTCTTTTTTGAGCACAGAAACAAGCCCTGCTGCAAAATATTACAGCAAAAATTGTAATTACATGCCCCTGTTAAACAGGGGCAGAAAAATTGGGCTTAAGCCACTGGTGGTGGTGCCCAGAACCAAAATGTTCTTAGAAGCTATCAACATGAACATTGAGGAGGAATAGGATAGTCACTCAGCATCAGCATAGGCAGTCTTCAAAGGATCTCACATTCATAAAAAAATTAGTCGGTTACATCAGCATCAGGTGCTTGGTAGCTGGTGAGCCAAGACTGATTCATGTTTATGAAGGTGAGCCGATCAACTGAGTCGGTGGACAGGCGCACTCTGTGATCAGTTACAAAGCCTCCAGCGTCACTGAATGTGCATTCCGAAAGAACACTGGATGCAGGACAGGCCAGTAGCTCAATTGCATACTGTGCAAGCTCTGGCCAGTGATCCATCCTCAAGACCCAGTAACCCAGTGGATTTTCGGTTGGAAAGATTTCCAAGTCTGATCTTGCCCCTAGGTATTCCTGCACCATGTACAACAGACGCTGGCGATGGTTACTGGAACCGATCAGACCTTGGGGCTGCGGGCTAAAAAATTGTCTGAATGCATCGGTCAGATGGCCACCTTCTCTACCGCTCCTTCTGTGACTGACCGAAGCCTCTGCAACACTTTGTCCAGGAGGACCAGGAAATTGTAACCTCCTAGGCTCTGGAAACGCATTGCACAAACCTTTCTGCAAGGCCTCCCAAAGATGTTTTCTTCTGCTCCCTCTGCGATGGCTGGATAAGTTCTGCCACCTTACCTTTGTAACGTGGATCCAGAAGGGTTGCCAGCCAGTACTCATCCCTCTCCTTGATACCACGAATCCGAGGGTCCTTTTGCAGGCTTTGCAGGATCAGGGAGGCCAGGCAGCGTAGGTTTGCTGAGGCATTCGGTCCAGAGTTCTCTGGGTCACTAAGGACGACCATGGTCCATGGGTTTCTGGGGCCTGAAAATGATCCCTTGAAGACTGCTGCTGATGCTGAGTGCCAGGCTCCACCTTCATGCTGACACAATCCTCCTCCTCCTCTTCCTGGGTGATAGGCGGGCCCGCAGAAATACTGTCTAGATAAAGGGGGCCCTGAGAGGTAAGGAAGTCCTCCTCTTCCTCCCTCTGTTCTGCCTCAAGTGCCCTGTCCATTATTCCACGCAGCGTGTGCTCCAACAGGTAGACAAGAGGGACAGTATCACTGATGCATGCACTGTAACTGCTCACCACCCTCGTGGCCTCCCCAAATGGTGACAGGACAGTGCATGCATCCTTAATCATGAGCCACTGGTGTGGTGAAAAAAAGCCAAGCTCCCCTGACCCTGTCCTGGTGCCATACTCGCACAGGTAGTCATTGATGGCCCTCTGCTGTGTGTGCAGCCGCTGCAGCATTGCCAACATTGAGTTCCACCTGGTGGGCATGTCACAGATGAGGCGGTTCTTGGGCAGGTTGCATTCCTTTTGGAGGTCAGTCAGCCGAGCACTGGCATTATATGACCTGCGGAAATGCCCACAGACTTTCTTGACCTGCCTCAGGAGATCCTGTAAGCCCGGGTACCTGCACAACAACTGCTGCACCACCAAAATAAGGATGTGAGCCAAACAGGGAACATGGGTGAAGTTTCCCTGTCGGAGGGTGGAGAGGAGGTTGGTGCCATTGTCGCAAACCACCATTCCTGGCTGAAGCTGGCGTGGCCTCAACCACCTCTGAGCCTGCCGCTGCAGAGCTGCCAGAATCTCTGCCCCAGTGTGGCTCCTGTCCCCTAAGCAGACAAACTCAAGCACCGCATGGCATCTTTTTGCCTGAGTAGCCCCTAGAACGCGTACGGAGTACAGCTGGTTCCGAGGACAAATCTGCAGAGGAAGAGGCCACAGAGAAAGAAGAATAGGAGGTGGTGGAGGAGAGAGGTGTGGCAGAGTCACCACTACCAGAATTTTGGAGGCGTGGTGGAGGAATAAGCTCCAACAATACTGCACCCTGTCCTGCATCCTTCCCAGCTGCCAGCAGGGTTACCCAGTGCACCGTGAAAGAAAGGTAACGTCCCTGTCCGTGCCTGCTGGACCATGAGTCAGCGGTAATATGCACCTTACCGCTGACCGCCCTGTCCAACGAGGCCAAGACATTGCCTTCCACATGTCGGTAGAGCACCGGAATGGCCTTCCGAGAAAAAAAATTGGCGTTTGGGAACCTGCCACTGAGGTACCGCACATTTCACAAATTCTTGAAAGATGGCAGAGTCTACAAGCTGAAAAGGCAGCAGTTGGAGCACTAGCAATTTAGCCAAACTAGCATTCAGCCTCTGAGCATGTGGATGGCTGGGACCGAATTTCTTTCGCCGGTTTAGCAACTGGGGTAGGGAAATTTGCCTGCTACAATTGAATGTTGGTGTACTGCTAGCAGATTGCCCACAAGTGCTTGGGACACCTAATTCTACACCTTCATTCCTCTCAGTGCAGATCTCTGAGAGGACTGAAGTTATAGTGGGGTTGGAGATCCCAGCTGATGAGGAGCAAGGAGAGGTCCACCTTGTTGTTTGGTGTGGGTCTTTTAAGTACTGTTGCCAACGGACTACATGGGAGCTCGACATATGTCTGGTCAAGCATGTGGTGCCCAAGTGGCTGCTGTTTTGGCCACGCTTGATACGCTTCAGACGTGTTGCAAACAGCAACGGTGTGATCTGCTGCACACATCTCAAAAAAGGCCCACACCAAAGAACTTTTGGAAAAATGTGCGGAGTCAGCAGTGCCCTGCGCATGCGGAGCTCTGCGGTGTGATGCAGTCGGTTGCCTGCCCTTAAGCTGACCCCTGGAGGGCATCCTGCCTCGTTGGAGATGTGGCTCCTCCTCCTCCTCTCTTCTATCTGGCACCCATGTAGAGTCAGTGACCTCATTATCCCCTCCCTCCTTGCCACTGGAGCAAACCTGGCAATATGCTGCAGCTGGGGGAACATGACTGCCAGTTTCTTGTCCTTCTTGGGCACCCCCTCTCTCTGGGCTCACATTACTGCCTTCATCCTCAACCTAGTTACCATCATCAGAGCCTTCAACACGCTGTGCATCCTCCAGCAGCATGTACCCTACATTGTGGTTGAACAGTTCGGGGAACTCCTCAGGGCATGATGGTGGGGCTGGGGAAGGAGTGACTGATGACATTGAGCCGATGGAAGAAGCCACTTTGGCAGCTGCATTGGCAGACAAAGTACCCTGAGCCTGGGTGACAGAGGATGAGGAGGATGACGACGGCTTGGTCATTCACTCTACCAACTCTTCTGCATGTTGTGGCTCAACACGGCCAGCTGCCAAAAAAAAGGACAAGCGTGCCCCGTGGCCACATGCTGAGGATGCACCGTGTCCATGACCAGCACTGTTGGCTGTAGACACAGAGCCCGCTTGCCCTCTTTTAGAGGCCCGTGAGTGTCTGCCTCTCCTTGGCGGCCTTCCAGACACACTGTACAATTAGATTAGCAAAACAAAGCCTGAAGTTTACTAAAAATAGTACACCAGGAATGGCCTACAGTCAGGTATAGGCTTGGCTAGAATATATATTTACAAGCCTGTATATATATATATATATATATATATATATATATATATATATATATATATATATATATATATATATATATATATATATATATATATATATATATATATATATATATATATATATATATATATATATATTAAATGAACTGCACGTCACTGATTCAACTGCCTGAAAGTGTCTTTACTCTCAGGTATAGGCTTGGCTAGACTATATATACAAGCCTATGTATATATATATATATATATATATATATATATATATATATATATATATATATATATATATATATATATATATATATATATATATAAATGAACTGCAGCTCAATGAGTCACCTGCTTGAAGGTGTCTTTGAACATGTACTCCAGGAATGGCCTACTGTCAGGTATAGGCTTGGCTGCACTACAATACAGTGGATATATTTTTTATGAACTGCACCTCACTGAGTCACCTGCCTGAAAGTGTCTTTGAACACGCACTCCAGGAATGGCCTACTATCAGGTATAGGCTTGGCTAGACTATATATACAAGCCTGTAAATATATATTAAATGAACTGAGTCCCCTGCCTGAAAGTGTCTTTGAACACATACTCCAGGAATGGCCTACTGTCAGGTAAAGGCTTGGATGGACTACAATGCAGTGGATATATATTTTATGAACTGCACGTCACTGAGTAACTTGCCTAAAAATGTCTTTGAACACGTACTCCAGGAATGGCCTACAGTCAGGTATAGGCTTGGCCAGGAACGGTCTGCAGTGAGATCTAGCTAAACTGGATACAGTGGATATATATATATATATATATATATATATATATATATATATATATATATATATATATATATATATATATATATATAGCAGTCTGACTGTATATATATATGAAATACACTGCAGCTAACTGAATCAACATACTGCCTGAAGTATATTAACAGTACAGTAGGAGCGGTCTGCAGTGAGATCTAGCTAAACCGGATACAGTGGATATATATATATCTATATAATTATATAGATATATATATATATATAGATATATATATATATATAGATATATATATATATATATATAGATAGATAAATAGCAGTCTGACTGTATATATATATATATATATATATATATATATATATATATATATATGAAATATACTGCAGCTAACTGAATCAGCTGCCTGCGATCAAGGGTTAATATGGCGCACAATGGATGTAGCTGGGTACTCATAACCAAAAAGGTAGGGGGGAGAGGGGTAGGTAGAGGGTTCCTGAAAGGGGAAACTTGGTGGTAATAGTTAATGTTTCACAACAAGTTCAGGTATTAGTTCATGTAAGGATAAAAAGATGCTGAGTATATGGAGGGCAGCCAGTCTATAAAAGCTAGAAGGAGCCCTGGAATAATAAAAGAGAGAGAGAAGAACGGCGCCCTCTAAGTGCAGCATGTATGATAAAAGTATTTATTACAATAGATAAAAACACTCACATTTGAGTTGCTAAAAACCAGCCTGTTATTTAGTTTCATCTGCGTGCTCCCAGGGGGTGTGGGTGTCATGGGCAGTGGAGAGGGTCCTGGGATGTGAATCCTGTGACCTGGGTCCTGGTAGCTGTTCCGGTGGTGCCGTGGGTGCTCAGAGCCTCCGGGCGGCTGGGACGTTGGTCATGGATCCTCCGTGGAGTGCCGTGCTGTCCTGCGTCTTCACTTCCGGGAGCGGGGTGAGGCGGGCGGTGCTTCGCTTTTGGAGCATGCATGCTCCTTCATCAGGCTATGCTGGTGGCCATATTCAGTGTTGGAACTTATACCATAGGCAAGGGGAGGGGTGGAGAGGTGATTAGGTGGAGGGTGGGACTACGTATAATGACTAATGACTGGGCGCATAGGTAACCATGTTGATGGGTTGTACACAATGTGGAAGGGGAGGACGGGGAGAGGGCGGGGAGGGGGGGAAGAGATTGTAGGTGGTGAATTATGTAGTGTGAATGGGTATGTTTTGGTAGGAAATATGTATATATGAATATATAATTACAGAGAGGTGTGGAGGTAGATCGTGGGGTAAGGGGAAGGTGGTCTATATGAAGAGGAATGATGCAATGATCATAATGGATGGAAACATATGTACTATATCAAATATATATATGTAAATATATATGAGAAAAGAATTTATATAAAAAGACGCACAAGAAGTATATATAATTATAGGGAGAGGTTAATATAGATCGTGGTGTAAGGGGTCAGCGGACGCAATGATTATAATGGAAGGAAACATATGTACTATGTAAAATAAAATGTATATGTGTAATTAAATATAAAAAAAATAAAAAACGCACAAGATTGGGACAAAAACGATGGAGGGGGAGGGGGGGATAAGGATATGTGTGTTTTCAGACGGGTTATGGAAATATTGGGTGGATATAATTAAAAATAAAAATTAAAGGTAAAAATAAAAATAAAATAAAAATAAAGATAGTGATAATAATAGGAATAAAGATAAAATTAAGAATAAAGATAAAATGAAGAATAAAAATAAATAAAAATAAAAATAAACATAGTGAAAATTATAAAGATAAAAATAAATAATAGGAAAAAACAAATAAAAGAAATAAATATAGGAGAAGGAAATATGGAAATTGTAATAGGTATATATGGCCTAGATGGGACGGCGGGGGGGGGGGGGGGTGGTGAAGTGGTATGGGGCTGGCTGGCCATGATATTGGAGGTGTATAGGAGAGGGCCAGAGGGTGCATATGTATTATACACTAGAAGCCTATTGCAGAGTGAATGGGGCAATGTAGATACAAGTACACTGGTATACGGGTATACACTTACAATAACAGTACAATTACACATGTATCTCACATAGTAAGTAAGCTAATGAAGCAAAGACTTAAATTATAAATAGAACGATGAATACTACAGTGAATAAAACAACAGATAAAACAATGGATGAGACAATACATGGTAAATTGAGATGAGATGATGTGACGGGGCGGGGATGTGGTTAGGGTCACAAGAGAATGTTGATTTTGATGCTTTCATTGAGGCCTCCTGGCGATAGCGTGTCTAGTGTGTATATCCAGTAGTTTTCTCTTTCACACAACCGTTTGTAGCGTTCTGGCCAGTGGGGAGGGTGGGTGAAATAGATTTAATGACCCAAACGCGTAACCCTGAAGATGTTTGCCCGTGATGTTCTTTAAAATGTCTCGGTACGCTATGCTTATCAATGCCCTTCTCTACAAGGTTACGATGCTCACCAAACCGTTTGCGGAGCGGGCGTATAGTGCGGCCTACATAAAGCAGGCCGCAGGGACATGTGAGGCAATAGACCACATAATCTGAACCACAACTGAAAAAGTCGGGAATGACGTACAGTTTGCCTTTATGTTGGAAGTCTTTTTGCCTATGTGTGACATGAGCGCACGTGAGGCAGAGGGGCTTCTTACATTGATACATGCCTTTGATGTTAAAGAAGGTTAAAGGGGCACTGGTGGTGGGGCGTGCTGTTTTCACTTTACTGGGTGCTATTTGGGCCTTTATATTCTTGGCCCGTCTGTAGGTGACCAGTGGTTTATCACTTATGGTGGGTTTTAGATGCGGATCCTCACGCAGAATGGACCAGTGTTTGGTGAAGATTTTTTCCATTTGCTTAAATCTGTTGTGGTATTGTGTCACGAATCTGACAGGTTGGGTAGTGTCGTCTAAACTGGTTTGTCTCTTGTCCTTTCCACTGAGATAGTATTGAAAGGCGTCTTCTATGATGTGATCTGGGTAACCCTTGTCTTTGAATTTGGCTTTGAGTAGTTGACCATGAGTTTCATAGTCCTGTAAGCGCGTGCAGTTGTGTTTCAGGCAGCAGAACTGACTTTTTGGGATGTTTTTGACCCATCGTGGGTGGTGGTAACTGTTGCAGTGTAGGTAAGAGTTCCCTGAGGTGGATTTTGTATAGTTCTGGGCACAGATGGTGTTTTCATAGTGGAAGAGTTCCAGATCCAAAAAGGCCAGTTTGTTGTTGTCTGTGACTGATGTGAATGATAGACTCATAGTGTTGTTGTTGCAGTGTTGGACGAAGGATGGGATGGAGGTTTCTGGACCATCCCAGATAATGACCACATCATCTATGTAGCGCCCATAATAGACTATGTGGGGTGCATATGATCGCACATTACACCCTTACCCACCTCATGGTACAAAAAACTGAAACTTAACACTAAGTACCAAGAGGATTGCATCATCAAATATAAATTACAGAAGATACGCAGAGATTTTGATGATTACAATTCCAACAGGATCTACTGTTGGAAAAAACCCAGATGCAATACACAGCCCCCCAAATACACCAACTACCCCAATCTTCACACTCCATCAGGGCAAGAGAACCATACCCCGGTCCCCCTGATGGAATGCGTACCAAGGCCTACTACTGCCATTCTATCCTGTCAAGGCCCCTCCATCAAGCCATATAAACCACACAGGCCATCAGCATCTTTCAGACGACCACAGTCCACACGTACACCGAAAGAGGGCCACCATCGTCCACCACCCCCCGTGCCAGTTTCTTCTTCCAGTATACCCAAAACGTCCAAGAGTGTAAAGAAGAAACACCACACTGGCACCCGTACCCCCATCCCTTCTATACCGGTTACCCCCAAAGAGACGCAGACCGGCAGTGTCATATCAGATCACAGTACCTATGAGGATCCCCACTTATCCACTCTGGATTTCGGTATTGGGAATTTACATTTTACACAGCCCAAGATCACCCATATATCTGGGCCCACTCTAGATCACCCAAGCATCCACGCCACTTCACCACCCTCCATGAATAGCCCGACCATTAAACCTACATCCCCCACCCCTACCCCCTCTTTTTTAGTGATCACCCCCCAACCCTGCCCAAAAAGAAAGCTCACCGACGAGGCAGGAGAGGGGGGAGACACAGACACAAAAAGGAGGGAGAAGTTGCGCAGACTGTATAAATCTTCAACCTCTCTGATCACACCTTATCCATGCCCAAAAAATCTCTACTAGCATGTGGGCTCACCTTTGCCCCTACAGCATCTCCCAACCCATTTACTTTCTTCTTGGATCTAAATAGGTTCATTAGAAATATCACCATTAAACGATATTTCAACATTCAAGCCACCAAGAAAGGTAACGGTACCCAAACATTACTCCAGATACTATTAGTGACCACGCAGAATGCAGTACAACTACTGAAGACTCCTCCACCCTAGGACCTGCAGAACTCATAGCCCTAGACCAGTTAGAAGATCTCTACACCAACGACCAGATTGAATCTCTAACCCAACATCCTCTTACCTCTCCACTTATGTTACACACTAATTTCAAACCGAAATCTATCTTTTACCCCACTTTTGCTAAAGGACCATACGTCCAGACCTTCTATCAGGTTGTATATGCTGATATATTACGAATGTGTCAAATGTCCAACTCACGCACCAATCCACCATCTAACTTAACCCTCGCAGAACGCACAGCCCTAAAATCACTCACCAACAATAGGCAATTGGTTATCAAGCCTGCAGATAAAGGAGGAGGTATCGCAGTCCAGAACCGTGCAGACTACATGCTAGAAACAACCAGACTCCTATCTGACACATCCACGTACAAAAAACTTTCTGGAGATCCCTTACCCAAATTCTCTATTGAAGCACACAACCTAATAGACCGAGCTCAAGCAAATGGTATAGTTACTGCACCCAAAGCCGCTTTTCTTAAACATGACTTTTACAAAAGGCCCTACTTTTACCACCTTCCGAAGGTGCACAAAGATCCCAAACACCCCCCCGGTAGACCAATAGTGGTGGCCATGGAAAGCATAACCAGCTACTTTTCTATCTACATTGATCATTTTCTACAAAGTATAGTACAGAATCTACCCTCCTACATCAAAGACAGCATCCACCTTCTGAACATGCTACAATACTACTCCTGGAAACCCACATACCGCTGGCTCTCGCTAGGTGTGGTCTCCCTATACACATCCATTCCCCACAATGTCGGTTTGAAAGCTGTACAACACTACCTCAACAATGAACCATCACTCAACCCACGTCAGAACCAATTTTTACTGGAAATTTTAGAATTCTGCCTAACCCACAATTATTTCGAATCCCACAGAGACTTCTACATTCAAGCACAATGAACTGCCATGGGGGCCAATTTTGCCCCCAACTATGCGAACCTGATCATGGGTTACTGAGAGCTTCAATACATACACAACAATAACCCAAATGCGCCCCACATAGTCTATTATGGGCGCTACATAGATGATGTGGTCATTATCCGGGATGGTCCAGAAACCTCCATCCCATCCTTCGTCCAACACTGCAACAACAACACTATGGGTCTATCATTCACATCAGTCACAGACAACAACAAACTGGCCTTTTTGGATCTGGAACTCTTCCACTATGAAAACACCATCTGTGCCCAGAACTATACAAAATCCACCTCAGGGAACTCTTACCTACACTGCAACAGTTGCCACCACCCACGATGGGTCAAAAACATCCCAAAAAGTCAGTTCTGCTGCCTGAAACACAACTGCACGTGCTTACAGGACTATGAAACTCATGGCCAACTACCCAAAGCCAAAATTCAAAGACAAGGGTTACCCAGATCACATCATAGAAGACGCCTTTCAATACTATCTCAGTGGAAACGTGAAGGACAAGAGACAAACCAGTTTAGACGACACTACCCAACCTGTCAGATTTGTGACACAATACCACAAGAAGATTTAAGCAAATGGAAAAAATCTTCACCAAACACTGGTCCATTCTGCGTGAGGATCCGCATCTAAAACCCACCATAAGTGATAAACCACTGGTCACCTACAGACGGGCCAAGAATATAAAGGCCCAAATAGCACCCAGTAAATTGAAAACAGCACGCCCCACCACCAGAGTCCCTTTAACCTTCTTTAACATCAAAGGCATATATCAATGTAAGAAGCCCCTCTGCCTCACGTGCGCTCATGTCACACAGGCAAAAAGACTTCCAACATAAGGGCAAACTGTATGTTATTCCCGACTTTTTCAATTTTGGTTCAGATTATGTGGTCTATTGCCTCACATGTCCCTGCGGCCTGCTTTATGTAGGCCGCACTATACGCCCGCTCCGCAAACGGTTTGGTGAGCATCGTAACCTTGTAGAGGGCATTGATAAGCATAGCGTACCGAGACATTTTAAAGAACATCACGGGCAAACATCTTCAGGGTTACGCGTTTGGGTCATTGAGTCTATTCCACCCACCCTCCCCGCTGCAGACCGTTACAAACGGTTGTGTGAAAGAGAAAACTACTGAATATACACACTAGACACTTTATCGCCAGGAACAAGATAGAGGCTCCCATCATCTCATATAGAGTATGGTGGTCCCATCCCTTTTGGTAGAAATAGAAGTGAATGCCCCCTAGTTGGGACTTTAAATGGACCACCGACTCAAAGGTTGTATAAAAAATATTATTTAATGTAATAGATTAAAATACAAAAGACCACATATATGAAAAGGATGAACAACATGTGCTACATGAAACAAACCAAATACGTATTGTAAGATTGCATACAAAGTGAATGCCCAAATGCCTGACGCGTTTCCGGTATAAGGTGTTCCAATACCTTCCTCAGGGGCCAAGGGTTCAGAAAGTTTAATATTCAAAATAAATTCTATTATGGTGATTCAATGTTAGAAATACGCATTAGGGACCAGTAAGTCCATATTGACACTGCACGCCTCGCCATCAGTGGGAATTAAGAATATTAAGTGCGTTCTCTGGGTGCATGGCACCTGCGTAGTCTCATGGGGAGTGCTCCTATTGTAAGCTTCCGTTAGATGGAACAGAACAGCTCATTAAGAACACTGTTGTTGGGCTACACCGTTTTCATATGTAGATACTACTCACGTATGCGTTCGCTTCTGCATGCGAACTCGTCGGGACAGGTGCGTTAACATTTTTTTTTATTATTATTATTTATTTTACTTTTTATTTTTACACTGTTCTTTAAAGAAAAAAAATGTGTCACTTTTTTTCCTATTACAAGGAATGTAAACATCCCTTGTAATAGAAAAAAAAGTATGAGAGGACCAGTTAAATATGAAGTCTGGTGTCAAAAAGAGCTTGGATCTCATATTTACACTAAAATGCAATAAAAAAAAATAAAATGTTGTTTGAAAAATTTAAAAATAAAATGTCCCTTTAAGAGCTATGTGCGGAAATTACGTTTTGACGTCGCTTCCGCCCTGCAATGGTATGACGTCACTTCCGCCCTGCAATTGGTTAAAGTGTGACATGTTAGGTATATATTTACTCGACATAACATCATCTTTCACCTTATACAACAAAAATCATGCTAACGTTAGTATTTTCCTTTTTTTTCTTAATAAAACAGTTTTTTTTCCCCAAAAAACGAGATTAAAAAAATTGCTGCACAAATACCGTGTGACATAAAAAGTTGCAAAAACCACCATTTTATTCCACAGGGTGTCAGCTAAAACAATATATATAATGTTTGCGGGTTCTAAATAATTTTCTAGCAAAAAAAATATGATTTTTACATGCCTGGTTATCTCTCGCCTTGACTACTGCAACTCCCTCCTCATTGGCTTACCTTTAAATAGACTATCATGAATGCTGCTGCCAGACTCATCCACCTTACAAACTCAACAGTGTCTGCTACCCCTCTCTGCCAATCCCTCCATTGGCTGCCACTTGCCCAACCAATTAAATTCAAAATTTTAACAATAGGTTACAAAGCCATCCACAACTCTGCCCCCAGCTACATCACTAACCTAGTCTCAAAATACCAACCTAATCGCCCTCTTCGTTCCTCCCAAGACCTCCTACTCTCTAGCTCCCTCATCACCTCCTCCCATATCCGCCTCCAGGACTTCTCCCGAGCCTCGCCCATCCTCTGGAATTCGCTACCCCAATCTGTCAGACTGTCTCCAAATTTATCCACTTTTAGGCGATCCCTGAAAACTTTCCTCTTCAGAGAAGCCTATCCTGCCTCCATCTAACAACTGGACTATTTTCTCCATTAGCTCATCCCCCACAGCTATTACCCTTTTGTAAACTTGACCCTCCCTCTTAGATTGTAAGCTCTAACGAGCAGAGCTCTCTGATTCCCCCCTGTATTGAATTGTATTGTAATTGTACTGTCTGCCCTAATGTTGTAAAGCGATGCGTAAACTGTCAGCGCTATATAAATCCTGTATTATAATAATAATAATAATGTAGGAGAGAAGTGTCAGAATTGGCCTGGGTGGCAAGGGGTTAATTACCATAAGTAATATACAAATAATTATTATATATTGTTTTTAAGGTAATTTACTATATTTTTAAAATCTATAATTCTATAAATCTTATAACTTCCAACCAGTAATTTCACAGTAAATAGATAAATAGTAAATTATTATGTTACAACATATAACATATAAATATATGATTTAGCTTGAATATAATAGTACCTTTTCAGCAGGCAGCAGATTCTCATGATCCCTCTTAACTGTGTGAGAAAAACATGGAATTGTGGATACATTTTATACACATAAACACATTTTTTTTCCTTGTAGTTAACAGGGCTGGGCTGGAAGGGAGCATTTGTCTTTTAGACACATGCCCCTTCTATGACACTGCAGTGAGAGGCGTGCCTCCACTGCAGTATTTTTATTGGACGGCTGGGACCAATGGTACTTTACCATTGGTCCAAGACTCCAAGTTGTGTATTGAGCTCAGTGCCTCTGACAAGAAGTAAGAGGCACTGTGAGCTCAACCTCTCAGTCTGCTGCAAACAGAGTGTGTCAGCTTGTATTTAAAGTGGCCGCTCTGTATTTAGTTTCTGAAAGGCTGCGCACATTTGGGGTCTCTATGACCAGAGGTCGCCGAGCTTTGACCTTTTTTTTTTAATGTTCATGGCAGGTGAGGTCCACCTGCCTCTCCTGACTGCATGCCCCTGCTTACCACTGCACCCCTCTTCCACCGCTAACATTTGCAACCCTTGCCCACCTATGCAACCTCTGTCCACCGATGTCCCACATCACCACCACTGCTCACCCCACTTCCACAACTGCACCCTTCCCCTTTGCACACCTCTGTCACTACTGCACTGATGCACACCCCCCAAAGCCCCCCCACCGACACACACAACACACACACCTCGGCGACCACTGCATTCCCCAACTCCACACATTCCCAACATACCACTATTCCACCCCCCTCCCCCTATGCACACTTCTACCACCTGCTGTTTAATACTGTGCTGGCTTGTTGATAAATGTATACTGCATAGTGGGCTGTTCCCCCAGGTGATGAGTTGCAGTTGCGATTAAATGGTGGGCAGGTGTGGGCACATGCTCCAGGTTCCCTGTCTTAGTGATGCCACTGACAGACAGCAATAAAGCCCTAGCCCTGACCCTGAGCCCTGACCCTGACTGTCCCCATCTCCTTATCTAAACCTACAAAAAAGGTTTTGGCTTTAGATACACTTTAAGATGTAAAGCATGTGTAAAGGTGATTAGAGGCACATTAAAAAGGGCAGCTTTGCCGGCAAACTGGCATTTCTATACATGAAAAATGCATCCAAAAACTAAAAAGAAAAACAAGATAATGAAGAGTTTTGGATAGGCCTGATCACTGTTATTGATGCTCTGATTGTCAAGATGAAAAGTTTCTATACTTAGATGTTACAGTTTGTTCTTAATTATATTTTGTATGATGCGACCTTTATATATTATTTTCAATAAGTACAGCTTGGTTTCAAGAGAACAAGTGCTGTGAACTGTGAAAATTGACATTTTGGAGTATCAAGATAAGACTTCATTTTACCATGACATTAAATAATGTCAGGGTTTTGGATGAAGATTTTCTGCTTCCAAAATCTTGCTTGGAGACTTTACATAGAATTGTTCCACATATGTAACAATGAAAACTGACTGAGAGAGGAACCAAGAAGAAAATGACATGTGCCCATAGAAGAGTCAAACTCATTAGAACAATGCATACTAAATCTGAGTACAGCAATTACATTAAAGTGTATTAACATTGAAATTACTAATCAAATATTTTCTGTGATGATTTAACACGGGCCCGTTATAGCATTATCATCCTTTATGTATAAATTAAGAATATTTTTCTTGGATCGGGGCAGTGGTAGCAAAGAGAAAGTCTTCAATCCCTCAATACACCTAATTATTTTAAATATTGAGGGAAATGTGTGTTAACCACTTGCCCTCCGGAAGGTTTATCCCCCTTCATGACCGGGCCTATTTTGCAAAACGGCACTGTGTTATTTTAAATGACAATTGCGCGGTTGTGCAACACTGTACCCAAATAAAATGTATGTCCTTTTTTTCTCACAAATAGAGCTTTCTTTTGGTGGTATTTGATCACCTCTGCGTTTTTTATTTTTTGCGCTATAAACAAAGAAAAGACCGACAATTTTGAAAAAAAAAAAAAAACAATTTCTTATTTTCTGCCATAAAATATATCCAATAAAAATGTTTTTGGTAAAAAAAATCCCAATCAGCATATATTGATTGGTTTGCGCAAAAGTTAGAGCGTCTACAAACTATAGGATAGATTTATGAATTTTGTTTTTTTATAAGTAATGGCGGCGATCAGACTTATAGCCGGACTTTGACATTGCAGCGGACAAATCAGACACAAAGTGACACTTTTTGGGACCAGTGACAATAATGCAGTGACCAGTGCTAAAAATATGCACTGTCACTATACTAACACTGGCAGGGAAGGGGTTAACATCGGGGAGGGGAGATCAAATGGTTAAATGTGTTCCTAGGGAGTGCTTGCTAACTGTGTGAGGATGCTTGTACTGTGGGAAGGCAGAGATCTGTGTTCTTGCTTAGCAGAAACACATGATTTCTACCTCCCCTTCTCACAGGACAGTAATCTGCCTTGTTTACATAGGCAGATTGCCATTCTGTCTCTCTCGGGAATAATCAGCGGGTCCCAGCAGACATTACATCCGCCGGACCCACTGATTGGCTCCTGCAGTGTCTAATCACAGCGGGAGCTTGTCGCTGGCGGCGCATTTGCATGCCCCAGACCTGGAAGTGCAGTATCAAGTACATGATCTTGTGTATAGGAGCCGCTTTGCGGCCGTATATATACAGTATACGGTTGGCAAGTGATTAACTAATATCTGTGGTCTAAGAGGAGCACATTATTAAAGTATACACTGATCAGATATAACATTATGACCATTGACAGGTTAAGTGAACAGCATTATCCCATTACAATGGCAATCTGGAATATATTAGGCAGCGAGTAAACATGTTGTCCATGAAGCTGATGTGTTGAAAGCAGAAAAAATAGGCATAGCAATTTTTTGTGTATAGGACTACGTAGATCGTAGACTGGTTGGGGTGCCCATGCTGACAACCAAAAGCACCTACATGGGGTATGTGAGCATGAGAACTGGACCTCAGAGCAATGGAAGAAGGTGGCCTGGTCTGATGAATCATGTTTTCTATAATGTGTATAGCCGGGTGTGTGCTGCTTACCTGGGGAAGAGATGGCATCAGAATACACTATGGGAAGAAGGTAAAAAGAGGCAGTGTGATGCTTTGGGCATTGTTCTGCTGTGAAACTTTGGGTTTTACCATTCATGTGGATGTTACTTTGACATATACCACCTACTTAAACATTGTTGCTGACCAAGTACACCTCTTCATGGAAAAAGAATTCCCTGATGGTAGTGGTCTGTTCCAGCCAGGTAATGCGCCCTGCCACACTACAATAATGGTTCAAGAATGGTAAAGGGAACAAAACAACGAATTTGAACTTGGCTTCAAATTCTCCAGATTTCAATCATTGAGCATTTGTGGAATGTGCTAGAAAAACAAGTCCAATGCATGGAGGCCCCACCTTACAAGTTAGAGAACTTAAAGGATCTACTACTGATGGCTTGGTGCCTCAGTGTACCTTCAGAGGAGTAGTGGTATCCCTGCATTGATCGGTCAGTGGCAAAAGTAGGACATACTCAAAATTAGGTTGGTGGTCACAAAGTTATGGCTGATCAGTGTAAGGAAACCCAGTCACTAAAAACTCATAAAAGCCATACCATGTCAATGTTATTTTAAAAGAAAGTTTTAATATCTTTAAATCTGGGAATTTCATTAAGATAATACCTTGTGATCCTGCAAACAAGGTCCTTGTTTAGACACTTTCTGTTATAGCGTGACAACCCTTTGTACCTGTCTCCAAAATGTGCTTCTGCATTGCCCCCCTCACATGGGACACAAATGGCTATGCAGCCATCGGTTGAGTGCTTGCAGAGAGAAATCAATATAAAGAAGCTGTAAGATATTAGCAGCATAGAGATGTAACAAAGGATAAAAAGGTTAAATTTGTATTTTAATTTAAAACAAACAAATGTGTATTTGATGCACAGGGCTATACCAAGCTAAAGGTCAGTTAATAAGGGGTTACATCTCCTTTAAAACATTGGCGTGTGATCATGTACCAAGGGGAACAAACCGTTTTAACATGTATATTAGTATTAATAATATAATGTATAATATAATAATGCATTATATCATACGTGTACATCTATATGATGATTATACCTGTAAGTAAAGATTTTTACTAAAATTGACATGTAGATGTTAAACCAACCTGTGCTATGTGTATAATAAAGTTCATATCCTTTGGCTACATTTTTAAGCTTTTATTTGGAGCTTTGCAATTGCAATGCAGAAATATGCCTCCCACCCCACTTTTTGCCTTAGTGCACAACCATCATTATAAATTAGGAACTCAACAGCCACTTGTACATGGCTGATGAGTTCTTACTAGGCTTGATTGCTGTCAGAATGATTACACAAAATGTAATCATTCTCTGGAGTTCATTCACACCTGAGTCTTCAGCGGCTCTAGGCTCTATCTAAAGCTGTGATCTGATGGGGGAGCATTTTAACTTTCATCTGCCTTCTGTAATTTTCTTACCTAAGTGATTGTGTCTTCACATGCATTGTAATGTCACTAGTATATGATGTATATAAAAGGGATTGTCTACTATTTGTGTAAAATTTGTCAAACGTTTCTGCTCTCCCAAGCATTCTCCCCCATATTATATACAGTACTTCTAATGCTCTAAAGATGAAAAGGTCCTGAACAGTAAGCCATCTGTTCTAAAATGTTATTTGACATAATGAAAGGCGAGGTGGTTGAGGGACAGTATGTTTCACTTTGCATTCTTTCTTTTTTGGGAAACTAAGTGTATACAAGCAAATAACGAAGGCTCACTTAAGGTGCGAAATCTAAGTACAAACTGGTGTTCACCAGAGCTCCTGATGTGGAAATGGGTGTATGTGCTTGTTAGCACCAGGTCGCGGTCCTCGGGATCACCCCACCAGGAGGTGAGCAAGCGGGGTTCAGTAGTGGATATATCAGGTAAGGATCAAACAAAAGTGTAGTCAGTAAACAAGCCAATGGTCAATAACAAGTAGTTGCAGGCTGGGATCAAGCTGAAGCATAGTGGAGGAACAAGCCAAGGGTCAGTAACGAGTGGTAGTAAACATATGGACATCAGCAGGAAAGACAAAAGTGAGATACTGGCTGGAGAGAGCACCATAATCTGCCAAGCAGCAAGTGCAGAGACATGGCTTAAATCAGGAAATTTATGGGAGGAGCAAAGAGTTCAAGGTTCAAGACAAACAAGGTTCAAGGCAGGATCATTCAAGGAATTGTCCAGAGACCTGTCCAGCATCTCAGGTAGCTCAGCGAGAAGAGTTAGACACAGCAGAAGTCCCAAGTTCAAGTCCAGGCCCTGACACTAAGGTGGAATCCAGTCCAGGTTTTTCAGGTCACCTTGGCAGTGTAGGATTCGAAATGGGTTTCACGTCCCACTTCTGACCAGCAGCAGGTGAAATAAATAGGGAAGGGCTGGAGTAGGAGGTTTCTCTAGCCTAGGACTCAGAAGGCTTCCTGAGAGAACTACATTGCTAAATCGCTCTGTAAGAAAAAGGTTTGCAAAAGACTTGTTTTTGTTGATAGCTGGGAGAAGCCCTTCACTTGTGAGAGATGAATCTGTACTGTTTAGTTAGTACCTGGATGGCAAGGATTTATTTTCAGTTTTATTTGTTTTCCATGCAGCCTTTAAATAAAACTGACTACAAGTCAGAATTTTAAGAAAAGACCTGCCTGAGTTTTTCTCAGGGAAGGTGATCCCCACTTGAGCTAACCCCCACATATGGTGGATTTGACCGGCAAGTTCATGAGCAATTGAAAAGATGGAGGATGTGATAAGGGCCTTGTTGAAGGCCACTGCAACCCATCAGGAAAGCAACAACCAGTGTACAGAGATGCAGCAGAAGAGATGCAGCAGAAGGCCACTTTGTGGAGGCCCAGCAAGAAGACCAAGAGCTCCTCAAGAAGGTGGCCCAGTAGCTCATAGAATTGAAGAAGGGCTCAGCAGGTCCACTAATGGTGTAACAGAAATTGGTGTGTGCCTGCTATTACCTCCAAAAGTTGACACCTCCTGATTTGGAAGCCTACCTCACAACTTTTGAAGGTTTGCTGCTTGGGAAGGATAGCAAAAAGAACAATGATCGGGATTGCTACCTTTTCTAAAAGGTGAACCCCAAAAAGCCTTTTATGACCTGGAACCAGATGCTGCCCGGTATTATGAGACACTGAAGGCTGAAATTCTTGCACATCTGGGTGTCACCATTGAGATCCGGGCTCAACGGGTTCATTAGTGGTAGTATAGTAATGACAAGCCAGCCCGCTCCTAGATGTTTGATCTGATACATCTCACCAGGAAGTGGTTGCAGCTAGAGACCTCCTCCCACTGCTCCCCATATTGTTCAATGATGCGCAGTGGATCTGAAGGGGTCCTGGCATCCTGTGTGTCCCATATACATAGTAAATAGTTCCTCCCACATTCTGAGGCTCTCTTTCTAGCCATTCTAATGACCCTGTGAGAGTAGCCCCTCTCCCAGAACCTCATATACATTTTATCTGCTTTCTCTCTGTAATCTTCAACACGAGTGCAGTTCCTGTAAATCCACAGGAACTGTCCTGTGTGAATGCCTCAGATCAGAGGTTCTGGGTAGTGGCCAATGGCTTGTAAAAGTGTAAACAGCTGTCTCTGAAAGTTTTTGTTATTAGCCAGCACACTTGAATACAAGACCTTGGAAGAAAATTGCTGGTGCATATGATCTGGGAGTTTACTGGTCATGCCCATGGAGGGACTATGACCAAGGAGTAGTGAGCTATCTATATGGAATTTTTAAGTGAACTGATGTATGGCCAGCCCTGTATATAGCTGTGAACTAATTGATCTACATAAAATCACGGCGATTAAGCCCAGGTACATATTTAGCATGTCTTCCCGCTAAACTTCACAAGTTATACTACCTCCTTTCCATCTGCTTATGCAAATTCTGAGCTTGGTTCTGTCCCTATGTGCCAGCTGCTACTATTGCTGCTTTTCTGCCTAGCCTGTAGTGCCTATATGTGTATCTGCAGATTGCTACTATTAAAGTGTAGTCCACCTAGTACAGCCTTGGATGGACTTAGAATGGGTATTGCTACTGTCCCAATTATATGACCATTAAGGAATCATGTCTGGACATTTGAAGCTTACTTTAACTAGCTGGTGATATATTTAAAATTGGGCTTTATATTGGTACCTCATGCAAAACAAACATATAGAACAAAAAGCAAAACTAACAGACTTTACTGGTACCAGCGAAGGACTTAACCACATTGTCAGGTCACCTGAGGCCAGGTGACAGATGCACACTGTTGGGGTCAGGAGTGCACAGCTAAGGTAGTTGACCCTATGGCTGACTGCTGCGGATAGAACTCACGCTCACGGTAGGCTACAGGAGGATATAGAGGAAGCAGCAGCCCAGGACAACAAGGTATAGTCAGGAGATAAGCTAAAGGTCTGGTCAACTAGCAGACAAGGATAGAGAGAGAAAAGGCCAAAGGTCAGGGTAACAAACAGGCAGGGATAGTCAAAGAACAAGCCAAGATTGGAAACAGACGTAGAGCACACGGCAAGCAGGAGACAGGAAACCAGACACCCAATATTGGTCGGGCAAGGAAGGCTTGGACAGCACAGTGTTAAATAGTGTTTCCTGTAGAGCCTAGGGTGGAGCCACACTGAGGGGAGATTACTTAACCATGCCGGTGTGAGAGTGCAGGCCCAAGGCTGATACACAGAGGTAAGCAGACAGACAGGGTATGAAAGTATCACTGGCGATTCATGACAGTACCCCCCCCCCCCGTTATGAGCCCCCCTCCCCTGCTTGGGACCAGGCTTGGAGGGGAACTTCAAATGAAACTTCCTTAGAAGACGAGGCGTGAAGATTTCAGATGCAGGAATACAAAACCTCTCCACTAGGGCTGGGAAAAAAAATAGATTTAAATCTTGAATCGAGTTGAGAGGTCAAATAGATTCAAAATTTAAGCAAATCGATTTTTTTAGATTTTGTTTTTCACCGCGCTGGTGCCGAGGCGCTGCGGGCATGAGTTTTTAGGTGAGGCCGCGGCTTCGGCCTAGTCCGCGGCTACGGCCGGACGCTGCGGACTAGGCCGAAGCCGCGGCCTCACCTAAAAACTCATGCCCGCAGCGCCTCCGGACCGGCGCGGACACCGCGCCGGGCCTGAAGAGCTATGGGCAAGGAGTTTTTAGGTGAGGCCACGGCTTCCGCCTAGTCTGCCAGGCCGGATGCCGCGGACTCGCCTAAAAAATCATGCCCGAAGTGCCTCAGGACCAGCGCGGTTTCCAAAAAAAAACTTGATTCGAATCGTAAATCGAGTTTTTTTTAAGAGAATCGAAGATTTTTTTTTTAAAGAAAATCTCCCAGCCCTACTCTCCTCAGGACCAAAACCTTTCCAATCCATGAGATATTGAAGAACACCTTTACAGAAGCGAGAATCCAAAATTTGACTAACCTCGTACTCCTGATCATCCTCAGAGACTGGAGCCAAGGTAGGGAGAAGACAGGAGAACTTATTGAGAAATAAAAATTTCAGAAGGGATACATGAAAGGAGTTTGTGATCCTAAAGCTTTATAGGGATCTGGAGTTTAAAACAAACAGGATTCAGCTTTGAAATGATATTGTAAGGACCAATGAATCTTGGGGCAAATTTCAGAGAAGGAGCTCGGAGTCTGATGTTTCTGGTGGAAAGCCAAACTTTGTCTCCTGGCTGTTTAGGCCTGCGACGGTCAGCAATACCCTTGAATTTGTTGGCAGCTGTCTGGAGGGAATCATGAACGTCAACCCACATGGAATGGAATGATTCCTGAACGGTAGCTAAAGCTGGGTTGTCGGAAGAACAGGTCATAGGAAGAGGGAGCTGAGGATATCTTCCATAAACAGTGACAAAGGGTGTCTTCTGAGAACTGACGTTGACATGATTATTGTGAGAGAACTCTGCCCACGGGAGTAGTGATGCTCAATCATCGTGATGAGCCGAGACCAAGGTATGGAGAAAGAGCTCTAACTCCTGATCAACCCTCTCAGTCTGACCATTGGATTGAGGATGGTACGAAGACTTAAAATCCAAGGTAATGTTGAGGGAATTGCAAAAGGCTCTCCAAAAGCGAGAAGTAAACTGAACACCCCTGTCCGAAACCAGACGGGAAGGGACTCCATGAAGGCAAAAAATCTCTCAAACAAAAATGGGAACTGTGACAGACCTAGCCGGGAGAGAGACTTTTGGAGGGGACTGAATGCTACCCTCTTGCTGATCGATCGTGGGCCCTGGCATTTAGGGGAACGGTGCTCTTTGTGAGCGGTATGCCTGGGGACCCTTGAGTTGGTATTACTGTGGATTCGGGTCCTGGTCCCCCAGGACACACAGACTCTGGGGACCCTGGATTTGCCATATTAGAAATAGTGGCTGATTCATAATGCTGGGACAGATACTGTTAGGAGATGCTGATGTAAATTCCAGCCACCTGTCTGTCTGTTGCCTGCTAGAATGTGTATTGTAAATAAGTCTCTAGTATGGGATCTAAGAGTCATTAGATCCCCATTGTTGTTTGTGTTAATTAACTCTGCTATTGTGATAATGTTGATTGGGTTTTCTGAGCTACAAGATGGCCAGCCTGGCCTAAAGGTCATGTCTGAGTCATCTAGGCTGTCTAAAGGGATTAGTTTATTAGATCATGTTAATTAGGTTAATTAGGTTACAGCTGTATTGTTAGAGTAATATGAGCAGGAGGTCTGCACCTCCTCTTTTATTGTATAAAAGAGACTGTATTCCTGTCAATAAAGAGAGATTCCTGGTTGAACTTACAAACAGCCTGCCTGGTGTTTGTTCTGAGGTATCACAACTGGGTTAGTACGGCACATAGCTGTAGTTCTAATCTCGGAGCATCGGATGACCGAACAATCAGATGTTGCGATCTGCAATCTGATTCTATACCAGCAGAGGAGTGTCGGGAGAGTGGAACCGAGTGAGCAAGGGGCTCGTTACATTGGTTGGCAGCGGTGGGATTTGCTCTCCAGTTACTGGGACACTCCAAACCAGCCTGCAGGAGAGCCACGCTGAAAGACTTACTTGAGAGCCGTGAAGGGAATGGTGGGATCGTGCTTCCTTTCCGTGAACACATCCAAACCATCACCTGGATCCAAGGTCCAGATAGCAGGAGAGGAGAGATACCAGCCACCATGGATGAGGAATTCAGAAGGAGGTTGCGAGAGATGCAGATACAGCACAGAGGACCAGTATCAGAGCAGGTCCTGCTAGGATGGTTTGATTCTATCCGCTGCGAACTCTGGAAGGAAGCGCTAGCCCGTGAGCAGCGAAACCAGGGAAAAGTTCTCCCCTCCATCCATGTAAGGTACTGGTCACAGTATAAAGGGCGAATGCTATTATTGGGGGAACAGCCGAACCAGGAGTGGACAGCCGAGTTAAGCAGGCTGATCCGAGCAGAAATGTGGTTGGACGAGAGCTACAGAGCCCTCCGGTGGTATGTAGCCCAAGTGTGCCCATGGACAGCGGATGACAGCCCCACGGAAGGCTTTGACTACGATGGCCTGGGATTATTATACTGGAGGCTGTCCGAGGACCCTGACTTTGGGAGTGATCGGGAGTGGCGTTTAGAGGAAATAATGGAGCACAGAGAGCGAAGACTGAATGTCTCAGAAGTGCACTGGGCACAGGAAGATTTGGAGTTTCTGTCCATTCAGGAATGGGAGCTTGAGATTGCCTACAGACAGCTGCTAGACTCTGCTCAGCAGCAGGGTGGGGCTCCCTTTGCCTGGGACTATCAGGAAATACCAGTTGACAACTCTGAAATCCTGTCTGAAGAGTTGACAATGTGGCAGTGTAACAGTGTACTTTGCCAACCTGCCCCCGCAGCTATGGAGGCGGAGGTCTTATGGCGGATGCAGCAAGTGCTGACTGACCTTGATGAACCTGTTTCTGCATTGGATGATCTTGGATGGAGGAATGTGCCTGTCCAGCAGCATGCCAGAGAATCGGCAGTGGAAAATCTGAAGATTGCCGTCCCCAAACCTGAAGTGCTGACAACAGGGCAGAGCTCTGCTAACCTCTGCCCAGCACTGATAGCATCTTCTGGGTTCCAGGGACAGGAAATTGTGAACCTTTACCCCCAGACACCAGTTGCAGAGACAGGGGATGTGATAGACTTTTCTGCTGAGGAAGAACAACCTGGTGAGCCTCCAGCAGAAGAAGTGCTGTTATTAGGGCCAAACTTCACTGTGCTCTGCCCAGCACCAACAGAAGTATCTGTGAAGTTACAAGGAACTTCCCCAGCTGAAGCGCTGGCAACTGGACAGAGGGTCCAAGATCTCTGCCCTACACCTGCGGCGGTTCCGGAGGCTCAGGGTGAGAAGGAGGTGGTCACTTCCCAGCAGCAGATCAGGATACAGGGGGAGAAGGGAGAGGAGGTGTTCGTCGTCCCTCCCCAACAGTTGACCAGGGTGGAGGAAGGGGTCTTTCCTCCCAAGCAAAGATCCGTGCACCTGGGAGACAGTACCACAGACATATCGTCCCAACATCCAGATGAGGGAATGGAAAAGGAAGCAGCCAGCTCACCTCCCCAATGGCAGCTACACAGTTTGGGAGTGGAGGAAGCCAGCCTCCTGCCCCAACAGTTAGCCGGAGCAGATGGTGTGGGGTTTCCAGCAGAGGGGCTGGCAACAGGGCCGAATACTGCTGGACTCTGCCCTCAACTAACAGAGGATGGATTTCCTGTGAAGGTGGATGGGACTTCAGTCTCCATCTGTATACCCCAGGGATGCTGGGCAGTCAGCCCAGATCCCCAACAGCATGACGGAGTGAGCCCAGACACCCTGTCTTCTCTCCAGCGGCAGAAAGGACTCCAGGAAGAAGGGCCAGTCCAGGCCTCTCCCCAGCGGCAGATATGTTCTCTGATAGAGGCAGAGGTTGGCTGGGTGAGTAATGCTGTGTTTGAAACAATTTGTTTGGGGTACTGTGTGGGTACAGGCATTAGAGGACTGGAACTACTGACTAACTTCGGAGTCAACTCGTCTGGGGTCTCCTCCTGTGTTAGTCTCCGGCCGAAAGGGGAGAAATGTGACAGATCTAGCCGGGAGAGTGACTTTTGGAGGGGACTGAATGCTAGCCTCTTGCCGATCGATCGTGGGCCCTGGCATTTGGGGGAACGGTGCTCTTTGTGAGCTGTATGCCTGGGGACCCTTGAGGTGGTATTACTGTGGATTCGGGTCCTGGTCCCCCAGGACACACAGACTCTGGGGACTCTGGATTTGCCATATTAGAAATAGTGGCTGATTCATAATGCTGGGACAGATACTGTTAGGAGATGCTGATGTAAATTCCAGCCACCTGTCTGTCTGTTGCCTGCTAGAATGTGTATTGTAAATAAGTTTCTAGTATGGAATCTAAGAGTCATTAGGTCCCATTGTTGTTTGTGTTAATTAACTCTGCTATTGTGATAATGTTGATTGGGTTTTCTGAGGTACAAGACGGCCAGTCTGGCTAAAGGTCATGTCTGAGTCATCTAGGCTGTCTAAAGGGATTAGTTAATTAGCTCATGTTAATTAGGTTAATTAGGGTACAGCTGTATTGTTAGAGTAATATGAGCACCTCCTCTTTTATTGTATAAAAGAGACTGTATTCTTGTCAATAAAGAGAGATTCCTGGTTGAACTTACATACAGCCTGCCTGGTGTTTGTTCTGAGCTATCACAACTGGGTTAGTACGGCACATAGCTGTAGTTCTAATCCCGGAGCATCGGATGACCGAACAATCAGATGTTGCGATCTGCAATCTGATTCTATACCAGCAGAGGAGTGTCGGGAGAGTGGAACCGAGCGAGCAAGGGGCTCGTTACAGGAACCAAGGCAGGAGCAGAAGGGAGACCAGAAAGAGGAACCAAATGGGCCATCTATCTTGGAGAATCGATCAATTACCACCCAAATGATCGTATTTTTCTCAGAAGGTGGAAGATCGGTGATAAAGACCATGGCAATGTGAGACCAAGGCTCCTTCGGAATGGGCAAGGGCATGAGAAGACCAGCAGGAGCTTGTGTGGAGGACTTAGACTGGGCACAGACATGAAAAGCCTTAACATAGTCTTTAACATCAGAATGAAGAGTAGGCCACCAGTAGTGGGGCCCCGGCATGACCTGCCACCTTGGAATCAAGAACGAAGGATCTTAGTTCTTAACTTGGTTGGAACGAAGGTCTTACCAGGAGGAATTTTTGAGTCCAGGGTAGAATGGGCAAGAACACATGAGGCAGAAATGATCGACTCAGGTTTGGAGGTGGGCTCCTCATCCTGAATCTTAAAAGACCTAGAGCATGCATCAGCCCGACTGTTGCAGTACCCAGGTTTGTACGTAATAGCAAAATTGAAACGGGAAAAGAAAAGACTCCACCTGGCCTGCCTGGGATTCAGTCGTTTGGCATTCTTTAAGTACTGCAGATTTTTATGGTCAGTGAAAATTGTTATGGAGTGCAGGGAACCCTCCAAGAGATGACGCCACTCCTTCAATGCCAATTTGATCGCAAGTTCCCAATCACCAATAGCGTAATTTTTATCTGCCTGAGAAACATTTTTGGATAAAAATGCACATGGTTGACGTTTGCGCTCAAAGGATTGAAGAAGCACAGCTCCCACCCCAGTCGAGGAAGCGTCCACTTCAATAAAAAATGGATCCCCAGTGTTAGGTCGCCTCAGCAAAGGTCCAGAAAAAAACCTGTTTCAAGTCATGAAACACAGAGACAGCTTCAGGGGTGATAATAGGTGCAGCAATGAAAGAGTAATTCCTAATGAACTGCCTGTAATAATTAGTGAACCCATGAAAGTGCTGTGTGGTGTTGAGGCTTGTGGGAAGAGGCCATTTGCTAATGGCAAAGACTGTTCCATGATCCATACGAAGACCCAAGCTAGAGATAAAGCATCCCAAAAACAGAACTTCGTAACATTCAAAAGAGTATTTCTCCAGCTTGGCATACAGATTGTTTCTGTGAATGAGCAGATTTTTCGAAAAGATGAGAATGTCATTCAGATAGATGACAACACACTGTCAAAGCAGATCCCTGAAGATCTCGTTGACAACGTTTTGGAACACAGCTGGGGCATTACACAGACCAAGGGGCATAACCAAGTATTCATAATGCACATCTCTAGTGTTAAATGCCGTTTTCCATTCATCACCCCTCCGTATCAGATTGTATGAACCCCTGAGATCCAACATAGTGAAAATGGAGGCGCCTTTCAATCTGTCGAACAGTTCCAATATTAAGGGTAAGGGGTATCGGTTTTTGTTTGTCAGAGCATTTAAGGTCCCATCCTATGGCTACAAAAAAGAACCCTGATCTCACAAGGGATGAGGATTCCGAATGAACCCTCTCATTAGATTCTCCACAACATACTCAGACGGGCAGGGTTGCGCCGGGATCAAGGTCAATGGCACAGTCAAAAGGCCTGTGAGGAGGAAGTACCTCAGCCGATTCTTTGCAGAATACATCCCAGAACTCACTATATGCAACAGGAAGAGCAGGAGACACTGATGTGGTGGCCACAGGAATTCTCTCCTTTGGGGTAACCTTGAGTAGGCAGGACGAGAAACAAGAGGGACCCCAAGCCAGGATCTGCCCAATAGTCCAATCAATGTGTGCTGAATGAAGCTGTAAGCAAGGAAGACCCAATACAATGGTGGTTGAGGCATTAGGTAGCACGAGATAGGAAATCCACTCCTGGTGGAGTACCCCTATAGACATCTTGACAGGGAGGGTCTGGAAGTGGATGGGCCTCCCAGGAAGAACAGTACCATCAATCGCTGAGACCACCAGTGGAGTAGTGAGATGTGAAAGAGGAAAATTCATGGAAGACGCAATTCTCCAGTCCATGAAATTTCCAGTGGCTGCGGAATCCAGGTAGGCCGCGACTGCATGAGGGGAAGCGCTGACATGGAGGAGCACAGAAAGAAGGAGACGGGATGATGAAGATGATTTTCCTGGGTCCAATATTCCACCTTCCAGATGTATTAGACCCGTGTTTCTTGGACAGAGATAGCAGGTGTCCCAAAAATGACCTTTGCCTCCACAGTAGAAACACAAGCCCAGAGTTCTGCGCCTAACACGCTCTTCAGGAGGTAACCTAGTCCAGTCCAGCTGCATAGGTTCCACACCTGGCGAGGGATGCCCCACGCATCGAGGAGAGGGGAGCTCAGGCTGGCTAAGGACCATGGAGTACTGACGCCTTTTCTCTAGGGTCCTCTCCTGGAAGCAAATATCGATCTGATTGCAGAGGGAGATAACATCATCCAGACCTGAGGGAATGGTTCTTCCTGCCAACTCATCCTTCACTCTGTCAGAGAGGCCTTGTAAAAAGGTTGCAACTAAGGCCTCATTATTCCAGCTCAGCTCAGCAGCTAAAATGCGAAAGTGAAGGGCATACTGTCCCACCGAAGAAGACTCTTGACGGAGACGAAAAAGGGCACTGGCCACAGAAGAGACGCGGCCTGGTTCCTCGAAAATATTCCGGAAGTGTTTCAGGAAGTTAGATAAGCTGGAGACCATTGAATCATTCCTCTCCCACAGAGGGGCAGCCCAGGCTAAATCCTTGTTGATCAGGAGGGAGATAATATAGGGTACTCTTGCTCGATCAAAGGAAAAGTTTTTTTAGGCTGGAGCTCAAAATGGATGGTGCACTGACTAAGAAACCCCCTGCAGGCCTTGGAGTCAGAGAAACGAGAAGGAGTTGGTAGATGCAATAAATTTGTGGTAGGGACCGTAAGCAGAGTAGGTACAACCGCCGGCTGTGATTGAGGTTGTTGAACCTGGCATCCAAAGAAGGCCTGAAGCTGTTCAAAGCAGGAGGCCAAACCTTGCAGGAATTGCATCACTTGGGTCTGATTAGACTTCTGTGTCTCGAGTCTGCGGACTACGCCCTGTAGCTGGTCAACGGCAAGTAGCAGCACATCAGCCAGGTCCATGGCCCAAGCAAACTGTCAGGTCACCTGAGGCCAGGTGAGGGATGCACACCGTTGGGGTCAGGAGTGCACCGCTAAGGTAGTAGACCCTATGGCTGACTGCTGCGGTTGGAATTCAGGGTGGTTTAGGAAAGCAGGTCCACTGGAGCACTAACACGGATCCCACTGGGAGCTAGAGCATAAGATTTCCCAGGGCGTGGAGGGAAGATTACTTAACCATGCAGGTGTGAGAGTGCAGGCCCAAGGCTGATACACAGAGGTAAGCAGACAGACAGGGCATGAAGGTATTACTGGTGATTCATGACAGTACCCCCTGTTATGAGGCCCCCCCCCGCTTGGGACCAAGCTTGGAGGGGAACTTCAAATGAAACTTCCTCAGAAGACAAGGCATAAAGATTTCAGATGCAGGAATCCAATACCAGCTAGACCACACTACTCCCTGGTGACCACACACGGCGGCGTCCTCTTGCTACCTATTTTATGTCCTTCTTACTCTACAAAAGGTAAGACCAGCCTGCTATTTTCAGCATTCTTTCTCCTCTTTTCGGCCGTTTGGCGTTATACCTTGGCGTCAATCTACTATTGCCTTTTTCTCTTTAGTCTTTAGGTTATTGGCTACCAGAGCAAATACTTCCTTCCTCCTTTGGCTATTGGACATTTGTGCTTATTATTAACAAAAATACATGACGCTTGCTCACTCACACTGCCATTACAGAATATACCTATAACCCCTGTTTGTGTCTACCATTACTTCCCTGTTGAATCTAATGTGAACCACCCTATCACGCTTGTGATTGTGTGTCTATTTTGAGCTCATGGTAAGCTTTTTTCCTGATATATACACATATACTTTGTTTAATAATATAAATAGCCTTATTGATATACAGATAGAAAAGAACCGAAAAGAGGAGAAAGTATGCTGAAAATAGCAGGCTGGTCTTACCTTTTGTAGAGTAAGAAGGACATAAAATAGGTAGCAAGAGGACGCCGCCGTGTATGGTCACCAGGGAGTAATGTGGTCTAGCTGGTATTGGATTCCTGCATCTGAAATCTTCACGCCTTGTCTTCTGAGGAAGTTTCATTTGAAGTTCCCCTCCAAGCTTGGTCCCAAGCGGGGGGGGCTCATAACAGGGGGTACTGTCATGAATCGCCAGTAATACCTTCATGTCCTGTCTGTCTGTTTACCTCTGTGTATCAGCCTTGGGCCTGCACTCTCACACCTGCATGGTTAAGTAATCTTCCCTCAGCGTGGCTCCACCCTAGGCTCTACAGGATACACTATTTAACACTGTGCTGTCCAAGCCTTCCTTGCCCAACCAATATTGTGTGTCTGGTTTCCTGTCTCCTGCTTGTCGTGTGCTCTATGTCTGTTTCTGTTTCCGATCTTGGCTTGTTCTTTGACTATCCCTGCCTGCTTGTTACCCTGACCTTTGGCGTGTTCTCTGTCTATCCTTATCTGCTAGTTGCCCCGACCTTTGGCTTATCTCCTGACTATCCCTTGTTATCCTGGGCTGCTGCTTCCTCTCAATACTCCTGTAGCCTACCGTGAGCATAGGGAGACCCTGGGGGCCGCGACCTGGAGCCAGTTGCAGTGCAGTCCATCCTCACCACTAAAGGCTCTGGTGAACAACTGCTGGCTCTAAGACTCCACGCCCTGGGAAATATTATGCTCTAGCTCCCAGTGGGATCCGTGTTAGTGCTCCAGTGGACCTGCTTTCCTAAACTACCCTGAGTTCCAACCGCAGCAGTCAGCCATAGGGTCTACTACCTTAGTGGTGCACTCCTGACTCCAATGGTGTGCATCCCTCACCTGGCCTCAGGTGACCTGACAGTTTGCTTGGGCCATGGACCTGGCTTATGTGCTGCTACCTGCCGTTGACCAGCTACAGGGCGTAGTCCGAAGACTCGAGACACAGAAGTCTAATCAGACCCAAGTGATGCAATTCCTGCAAGGTTTGGCCTCCTGCTTTGAACAGCTTCAGGCCTTTTTTGGATCCCAGGTTCAACCACCTCAATCACAGCCGGCGGTTGTACCTACTCTGCTTACGGTCCCTACCACAAATTTATTGCATCTGCCAACTCCTTCTCGTTTCTCTGATTCCAAGGCCTGCAGAGGGTTTCTTAGTCAGTGCACCATCCATTTTGAGCTCCAGCCTAAAAAAACTTTTCCTCTGATCGAGCAAGAGTAGCCTATATTATCTCCCTCCTGATCAACAAGGATTTAGCCTGGGCTGCCCTTCTGTGGGAGAGGAATGATTCAGTGGTCTCCAGCTTATCTAACTTCCTGAAACACTTCTGGAATATTTTCGAGGAACCAGGCCGTGTCTCTTCCATGGCCAGTGCCCTTTTACGTCTCCGTCAAGAGTCTTCTTCGGTGGGACAGTATGCCCTTCACTTTCGCATTTTAGCTGCTGAGCCCGAATCCCCTTCAGTCTTGAACATTTTGGCGTTTCTCCAGCAGGGACTGGATGATGGCCTGGCCTAAAATTCCCTGAAGGTGCAGATTTCTGCCCTCTCGGCTATGACGAATTCCAGATGGGCATTGGATCCTGTCATGGTCTGTTTTCTGAAGGCAGCCATTAAAATCAGACCTCCCCTGAAATCCTACTTTCCCAAATGGGATCTGACTCTGGTCTTGAAAGCCTTGCTGGCTCCTCCTTTTGATCCGACATCGCCCTGTTCATTATTTCACCTAACCTTGAGGACAGTGTTCTTGACGACCATTGCCTCCGCCAGGAGAGTCTCCAAATTATGCGCCTTTTTCATCCAAAGAGCCTTTTTGTGTGATTTTTCCCGATAAGATCATTCTCAGACCAGTTCCTAGCTTCCTACCAAAGGTCTCTACTGCCTTTCACATGAATTGGGAGACTATCCTGCCAGCCTTCACCTTGGACCAGTTGCAGGATGATTGGAAGAGACTAGACTTGGTCTCCTCTATTTCAGCTTACTTAGAGTGGACGGAGGAGTTTTGCAAGCAAAATCAACTTTTCATCTTTCCTATGGGGCCTAAAAAGGGCATGGCGGCTCCACCTAGGATTGTCTCATCCTGGATGTGAAGACCATCCAGATCGCTTACAAGTCTCTGGGCCTTCCCTCTCCTGCAGAGATCAGAGCGCATTCAACCAGGGGTATGGCAGTATCATGGGCAGCTTATGCAAAGGTGTCACCTGAGATAGTGTGCAGAGCAGCAAGTTGGAGCGCATCCAAAACTTTTATCCAGCATTATAGGCTAAATGTAGCCTTCTCTCCTATGGAAACGTTTGGTTCTTCTATTATTTCTGTGGCTGTCGGCCATTAAATTTATGAAGCAGCAGTGTTTTCTCTGAGTTGTTTGTTCTGTCTTTCCCTCCCTTTTCGAAGGTTGCTTGGTACATCCCATAGTAGGCTGACATGGGGATGTCCAGGAATAAGGAAAATTGTTGCCCATACTCATCGTAATTTTCCTTCCCTGGATCCTCCCCATGTCAGCCGGGGATCTTCGGTCGCGAGGAAGGGTGTTTGAAAATTGAGATGGTCCGACAGCCGCCCTTTATGGGCTAGAAAAAAGGTGGTCCTGGAGGGGTCAGAGGGGGTGGACCTGACCCATAGTAGACTGACATGGGGAGGATCCAGGAAAGGAAAATTACGGTAAGTATGGGCAACAATTTTCCTTAATATCCATTGTATTCAGTTTAGCTAGATCTGATTGCAGTCCATTCCTGGTGTACTGGTAATAATATATTTCAGGCAGGCAGGTGATTCGGTTAGTTGCAGTGTATTTAATATATATATATATATATATATATATATATATACATCCGCTGTATCCAGTGTAGCTAGATCTGACTGCAGGCTGTTCCTGGTGTAATATACTGTCAGGCAGGCAGGTGATTAAGTGTGCTACAGTGCATAAAATATATATACAGTCTCCTACATATATATCCACTGCATTCTAGTCTAGCCAAGCCTATATCTGACTGCAGGCCATTCCTGGTGTATGTTTTCAAATATACTTTCAGGCAGGAAGGAAGGCAGGTGATTCAGTGAGCTGCAGTGCATAAAAAATATTTACAGTCTCCTACATATATTCACTGCATTCTAGTCTAGCCAAGCCTATATCTGACTGCAGGCCATTCCTGGTGTACGTTTTCAAATATACTTTCAGGCAGGCAGGCAGGTACGTGATTCAGTGATCTGCAGTGCATTAAATATATATACAGTCTCCTACATATATATATCCACTGCATTCCAGTCTAGCCAAGCCTATATCTGACTGCAGGCCATTCCTGGTGTACATTTTTAAATATACTTTCAGGCAGGCAGGCAGGTAGGTGATTCAGTGATCTGCAGTGCATTAAATATATATACAGTCTCCTACATATATATATCCACTGCATTCTAGTCTAGCCAAGTCTATATCTGACTGCAGGCCATTCCTGGCGTACTTTTTCTAGTAAACTTCAGGTGCTGTTTTGCTAATAAAATTTTACAGCACGTCTGGAAGGCCACCAAGGAGAGGCAGACGCTCACAGGCCACTAAAAGAGGGGAAGCAGGCTCTGTGTCTACAGCCAACAGTGCTGGTCGTGGATACGGTGCACCCTCAGCACTTGGCCGTGGGGCATACTTATCCTTTTTTTTGGCAGCTGGCCGTGTTGATCCACAACATGCAGAAGAGTTGGTAGAGTGGATAACTAAGCCGTCCTCATCCTCTGTCACCCAGGCTCAGAGTAGTTTGCCTGCCAAAGCGGCCTATTCCATCGGCTCAGTGTCATCAGTTACTTCTTCCCTAGCCCCACCATCATGCACAGAGGAGTCCCCCGAACTGTTCAACCCCAGTGTCGGGTACATGATGCAGGGGGATGCATAGTGTTTTTAAGGCTCTGATGATAGTACCCAGGTTGAGGAAGGCAGTAACGTGAGCCCAGAGAGAGGGGGTGCACAAGAAGGACAAGAAACTGGCAGTCATGTTCCCCCAGCTGCAGCATACTGCCAGGATTGCTCCAGTGATGAGGAGGGAGGGGATGATGAGGTCACTGACTCTACGTGGGTGCCTGATAGAAGAGAGGAGGAGGAGGCACATCTCCAACGAGGCAGGATGCCCTCCAGGGGCCAGCTTAAGGGCAGCGACCCGACTGCATCACACCGCAGAGCTTCGCATGTGCAGGGCACTGGTGACTCCCTGCGTATTTTGAAAAGTTCTTTGGTGTGGGCCTTTTTTGATAGATGTGCAGCAGATCCCACCGTTGCTTTTTGCAACATATGTCTGAAGCGTATCAAGCGTGGCCAAAACAGCAGCCACTTGGGCACTACATATGTCGAGCTCCCATGCAGTCTGTTGGCAACAGTGCTTAAAAGACCCACACCAAAGAACAAGATGGACCTCTCCTTGCTCCTCATCAGCTGGGATCTCCAACCCCACTATACCTTCAGTCCTCTTAGAAACCTGCACTGAGAGGAATGAAGATGTAGAATTAGGTGTGCCAAGTACTTGCGGGCAATCTGCTATCGCTACACCAACATCCGATTGTAGCAGGCACATTTCCCTACCCCAGTTGCTAAACCCTCAAAAGAAATTTGGTCCGAGCCATCCACATGCTCAGCAGCTGAATGTCAGGGAAATGTCAGTATAGGCATTTCCCCATGCGCCTGCGTGGTAGAATTGCACATCGGCACGCACCGTTTCACAGTCAGCGGGTACGAGCGCGTGTTCCGAACGGATCAGCTCACGTGGGTGCACGACGCAGCGCATCATTACGAACGCGTGCACGCACATCGGGACGTTCCCCTGGCGGGCCTATATAAAGACAGCTATGCTTGTGTTTTGTTGCTGGTTTGTCTTTTCAGCTCCTGTAACCTGCTCCTGAATCCTGTGTACCTGTGCCTACCCGTTGTGACCCGGACCAACCCCGACTCTGCTTGAACCTCTCTTGTGCTTGATCCTCGGCTGCCTTCTGGACTTCGCTACCTGCCTGACTACCCGTGTTTGACCCTCGGCCTGCTCCTGGACTTGCTTCTGCCTTACCCTACTGTGGATTATCTGCCTGCCTGATTACCTGTGTTTGACCCTGGGCCTGCTCCTGGACTTGCCTCTGCCTCACCCTACTGTGGATTATCTGCCTGCCTGACCATCTGTGTTTGACCCCCGGCCTGTTCTTGGACTTTGTCTCAACCTTACCCAGTGTTGGAATTTTGCCTACTTGCATACCGGTGTTTGACCCTCGGCCTGCTTCCAGACGTCTGCCTTGCGGTTGACCCTCAATACCCGGCTCAGCTACCCAGCACGGATCTCTTCCCTGCTTGAAGAATCGCCCAGCTCCTCTACTACCTGCTGGCGACCCGTGCTTCTTCATGCCCAATACCCGCTGTGCCACTTCCAGAGGGTATCGTGCGCCCAGCTGCAAGGGGAGCCTCTCTCAGCAACTCGGCCTTGTTGAGTACCTGACACTGAATGCTAGCTTGGCTAAATTGCTAGCACTCCAACTGCTGCCTTTTCAGCTGGTAGACTCTGCCCCCTTTCGTGAATTTGTGGAATGCGCGGTACCTCAGTGGCAGGTTCCCAAACGTCATTTATTTTCCGGCTCTCTATCGGCATGTGGAAGGCAATGTCTTGGCCTCGTTGGACAGGGCAGTCAGCGGTAAGGTGCATATTACCGCTGATTCGTGAGCCAGCAGGCATGGACAGGGACGTTACGTTACCTTTCTTTCACGGCGCACTGGGTAACTCTGCTGGCAGATGGGAAGGATGCAGGACAGGGTGCAGTATTGTTGGAGCTTGTTCCACCATCATGCCTCCAAAATGCTAGTAGTGGTGATTCTGCCACACCTCTCTCCTCCACCCCCTCCTCTTCTTCTTCCTCTATGGCCTCTTCCTCTGCAGATTTGTCCTCGGAACCAGCGGTGCTTCGTAGGCGTTCAAGGGGCTACACAAGCACTCAGGCAAAAAGATGCCAAGCGGTGCTTGAGTTGGTCTGCTTAGGGGACAGGAGCCACACTGGGGCAGAGATTCTGTCAGCTCTGCAGGGGCAGACTCAGAGGTGATTGACGCCATGCCAGCTTCAGCCAGGAATGGTGGTTTGCGACCATGGCACCAACCTCCTCTCTGTCCTACGACAGGGACACTTGACCTATGTTCCCTGTTTGGCTCACTTCCTTAATTTCGTGGTGCAGCGGTTCTTGTGCAGGTACCCGGGCTTACAGGATCTCCTGAGGCAGACCAGGAAAGTCTGTGGGCATTTCCGCTGGTCATATAATGCCAGTGTTCGGCTGGCTGACCTTTAAAAGGAATGCAACCTGCCCAAGAACCGCCTCATTTGTGACACGCAGCAGAGGGCCATCAATACCTGTGTGAGTATGGCACCAGGACAGGGTCAGGGGAGCTTGGCTTTTTTTCGCCATGCCAGTGGCTACTGATCAAGGATGCATACACTGTCCTGTCACTATTTGAGGAGGCCACGAGGATGGTGAGCAGTGACAGTGCATGTATCAGTGATACTGTCCCTCTTGTCTTCCTGTTGGAGCACACGCTTAGTGGAATAATGGACAGGGCACTTGAGGCAGAACAGAGGGAGGAAGAGGAGGACTTCCTTACTTCTCAAGGCCCCCTTTATCCAGACAGTATACCTACGGGCCCGTCAATCACACAGGAAGAGGAGGAGGATGAGGATTGTATCAGCATGGAGGTGTAGCCTAGCACTCAGCATCAGCAGCAGTCTTCAAGGGATCGTTTTCAGTCCTCAGAAACCCATGGACTTGTACATGGCTGGTAGGAGCTGGCTGTGGATTATGTCATCCTTAGTGACCCAGAGGACTCCGGTTCGAATGCCTCAGCAAACCTTCGCTGCATGGCCTCCCTGATCCTACAAAACCTATAAAAAGGACCCTTGGATTTGTGGTATCAAGGAGAGGGATCATTGCTGGCTGGCAACCCTTCTTGATCCACGTCACAAGTGTAAGGTTGCAGAACTTATCCAGCCTTCGCAGAGCAAGCAGAGAATGAAACATCTTCGGGAGGCCTTGCAGAAAGGTTTGCGCAATGCGTTTCCAGAGCCTGGGAGGTTACAATTTCCTGGTCCTCCTGGACAGCGTGTTGCTGAGGCTTCGGTCAGTCACAGAAGGAGCGGTGGAAAAGGTGGCCGCCTGACCGATGCGTTCAGACAATTCTTTAGTCCACAGCCCCAAGGTCTGATCGGTTTCAGCAACCATCTCCAGTGCCTGATTTACATGGTGCAGGAATATCTAGGGGCAAGATCAGACTTGGAGACCTTTCCAACCGAAAATCCACTGGGTTACTGCGTCTTGAGGATGGATCACTGGCCAGAGCTTGCACAATATGCAATTGAGCTACTGGCCTGTTCTGCATCTAGCGTTCTTTCTGAACACACATTCAGTGCTGCTGGAGGCTTTGTAACCAATCACAGAGTATGCCTGTCCACAGACTCAGTTGATCGGCTCACCTTCATAAAAATGAATCAGTCTTTGATCACCATCTACCAAGCACCTGATGCTGATGTAAACAATTCATTTTTCTATGAATGTGAGATCCCTTGAAGACTGCCTATGCTGAGTGACTATCCTATTATGCTGAGTGACTATCCTATTCCTCCTCAATGTTCATGTTGATAGCTTCTAAGAACATTTTTGTTTCAGGGCACCACCACCAGTGTCTAAGGCCCAATTTTTCTGCCCCTGTTTAACAGGGGCGTGTAATTACAATTTTTGATCTAATATTTCACAGCAGGGCCTGTTCCAGCGCCTACCAAGAGTAACTGTGAGGGCTTACAGTGTTGTGGCACCACCACACCACCACCAAAGGCCCAATTTTTCTGCCCCTGTTCAACAGGGGCAAGTAATTACAATTCTTGATATAACATTTCACAGCAGGGCCCGTTCCAGCGCCCACCAAGAGTAACTGTGAGGGCTTACAGTGTTCTGGTACCACCAACACCTAAGGCCCAATTTTCTGCAGAGTATATAGGGCAGGCCGTATAGTATATACAGGCGGTCCCCTACTTTCAAACATCCGACTTACAAACGACTCCTACTTACAAACGGAGGGAGACAACAGGAAGTGAAATTAAATCTACCCCTAGGAAGGGAAATTCTCTCCTGTAGGAGTTAATATGGGAAAAAGGTGTCTCTACTGATGCTTTATCACCAACCCTTGTTTCCCTAATAAACCCAAATTTTCAAAATCCAATTGTCATTGGGACAGAAGGTTAGGTGAAATCTTCTGAACAGGGGCACAGACAGCAAAACAAATGTTACAGGGGTGATGTTAACCCTTCCCTACGTTATCCAAAAAGCTTAAAAAATGATTTTTTGGCTGGAGCTACGCATTGATACATGTCCCCTGGGGCAGGACCCGGGTCCCCAAAACACTTTTTAGGACAATAACTTGCATATTAGCCTTTATAATTCGCACTTTTGATTTTTCACGTTCGGGTCCCATAGACTTTAACGGTGTTCGAATGTTCGCGCAAACTTTCGGTCCGTTCGCATGTTCTGCCGTAAAACCACGGGGGGGTGTTCGGCTCATCCCTAATGACAACATAAAAAATCATGAACTATTTACAAAGAAATGGCAAGAAGTCAAAGACTATATCACCAAAATAACTAAAGATATCATTTTTAAAAAGCAGAGTAAATTGGTTAAGGACAGGGTGGCATTTGGGGAGGGTTTTGCCTATCGCTGGCAAACCCCATTCCGAGGGAGGGGGCCTAGAAAGAATCGTAGAACTCAACATTTAGGAAACAAATTTGGTGTTACCAAGGATACAGAATCTGACTAATCCATGTCTACTTTCCCTTCACAGCCATCGACAAGAAGAGGAACTACTACTGCACACAAAGACTTGGGTTCACATAAGCGAAACTATGGTGGAGGGCACTATACACCCTATTCTAAAAAAAAGACCCGACAATCAGAACACCAGATCTTTTGATCACTCACTACGTCAAGGTACCATTTCTGATAATGGTGTGGGGAATATGTCACAAACCAAATACATGTTCCCCACTGCGATACAAGCGCTACAAATACTGAACACTGTTAGAAACCATGAAATCAGACCAAGACAGAAGTACAGTTAAATCACACTTGTTTAATAATAAAAGTAAATAGAACAAACGTAGGCAAAACATAGCCAGAGTTCAGGAACCATAAGGGATAATCAGACAAGCCAAACGTCAGGGAGCCTGAGATGAGCGTAGTAAAACAGCAAGCAGAATCTGGAGCCAGAAGGGATGTCAGCCAAGCAAGTCTTTTAACAGGAATGCAGGAGAGCATCTCTGTGATGTTGACTAAGGCAAAGGCAGAGCTCCTCTGCACTGGACGGCATAAGAAGGCAGGACTGGCGAGCAGGATATCAGCAACAGCCGAGTAACTGTGGAGAGACAGGAGCTGGCAATTAGCCAACAGCTGTGCGGCCAGCTCAGAGAAGGAAGGGCTGAGCTTAGCCCTGACAGTACCCCCTCCTCAATGACCCCTCCCCCTCGGGGGACCATCAGGCTTGAGGGGAGAATGTCTATGGAAATCATGGAGGAGGACAGGGGCATGTATGCCCGTGGATGATACCCAAGAGCGTTCCTCCGGACCATACCCTTTCCAATGCACCAGGTACTGCATGCTCCCATGGAACCTACAGGAGTCAACAATGGACTGTACTTCATACTCCTCATGGTTCTCAACCTGTACAGGGTGAGGATGTGACACCAAGGAAAGCGGTTGCAGACCAAAGGTTTTAATAAGGAGACATGAAATACATTCAAAATGCGCATATTAGAAGGAAGGTCTAATGCGTAAGCCACTGGGTTAATCCTGCAAAGAATACGGAAAAGCCCAATAAACTGAGGTGCGAACTTTAGTGAAGGAACACGAAGTCGGAGGTTGCAAGATGACAGCCAGACCCTGTCCCCAACCTGGTAAGGAGGCACAGTCAGACGTCTGCGGTCAGCGTGGAGTCTGCATCTATCATTAGCATGTCGCAAAGCCTCCTGAACTGTGCCCAAGTGGAACGAAGACCATAGAGATGCTCCTCTAACGCAGGAATATTCTGCGGAACAAATGAGTCAGGCAACATGGAAGGTTGGAAACCATTCGCCATAAACGGGGACAATCGGGAAGCAGAATTCAAGCACTGTTGTGAGCAAACTCTTCCCACAGTAATAGGTCTGACCAGTTGTTATGATGGTCAGAAATATAGCAACGTAGGAATTGCTCCAAGGACATATTTGTTCGTTCTGTGGCCCCATTAGACTGCGGGTGATACGCAGAGGAGAAAGCAAGCTGAATTCCCAACTGTGCACAAAAGGCTCGCCAGAACCGGGACACAAACTGACTACCCCTGTCCGAGACAATCACCTTGGGTAGCCCATGTAAGCAAAAGATCCCAGGCAAAAATGGAAGCCAGTTCCTTAGAAGTGGGCAACTTCTTAAGTGGAATACAATGACACATCTTTGAGAACCGGTCAACCACTAGAAGGATAACTGTGTTGCCCTGGGAGTTGTGTAACTCCACAATGAAATCCATAGACAGGTGGATCCAGGGCCTCTCTCCATTGGGTATGGGTTGTAGGAGGCCCACTGGAAGGTGTGTGCTCTTACTCTGAGCACACACAGAACAGGCAGCTATGAAGGCAGTTACATCAGCACGTAGACTAGGCCACCAGAATTGTTGGGAAATTGCCCAAAAGAGTTGATTCTTCCCAGGGTGGCCAGCAGCCTTGGGAGAATGGTAAATCTGGAACACGGCAGAACGGACGCTCTCTGGGACAAAGCAGCGGTCACAAGGTTTTTCAGGAGGAGCATGGACCTGAGCAGCAAGAATTTTTTCACCCAAAGGAGAAGTGAGACTGGTGTGAACCATAGCCAGAATACGATAAGGAGGAATCACAGGAACCGGAACCGACTCCAACTTGGAAGTGGAGGAAAATTGTCGTGACAAGGCCCAGCCTTTACATTCTTAGTACTGGGTAAGAATGACACAATGTAATTGAAACTTGACAAGAAATGAGCCAATCGTGCCCTTCTGGGAGAGAGGTGTTTAGCCTCAGACAAGCATGTGAGATTCTTATGGTCAGTAAGAATGAGAACCAGCACAATGATCGCCAACAGCTCTCTGTCACCAATCTTGTAATTGCACTCCACAGGTGACAATTTCTTGTAAAAGTAGCCACAAGGATGCAAAGCGCTCTCAGAGGTAGGACGTTGAGACAGAAGGGCATCAACTCCAGTCTCAGAAGCATCAACCTCAAGGATAAATGGTAATGTAGGATCAGGATGTGCCAACACAGGAGAAGAAACAAAGGTAGCCTTGAGACTCTCAAAGGCCTTTACGGACTACGGAGACCAACTCTGTGGGTTACCGTCCTCTCTGGTCATATTAGTCAGGGGCTTGACTAGAGATGAGAAGTTATGAATAAACTTCCGATAATAGTTGGCAAAGCCCAGGAAACGCTGCAGAGGATGTAAACCCACGGGTCGGGGCCACTGTAGGACTGCTGAAAGTTTCTCTGGGTCCATCGAAAAACCAGCAGTAGAAATGACATAACCCAGGAATTTAACCTGTTCACAATGGAACTCACACTTCTCCAATTTACAATAGAGATTGTTCTCTCTTAGTTTCTGAAGCACACGACAGACATCTGTGTGGTGGCTCTCCAGGGACTGGAAAATATGAGGATATTGTCGAGATAAACCACTACACATAACTGCAACAAATCTCAGAGGAAATTGTTAATGAATTCCTGGAAAACTGCCGGGACGTTACAAAGGCCAAAAGGCATTACAAGGTACTTATAATGGCCTGTTCTGTTATTAAACGCAGTTTTCCACTCATCACCCTCTTCAATCTTCACGAGATTGTATGCCCCTCTCAAATCAAGCTGTGTGAAAACCGTTGCACCCATGAGGCGGTCAAATAACTCCGTAATCAACGGAGTCGGACAGGCATTCTTAATTGTGAAACGATTGAGACCCCTATAATCAATACAAGGTCTCAGTTCACCACTCTTCTTCTTCATGAAGAAGAAACCAGCACCAGCAGGGGACGAGGATTTGCGAATGAAACCTCGACAAAATGCGTCTGCAACATACTCCTCCATGGTCTTATCCTCCACTCACTACGTCAAGGTACCATTTCTGATAATGGTGTGGGGAATATGTCACAAACCAAATACATGTTCCCCACTGCGATACAAGCGCTACAAATACTGAACACTGTTAGAAACCATGAAATCAGACCAAGACAGAAGTACAGTTAAATCACACTTGTTTAATAATAAAAGTAAATAGAACAAACGCAGGCAAAACATAGCCAGAGTTCAGGAACCATAAGGGATAATCAGACAAGCCAAACGTCAGGGAGCCTGAGATGAGTGTAGTAAAACAGCAAGCAGAATCTGGAGCCAGAAGGGATGTCAGCCAAGCAAGTCTTTTAACAGGAATGCAGGAGAGCATCTCTGTGATGTTGACTAAGGCAAAGGCAGAGCTCCTCTGCACTGGACGGCATAAGAAGGCAGGACTGGCGAGCAGGATATCAGCAACAGCCGAGTAACTGTGGAGAGACAGGAGCTGGCAATTAGCCAACAGCTGTGCGGCCAGCTCAGAGAAGGAAGGGCTGAGCTTAGCCCTGACAGTACCCCCTCCTCAATGACCCCTCCCCCTCGGGGGACCATCAGGCTTGAGGGGAGAATGTCTATGGAAATCATGGAGGAGGACAGGGGCATGTATGCCCGTGGATGATACCCAAGAGCGTTCCTCCGGACCATACCCTTTCCAATACACCAGGTACTGCATGCTCCCATGGAACCTACAGGAGTCAACAATGGACTGTACTTCATACTCCTCATGGTTCTCAACCTGTACAGGGTGAGGATGTGACACCAAGGAAAGCGGTTGCAGACCAAAGGTTTTAATAAGGAGACATGAAATACATTCAAAATGCGCATATTAGAAGGAAGGTCTAATGCGTAAGCCACTGGGTTAATCCTGCAAAGAATACGGAAAAGCCCAATAAACTGAGGTGCGAACTTTAGTGAAGGAACACGAAGTCGGAGGTTGCAAGATGACAGCCAGACCCTGTCCCCAACCTGGTAAGGAGGCACAGTCAGACGTCTGCGGTCAGCGTGGAGTCTGCATCTATCATTAGCATGTCGCAAAGCCTCCTGAACTGTGCCCAAGTGGAACGAAGACCATAGAGATGCTCCTCTAACGCAGGAATATTCTGCGGAACAAATGAGTCAGGCAACATGGAAGGTTGGAAACCATTCGCCATAAACGGGGACAATCGGGAAGCAGAATTCAAGCACTGTTGTGAGCAAACTCTTCCCACAGTAATAGGTCTGACCAGTTGTTATGATGGTCAGAAATATAGCAACGTAGGAATTGCTCCAAGGACATATTTGTTCGTTCTGTGGCCCCATTAGACTGCGGGTGATACGCAGAGGAGAAAGCAAGCTGAATTCCCAACTGTGCACAAAAGGCTCGCCAGAACCGGGACACAAACTGACTACCCCTGTCCGAGACAATCACCTTGGGTAGCCCATGTAAGCAAAAGATCCCAGGCAAAAATGGAAGCCAGTTCCTTAGAAGTGGGCAACTTCTTAAGTGGAATACAATGACACATCTTTGAGAACCGGTCAACCACTAGAAGGATAACTGTGTTGCCCTGGGAGTTGTGTAACTCCACAATGAAATCCATAGACAGGTGGATCCAGGGCCTCTCTCCATTGGGTATGGGTTGTAGGAGGCCCACTGGAAGGTGTGTGCTCTTACTCTGAGCACACACAGAACAGGCAGCTATGAAGGCAGTTACATCAGCACGTAGACTAGGCCACCAGAATTGTTGGGAAATTGCCCAAAAGAGTTGATTCTTCCCAGGGTGGCCAGCAGCCTTGGGAGAATGGTAAATCTGGAACACGGCAGAACGGACGCTCTCTGGGACAAAGCAGCGGTCACAAGGTTTTTCAGGAGGAGCATGGACCTGAGCAGCAAGAATTTTTTCACCCAAAGGAGAAGTGAGACTGGTGTGAACCATAGCCAGAATACGATAAGGAGGAATCACAGGAACCGGAACCGACTCCAACTTGGAAGTGGAGGAAAATTGTCGTGACAAGGCGCCAGCCTTTACATTCTTAGTACTGGGTAAGAATGACACAATGTAATTGAAACTTGACAAGAAATGAGCCAATCGTGCCCTTCTGGGAGAGAGGTGTTTAGCCTCAGACAAGCATGTGAGATTCTTATGGTCAGTAAGAATGAGAACCAGCACAATGATCGCCAACAGCTCTCTGTCACCAATCTTGTAATTGCACTCCACAGGTGACAATTTCTTGTAAAAGTAGCCACAAGGATGCAAAGCGCTCTCAGAGGTAGGACGTTGAGACAGAAGGGCATCAACTCCAGTCTCAGAAGCATCAACCTCAAGGATAAATGGTAATGTAGGATCAGGATGTGCCAACACAGGAGAAGAAACAAAGGTAGCCTTGAGACTCTCAAAGGCCTTTACGGACTACGGAGACCAACTCTGTGGGTTACCGTCCTCTCTGGTCATATTAGTCAGGGGCTTGACTAGAGATGAGAAGTTATGAATAAACTTCCGATAATAGTTGGCAAAGCCCAGGAAACGCTGCAGAGGATGTAAACCCACGGGTCGGGGCCACTGTAGGACTGCTGAAAGTTTCTCTGGGTCCATCGAAAAACCAGCAGTAGAAATGACATAACCCAGGAATTTAACCTGTTCACAATGGAACTCACACTTCTCCAATTTACAATAGAGATTGTTCTCTCTTAGTTTCTGAAGCACACGACAGACATCTGTGTGGTGGCTCTCCAGGGACTGGAAAATATGAGGATATTGTCGAGATAAACCACTACACATAACTGCAACAAATCTCAGAGGAAATTGTTAATGAATTCCTGGAAAACTGCCGGGACGTTACAAAGGCCAAAAGGCATTACAAGGTACTTATAATGGCCTGTTCTGTTATTAAACGCAGTTTTCCACTCATCACCCTCTTCAATCTTCACGAGATTGTATGCCCCTCTCAAATCAAGCTGTGTGAAAACCGTTGCACCCATGAGGCGGTCAAATAACTCCATAATCAACGGAGTCGGACAGGCATTCTTAATTGTGAAACGATTGAGACCCCTATAATCAATACAAGGTCTCAGTTCACCACTCTTCTTCTTCATGAAGAAGAAACCAGCACCAGCAGGGGACGAGGATTTGCGAATGAAACCTCGACAAAATGCGTCTGCAACATACTCCTCCATGGTCTTATCCTCCAAGACCAACAAAGGGTAAACCCGGCCACGAGGGGGTATGGCACCGGGTTGAAGGTCAATTGCGCAATCATATGGCCGGTGTGGAGGCAAACTATCGGCTTGACCTTTGTCAAACATCACTAAAATCGCGGTACTCCTCCGGCAGGGAGGAGAGTGAAGAGGTGCACAGGACCTTGGCTACCTTCTGAAAGCATGTCTTACTGCATTGTGGCGACCAGGAGAGAATCTTAGCATGGAGCCAATCAAAAGAGGGGTTGTGCCTTTGTAACCAAGGATAACCAATAACCTGTGGAAACTTAGGTGAGGAAATAACTTGGAATTGTATTGTCTCATGGTGACAACAGAACCCTCTCATGAGTCACATGGGAGCGGAGTGGAGTGTCACGCAGCTGCAGCGGAATCGAATGCTTCGATACAAAGGCAACATCAATGAACAGGCCTACAGCCCCAGAGTCGATTAGAGCCTGTATCTCTATGGACGACTCAGTCCAAGAAAGGGTGACCGAAACCGGGGGCTTATCCTTCTGGATAACTGGGGACGAAACAATGCCACCTAAGGTCTGTCCGTGACAGGACCTCAAGGTTCGGGCGTTCCCTGGATGGGTACAACAAGACTTCAAAAAGTGACCTGCCTGGGGCGCATGCGCGGCGCAGAGGAAGATGGACGCTTGATACAGTAGCTCCGCTACACCCGGGACTCTATAGGCTTCCTGAGGGCCATAACCAGCTCAAACTATATTACTTTTTGCACCCCTCAAGCCACATATGCTTGGTGCATGCCGTCGAAGCGAAGGAAATCTCGGGGCTCCTCTCAGAATACCTTAACTCACTATCTCCTCCGCACGCGGGAACGCTACAGCATGGCCCAAGATGGCGCCGCGGGAAGAGGGGACTCTCCGGCTCCATCCACTCCGCCGCAGCCGGACCTCTCTCCTAACAAGCACAGTTCAAGTGAGTACCACCCCACCCTTTCTAAGGCGGACTTGGACAGCAGTCTGGAGGCCATGTACACAAAACTGGCAACCAAATTCCAAATGGAGCTGCATAAAACCTCCCATACTCTGTCGCAAGAGATAGCGGCCCTGGACTCACGTACTGAGCTGCTCGAAACCAAACACGATGAGCTAGCCCTGGCTTATAATGACCTCAGTCGTGACCACGAATCTCTATCTTTAGCCCTCAATGCAATACAGGCCCAAGTTGAGGATCTCGACAATAGAAACAGACGCAACAATCTGAGGCTCAGAGGCATCCCTGAATCTGAGACAGAATTAATTCCAACTGTGATCCGTTTATTCAAGTCACTTCTCCCTGACCACGAATCTGCAGCCTTCAAGTGTGATCGCATCCATAGGGCTCTCCGCCCTAAACCACCTGATGACAAGCCCCCCAGGGATGTGATCCTCTGTATGAAGGACTTCCTCACTAAAGAAGAAATCCTGAGGGCTGCCCGTAATAATCAACGTTTAACTCTGGACAATCACACTATTCAGATTTACCCAGATATTTCCCCAGCAACTCTAGACAGACGCAGAGGCCTGAAGGAGATCACTACAGTGCTACAGTCTGCACACATTCGATACAGATGGGGATTCCCGTTCAAACTGCTGGTCCCCCATAATGGTACCACGTTTGCCGCTTCCTCTCTTCGTGAGGGCCAAGAAATCCTGGTGAAGCTTGGCCTCCTGGATGCTGCTGCGATACGTCGCCTTCCATCAACACCCCGTCCAGCTCCCATCTGGCAAACCCCTCCACCCAGGAGAGACAGGAGGATTCGTTATGAAGCCGGAGAGGGCCTCGCAGAACAACTACGCTAGAAGTTCCCTTGAGATGTTCAGCACCGCAATTTCTCCTTTCCCACGGATGGTGGCCGTCCCTCGGTGCCGCGATATGTTCTCCCCACCCAGCAAAGTAACCCTTTTTCTTTTTTTTCTTGTGCCTTGGGGCGCTGTAAGCCCTATTGACTACACACTCTGCAACCCCACTTAGGGGAGCTGCAGTCCTGCTGGGTACGAGACCTAGTTGTCTCGCTTGTGAATTATTTGTTTTTTTATCAGGTAAAAAGGTTTTTTTACAACCTTCCCTGATCCGGTTTGGATGTTTTTCGTTTTTTTGGTCAGTCAATTCAGTACCTAAAACACGGGTTCTTAATATATATTGCTAATGATCCTTGTACACTTAAGATTCATATCTTTATATACTATAATTGCATTTTATTGAATACTGTAGTGGCGGTACCCCTGTTTGACTTCTTATACCTTAGATTACAAGCTCAGCTTACCCTCCATGTAGGCTTTACCCTAAATTTTTTCAGTTGTGATAGTTCGACTATGATACATCATGGTTATCACCTGTATTTCCCATAATGTGAAGGGATTCAATTCCCCTGTCAAAAGACGCAAAGCCTTTGATCAATATAATCATCTAGGCGCTAAGATTCTCCTAATTCAGGAAACTCATTTCTCACATACCTCACACCCAAAATTCCTTCACAGGAATTTTCCCTAATCATTTTATTCACTTCATTCAACCAAAAGCAGGGGCGCCGCCATACTATTACATGCCTCCTTACCAATGGAAGTAAAGCATTGCCATAAAGACAAGGATAGCAGGTTCGTCATTATTAAAGGGATGATCCACAACAAAGAAATAACCATAGCCAGTGTTTACGCCCCTAATGACGCGCCTGCATCCTTTTTCAAATCCTTCTTTGACAAGTTGGTCTCTTTGAACTCGCCCCATATGATAATAGGGGGTGACTTCAACTTAGTGGCTAATCCAACACTTGATAGATCCTCCTCCACGATCTCCTCTAAAGCCTTCCCAAGGGCTCTTTCACAAGGTCTGGTTGATCACCAGCTAATAGATACCTGGAGAACGCATAATATGGGACTGAAAGAATACACCCTTTACTCGCATCCACATAATAGTTATGCTAGGTTGGACTATATTTACACTACCCCCATCATTTTAGCCAACTCATCGAATGCCACGATCCAACCTTGTGTCTGGTCAGATCATCATGTCACCTCTTTCACTACACAATTTATAGGCCTCGCTCCCACCCCACACACCTGGAGATTGAACGAAGCTTTGCTCTCGGATTTAGTGGCTGAATCCGAGACTGCTAAGTCCATCGAGGAGTACTTTTCCTTTAATGATCTCCCAGAAACCCCACCTGCTATAATATGGTCTGCCCATAAGGCAGTTATAAGGGGAAAGCTTATCAGCATTGCCTCTTCCCATAATAAGATGCATAGACAAAAAATCCTTGACCTCACGACAGAATTGGACCGTTTATATAAAAACACTGCTTTGTTATGCTTGGAATCTACTAGGAAAACCATAGACCAAAAGAGTCTAGAATTAAACTCTCTCCTATCCTCCAAGACTGAGAAAGCCTTTAGATGGTCCAAAGCCAAATTTCTGTTGTATAATAATACCACTTCAACTCTTTTCGCCAGGAAACTTAACCAGTCCTCCCGCCCCACACATGTATACAAATTGACCACTACAACGGGTCTTTCCACCTCTCATCCCAAGGAAGTGCTTCACATTTTCAAACGCTTCTACTCCTCTCTCTTAGAGCCAGTTCAAACCCCTCCCACTAGTACTGAAGATACTTGGTTTCAAAATGTCCCTATACCTTCCCTCTCCCCCACACAAACAGAGAAACTTAACGCTCCCATTACAACTTCAGAAGTTCTTAGAGTGATTAAATCCCTTAAGGTCGGCTCTGCCCCTGGCCCTGATGGTTTTTCAGCCATATACTATAAAAAATTTGCCACCCTTCTAATCCCCAGCTTAGTACAGTTATTTAACTGGGTCCTACAAGGGGGTAGTTTCCCAGATGAAATGTTGTTGGCAAACATGTCCTTGATCCCCAAACCCAATAAAAATCACTTACTTCCTCAAAATTACAGACCAATTTCGGTCATGAATAATGACTTAAAGATTTTTAGTAGAATTCTAGCGGACAGGTTGGCATCTATTATTTCCTCCCTTATTTCCCCCTTCCAATCAGGATTTATACCCCACAGATTTATAACTGATAACATCAGGTTAGCTTCCAACATAATTCAGGATGCAAATCAGACCTCCAGGAGACTCTTCATGCTCAGCCTCGACATACATAAGGTGTTTGATAGCGTCTCCTGGAACTACCTTTCCATCCTCCTGCAACGTATGGGCTTCTGCAATGAATTTTTACACGGGTTCCGTGCCCTCTATATTAATCCCAAAACTCGCATTAAGATTCCGGGCTGTTACTCTGAATTTTTTTCAGTTGGTCGGGGCACTAGACAGGGGTGTCCACTTTCCCCCCTGATTTTCGCCCTTGCCCTGGAACCCCTAGCCATTGCCATACTCACCAACCAAGATATTTCAGGGTATTCTAAAGGTGCCTCTACATACAAATTTTGCATGTACGCGGACGATGTCCTCATGTTCTTAACCAATCCCCTCATCTCCCTCCCTAATCTCCTACAGACCCTGTCAAACTTTGCTGGAGTCTCTGGTCTTAAGATCAATGTCACAAAATTGGTGGCCCTACCGGTGGGATTTTCTCCACCGGAACTCCAACACCTTAAAGACACCTTTCATTTTATGTGGGCAGATACCCACCTATCCTATCTGGGCATCTGTTTGACGGGAGAGTTCAGCAAACTTTTTGAATTCAACTACCCTCCTATGATCTCCAAACTGAAAAGAACTCTGAAAATGTGGTCCCAGCTTCACATCTCCTTTATGGGTAGAATTACAGCCCTCAAAATGGTGATCCTCCCCAGGTTACTCTATCTCTTTAGATCCCTCCCAATTAGAGTTTCCAAATCCTATCTACTAACCCTTCAAGCACAACTTAATAAATTTATTTGGCAAGACAAACCCTCCAGATTTGCTAGGGACACCCTTTACCGTTCTGCTAAAAGCGGGGGATTGGGGGTCCCTCAAATTTGGCTTTACTACCTGGCCAGCAGATATGCTCAACAAGCCCAATGGAATATTCGAAAGTCTAAGGTCCCGTGGGTCAAATTTGAACAAGACTCTATTTCTCCCCTATTTCTCCCTGGGATAATGTGGTCCTCTATCCCCTCCCTCCCAGATATTTCCTCCAAAAATATGGTTGTGTTCCTGGGGTTAAAACTTTGGAACTCATACAAATATAGGTTCAACCTCTCTACTCAGTCCCCTCAGGGAGCTTCCTTTCTCGGTGACCCTAGATTCCCTCCAGCTTACTATCACCCAGAGTCATTCCAAGAATGGACACAACACAATCTAATCACTTTGGGCGATTTCCAGGTTAACTCCAAATTCACCACATTTTCGTCATTAAAAACCCGATTCAATATTCCAGACAGGGAATTCTTTCGCTTCCTTCAAATACGTCACTTTTTTCAACAACATTACCCCACCCCTTCAGAGGTGGACACGTCCCTATATGAGGATCTATGCCATGAGGCCCCCCGTCAGCGGGGCCTTATCTCACTGATCTATAAACTTTTGGGAACAGCTGTAGATGTCCCGTCCCTGAAATACAGGTCTCAATGGGATCAAGAATTAAACCTAGATCAGGACGCTATAGACTGGGAAAGAGGTTGGTTAAATATACGTAAATGCACCAAATCCCTAGCCATTAGGGAGACAGCTATAAAACTCACGACAAGATGGTACTATACCCCATCCCGTATCCACAAAATATACCCACAAACTTCCCCTAGATGTTTCAGGGGGTGCACACTTTTGGGTTCATACATGCACATTTTCTGGGACTGTGAAAAACTTCAACCTACTTGGAGAGAGGTCTTGAAACTGGTGGATAGACTGGTGGGTCACCCCATCAGTCTCACTCACCTCCACTGCATCTTTTTCCAAGACATCTCTGAAATACCAAAACCTCTCTTGAGGTTAATTCACTCAATCTGTATAGCTATGATCTGGTGCACAGCTTTTCACTGGAAATCCGCTGCTGTTCCATTCGCACAAATTATTGCACGAATTGATTGTATGATGATATCCGAGCAAATATTTCACACATTACATGACTCTATTCCTGCATATAATGCCAAATGGAATCCATGGTTCTTATTAAGGCTTCAAGATTGAGCACTCCTGACCAAAATTATTGTTTCTGGTTTGATTTTCTTTTTTCTTCTTTCTTTTTAGTTTTATAATTATTACACACCCAACCTTTAGGGTATAACTTCTCCTTTGTGGTACTTTGTGTAATTCAGGAGAATATCAAGTTTAATAAATGGTTCTTATTGTGACAGATCACTCTGTACTTGTATCCTCATGACATATATTATACCCTGAAGGTATTGAATATCCTCATTTTCAATGTATGTGAACTCTTTCTTTTTGTTTAAAAAATCTTTTGAAAACAAAAAAAGTGACCTGCCTGGCCACAATAAAGGCACAATCTCTCCCTCCTCCTAAAGGTTCTCTCATCTGCAGAGAGACACGTGAAGCCCAAGTGCATGGGTTCATCTTCACTGACCGACTCTGTACCAGGAGGCATGGGAGGTGAGGGAGGCACAGGTGGGACTGCAAAGCTCGGAGGCAAACATACAGGTGGCTTCCACAAGCGCTCCTTAAAAGAGAGTCTTTCTCTGAGTCTGGAGTCAATGATGATGGCAAACGTGATCAACTTCTCCAGCTCAGTGGGTATATATCGGGCTGCTATCTCATCCTTGATGGTATCCGAGAGACCATGAGAAAAAGCAGCCACAAGGGCCTCATTGTTCCATGCAACCTCTGCTGCCTGAAGAAAGAATTCAATGACGTAGTCGGCAACAGTTTTTTTTTCATCTCGTACTCTGTTTGATGGACATGAGGCACTTGGCAACAGAAGCGAAGTGTGCGGAAATGTCAAATACCCTTTTAAACAAAGCCGCAAACTCAGGGTAGCTCAAGGCAACAGGTTTTTGTGTCTCCCATAGAGGGTTTGCCCAGGCCAAGGTTCTCTCAGAAAGCAAAGATAACACAAAACCTACTTTGCTTCTGTCGGTGGGAAACGGCCGGGGCAGCATCTCAAAGTATATCTCAACCTGGTTGAGAAACCCTCTGCATTGAACTGGATAGCCCCCAAATCGCTGGGGAAGCGGAGCAGAACCAGACATACCTCTTATAGGGTGATAGAGACTGGCGCAGCAGCAGGGACGGCCTGCAACTCAAGTTGTACCGAAGCAGCCACAGTGGGGGATTCCAGGTGAGCCATGCGACTCAGGAGCGTTTGTAACGCCATGGCAAACTGATTCATCTGGAAAAAATATTACCAACAAGTGGATTGACTGTATCTTCTGAATGCATGGCCTTCGCCTACTGTGAGAAACCAAGAAATCAGACCAAGACAGAAGTACAGTTAAATCACACTTGTTTAATAATAAAAGTAAATAGAACAAATGTAGTTAAAACACAGCCAGAGTTCAGGAACCGGAACGGATAGTCAGACAAGCCAAACGTCAGGGAGCCGGAGATGAGCGTAGTAAATCAGCAAGCAGAATCTGGAGCCAGAAGGGATGTCAGCCAAGCAAGTCTTTTAACAGGAATGCAGGAGAGCGTCTTTGTGATGTTGACTAAGGCGAAGGCAGAGCTCCTTTGGAAGTAGGCAGGACTGACGAGCAGGATATCAGCAACAGCTGAGTAACTGTGAAGAGATAGGAGCTGGCAATTAGCCGACAGCTGAGCGGTCAGCTCAGAGAAGGAAGGGCTGAGCCCAGCCCTGACAAACACACAATCTCAGATGCAGAACAGATTGTCTGCCTTTCACATACCCAATACAGCAGGCACTCCCCCGACTAGCACATAATTGTCACCTGAACCTGTGAACATTACGTCACAGCATAATGCACTCAATTCACAATTGACACCCAATTTTCCCCCTGCTGTTCAGTTACAAATGTTCACGAGACAAAGTACACTTGACCATATCAATCAGACAAGCACAGAAACTGCAGATACATTTGTCCCAAACGTAGAATTAGACATATTAAATCTTACTCCATATTAATTCATTAGTCAAGAACTTGATGTTCTGAAATACGGACTCAGTTTCTGTCCCTCTCAAAAGTTAGCCAGGTACGAAGCAATCAAAGATATTCATATGTTTATAAGAAATCTTACATATAAATTTATGTTTGATGAGGACTGTTTACAATCCAAACAAGAACAAGAACTAAGCATTTCAAGATAGAGGACTTCAAAGCCCTTCGAGATCTCATGCTACTTCCAGCTGAGAATGAGGACTTTGATACCTCCAATACAACAGTACATGAAGTAACACCAGTTTCCCTAAATAAATTTAAATTAAAATCTAAAAATTTCCCAGATCTTACTACTAATCCCCAAGCCTGGGCATTCCTACGAAATGTAGTGAGTGATATCAAACGTCTTGATATCACCCCAGAAGAGAACAATCTGACACAGGCACAAGGACAGACCATTCTAAAGCTACAGAACCACCCTGATTTAGTTATCAAGTGTGCATAAGAACCCCATGTCGCCCCCTGGCAGATCGATAATTTCAGGTATCGGTTTCCTTACAGAGAACACCAGCAAACTAGTGGATTCAGTGCTAATGCCCCACGTTATATGTCTACCATCTTATATAAAAGATACACTAGACCTTCTCAAACAGATTGAGGGGATGGTTGTTCTTCCCAGCGCCCTGCTTGTGACTTTGGATGTGGAAGCTCTTTATTCCAGCATCCCACATGAGCAGGGTATCGGGATGATTTGGACGTTCCTCTATGAGGAAGACCATCACCAATGCAAATTCAATGAGTTCATTCTGAAACTTCTTCGTTTCATACTGACTCATAATTGGTTCAGTTTCAAAGACTCCCAACTACCTCCAGATGCAGGGTACAGCTATGGGCACATGCTGCACGCCTGCCTATGCCAACCTGTGTCGGGGGGGTGGGAGCATGATCTTTTTGCCAATGAACTTCTGTCCAATTTTACAAACCATATCCTGTGTTGGATGCGTTATATTGATGATGTATTCATTATTTGGACAGATACTAAAGACTCATTGGAAGACTTCATTGAGTTACTGAACCAAAATCGCTACAATCTAAAATTTACCTACAACTGTGATAGACAAAAAACAACTTTTCTTGATCTTACTATTTTCAAAGATGAGGACGATTATCTAGCAACCGATCTATTCCGAAAAACAACAGCTGGTAATACGCTGCTACATATGGCAAGTGCACATCCACCAGCTTTAATACGAAGCATACCTTATGCTCAGTATATCAGGTTGTGGCGCAGCTGTACACACCTAGTAGACTTTCAAAACCAGGCAAAATTACTACAAGCACGATTACTATCTAGAGCAGTGGTCATCAACCCTGTCCTCAGGGCCCACTAACAGGCCAGGTTTGCAAGATAACTGAAATACATTACAGGTGATATCATTTGCTGCTCAGTGATTGCAGTATTCTAGCCTGCATCTCCCCAAGGTAATACATAAAACCTGGCCTGTTAGTGGGCCCTGAGGACAGGGTTGAGGTTAAGGAGGGGGGGCGCTCACTCATCCCCACCCCCTTTCCTGACCGGCCAGGCTGCGTGCTCGGATCGGGGTCTGGTATGGATTTTAGGGGGGACCCCATGCCTTTTTTTCTGCGTAGGGGGGGTTCCCCTTTATAATCCATACCAGACCTAAGGGCCTGGTATGACCCCCGACGGGGCTCGCAAGGTGTCAATCTCGCCGATAAAAGCGGCAAGATTGACATCCTTTTCTAGTCCCGTCGCACCTAATTCATGTTCAAAATGAACGGACTTGTCCGTGTGTGGGCAAGTCCGTTCATTCTGAAAGTCCGCTGTAACTCCGGCGAAAGTCCGTCGGAAAGACGGGCGGACTTAGCCCGCCGCAAAGTCCGGTCGTGTGTGGGCAAGTCCGTCCGTTTTAAAGTCTGGCGCACCTGGCGGACAAAGTCCGTCAGAAAGTGTGCCGGACCAAGTAGGATAGAAAGTCCGACCGTGTGTACGCGGCATTAGTGTCGGCTAACAGGAGTCAGCATTTTAACTTTACCCAAATAGTACACATGATCATTTATCCTCTGTTTCAGTTGTCTGGCAGTCTTCCCCACATAAAAGGCCACACATTTACAGACTATGAGATAAACTAAGCCCCGTGTGTCACAGTTAGCAGAAAATTTTGGATGGAAAGTTTCACCATTGGGAAGTGTGAACCTTCTGCCTGGATGTATCCAGGGGCAAAACGTACATCTCTCCCATCTCGATACACCTTGGGGTTGTTTGGGGGGGTGGGTACCCCCAATGTAGTGACTAAAGACAAGTTTATCACGAAGCAATTTAGCTTGCCTGAAAATTATTTGTGGGTGTTGACTAATATATTTGTTTAAGATTGGATCCTCCTGAAGGAGGTGCCAATGGGTAGCCATGATATTTTGGAGTTCAACATGAAGGGATGAGAATCTCGTAATGTACTTTACTGTCGGTTTAGTAGTAGGAATTTTTGCTTCGAATAGGAGCTCATTACGTGTTTGGCATGCTACTTTGTTTTAAGCTTGCCATAGTATGGACTTATGGTACCCTCTAGATCAGTGGTCATCAACCCTGTCCTCAGGGCCCACTAACAGGCCAGGTTTTATGTATTACCTTGGGGAGATGCAGACTAGAATACTGCAATCACTGAGCAGCAAATGATATCACCTGTGATGTATTTCAGTTATCTTGCAAACCTGGCCTGTTAGTGGGCCCTGAGGACAGGGTTGATGACCACTGATCTAGAGGGTACCATAAGTCCATACTATGGCAAGCTTAAAACAAAGTAGCATGCCAAACACGTAATGAGCTCCTATTCGAAGCAAAAATTCCTACTACCAAACCGACAGTAAAGTACATTACGAGATTCTCATCCCTTCATGTTGAACTCCAAAATATCATGGCTACCCATTGGCACCTCCTTCAGGAGGATCCAATCTTAAACAAATATATTAGTCAACACCCACAAATAATTTTCAGGCAAGCTAAATTGCTTTGTGATAAACTTGTCTTTAGTCACTACATTGGGGGTACCCACCCCCCAAACAACCCCAAGGTGTATCGAGATGGGGGAGATGTACGTTTTGCCCCTGGATACATCCAGGCAGAAGGTTCACACTTCCCAATGGTGAAACTTTCCATCCAAAATTTTCTGCTAACTGTGACACACGGGGCTTAGTTTATCTCATAGTCTGTAAATGTGTGGCCTTTTATGTGGGGAAGACTGCCAGACAACTGAAACAGAGGATAAATGATCATCTGTACTATTTGGGTAAAGTTAAAATGCTGACTCCTGTTAGCCGACACTAATGCCACGTACACACGGTTGGACTTTCTATCCTACTTGGTCCGGCACACTTTCTGACGGACTTTGTCCGCCAGGTGCGCCAGACTTTAAAACGGACGGACTTGCCCACACACGACCAGACTTTGCGGCGGGCTAAGTCCGCCCGTCTTTCTGACGGACTTTCGCCGGAGTTACGGCGGACTTTCAGAATGAACGGACTTGCCCACACACGGACAAGTCCGTTCATTTTGAACATGAATTAGGTGCGACGGGACTAGAAAAGGATGTCAATCTTGCCGCTTTTATCGGCGAGATTGACACCTTGCGAGCCCCGTCGGGGGTCATACCAGGCCCTTAGGTCTGGTATGGATTATAAAGGGGAACCCCCCCTACGCCGAAAAAAATGCGTGGGGTCCCCCCTAAAATCCATACCAGACCCCGATCCGAGCACGTAGCCTGGTCGGTCAGGAAAGGGGGTGGGGACGAGTGAACGCCCCCCCTCCTTAACCGCACCAGGCCACATGCCCTCAACATGGGGGTGGGTGCTTTGGGGGAGGGGGCGCCCTGCGGGGCCCCCCCACCCCAAAGCACCTTGTCCCCATGTTGATGAGGACAAGGGCCTCTTCCCGACAACCCTGGCCGTTGGTTGTCGGGGTCTGCGGGCGGGGGGCTTATCGGAATCCGGGAGCCCCCTATAATAAGAGGGCCCCCAGATCCCAGCCCCCCACCCTATGTGAATGAGTATGGGGTACATGGTACCCCTACCCATTCACCCAGGGAAAAAGTGTAAATAATAAAACACTGCACAGGTTTTTAAAATATTTTATTAAACTACTCGGGGGGGATCTTCCTCCGGCTTCGGGGGTCCCTCCGGTTCATCTTCTCCCGGCGTCCAGTTGGTTCTTCTCCGCTCTCTTCTCCCGGTGTTCCAGTTCTTCGGCCGGCTCCTCCGCTGTGTTCAGGTAGCTCTCTTGCCAGCGGAGGTCCGGACTTCTGGGCTTCTTGTCTTCTGGGCTTCTCGTCTTCTTGTCTTCTTGTCTTCTCTTCTCCAGATGTTGACACGACGCTATCTCCAGCTGGACTGCTCTCTGAGGGCTGCGTTGTGACTTATATAGGCGGAGACCCCGCCCCCTTTTGATGTCACAGTCCCTGGGCATGCAGGTAAGACCAGCCTGCTATTTTCAGCATACTTTCTCCTCTTTTCGGCCGTTTGGCGTTACCATCAATACTACTATTGCCCTTTTCTCTTTAGTTTTTAGGTTACTGGCTACCAGAGCAAATACTTCCTTCCTCCTTTGGCTATTGGACATTTGTGCTTATCTTAAAAACAAAAATACAGTGATGCTTGCTCACTCACACCGCTGTTACAGAATATACCTATAACCCCTGTTTGTGTTTACCATTACTTCCCTGTTGAATCTTATGTGAACCACCCTATCACGCTTGTAATCGTGTGTCTATATTGAGCTCATGGTAAGCTTTTTTCCTGATATATATACACATACTTTGTTTAATAATATAAATATCCTTATTGATATACAGATAGATATATGGTGCTTTTCTAATATCTTAAGCTAGAGACACTGGTCATGTAGTAGCATTTATTTATGTATGGGCATGTATGCGTATGCGTACATATTCTGGTAGTATGTACAGTATCCTTCTCTTTATAGATTTTCTATTACTTATGATCAAATCTTTGAGACAATTATTTGACCCTCAGTACGTTACCAATTTCCATACCTTGTTACGCTAAACCTTCCTAGCTTTGTAAGTCTCTATTTCCTTTAACATACATTAGCTATATATATCTATGCATAGTGCTATTCTGATACAGAGTATCGATATATGTCCCCACAGTCAAGTTTTGCTTCTTGTCCCCTTGATTGTCACTTGTTCTGGGCTACTTGCTTTGTTGGGCCCTACCAAATTGGCTAGTTTGCTGTTTACTTATGTTTATGTTTTATCTGTATGATATGATCTGTTTATATGTTTTATATATATATATATATATATATATATATATATATATATATATATATGTATATATATATATATATACACTAGATACTCAAGCTCCTGAAGAAGTGCACCAACACGCGTAACATGTACAGCGATCAGCATGAGCGACTTTTCATCATGACTCAACCACCTCATGAATCAAACAATTTTGGATTTATATTGATACTGTACATTTCAACTATTGTACTGGAAGAAAAAAGTATATATACATATACAGAGGATGTGGGACTTTGTATGAAGCATTTGACAGCAAGAGGATAATAGGGTGAATATGAAGGAATTTTATTAAACAATGGGGCTGATTTACGAAGCATTTGCGCCATGACTTGCGGTGCACGCCAATGCGAAAATGACATTTTCATATTTACAAAGCATTTGCGCCGGTAACACAGCGCGATCCCCCATTTACTATTCTCTTCCCGGCGCACGGGAAGAGGTGATCTGTACGCCACTATAGACCTGGTGCACGGCATGTTTAACTTGAAATTTAAACAAGCTGGAAGTGCCACTAATATGGGGGTGATGTGGGGTGATATGGGGAAGTGTTGTACTAACTGCCCAAGTCACAAATATGGCCAATATAGAACGAGAAAGTGACTTTCTCGGAACAAGCCGGCAGCGCCGGCAAATACATTTAAACTGCGGGAGGTGAATTTATACACTGCGCATGCTCAAAGGGCATTTGCGCTTGTTCAAATACTTTAGTTCAGTGCGCCGGCAAAATATTAGTAAATGTCAGGCAACGTAAAAACATTTGCATAGGTTGAAAGGGCGCACCTCTAGACTTTTTTTTTTAACGCTGGTTCACTTCGTGCGGCTCTAATGAAATGTCGGTCCGGCAAAACACATACAAGTTCATTGATAAAAACAGCATTAAGAAAACAAACACAATTCAGAAAAAAAAATGCGTGGGGTTCCCCCGAAATTCAATACCAGGCCCTTCAGGTCTGGTATGGATATTAAGGGGAACCCCACGCCAAAAAAAAAAAAAAAAAAAAAAGTGGGGTCCCCCCAAAAATTCACACCAGACCCTTATCCGAGCATGCAACCTGGCAGGCCGCAGGAAAAGAGGGGGGGACGAGAGAGCGGCCCCCCTCCCTCCTGAACAGTACCAGGCCACATGCCCTGAACATTGGGAGGGTGCTTTGGGGTAGCCCCCAAAGCACCTTGTCCCCATGTTGATGAGGACAAGGGCCCCATCCCCACAACCCTGGCCGGTGGTTGTGGGGGTCTGCGGGCGAGGGGCTTATCGGAATCTGGAAGCCCCCTTTAACAAGGGGATCCCCAGATCCCGGGCCCCCCCCCCCTGTGTGAAATGGTAAGGAGGTACAAAAGTACCCCTATCATTTCACTAAAAAACTGTCAAAAATGTTAAAAATGACAAGAGACAGTTTTTGACAATTCCTTTATTTCTTCTATTTTCTACCTTCTTTCTTCTATCTTCCTTCGGTTTCTTCCTCCATCTTCTTCTTCTGCTTCTTCCTCCGGTGTTCTTGTCCAGCATCTCCTCCGCGGCGGGCCGCTCCGCATCCATGGCATGGAGGAAGGCTCCCGCTCTTCTCTTCATCTTCTTCTCTTCTTCATCTTCTCTTCAACTTTTTTTTGCATTGATACATGTCCCCTGGGGCAGGACCCAGGTCCCCAAACACTTTTTATGACAATACCATGCATATAAGCCTTTAAAATTAGCACTTTTGATTTCTCCCATAGACTTTTAAAGGGTGTTCCGCGGCATTCGAATTTGCCGCGAACACCCCAAATTTTTCGCTGTTGGGCGAACTTGCGAACAGCCGATGTTTGAGTCGAACATGAGTTCGACTCGAAGCTCATCCCTACATATAAGCCTTTCAAATTAGCACTTTTGATTATTCATGTTCTTGTCCCATAGACTTTAACGGTGTTCGTGTGTTCGAACACATTTTTTGCCTGTTCGCAAGTTCTGGTGCAAACCGAACAGGGGGGTGTTCGGCTCATCCCTAATTGCCGGACCGACATTTTATTATAGCCGCGAGTAGTTTTAAATAACTTTTATTCCTTAAGGGCCAGTTCACACCACATGCAGTCCAGTGCGTTTTTTTTTTCTGCATCAAAAACGCACGGAAAGTAGGTTATATGGTTTTCAATGGCATAGTTCACAACAGTGCTTGCAGTTCCAGTGCGTTTCCAGTTCCCAAAAAAAAAAGTCACATTTTTTATGCACTGGACTGTACTGGAACGCTGTAAAATGCATCAAAAAATGCACTGGAACGCACCTAAATGCACCAAAAACGCACTGCAATACACTTGTCCTTATTTAGGCCTGATTCACATCTATGCATTTTTAGTGCTTTTTGCATTTTGCAGATTTGCACTACAGTCCATTTAACATGGTTTCCTATGGAACACGTTCTGTAGTTTTCCATAGGAAAATGGATAGAAAACTGGCTAAAAGACAGAATTCAGAGAGTAGTGGTTAATGATTCTTACTCTGAATGGTCTAAGGTTAACAGTGGTGTACCCCAAGGTTCAGTGCTGGGACCCTTACTCTTTAATAACTTTATAAATGATATTGGGTCTGGGGTCAAAAGTAACATTTCTGTCTTTGCAGATGACACCAAGCTATGCAGTGGAATAGCGTCCTTACAGGATGTCTCCAATTTACAAGCTGACCTCAATGCACTATCTAATTGGGCGTCTATGTGGCAGATGAGGTTTAATGTTAAGAAATGTAAAGTTATGCATTTGGGGGCTAAGAATATGCATGCATCATACATGCTAGAGGGAGTACAACTGGGGGAATCCATGGTGGAGAAGGATCTGGGGGTTTTGGTAGATCATAAGCTCAATAATAGCATGCAATGCCAAGCTGCGGTTTCCAAAGCAAGCAAAGTCCTTTCTTGTATTAAGAGAGGTATGGACTCCAGAGAGAGAGATATAATTTTGCCCCTGTTCAAATCGTTAGTAAGACCTCATCTGGAATATGCAGTTCAGTTTTGGGCACCAGTTCTCAAAAAGGATATCGGGGAACTGGAGAAAGTGCAGAGAAGGGCAACCAAACTGATAAGAGGCATGGAGGAGCTCAGCTATGAGGAGAGATTAGAGGAACTGAATTTGTTCACTCTTGAGAAGAGGAGAATAAGGGGGGATATGATCAACATGTTCAAATATATAAGGGGTCCATATAGTGAACCTGGTGTTGAGTTATTCACTTTACGGTCAACACAAAGGACAAGGGGGCACTCTTTAAGACTGGAGGAAAAGAGATTTAGTCTCCAAATACGGAAAGGTTTCTTCACAGTAGGAGCTGTGAAAATGTGGAATAGACTCCCTCCAGAGGTGGTTCTGGCCAGCTCAGTAGATTGCTTTAACCACTTGCCGACCGCCTCACGCCTATATACGTGAGCAGAGCGGCACGGGCAGGCAAAATCACGTACCTGAAACGTGATTGCCTTCCCGCGGGTGGGGGGTCCGATCGGACCCCCCCCCCGGTGCCAGCTGCGGTCGGCATTTGGTTGGAAGCGATGGGAGACGAGGGGGAGGCCATCCGATCGTGGCCCCCCCCTCGCGATCGCTCCCAGCCAATGACAAACATCCCCTGCCTCTGTATAGTACACAGAGGCAGAGGATGTGATGTCATCTCTCCTCGGCTCGGGAGTTTCCGTTCCAGCGCCGAGGGGAGATGACATGTAAGTGCACCAACACACACACACAGTAGAACATGCCAGGCGTACCTTACACCCCCGATCGCCCCCCGATCCCCCCCCCAATCACCCCCCCCCCCGTCACAAACTGACACCAAGCAGGTTTTTTTTTGTTTTTGTTTTTTTTTTCCTGATTACTGCATAGTGTCAGTTTGTGACAGTTAGCAGTGTTAGGGTAGTGACTGTTACCCCCCTGTAGGTCTAGGGTACCCCCCTTACCCCCCCTAATAAAGTTTTAACCCCTTGATCACCCCCCGTCACCAGTGTCACTAAGCGATCATTTTTCTGATCGCTGTATTAGTGTCGCTGGTGACGCTAGTTAGGGACGTAAATATTTAGGTTTGCCGTCAGTGTTTTATAGCGACAGGGACCCCCATATACTACCGAATAAATGTTTTAACCCCTTGATTGCCCCCTAGTTAACCCTTTCACCACTGATCACCGTATAACCGTTACGGGTGACGCTGGTTAGTTTGTTTATTTTTTATAGTGTCAGGGCACCCGCCGTTTATTACCAAATAAAAGTTTAGCCCCCTGTAGGTCTAGGGTACCCCCCTTACCCCCCCCTAATAAAGTTTTAACCCCTTGATCACCCCCTGTCGCCAGTGTCGCTAAGCGATCATTTTTCTGATCGCTGTATTAGTGTCGCTGGTGACGCTAGTTAGGGACGTAAATATTTAGGTTCGCCGTCAGTGTTTTATAGCGACAGGGACCCCCATATACTACCTAATAAATGTTTTAACCCCTTGATGGCCCCCTAGTTAACCCTTTTACCACTGATCACCGTATAACCGTTACGGGTGACGCTGGTTAGTTTGTTTATTTTTTATAGTGTCAGGGCACCCGCCGTTTATTACCGAAAAAAGGTTTAGCCCCCTGATCGCCCGGCGGTGATATGCGTCGCCCTAGGCAGCGTCAGATTAGCACCAGTACCGCGAACACCCATGCACGCACCGTACACGCACCGTACACCTCCCTTAGTGGTATAGTATCTGAACGCATCAATATCTGATCCGATCAGATCTATACTGGCGTCCCCAGCAGTTTAGGGTTCCCAAAAACGCAGTGTTAGCGGGATCAGCCCAGATACCTGCTAGCACCTGCATTTTGCCCCTCCGCCCGGCCCAGCCCACCCAAGTGCAGTATCGATCGATCACTGTCACTTTTTTTTGTAGCGTTTTGGTGAACTGGCAAGCACCAGCGGCCTAGTACACCCCGGTCGTAGTCAAACCAGCACTGCAGTAACACTTGGTGACGTGGCGAGTCCCATAAGTGCAGTTCAAGCTGGTGAGGTGGCAAGCACAAGTAGTGTCCCGCTGCCACCAAAAAGACAAACACAGGCCCGTCGTGCCCATAGTGCCCTTCCTGCTGTATTCGCCAATCCTAATTGGGAACCCACCGCTTCTGCAGCGCCCGTACTTCCCCCATTCACATCCCCAACCAAATGCAGTCGGCTGCATGAGAGGCATTTATATATCCTCCCAAGTACCCCTACCCAACGAACCCCCCCAAAAAAGATGTTGTGTCTGCAGCAAGCGCGGATATAGGCGTGACACTCACTATTATTGTCCCTCCTGTCCTGACAATCCTGGTCTTTGCATTGGTGAATGTTTTGAACGCTACCATTCACTAGTTGAGTATTAGCGTAGGGTACAGCATTGCACAGACTAGGCACACTTTCACAGGGTCTCCCAAGATGCCATCGCATTTTGAGAGACCCGAACCTGGAAGCGGTTACAGTTATAAAAGTTACAGTTACAAAAAAAAAAGTGTAAAAAAAAAAAAAAAAAAAACACAAACAAAAATAAAAAAAAATAGTTGTCGTTTTATTGTTCTCTCTCTCTATTCTCTCTCTCTATTGTTCTGCTCTTTTTTACTGTATTCTATTCTGCAATGTTTTATTGTTATTATGTTTTATCATGTTTGCTTTTCAGGTATGCAATTTTTTATACTTTACCGTTTACTGTGCTTTATTGTTAACCATTTTTTTGTCTTCAGGTACGCCATTCACGACTTTGAGTGGTTATACCAGAATGATGCCTGCAGGTTTAGGTATCATCTTGGTATCATTCTTTTTAGCCAGCGGTCGGCTTTCATGTAAAAGCAATCCTAGCGGCTAATTAGCCTCTAGACTGCTTTTACAAGCAGTGGGAGGGAATGCCCCCCCCCCCACCGTCTTCCGTGTTTTTCTCTGGCTCTCCTGTCTCAACAGGGAACCTGAGAATGCAGCCGGTGATTCAGCCAGCTGACCATAGAGCTGATCAGAGACCAGAGTGGCTCCAAACATCTCTATGGCCTAAGAAACCGGAAGCTATGAGCATTTTATGACTTAGATTTCGCCGGATGTAAATAGCGCCATTGGGAAATTGGGGGAGCATTTTATCACACCGATCTTGGTGTGGTCAGATGCTTTGAGGGCAGAGGAGAGATCTAGGGTCTAATAGACCCCAATTTTTTCAAAAAAGAGTACCTGTCACTACCTATTGCTATCATAGGGGATATTTACATTCCCTGAGATAACAATAAAAATGATTTAAAAAAAAAAAATGAAAGGAACAGTTTAAAAATAAGATAAAAAAGAAAAAAAATAATAAAGAAAAAAAATAAATAAATAAAAAGCATCCATGTCCCCCCTGCTCTCGCGCTAAGGCGAACGCAAGCGGCGGTCTGGCGTCAAATGTAAACAGCAATTGCACCATGCATGTGAGGTATCACCGCGAAGGTCAGATCGAGGGCAGTAATTTTAGCAGTAGACCTCCTCTGTAAATCTAAAGTGGTAACCTGTAAAGGCTTTTAAAGGCTTTTAAAAATGTATTAATTTTGTTGCCACTGCACGTTTGTGCGCAATTTTAAAGCATGTCATGTTTGGTATCCATGTACTCGGCCTAAGATCATCTTTTTTATTTCATCAAACATTTGGGCAATATAGTGTGTTTTAGTGCATTAAAATTTAAAAAAGTGTGTTTTTTCCCCAAAAAATGCGTTTGAAAATCGCTGCGCAAATACTGTGTGAAAAAAAAAAAATGAAACACCCACCATTTTAATCTGTAGGGCATTTGCTTTAAAATAATATATAATGTTTGGGGGTTCAAAGTAATTTTCTTGCAAAAAAAAATAATTTTTTCATGTAATCAAAAAGTGTCAGAAAGGGCTTTGTCTTCAAGTGGTTAGAAGAGTGGGTGATGTGTGACATAAGCTTCTAAATGTTGTGCATAAAATGCCAGGACAGTTCAAACCCCCCCCAAATGACCCCATTTTGGAAAGTAGACACCCCAAGCTATTTGCTGAGAGGCATGTCGAGTCCATGGAATATTTTATATTGTGACACAAGTAGCGGGAAAGAGACAAATTTTTATTTTTTTTATTTTTTTTGCACAAAGTTGTCACTAAATGTTATATTGCTCAAACGTGCCATGGAAATATGTGAAATTACACCCCAAAATAAATTCTGTTGCTTCTCCTGAGTACGGGGATACCACATGTGTGGGACTTTTTGGGAGCCTAGCCGCGCACGGGACCCCGAAAACCAAGCACCGCCTTCAGGCTTTCTAAGGCCGTAAATTTTTGATTTCACTCTTCACTGCCTATCACAGTTTCGGAGGCCATGGAATGCCCAGGTGGCACAAACCCCCCCCAAATTACCCCATTTTGGAAAGTAGACACCCCAAGCTATTTGCTGAGAGGTATAGTGAGTATTTTGCAGACCTCACTTTTTGTCACAAAGTTTTTAAAATTGAAAAAAGAAAAAAAAAATTTTTTTTTCTGGTCTTTCTTCATTTTCAAAAACAAATGAGAGCTGCAAAATACTCACCATGCCTCTCAGCAAATAGCTTGGGGTGTCTACTTTCCAAAATGGGGTCATTTGGGGGGGGGTTTGTGCCATCTTGGCATTTTATGGCCTTCAAAACTGTGATAGGTAGTGAGGAGTAAAATCAAAAATGTATGCCCTTAGAAATCCTGAAGGTGGTGCTGGGTTTTCGGGGCCCCGTACGCGGCTAGGCTCCCAAAAAGTGCCACACATGTGGTATCCCCGTACTCAGGAGAAGCAGCTGAATGTATTTTGGGGTGCAATTCCACATATGCCCATGGCCTGTGTGAGCAATATATCATTTAGTGACAACTTTTTGTAAATTTTTTTTTTTTTTTTTGTCATTATTCAATCACTTGGGACAAAAAAAAAAAATATTCAATGGGTTCAACATGCCTCTCAGCAATTTCCTTGGGGTGTCTACTTTCCAAAATGGGGTCATTTGGGGGGGGTTTTGTACTGCCCTGCCATTTTAGCACCTCAAGAAATGACATAGGCAGTCATAAACTAAAAGCTGTGTAAATTCCAGAAAATGTACCCTAGTTTGTAGACGCTATAACTTTTGCGCAAACCAATAAATATACGCTTATTGACATTTTTTTTACCAAAGACATGTGGCCGAATACATTTTGGCCTAAATGTATGACTAAAATTTAGTTTATTGGATTTTTTTATAACAAAAAGTAGAAAATATCATTTTTTTTCAAAATTTTCAGTCTTTTTCCGTTTATAGCGCAAAAAATAAAAACGGCAGAGGTGATCAAATACCATCAAAAGAAAGCTCTATTTGTGGGAAGAAAAGGACGCAAATTTCATTTGGGTAGAGCATTGCATGACCGCGCAATTAGCAGTTAAAGCGACGCAGTGCCGAATTGTAAAAAGTGCTCTGGTCAGGAAGGGGGTAAATCCTTCCGGGGCTGAAGTGGTTAAGAAATGCCTGGATACTTTCCTAAGTGTACATAATATAACTGGGTACTGACATTTATAGGTAAAGTTGATCCAGGGAAAATCTGATTGCCTCTTGGGGGATTAGGAAGGAATTTTTTCCCCTGCTGTAGCAAATTGGAGCATGCTCTGCTGGGGTTTTTTTGCCTTCCTCTGGATCAACTGTGGGTATAGTATTGGGTATATTGGATTGTACAATATTTATTTTTATTTTATTTTTTTAATTTTTTTATGGTTGAACTGGATGGACTTGTGTCTTTTTTCAACCTGACTAACTATGTAACTAACTATGTAACTATGTAACTATGTAACTAACTATGTAACTAACCATGTTAAATGGACTGTAGTGCAGATCTGCAAAATGCAAAAAGCACTAAAAATGCATAGGTGTGAATCAGGCCTTAAGGTTAAGAAAAAAGAGGGGGGGAGCACTGGACTGCATCAAAAATGCACCAAAAACGCACTGGAACGCATTAAAAAACTTGCATGCAGAAAAGCACCTGGAACGCGCCCGGACTGCGTTTCTATGGTGTGATCTTGCCCTTAGGGCCAGTTCACACCATAGAAACGCAGTCCAGATGCGTTCCAGGTGCTTTTCTGCATGCACGTTTTTGATGCGTTCCAGTGCGTTTTTGGTGTGTTTTTGATGCAGTCCAGTGCTTTTTTTCACCCCTCTTTTTTCTTAACCTTAAATAAGGACAAGTGCGTTCCATTGCGTTTTTGATGCGTTTTACAGCTTTTCAATACAGTCCAGTGCAGAAAAATGCAGCATGTTCTACTTTTTTTTCTGGAACTGGAACGCACTGGAACGGCAAGCACTGGTGTGAACTATGCCATTGCACACCATATAACCAAATTTCCATGCATTATTGATGCATAAAATATGCACTGGACTGCATTGTTGTGAACTGGCCCTTAAGCAATTTGGCATATTTAAAGGCATTTCTCCTTGTTTCGTTTTTGGGGTTGTCCAATTGGTGACATTGATATATGTCCCTTAGGGTGGGACCTGGGTCCTATACTCATTTTAAGACCAATAACTAGAAGATAAGCCAGCCAAGTGGGGACTAGTAAAATTGCCAGGTCAGTTCCCTTAGACTGCAATGGTATTTGTTGTATAACTTTTGCACATGTTAGGCTCTATAGTTGCCCCCCTGGACTGGGGGGTGTTTTGTCCCATCTGTAATTTTGGTGCGTGCTGGATGATGTGCTTAATTTTGGACAGTGGGGTGGCTTATTTTGTGCTAGCTGCATTTGGGTTGTTCTGAGCATGCTCAGGGACTTTGGTTTTTTTTGGTGGTGCTTTTTTGTGTGTGAACAGCACTTGGATGTTTCTGGGCATGCTCAGAGTGTGCTTTTTGGGTTAGTAATTTAAGGACATCCTTAACAGGTGTACCCACTTTGAAGTTCTCTCTACATTGGGTGAACTTGCATTTTGTGTGTTTAATGGACTGTCCATGTGTTTGCAATTGCCTCATTAGCAGACAAACCTATGTTACATAAAGCTTGCAGATAGCAATCTTTATTTTGCCCTGAAAAGAGCCAAGATTGTGTGTGGGGGGCCGGCAAGAGAGTACATTTGGGTGTCCTTATCGAGTTTCTAACTCATGTATTTTCTATTTGTATTTTGTTTGTTATGTTGTTGCAAAACAGATGTGTTTTTATGCAATTTATTTGTTACTTTGGTTTGCTGGGGTTTTTTTGGGTGGTGGTTAATTTACCATGAAATCTTTCTTATGTTGGCAATTTTTGCTTTTACGTTGTTCACTTTGATTTAACTGTCTGTACTGCCTTATTTTTAAAATTCTTTCTCAAGATGTTGTGCCTAATGTTGTTTTAATCCTTAATCCTTTTAATCCTTAATAGATGTGCATTTGTGGGTGCACTCCTTTTAACTCGTGTTAATTTACACTGCAAAAGGGTCCAAACCCATTCTGTTAGTGTCTCAAATTAACATACATGTGTGTATTTTGCTTTCCCTGCTTCTTTTCCAAGTCCTGTGTGTTTTTTTTTTTTTGGACCAATAAAATTGTTTCACATTCTGTTCTTTTCATGCATTGGATTTCCCAGCTGCAGCTTAAATAGGCTGATTGGCATGTCTTGGACAAATCCCTTTTTAAATTTTTTTTGTTTTAGTTTTAAGTTACTTTCCTGTCGCATCATAGCAGCATACACGTTGGGTTGTGACTCCGCCTCCACAACCTGATAGGACCACATAGCTATAAATTAATGAATAGGCACCCGCCCCAGTATTCTCTTATTTTTCCTCACCTGTCAGGACCGCATGGATCAGCACCCCCTTACCGCTTCGCCCCAGCCAGGTTCTAGCCTCTCCTGGGTGGAAGTCCTTCCTGTACAGCCTCTAAACGAGCTAAATGGAAGGAGCCCCACTCTGGGGATCTCAGGGGCACCCTCTTTCTCATTTGTCTGCCTGACTACGATATAAGCCTTAAACAGGCTTGATGTGCAGCAGGCCATATAAAGCCTTAAACAGGCTTTCTGGAGGAATGGCCGCGGAATTCTCAGTTTGGCCTCAGGAAAAAAGCCTTAAACAGGCTTAGTTGTGTGCAGCGGTCTCCCCCCTCCACCTCCTTCACTCTTTCTAACCGGCTGGGCTCTGTTGTACTCCATACCATCCTCTGTGGCCGCCGAGCGTCCTCGGCGTTCTCGCGCATGCGCAGTGCATCGTTTCAGGGCGCTCCTCTACCTTTGCCAGTTTCCAAGATGGCCCCGAGTCTCTTGCGGCGCTACTGCGCATGCTCGAGCGCTACTGCGCATGCGCGAGCGCTCGGCGCCAATGGCGGCTGTTTTAAAAAGCCCCAGTGTCAGTTTTGCATTGCTGCTGCTGGATGACTGACCTGAGACAGTTTTTTTTCCTCTGAAAACGCTCTACAAAAGGTAGGTGTCTTGCCTTTTGTCCAGCTGTCACCTTGAAACTTTTATTTCTGCATATCTCAATCCTATTATACTCTGCAGGTTTCCAATCCACTCCTCCACTATGGAGACCGCTGCCCCAGCAGATCACCGCCAGCCTAATAGGTAAGGGGGGGGGAAGACAAGGGTAAGTAGTGAAGATCGAAAAAGAGAGCACGGAGGTTCATGGGCGGAGCCTAGCGGAACAGACATGCATTGTTAGAGCTCCGCACTGCTGAGGAGAGAAGAGAAGGACAAAGCGGAGCCTGCAGGCTCAAAAGGTATCCATTTGAACCTTTTTGCCCCAGGGAACAAACTGTGAAAGTTTGGGCAGGAAATATGGTACTGGGAGGAAGCCGTGGCAGAAATAAAAATCACCTCACAAAGAGCTCACAGGCACTCACTGCAACTAAAGAAGCTCCAGTCACCTCACAATATACAGCATCAGGGCGCTCTCACAGACAGAAAATGTCACAGCAAGACTCTCCATTTGAGTCAGATACAGAAAAAATCCTCTCACAAACTTCTCCACAAGCCTCCTCAGCATCCCCAGTAATATTATTACAATTTGAAAAGATGCTTCATAAGGCTTTAAAACAAACCTCAGACCAAATAACAAAAAGCCTAACCAAAGAAATAAGAGAGCTGGGAAACCGCACCGCAGCCTTAGAAATAAAAATGGATGAAATTGAAATTACAACCCAAGAAAATATAACAGAATTGGAACAATTAAAAGAAGAGAATTTAATACTTCAAACTAAGCTCGAAGATTACGAAAATAGAGCCAGACGTTCAAACTTGCGCATAAGGGGAATACCTGAAACTGTGACAGACCTGCAATCTACTATTACTGCTCTATTACAAGAACTAAAGCCAGATATCCCTATTGAACGTTTAGAACTGGACAGAGTACACAGAGCCCTCACAGCCAAAAAGAAAGATGGACCCCCACGTGATATAATCACAAAATTTCATTATTACAGAACGAAAGAATAAATATTAATTGCTGCAAGAGAAAAAAAGGAACTTAATTTTCAAGGACACAATTATCAAATTTTTGCTGACCTATCCCAACTTACTATTACTAAAAGACGATCCATGAAACCCCAACTAATGGAACTGCAACGACACAACATTATGTACCAATGGGGCTTCCCCTTTTCAGTCAGATTTAACTACCAAGGTACAATTTACAGAAGCAGATCAGCAGATGAACTACAACAAACCCTTTTAAAATTAAATCTGACAGAACCCACAAGCAGCAACTCTCACACACACAGAAGAATGGCATCATCTTCACCTTCAGGCAGCACCCAGAAAATTTCAGAACAAAATGGGAATCATCATTCTCACAAAAGAGGCCGTTATGCCACATCATCCATGGACCAAGAAGATCCAATGGACTGACATCCTAATTCCTGATATCTCTTCATTTATTATACTAAGAGATGGTTCTCTATAAAAAACCTGTATTTATAACTGAATGTAACTGCATTCTGATAGTCACACACTGTGTGGGATCATGTTACATTCCAGTTATATTTCTTATTACTTCTGATTCATATAGCCTTAGAATATATAAGTGAAATAAGGAAATTCTTGTTCAGTTATATATTTTCAGGTAATAACAATAGATTTATTACTTTTTAGGACAAATATGTTCAATAATCTAGAAGTAATGGAAGCTTTTTCTTTATTTTCTTAAAACAAATATATTATTACCTAACTAGTTCCTAGAACTATGTTTTTGTTTATTCTAATCTGAAGCAATACAACCTCAATTTTATGAGTTAACATATCTAAACAGTTACATAAGAATAAAATATGTAATTGTTTACTCTAAAAGGGTTAAAATCCCAAAATAATTCAAACTATCTTCATCAATACCAAAGTTATTAACAGTACCTTTCTAACTGAATTATTTAGCCTAAGGCAAGACTAACCATATACAACCACCCTGGAATAAATAATTTCAACAAAAACCATATTCTGCACTCCAATTAATGAATCATCATTTTGATGTCTTTTGACATAGCACTTCTCTCCTGTAAGTGGAAGATCCGTGTACCCCCATTAGCCCTCCTCATTCTCCCAAACATATTATGTGGGAGTGTGACGAAGGCACTTATTCCCCTGAGAGAGATATTTATTCTCTTTCACGGGTAAATTGTGATTACTTGCAAAAAATATTGTATACAATGTATCATCTAATCTCATATGTTTTTTGTTTACTCTTTACTCCAGAATTCACTGGTTTCTTTTCTATCTTTTCATCTCTTCAGTCCACACAGGTTGATCTGCGCAGTCAGCTCTGCATAACAAAAAGTAAGTCAAAACTATTTGATCTGTTGCCATGGCACCACTGAATATACTTTCCCTGAATGTTCAGGGAATAAATGTCCCTCAAAAAAAGGACCAAAGCCTTCCGTACTTTCCATAACAAGAAGGCTCACATAGTATGCCTCCAAGAAACACACTTCACCAAAGATTCTACTCCAAAATATATTTCTCCTTTTTATCAACAAATTTACACGGCTTCTGCCTGTACCAAACAAAGGGGAACTCTAATTGCATTTCACCGATCCACACCATTCACCTTATCATCAGAAATTAAAGACCCAGAAGGTAGATACCTGATACTCATGGGTTATATAATGGATACAGCAATCACAGTGATTTCCTACTACGCTCCTAACAAACAACCTACACCATTCCTCTCACATATATTACAAGTGATTAATACACACAAAATAGGAACAGTGATAATGTGCGGGGATTCGAACCAGGTCCTCCTCCCATTTCTAGATAAATCACCTTTTACACCATCCAAAATAACCTCTAGATTACCTTTTTCTCAACTTCTTTCCAAATACAATCTGGTAGATTCGTGGAGAGAAAGTAACCCAATGAAAAAGAAATTCACTTATTTCTCGCACCCTCATCAAACCTTCACCAGAATAGATCATATTTTTCTAACAATAGGAATGATACCAGAAATTATTGCATCAGATATAATTCCGATTCCGTGGTCTGACCATAATGCAGTATACACTACTATAGCCTCAGCCATACCAAAAGCGCATGACCCAACGTGGTACTTACCGGACATAATGCTCAAACACCCACTACATCAGATGGCCATTGAACAAGCTTTAAAGGAATACATATCAATTAATAATACAACAGACATCTTCCCAATAACACTGTGGGAAGCTCATAAGCCTGTCTTGCGTGGTACAATACAAAGACAAATGGGACTATTTAAACGGGAACGCAAAAATCTAGCAAAAAAACTAGAACTCAATTTTAATGCAGCCTACATATCATTCCAAGATAATCCATCTCAGAGTACAAAATCTCATCTGGAAAAATCTAGATTGGAATACAATCTATTTCTCAGTCAGTTGATAAATCCCTCAAACGCTTCAAACACAATTTCTACATGAATACAAACAAACCAGGTACATATTTGGCTCGGGCATTAAATTCAACTAACAAATCTTTCAAACCAATACGTTTGAAATTATCAAAAAATGTTTATACTTGTAATCCAGTTAAAATAGTCCATAAATTTCACTCACATCTCGCAACTTTATACAAGACAAACAATGAATTTAATCCTACAGAGGCTGAATCCTTCTTCTCAAAAATAACCTTACCTGAGTTGTCTCAGAATCAAAAAAGCAGTTTGGATGAGCCTATAACTATAGATGAAGTTGCTAACGCCATAAAAGACCTAAAACTTAACAAAAGACCAGGCCCAGACGGCTACTCGGCTTTATACTATAAAACATTCTCAGAAATACTCTCCCCCATTCTCACTGAAACTTTTAACAAACTTCTAGAAGGACATTCTTTTCGGCAAGAAACACTAATGGCAATTGTTTGTATGATCCCAAAACCCCTTTCTGATGATACTTCCTGTGTGAATTATCGGCCTATCTCTCTGTTAAACCTTGATATTAAATTATTAGCAAAAATAATAGCAAAACGCCTCAATAGCATTATAGGAAAATTAATACATAGAGATCAAGTAGGCTTCATGCCAAATAGACAGGCAGGCGATGATATACGCAGGGCAGTGTTATTGGCACATATTGCTAAAAAACAGAAAATCCCTTTATGTTTTCTATCTCTCGATATTAAGAGGGCATTTGACACAGTATCCTGGCAATATATGCAATATTCATTACAAAAATGGGGTTTTGGACCCCACTTTTTAACATGGATCAAAGCATTATATAATAAACCCAAAGCCTATATAAAATATGCTGGATACAAATCTGATGCCTTTAATATCGAAAGAGGTACCCGACAGTGTTGCCCATTATCTCCCTTATTATTTGCCCTTATACTCGAACCCATGGCCCAATACATCAGAACAAACCAAACTATAACTGGCATTGAAGTAGGAGGTATTACACACAAATTATGTATATTTGCAGACGATATATTACTTTTTCTATCATCACCACAGGTCTCTGGTCCTAACTTAATACCAGCTCTTGATGGATTTGCAGCCCTATCCGGCCTTATGATTAATCCTAAGAAATGCCTAGTGCTTAATATTTCGCTCACAAACATGGAATTGATCCCGGCTAGGGCTGCACTCCCATTCACATGGGCAGAAAAATCAATCCCATATCTTGGAATTCATTTAACAGCATCTCATTCTGATTTATTCTCAACCAATTATCCTCCTGTATTAAGACAGATCACAAATCTAATAAAACAATGGTCGCAACTTCCTTTATCCTGGATAGGGAAGATTAATGCAATCAAAATGACTATTCTACCCAAATTGCTTTATTTATTCAGAGTCCTCCCTATTCCAATTCCTTCCTATTTTTTGAGAATAGTACAAAAAAGAGCAACTTCGTTTATATGGGGCTCTTCTAAACCACGTATACCTATACACACACTACATCTTCCCAAAAATAAAGGAGGACTGGGATACCCTAATTTTACTAACTACTACAGAGCAGCACATTTGGCCAGTCTGTCCAAATACCATGCAAAACAGGAAATCCCATTATGGGTATTTATAGAGGCTTCAGAAAATGATGACCCTCTATTAATATCAAACTTGTTATGGCTTGATCCTAAAGACTGCTTTAAAATTCATAATCCCATAACTAAACACTTCTTATCTCTCTGGGATAAACTAAAAACCAAATATCAGTTACAATCTCCACACAATCCTCTCCTTTCTTTTATCAGAAATCCGGCCTTTTATCCGGCATGGATCTACCCAAATTCTTTTAAAGCTTGGACAACATCAGGCATTCAGACACTAAATGACTTTATAGCATCTAAATCATTCCTTTCATTCCCATCGCTTAGAGAAAAATATGATCTACCAAACTCTGAGATATTTAGATATCTCCAAATCAAAAATTTCTATACACCATTCCTAAAGGGGGATACACCATTATCCCAATTATCCATTTTTGAATCAATCTGTACAAAAGATCCATTTGCTAAAGGTACAATTTCATCACTTTATAATCAATTATATGGAGTAGTAAATCTTAATAGACCCTCTTACGTTCAGAGGTGGGAGGAGGACCTGGGACGAACTTTAGAAGACACGGACTGGTCTAACATATGGCTCACATCTAAGTCATCTTCACCCAACATCTTAGCACTGGAGACAAATTATAAAGTCCTAACTCGCTGGTACCTTGTACCCGCTAGAGTGGCAAAATATTCACCTAATACCTCAGCTCTTTGTTTTCGAGGATGCCCAGAAATAGGCACACATTTACACATATGGTGGACGTGCCCAGTAATCCAAACCTTCTGGAAGGAAGTCTTCGTGATTGCATCTAAAATATTTAAAAAAATAATACAACCAGATCCATATATAACTTTACTTAATCTAAAACTGGAATGGTTAACACTCTCTCAATTCAAACTTATCATCCAACTAATAACGGCTGCAAAACAAACAGTGGCCAAGGCATGGAAATCTCCTACATTGGTACTAGCAGAAACAAATCACAGAATGAATAATACAATGTCCTATGCTAAGATGGTAGCCATCGATCAAAATCAAATTCCAAAATTTGAAAAACTTTGGCATCCTTGGATAAAACAACAGTTCCTGTCAAATTTCAATGACTCTGTCCTGTTGCCATGGTAACAGATTAAATGACTTACAGAGACACCCATTCTAAGGCTTCAAAGAGAACTAAAAAGAATAATAAACTTACGAGCGGGACAACCTTGTGGACCATATCTCTGCCTTTCTACCCTTTTTCTTCTTTCTCTTTCCTTTTCTCCACCTTACGATTAAAGCTCATTATCAGAATTTATTTGACCTATATACACTCTACCTGTAAACAATATGTATAGTAGGTATAAATCATTTAAATACCTACAAAAGTAACTAAGGAAATGATATATATCTTTAATTTAGGTTTACGTGAACCCAATGTTTAATATTTGAAATTTCATGATATTTACCTATATAAACCCTACTGTAAAACAATGAGCTTACTTTATAGATCCTTGTAAACTTACTTTATGTATCTTTATAATATTGTATACTCAATAAACTTCTTTTGACAAGGAAAAAGAGAGCACTACTAATGCTACCTAAATTGGTCAGCCCCATCAGGTCCTCAGGAACGTCTGCTTCAAGACAGAGAGAGACCTCGCATAGAAGAAGTCGCTCCAGACACAGACGGAGCCGTTCCTACCACAGGAGAAGCCGCTCGAGAGGGACCCGCAGAAGGAGCCGGTCTAGATCACATTCTAGACACGGTCGATCCCGCCATAGAAGATCGCCTTCGCGCAGACCCCGGTCTCCCGCACGCCACTCCCGTCCTTCCGGGAACGCCTGCTGGATTTGTGGTGTGGCGGCTCTCCCGGATAAACTGGCCTGTCAAAAATGTCTAGAGGAGGCCACAAAAGAAAGAATCTCGGATACCGGAGAATCTGCTGGAATCTTAGCTCCCCAGACCTCGATGGCTGATGTGGATTTTTCCACCAATGCCTCTCCAGCCCGGGCCAGCACATCACGGGAGCAAGACTCTCTGTCCGATAATGAGGGTCTGGAGGTATCGGCCGGATTCAACTTCTCCCTAATAGAACCATTTGTCAAGTCGGTCAAAGAGGCGATAGGATGGGAGGAACCCCAGGAAGCTCAACCAAAACAAAGACAATATTTCCCTCACCTTAAGAAGGATCCAGAGGCCTTTCCGTTTATAGACGAACTGGATGACCTGATTAAGGAGGAATGGCAAAGACCAGAGAAGAAATCTAGTCTGAATAACAGACTTCTTAAACTATATCCACTCAAGGAGCAAAAGGGAACCCCCTGGTGTCCCCTCCGGTAGTAGACGCATCCTTGATGTGCCTAGCCAGGCACGTTACACTCCCGCTAGAAGACGCAGTAACATTCAGGGACGTGCTCGATAGGAAGATCGACACGGACCTCAAGAGGGCTTACCCGTCAGCAGGAGGCGCCTGCAGGCCTGCGATAGCACTTGCAGCAGTAGGGAGAGCCTTCTCGAGCTGGTCTGCAAGCACCGAGAAGCTGGTATTGGAGGGTGCAGATCAAGAAAAAATAGTAAAAGCTTTGCAAGAACTAAGCTTGGCGGGCGATTTTGTGGCAGAGGCCTCGGTCGATACCATTAGGTCTGCATCAAAGTCCATGCTGGCTTCGGTAGCGGCCAGAAGAGCACTATGGCTGAAGCCCTGGACAGCCGATCCAGCTTCCAAGTCTAATTGGTGTTGTATCCCGTTTGATGGAGAGAATCTCTTCGGGTTGAAACTAGACTCAGCCATCTCTAAGGTGACTGGCGGCAAGTCCGGGCTCATCCCCTCGGATAGAAGCCCAAACAACAGAGACCTCCTCCCTTTAAGTGAAACCTTCCGGAGAGATATAGAAACGCAAAAGCGTACAGACCGGGGGAAGGAGTACCGAAGGAGCTGGAAGAATCCTCAGTCATCTTTTATGAAGTTCCAAGACCCCCGCTTCCAGCGATCAGAAGCTCTTTTGAAGGTGCGCCCGTCCAGCCAGCGGCAGTGGGAGCAAGACTCTCCAGATTCAAGCTGGTCTGGGCGGAGACCATAAAGGATACCTGGACTCTGGCCACCATCAGTTTCGCCCACAGGTGGTCCTTCAAACATCGACCCCCAAGGGATCAATTTTGTCCAACCCGTCTCCCTCCATCTCGGGAAAGAAGGTTGTCACTACTAAATTATGTCCAGGATCTTCTCCAAAATCGGGCAATAGTAAAGGTCCCGTCAGCACAAAGAGGCAGGGGATTCTATTCTCCACTATTCCTCGTCAAAAAAAAATCAGGGGATCTTCGGCCAGTTCTAGATTTAAAGAACCTCAACAAATCCATCCGGGTGGAGTAATTCAGGATGGAAAGCTTGCAGTCTATCCTCTAGGCCATAAATCTGGGGGACTGGATGCTTTCCATAGATCTCCAGGACGCCTACCTGCATATTCCAATCCATGTGGCATTCCAGAGATTCCTGCGATTCTCGGTGGGTCAGGGGCACTTTCAGTTTCAAAGTCTTCCCTTCGGGATGTCGACAGCCCCCAGAACATTCACAAAGGTCCTATTACCAGCAATAGCTTCCTTAAGAGAGAAAGGTCTAAGGGTTTACCACTACCTGGACGACATCCTCCTCCTCTCAAGCAGCCGGGAGTCGCTTGTGCAACATCGCGAGATCCTAGTCTCCACTCTAATAAGTCTGGGATGGATAATAAATTGTCAAAAAAGCAATATCCAACCTACCCAAAGGATGGTCTTCCTGGGGGCCGAACTAGACACCCAAGCAAATACGGTGGAGCTGCTCGGGAGAAAATGTCTCTACTAATTACAAAAGTAAAGAATTCTATCCCGGCTCTGTTCTCACCAGCCAGAGCATGTCTCAGCCTTCTGGGTGTCAGCAACCAATCCAATGGTCCAGTGGGCGCAATGGAACACCAGACTCCTCCAAGCCTCCTCCTTACTCCAGTGGGATGGCCGATCCATGTCCCAACTGATTCGCATCTCGGAAGAAGCCAGTCTATCTCTGCAGTGGTGGACACACCCCTACAATCTCAGGAGATGCAAACAGAAAGTCATTCCCCATCAGGAAGTAGTGACTTAGGATGCCAGTCTGGAGGGATGGGGGGCTCACTACCTACATTATGCGGCTCAGGGCTGCTGGTATTTCAAAACCAAGGACTTGGTCTCGAATGTTCTAGAGATGAAGGCAGCCTTCCAGGCCCTTTTGGCATTCAGCACCTTCCTGAGAGGGAAACAAGTTCTCATAAGGATGGACAACCGAGTGGCAGTAGCCTACATCAACAGGCAAGGGGGTACCAGGAGTGTCTCCATGATGCAAGAGGTCGGCCGGTGATGCGGTGGGCCCAACTGAACCTTCTGGATCTGAGGGCGGCTTATATTCCAGGTGTCCAGAATCTCCTAGCAGATTCACTCAGCAGAACATTCATTTCCAACAACGAGTGGTCTCTGAGCCCCCAAGCATTTGCCCTCATATCCCAGACATGGGGTCATCCGGACATAGACCTCGCAGCAATGCCAGCGAACACGAAGTGTCAAAGATTTCTGTCAAGGGTCCCCTTTCCCTCAGCGGAGGGAACGGATTGTCTCCAACACCCCTGGAACTTCCGCCTAGGCTACATTTTTCCACCAACCCCTCTTATAGCCAAGTTTCTTCTGAGGCTCAAGCATTCAGCGGCCCTAGTGCTGGCTGTGATTCCCTTCTGGCCGTGGAGGCCTTAGTTCACCACCCTCCTACAGCTGAACACAGCGGATCCACTTCCACTCCCAGTGTCTGCAGATTTACTAACCCAGGGCCAGCTACTCCACCCGAGTCCGGAGAGGTTACACCTAACGGCCTGGAGGTTGAAAGGTCTAGATTTTTAGGCCAGGGATGCTCTCAGAAGGTAGTCGATACCCTGCTCCAGGCTAGAAAGTCTACCACAAATAGTACCTATGGAAGGCTCCTTTGCCCAGGAGCGAGGTTGGGACTCTTCTTCCCCATCAGTAGTACAAGTGCTCGAGTTCCTCCAGTCAGGTCTGGACAAAGGCCTTGGGTCCAGCACCTTAAAAGTACAAGTATCTGCCATCTCTGCATTGACAGGAGTTAAGTGGGCACTCAATCCGCTGGTGGTTTAATTCCAAAGGGCCTGTCTAAAACGAAGGCCCCCTAGGAAGCCTTTATTCCCGACATGGGATCTCTCAACCGTCCTGGAGGTCTTATCCAGAGAACCATTCTTTCCACTTGAAGACATCTCCCTTTGGGACCTAACACTAAAGGTATCATTTCTAATCGCTATCACATCAGCGAAGAGGGTCTCAGAAATGCAAGCCTTGCTAATCAAAGAGCCTTATCTGATGGTCTACCCGGACAGACTAACCCTGAAGCCTTCGGATAGATTTATTCCAAAAGTCTCCTCTTCATTCCACTTTAACCAGTAGATTGACCTCCCGGCTCTAGTCACGGATCAGGGTGTTCCTCACCCTCTGGATGTCAGGGGTAACGTTTTGCAGTACCTCTCAATAACCAAACCGTTCAGAAAATCCGAGAAGCTTCTAATCATCCCACACGGATTCAGGAAAGGCCAAGCGGCTTCTGCCCGTACCATCGCCTCATGGCTTGTGAAAATTATCAAGAAGGCCTACTCCTTGAGCACCTTGCAGATTCCAGAAGGCTTAAGAGCGCATTCCACCAGGGCAATGGCTACTTCATGGGCAGCTTACTGTAGAGTCTCAGCGAAAACCATTTGTAGAGCGGCCACCGGGTCCTCCAGAAACACCTTCATACCCCATTATAAAGTAGATGCTGCATGCTTATCAGCAGTAAAATTCGGGAGGGCCGTTATACAGGCCAACTCTTCTGTTTCTTGTCAATAAATTTACCTTGCATTCCCACCCAGTTTGGCGAGTTACTCCCCAACGTGTATGCTGCCATGATGCGACAGGAAAACTGAAAATTGTATACTCACCTTTCCGTAATTTTCCTTTCCTGTCGCATCTTCATGGCAGCATACAATCGCCCACCCTTCTGAGGTGACTTATATATATATATATATATATAAATATATATATATATATATATATACAGAGAATACTGGGGCGGGTGCCTATTCATTAATTTATAGCTATGTGGTCCTATCAGGTTGTGGAGGCGGAGTCACAACCCAACGTGTATGCTGCCATGAAGATGCGACAGGAAAGGAAAATTACGGAAAGGTGAGTATACAATTTTCCATTTTCCTGGTGCCTTCATGGTAGCACATGCATGGATTGTGCATATGCTGCCATGGATAGTGACCAGGAAAGTAACATTTCAGAGTGGTAAGTATTCAATTTTCTTTTTGAGCAGTGGTTTTCAGCCTCAGTCCTCAAGTATCCCCCTGACAGGACATGTTTAGGAAATTTTATCTTCTCTAAAATAGCTGTCCAAAATACAAAGCCATTGACTTTGATTTAAAGCACCTGTGCAAGATGAAGGAAAACATGCAAACATAGCCTTTTGGGGTACTTGAGGACAGGGTTGAGAAGCACTGATTTAGAGCACTGAACTAAAATCAAGCTGAAACCAATCCTTTTCCAATTGTGGACATTTGAGGGAAATCAAGATTTTTATTTTTTTATTTTTATTTTTTTTTAAAGGTTGGGCTTTGTCCCTTTTCTTAAAATTGGCTTTACTTCCTGTCATAGCCAAACAGGAAGTGAGAGTAAAACACTAATTTTCCTTGGGGACACACAGGTCAATCTAACTAGTGCCCCCATTATGCAAATTGCACTCTAGCACTTTGTTGTGTACACCCCAAATTATTAGGTATTTTGGGGTTTATTAAAGGCAAATCCTTTCTGCAATACAAGTGTAGTTGATGAAAATCAGAAGGGTAGCACTGGTGATTTTATCATCCAATCATGTAGAGGCAAAGATGCTGTTTTTTTCTTTTCCTTGCATGTCCCCCTCGGATCTCCAGCAACTGAACTTCTAAGTGCACTTGTGGTGCAAAGTGGATTTACCTTTTAGTAAATAAACCCCAAGATACATAATAATTTGGGATGTACATGGCAAAATGCTAGAGTGCAATTTCCTGAATGGGGAAACTATTTAGATTGACCTGTGTGTCTCCAAGGACATACATTGGTAGGGTTTTACCCTCACTTCCTGTTTGGCTATGTGACAGGAAGTGAATAATTTTGAATGCGAAATTGGCAAAATTTGGTAGGTGTCTTCACCCTATCAGGGGTGTAGACATCCCCCAAAACGTATAATCCCTCTGCAGTCTATCCCCAAGCAAAAATAAGAAAGGATTTTAATGAGTTTAACTTTGCAAAGACACATTCCTAAGTTCAATTGTGATGCATGTTAATGGCCCATTTAGACCTTTAATAGAAAGTCATCAGTTGCCTTTGACTAAACATTATTTTTGGCCAGTCCTAGAAATCTGCATCTGTTTTTCTATTAACCACTTGGTGTCCGTGCTATAGCCAAACGACGGCCACAGCGTGGACCTGAATTTCTGGGAGGCTGTCATAGGACGTAGTCACTGAGACTCGGGTGAAGTAGGGGCCGATGTGTTTATTTTTTCTACTCACGCTGACAGCATGAGGATAAAAATAAAAGCTGATCACCGGCTTAGGTGCAAAGGACATTGGTCACGAAGAGGCAATTCTGCCTCATCTGTGCCCACCAGTACCCCCTTCCAGTGCCACCTATCAATGCCCACCAGTGATCCCAAGCAGTGCTGACTATCAGTGTAACCAATCAGTGCCGCCTCATCAGCGTACATCAATGAAGGAGAAAAATTACCTGTTTGCAAAATTTAATATCAAAATATCCAAAAATATACCAAATTATTTTTAAAAATCTGTCTTTTCTTTTGTTTGAACAAAAGAAAAAAAACACACAGGTGATCAAATACCACCCAAAGAATGCTCTATTTGTGGGAACTTAAAAAAAACAAAAAAACATTTGGCTAAGTATGACCGCGCAATTGTCATTCAAAATGGATCAGCGCTGAAAATTGGTCAGGACAGCAGGGGGGTTTAAGTGCCCAGTAAGCAAGTGGTTAATTTCCATGCCAACTATGGATTTCTGTAATAAAGATGTGTGTCCGCTGTGTATACAGCATGTGCAGAAGCAAGTCGCACACATATGAACGGTACTCATTGTAAATCATGGGGTACAACTTGTGATGCAACTTTTCAGTCCCAAGTGGCCTTAGGCTGTCTTTCCACTACTGCGAGTTGTTGTGCGACTTGACACATGTGAAGTTGCAGGACAAGTCAAAACACATGTATTTCAATGGTCCCTGGTTGTAATTGGTGCAACTCCAAAAAAAGTTCTTGCACTACTTTGTTCCAACTTCAGTGCAACTTTTTCTCAGATGCTTTGAATTAGTCGCGTGGCATTAAGGCTCGGTTTCCACTATTGAAAGCCCAAAGTTGCGTGCTTTTTGCCGTGATTTTCCTCCAACTTTTTGCCAAAACTTGAAGCAATGCCTGTGTATTTTTGAGGTCTATGGACCTCAAGTCGCATCAAAGTGGGACCAAAATAGTGCAGGGACTACTTTGAAGTTGCTGCGACTTGAAGTTGCAGACATTTGAACGGTACTCATTGTAAATCATGGGGTAGAACTTGTGATGCAACTTTTCAGTCCCTAGTGGCATGACAAGTTGCAATAGTGGGAAAACAAGCCGAAAAAGCACATTGTAAATCATGCAACTTTGGTGTTGAAATAGTGGAAAGAGAGCATTAGGCTAAAGCGGTAATAGGAAGATGCACTGTAAGAATTACTTCTAATTGTAGAAAACCAAACAGGCTCTTGCACTAAATCTAATTTATGGAAGATCTAACTGATTGGCCAGTGTATGGTGACCTTTAAAGATATGAAAACGTGAATTTCTGGTGTTTAAGCCTCATACACACGATGGGACTTTGTACCCTGTGTACGGAGCCCGTTGTGCTCAGCGGGGGGATCGCTCCGTTGATCCCCGCTGGGCAGGCAGATGACAGGTCTGTCTCTGCACACTGTGCAGGGACAGACCTGTCAGAGTGCCGCTCTTCTCTATGGGGGATCGGATGATGACGGACCGTAGAGTCCGTCGTCACCCGATCCGCAGATGGATGGAAAAATAGGTTTTTCCTCCGTTACACTTTTTAGGATTGGAGTGGGTTGGATGTCAGCGGACATGTCACCACTGACACCCGACCCTCCATAGAGGTCTATGGAGTGTCCGTTCAGGTCCGAGGCGGACCTGAAAGGTCCGTCCGTGTGAGGGGGGCCTTAGGCCCCTTTCACACTGGGGCGGTGCGGGCGGCAGGGCTAAAACGGCAATATTTTTTGCGCTGCTTTACCGGCGGTAACTCCCGCTAGCGGCTGAAAAGGGGTTAAATCCGCACGCAAAAAAACACTGATTTCAATGGGCAGGAGCGGTTTATACACCGCTCCAAAGATGCTGCTAGCAGGACTTTTTTTAGGCCCCTTTCACACTGGGGCGTTTTTAGGCGCTACGGCACTAAAAATAGCGCCTGAAAAACGCCCTAAAGAAGCGGCTCTATTCACTCCAGTGAGGGCTTTCACACTGGAGTGGTGCGCTGGCAGGGCGTCCCAAAAAGTCCTGCCAGCAGCTTTTTTGGAGCGGTGAACTCACTGCTCCTCCCCATTAAATCAATGGGGCAGCGCTGTGATACCACCGGCAAAATGCCGATCCAGCGGCGTTTTGCGGCCGATCACGGCTCTCCCTGTCAGAGGGGGGGTCTGTGCTGATAATCAGCACATTGATTATCAGCACAGCCCCCTCAGATGTGCCACAACACCTCAGATGTGACCCCTCAGCTGTCAGTCAGTTCCCCAGCTCACAGTGCCCATCAAAGTGCCAATCAGTGCCCATATCAGTGCTAATCAGTGCCCACCACAGTGCCCATCTCAGTGCCCAGAAGTAAAACCTGTCAGTACCTCAACATCAGTGCTGCCCATCAGTGCCACCTGTCAGTGGCAATCAGTACCGCCTACCTGCCCATCAGTGCCGCCTGTCAGTGCCCATCACAGCTGCCTGTCAGTGCCCATCACAGCCGCCAGTCAGTGCCCATCACAGCCGCCAGTCAGTGCCCATCAGTGCCGCCAGTCAGTGCCCATCAGTGCCGCCAGTCAGGGCCCATCAGTGCCGCCAGTTAGTGCCCATCAGTGCTGCATATTAGTGCCCATCGGTGCTACTTATCATTGCCGCATATTAGTGCCCATCAATTCTACATATCAGTGCATCCTCATCAGTGCCCATCAGTGCCACCTTATCAGTGCCAACTCATCAGTGCCCACCAGTGCCACCTTATCAGTGTCGCCTCATCAGTGCAACCTCATCAGTGCCCGACAGCGAAGGAGAAAACAAAATTTTATAACTGAAACGAAGTAAAACTTTTTTTTTTCCAAAATTGTGTTCTTTTTTAGTTTGTTTAGCAACAAATACCACCAAAAGAAAGCAATATTTGTGGGAACAAAATGCTAAAAATGTTGTTTGAGTACAGTGTAGCATGACCGCGCAATTGTCATTCAAAGTGTGAAAGCGCTGAAAGCTGAAAATTGTCCTGGGCGGGAAGAGGCAAAAGTGTCTGATATTGAAGTGGTTAACAACCTATGAGTCATCAGCTGTCAGCTGACTTCCCGCTCAATGTAAAAAAAAAATGCCGGCTAAAAAAAAAAAAATTGTGAAAAAAAACAGCGTAGGGTCCCCCCAGGGTCTGGTATGGATTCGGAAGGGACCCCCATGCCAAAATTTTTTTAAAAAATGGCGTGGGGGTCCCCACCCCCAGGGGCATACCAGGCCCTTCGGTCTGGTATGGATTTTAAGGGGAACCCCTACGCCAAAAAATCGGTGTGGGGTCCCCCCCAAAATCCATACCAGACCCTTATCCGAGCACGCAGCCCGGCAGGTCAGGAAAGGGGGTGGGGACGAGCGAGCGCCCCCCCCTCCTGAAGCGTACCCGGCCGCATGCCCTCAACATGGGGATGGGTACTTTGAGGAAGGGGGGCGTGCTGCAGCCCCCCCAAAGCACCTTGTCCCCATGTTGATGAGGACAAGGGCCTCTTCCCGACATCCCTGGCCGTTGGTTCTCGGGATCTGCGGGAGGGGGGCTTATTGGAATCCGGGAGCCCCCTTTAATTAGGGGGCGTGGTCACCGGGTGATGTTGACCACACCCCTAAAACATCACAGTCCCAGCATGCCCAGGGACTGTGACGGCATAAGGGGGCGGGGTCACCGCCTATATAAGTCAGAGCGGAGCCCCAGAGAGCATTACATCCAGAGAGAGCGTCCTGTCAACATCGGAAGAAGGCAGAAGGCAGCAGACCGGGCTCCTCCGCTAAGGCAAAAGAGCGGCAAAAGAGCAAAAGATAGCGGAGGAGCCCGGCAGAAGACCCGGAGAGTCCGGAGAACAGGGAACCGGAGAGACCCCCCGAAGCCGGAAGAGGACCCCCCCGGAGCTGTCTAATAAATTACTTTAAAAACCTGTGCAGTGTGTTTTTTTATTGACACTTTTTCCCTAGGTGAATAGGTAGGGGTACCATGTACCCCATACTCATTCACATAGGGTGGGGGGCCAGCATCCGGGGGCCCCCTTATTAAAGGGGGCTCCCGGATTCCAATAAGCCCCCCTCCCGCAGACCCCGACAACCAACAGCCAGGGTTGTCAGGAAGAGGCCCTTGTCCTCATCAACATGGGGACAAGGTGCTTTGAGGTGGGGGGGGCCTGCAGCGCGCCCCTCTTCCCCAAAGTACCCATCCCCCATGTTGAGGGCATGCAGCCTGGCACGGTTTAGGAGGGGGGGGGCGCTCGCTCATCCCCACCCCTTTTTCTGACCGGCCGGGCTGCGTGCTCGGATAAGGGTCTGGTGTGGATTTGGGGCGAACCCCCACACCGTTTTTTCGGCGTAGGGGTTCCCCTAATATCCACACTAGACCGAAGGGCCTGGCATGCACCCGAAGGGGGAACCCATGCAGGTTTTTCTCACGCTGCCTTAATAGGAAGATGTCTTTTTCCTATTGCAGCGAGCGCGAGATGTACCTCGCCGAGAACCAGCGCGGTCCTATCGCGCTGGAAACATTCTCGCGTGCAGGTACTCCTGTGTGTGCGCTGGTTCACACGCTGGATTAAGGATCTATCCAGCGCACGAATTAAGGTCGGAACCAGTGCAGTGCATTCATCTTAGTAAATGACCCCCATTATATTATACATACATTTTCCTGGTAACATTGATAAGTAACATACATAAGGTAATGAGGCCATTGAACATAGTTCATGGTACATATGCTGGTAGCAACAAGAGTATGTAAAAGACAAGAAAATAACCATAAATTGATAATAACATGGTAGTTTCATATGGTAAAAAATATTTAAAATTCCCGGAATAAAATTCCTTCATATTCACCCTATTATCCTCTTGCTGTCAAATGCTTCATACAAAGTCCCACATCCTCTGTATATGTATATATACTTTTTTCTTCCAATACAAATGGGATGGATATTTATGACCTTACCATGCCATGATATCATTGAAAGTCCCTAGGGATGGAAATACATGGTCTTACCAGACCTTGGCTTCCTAAAAGTCCCTAAATTTCCCTTTTCCTCCAATTTTTCTCAACTATTGTAAAAATATATATGACCTATTATTTGTATTATAGGTGGTAGGAGAGTCACTGAGGTCATTCATTTACATTTCTTTTTTAATATGTAATTACATACATTGTTTTTAACTTTATCCGATTAAAATATAAACAATTTTTTACATAAAGTCTATGTGTGTGCCTGTAAAGTCCATATCTTTATCCAACCATTCCCTTTCTCAAAATTACTGGGTGGTTGGCACACTATTATCTATGTATCCACAGTATCACCCTGTGAGGATACAATAGATTCACTTTTTCCGTCTACTTAACCATGCAGGTGTGAGAGTGCAGGCCCAAGGCTGATACACAGAGGTAAGCAGATCGACAGGGCATGAAAATATTACTGGTGATTCATGACACACTAATGCCCTGTACACACGACCGGTTTTGCCGTCGGAATAAACTCTCAAGGTTTTTACGAATGAGTTCCGACGGAATTTCACTCAAGCTGTCTTGCATACACACGGTCACACCAAATTCCGACCATCCAGAACGCGGTGACCTACAACACATACGACGGGACTAGAAAACGGAAGTTCAATAGCCAGTAGCCAATAGCCAGTAGCCAATAGCTCCCGTCTCGTACTTGCTTCAGAGCATGCACCGTTTTTGGTGCGTCGGAACAGCATACAGAAGAGCGTTTTTTCCGATAGTAATTTGTTCCGTCGGAAAAATATAGAACATGTTCTCTATCTAAGTCCGTCTGAATTTTTGACAGAAAAAGTCCGATGGGGCATACACACGGTCAGAATATACAATGAAAAGCTCCCATAAGGATCTTTCTCTCGGAAATTCCACTTGTGTGTACGCGGCATTAGATTTAGTTTAAAGGGTATTTTATTATAAACAATTTAAAATATTGTAGCATATGCTCAAAAAAGTAGTAATAAAGACCATACAGCTATACTCCAAAAAGTGTTTTTTTTGCTAAAGTGTCAAGAGGTCAACGCATTTCACAAACAGCTTCCTCAGGACCTCAGTGTCTTCCCAAAAGAGAAAGCTCACTTACATGTGCCAATTGGAGTAGACCAGAACCAATGGTGTATCAGGTATTATATAGTTGTGGTATGTCTCAAATGGTTAGTGGAACTGTATGTAGGGGTGCAATAGGATCATGCCTAGTTCAAAGGAGCATAATAGGTTAGAAGAATTGCCTCATTGAAGTTAAAAAACATGTACAAGATCAGATAGCCCTAAGTGTAATTACTCACTTAAAACGTAAACTCCATTCATAAGAGGGAGGATTTATATTTCAGAGAAACCACTATCTTTAAGAATTTACTTCAATAAAAACACCAGGGGGCCTGTAATATCCAATGCATAGAATCAAAAATTTGGAATTAGAGATTCCCCTGTCCTTTGTATGCCAGGGCTAAATAAGGAGTTATTTTTCCCCATACCTTAAACAGTAGTGCTCAGAACCAACATCTGTAGGAACTTCTTATGAGCTTTGTATAAGTGTATATCTCTGTAACAAATAATAGGGACAGAGAGATCCACCGTCTGAAAATAGAAGGTAGACAGACACAATTAAGCCTGTGTTGTTGGATTAACAAGAAAACAATCATTCAAATTTATAGACAAAAAAAAATAAAAAATACCTCTTGACACTTTAGCAAAGGAACACTTTTTGGAGTATATACAGTATCTCACAAAAGTGAGTACACCCCTTACATTTTTGTAAATATTTTATTAAATCTTTTCATGTGACAACACTGAAGAAATGACACTTTGCTACAATATATCCTTATTATTCTTATTTATAGTACAAACATCATACATCAAGCATAGGGTCTCAATAGTGCTATCGCATGATGCATTTTTCCCTGCATTTTTGTAGTGTGAGTTTGCATGTTTTTGGTACATTTTTCATGTTTAATGCGTTTTTTTTGTAGGAGGAGATGGGATTTTATATACAAAACTCTAACAAAAATGCACTAGAAATGCATGTACAGTATCTCACAAATGTGAGTATACCCCTCACATTTTTGTAAATATTTTATTATATCTTTTCATGTGACACACTGAAGAAATTACACTTTGCTACGATGTAAAGTAGCGAGTGTACAGCTTGTATAACAGTGTAAATTTGCTGTCCCCTCAAAATAACTCAGCACACAGCCATTAATGTCTAAACCACTGGCAACAAAAGTGAGCACACTCCTAAGTGAAAATGTCCAAATTGGGCCCAATGTGTCAATATTTTGTGTGACCACCATTATTTTGCAGCACTGCCTAAACCCTCTTGGGCATGGAATTCACCAGAGCTTCACAGGTTTATTTATTTATTTCAGGTACTTATATAGCGCCGCCAATTAACGCAGCGCTTTACACATACATTGTACATTCACATCAGTCCCTACCCTGAAGGAGCTTACACTCGAAGGTCCCTAACTCACATTCATACATACACATACTAGGGGCAATTTAGATAGGATATAATTAACCTACCAGCATGTCTTTGGAGTGTGGGAGGAAACCGGAGGTTGCCACTGGAGTCCTCTTCCACTCCTCCATGACGATATCACAGAGCTGGCGGATGTTAGAGAACATGCGCTCCTCCACTTTCTATTTGAGGATGCCCCACAGATGCTCAATAGGGTTTAGATCTGGAGACATACTTGGCCAGTCCATCACCTTTACCGTCAGCTTCTTTAGCAAGGCAGTGGTCGTCTTGGAGGTGTGTTTGGGGTCGTTATGTTGAAATGAATCAAACAAAAAGTTCATATGAAGTCAAAATGATGATCCTGGAGTGTATAATGGTATACTGGATAGAAGAGCCATCACCAACACCCAATCATACTGACTCTTACCCTGAAATAAAGATGTATGCTCAGTAGGTAACCTGATATTATTCCCAGCGATCCTCAGCTGCAAGGGGATTCATTCATCCAAGATAGAGTATGCTGATCCCAGTACACAGGTATGGATGTCAGTTTCTGAACTCCACCAATGACCACCAGTAAAGCCAATAAAGGGTCCTCACCACAGCAATGATACCTTGAGAGATAAGGCTGACACGTTTCGAGGTATTCTCGCTTCTTCAGGACCTCCTATTTCTTGAAAGAATGTAAATTATCAAAAGTAATGTTTCTCATCATAGAAATAATATTGTTTTAGTCAGATACATAATTAAACTGTGCCAGATCAAAATTGTGGTAATGCAAATAGTGGGTGACCTCATGTGGTATGGTCCTATTGGTCACGTGGGGGAATGACCAGTCTTTAGATGGGGTTCTTATAGGCTATTGGGTGTGTAAACACGATGTTATATAGCGTATCCGGTAATCCTTGGTTAGAGCAAGGGAGAAGGTAATAATTCCACACTGTATACCAGAGAGCTCAGCAAGCCATTATTAGAAATCCCCATTGAGTTATGACATGAACAAACAACAAGCTCATTTCAAGATGCTCATTTCTTTTTTTTTTTTTTTTGCTACATCAGCGTTTACATTGAGAGGATTTAAATCACCATTTATTGCTCTTTTTTTTTTTCCCATCTCATAATCGTCACATCATAGTAGCAGAAACATGGCGTTTTTTATTCAATTTTATTCTTTTTTGGAAAATATTTATTTATTCTTTACAAAGGTTTAAAAATCCCACGACTAATACTACGCCCCAATATACAACTTAAATTCCCAAACCCCAACCCACCTCACCCCCCCCCCCCCCCATCCTGCAGACCTGCTCCCAATAAAGCATGCACTCATTACATGAATTTCTCTGCGAATCTCCCTGTTTTTTTGAAGGATATCCACTTGGCCCACTTTGATCCATCCAAATCCTCTTCTATCTCTAGCCTAATATCTTCTGCCTCACCCGCCTCTAAGATTTAGGTTTCGTTGACTCTCACTAACCAATCACGAATGCTTGGGCCCTCAACCTCTTGCCATTTTTTTGGTATTAAACTTTTTGCCGCATTGAGTAGTACCGGAGTTAAAGATGCATTGTACTTACTAATATGACCTTCCGTCCCATGGAACAAACACACCCACGGGTCCTCCTTGATCTCCGTACCCATTATCTCCTGTGTTATCTTTAGCACATTATGCCAGAATTTTTTAATAATAGGGCACTCCCACCAAAGGTGGGCCATAATTTCCCTGATGGAGCACCCCCTCCAGCAGTTTCCAGAGCTTTCTGGTTGCATCTTATTTATTCTATCTGGTGTCATGTACCATCTGGCTAAACATTTAAAATTTGATTCTACCAATCTCATGTCTACTGCTGATTTATGTGTTGCGTTTAAGATGGCCTCCCAAGTTACTCCACTGGATAGAGATCCCAGTTCGGATTCCCATTTGTTGCAATATAACGGTTTCACTACTTCCCCCTCCTCCCGCACTATTTTACATAATTCTTTTGTTTTCCTTATAACTCTGTTCTTCAGGAACAATTTCTCCAAAGAGCTGAGGCTCTTCTTATCTCTAATGGGACCAGGAAGGCTTTTAATAAAGAGCACAAGCTGGTTATAACGCCATGTGTCTATTTTCATTAGGTCCTTGAGTAGGTTTAACTCCTGAAACGTGACAATTTTACCATTATTCATAATATCCATCAATTGTGTATCGTTATTTTTTATCCAATTCCCTCCCACTTCCCTCAACCCTGGCGGAAAAAACTCATTATCTTTTAAGTAAATAAATGGTGAGTTAAACTCCCAAGCATTTTGTTTATGTAACTGATGCCATATCTTTAAAGTGTAACCTGTTATGTTATGTGCATTTGGGCCCAATTTCCTAAAGTGTGGGGGATTCCAAATTAATTGGTGGAGATTTGTGTTACTCATATTTTTTTCTAAGCTTACCCATCTTTTATCTATCGATTCCTTTCCCCAATCTAACACCCGTGATAATACTATCGCTCTGTGATATTTTTTAAAGTCCGGGAGAGCCAAACCACCCTGTGCTTTATCCCTACTCAGGACCTTGGAGGCAATCTGTGGCTTCTTATTTTTCCATATGAATCTAGTGAGAATATTGTTCAATACCCTAAAAAAAGTCTGTGCTAACGGGATTGGGAGTAGCTGCATTTTGTACAGCATCTTCGGGGCCAAGGTCATTTTAACAGTATTTACTCGACCAATCCAAGAGATCGGAAGATGCATACTTTTTCTCGTTTCCTGCTTGATCTCGTCAAGGAGAGGAATGAAGTTTAATAGGTACAATTTCCTTATGGAATTTGCTAATGTAACTCCCAGATAGCTGATTTTTTTTGCTCCACGGAAAATGGAAATTTTCCTTAAGTTTAGATGCTTGTTGACCATCAATATTGATGTTTAAAACAACAGATTTGCTAAGGTTAACCTTATAGTTTGATAACTCCCCATATCTCCTCAGAGTAGCCAGGAGATTGGGAAGTGTAATCCTTGGTTTAACAATGTAAAACAATACGCCATCGGCGAACGCTGAGAGCTTGTGTACTTCACCCTCCACCACGCATCCGCATATGTCCGGGTTCTTTCGAATCGAGGCTAGTAAGGGTTCTAGGGTTAAAACGAACAGGAGGGGGGACAGGGGGCAGCCCTGCCTGGTCCCGTTTTCCATCCTGAACTCCGCCGATGGTATACCATTCACCCTGACAAATGCCGTGGGAGATCTATACAATGCTCTAATCCAGTTCAACATGGTGCCACCCAGACCGACTGCCTTCAACGTCCTCAGCATGAACCCCCAGTCTACTCTGTCGAAGGCTTTCTCTGCATCGATCGACAGAATTAGGCCGGGGGTCCCCCCCCGTTTTCATCGCTTCCATTACCAGGAGCGACCTAACAACGTTGTCCGTCCCCTCTCTCCCCGTTATAAAACCGGTCTGGTCTGGATGGACCCAGTACGACATTTTATCCTTTAATCTGCTGGCTAATACCTTGGCGTATAATTTAATATCAGCGTTGAGCAGTGCTATCGGCCTATAGCTTGAACACAGCGAGCTATCTTTCCCTTCCTTTGATATTAGAGTTACTGACGCCGTCAGTGCCCCCTCGCATAACTCTTCCTGGCCCCCTAACCTATTCCAAATCTGACAAAGCTTGGGGATCAGGGGCTCCTTAAATTTTTTGTAGAAATAGGAAATAAAACCATCAGGCCCTGGACTCTTTCCAGAGGGAGATGCCTTCAAGGCCCTCTCGATCTCTTCTACAGTGATCGGACGCTCTAGTTCTTTAGCATCACTGTCAGACCAAGATGCTCATTTCAACATGCTTATTTCAGGCTAAGAGTCAGTATGATTGGGTGTTGGTGATGGCTCTTCTATCCAGTATACCATTATACACTCCAGGATCATCATATTGACTTCATATGAAATTTTTGTTAGATTTATTTGAACTTTGTTATGGGCAGCACCATTTTTAATCAAATAATTGTTATTGTATCCAGCAATACTGTGGCATCTGCTACGTGTTAGATTCATAGCTCAAACGCAATAGATTTGTGATTTATATCATGTTGGAATACTGCCCTGCGGCCCAGTCTGCGCCCCAGGGAGGGGATCATTCTCTGCTTCAGTATGTTACAGTACATGTTGGCATTCATGGTTCCCTCAATGAACTGTAGCTCCCCAGTGCTGGCAGCACTCATGCAGCCCCAGACCATGACACTCCCACCACCATGCTTGACTGTAGGCAAGACACACTTGTCTTTGTACTTCTCACCTGGTTGCCACCACACACGCTTGACACCATCTGAACCAAATAAGTTTATCTTGATCTCACCAGACCACAGGACATGGTTCCAGTAATCCATATCCTTAGTCTGCTTGGTCTGAGCACTGACAGGCTGACCCATCACCCCTTCAACCTCTGCAGTAATGCTGGCAGTACTCATACATCTATTTCCCAAAGACAACCTCTGTATATGACGCTGAGCACATGCACTCAACTTCTTTGGTAGACCATGGCAAGGCCTGTTTTGAGTGGAACCTGTCCTGTTAAACCACTGTATGGTCTTGGCCACCTTGCTGCATCTCAGTTTCAGGGTCTTGGAAATCTTCTTATAGCCTAGGCCATCTTTATGTAGAGCAACAATTCTTTTTTTTCAGATCCTCAGAGAGTTCTTTGCCATGAGGTGCCATGTTGAACTTCCAGTGACCAGTGTGAGAGAGTGAAAGCAATAACACCAAATTTAACACACTTGCTCCACATTCACACCTGAAACATTGTAACACTAACATGACACAGGGGAGGGAAAAGGGCTAATTGAGCACAATTTGGACATTTTCACTTATGGGTTTACGCACTTTAGTTGCCAGTGGTTTAGACATTAATGGCTGTGTGTTGAGTTATTTTGAGGGGACAGCAAATTTACACTGTTATACAAGCTGTACACTCACTACTTTATATTGTAGCAAAGTGTAATTTCTTCATTGTTGTCACATGAAAAGATATAATATTTACAAAAATGTGAGGTGTGTACTCATTTTTGTGAGATACAGTATAATAAAATATTTACAAAAATGTGAGGGGTGTACTCACTTTTGTGAGATACTATATGTATGGTCTATATTACTACTATTTTTTTGTGAGCATATGCTACAATATTTTAAATTGTTTGTAATAAAATACCTTTTAAACCAAATCTATGTGGTTACGTCCTTCTCTGGTACCAGTAGTCTGTTAGTTTTGCTTATTCTTCTATATGTATGAATTGCTGGTATTTTTAATTTCCTGGGTCAGTGCTGTCTAGGTACTTCCTGCAGATTCCCGTGATGATAATTCCTGGTTATAAGGCTAACCTGGAATCATATGTGTGGCAGCTGCCACTTAATGGGAATTTTTATTAGATATTACCACAGCATTTAAATATCTGGGAGTTACACCCTTTAAAGTTTACTATTATACAGTGGGAATATTAGTTTATGTATGTTGTGACGTCTGGACTGAATGTTTTTAAATGATAACATTCTCATGTTTTATTCTCGGTATTATTATATGCCTGTTTTAGTTGTGAGGACAGAAACATATCAATAGTGGTAGGTAGGTGAACCAAGGGCCATGTATGTGAGGGGTGGACCCTCTTCTTCTTCTTGGATTGATTCCCTTGCTCATGGCACCTGTTCCTGCCTCTGCTGATTCCACTGACTCCCCTTGCACTCCAGTGGCCAGAAACAGAAGCAGCCTGTACCCTGCCAGAAGGCCCACCTACCTGGATGTGATGTCACCCACCACCGGGTCCCAGAGTGAGTGGAGGCCCAGAAAAAATGAAGGCACACAAGAGTCTCTGCAGCCCCCACACTCTCCAGGCAAAGTCCAACTGGCCAATACTTTTGCTGTGCTGAAAGGAAGCGGCTTCGGAACACCCCCGACCCATCAGATGGGGGCTGCTGGGATGGTCAAACGGAACACCCCCAACCCATCGGAGAGGGGATGCTGGGAGGGTCAAACAGAGAAAAATAAAAAAAGGTATGGCACACTCAAACTCCTAAACCTAGGGAGAGCATAGCGCCAACATGGTTCCCACACAATGCTCTTACCATGGTGGAGGAAACACAATAACTAAGGTTGCAGTGTTTCCTGGTAAAGTGGGTAGAGCTATGCTCTCTCAAGGTGCTATCCTTAAAGACAATAAGGAAAGGTATATATTTGAGAACAAATGACTCATCAATGTTATGTCCTATAATAAAAACAATATTTGGATGGTTTTGGTCCCATTAACTGATTTGTCAATGGACTATGTTATGAATCCTTTAAATTGGAGAAAAAGAATCAACTCATTCATGGGCTAGTTTCAGTTATAATTCAGGCCAATGCCCATTTACAGTTTCTACCACCAACTTTAAAATTCCAGATGCCTTTTTGAGAAATGCAAGATGCATCTGGCTGCTGTTTCTATAGGTCAAACTTCTATTTAGTATGTTTGCCATTTGAAAAAAAAATCCTTTCAACTAATAAATAATTAGAAACAGAAAATTGTGCCAGAACTGGCAGAGAAATTGCAATATCTAACATAAAAGAATTAAGAAATGCCTCTGTGCCAAAGTATATAATGTAAATGTTTGTATGATGTCCCCATTATTGCCTCTTCAAAACACAGACTGATGTAAATGAGGTAAAACACTTGTTTGTGATGCCAGTGTTTTCTGCCTGCACCTGCTGTCTCCACTGTTTACAGTCTAATTATCCAGCGCTGATACTATTCTGCACATACTGTACATGAAGTGCATGGATTTACATACAGTACAGAGGTTTGCAATCAATTTCCATGAATCATTCAGAAGTAACATAGCTACTTTATCAAAGTAGTCAAGAGTCAAAATCTTACAAATATAAAGAGGTTAATATATTTATTGCAATTACATCATATGCCTTCACCTGCCATCAATATTACAGGAATGGTTTTTGTATTTTAAAAGACCAGTCCATCCAAATAGTATACTTTAGCTATAGGCATAGCCTAGTGAGCTGAATCAGCCTTGTCTTCTTTGTATGTTTGCAGGATGTATTGCATTTTTCTTAATACAAGATAAATAGAAATTCCTGAAAGAAAAACAAGATCCCTTTTCGCTAACAGGGAAGTGTATAATCAATTGTACCAGCAATAGGAATGCCACACACCAAGATGTAAAATAATATTCTTCCTTTATCAAAATAGCCAGCAGGAACAAGTTCTATTCTGGTATGTTTTGCACTAGGCACAATGTTTTTACAAGGAAGGTGTGCAGCAGGCACAGAATGGCCATAGGGCACACAGGCCATTTGCCCAGTGGAAATTACAGATTGTCTTTTCCCCAGGAGGTGCAGTGCGTCAAAAGAGTTTCCCATGTACAGAAATGCAAACATATCTATTTTTTACCCTGCCTTCTTACCTTAATACTCACCTGTGACATATCATGTATCAGATTAGAGGCCCCAATGACAAGAGAGCTTCTCTTAGACCTTTGGTCCAAACACCACTGAAATGGAAAACAGGGAATAAGAGGGCACAGAGTGGCATGGGAGCCAAAAGCCTCATCCACGGAAGCTCATTTCTGGCAGAAGGCTCAACTGCAAGGTGTACATGCAGATTGATTCAGAAAATCACTGAGGAGCAAAGCTAGAGAAGTACTGTAGCCATTGTGGAGAACCAAACTGGTCATCAGTTGGCAGGAACCTACTACAGGCTGGAAGCATGATCTGAGACTGGCAGTAGTCTGCAACTGAGATGGCAGGCAGCAGGCAAGGCAGAAGGCAGAGTCATGGTCAGGAGACAGGCTGTGGTCAGACCCGGAAGTCAGATAGAATTATATTCAAGATACAGGAAAGGTCACACCTACAGGTAGATATCAGCAGAGATGAACCATGGTCAGGAAATAGCAAGTAACAATCATGCAAGTGAGGACAGGGTCAGAATCAAGCTGGGTAACAACAGGAAGTCAGAGCAGAGATGAATCCAGGGGCAGAATGAGTCTGCAACAGATAAGCAGATCCCAGATACAGATGCAAGTTCAGGTCATAGTGTAACAGATGAAAGTCAGTCAGCAATTTCCTGGTTCAGCTTTGATCCCTAATTAGGTCGTCTGTTGCCAAGACTGGGATTTGGCATGTGCATCCGTGCACCTTTATGTCCATGCAACCACACAGCGTGTGTAGCGAGATATTGGCATTTTACCCATATATTGCATCTCATTAATAATATTTAGCACATGTACTATTATTACACAGCAGTTAAAGCAGAACTACACTGAATCTGAGTACGACAAACTGAAAATGCTGTTTAATTAATTTTTAATATTCACAGCAAACTCACCCATCCATCCACGTCTCCATGCTTTATTTTGTTGATAAATCACTTTAAAAACCACTCCCCTAGCACTTCTAGCCATGACCATCTTGAGTAAGGGCAGATGAGTCATATAGAATTTACTTCCTGGAATCCATCTGCCCTTCAGGCATGCAGGCAGGAGGGTATGTTTAGCTAAGGAAGCCCCCCCCTCTTCCCTCGTCCAGATGAAAGAAAAGAAAAAACTTCCCATGAAGACTCCTGGGATGTATAACATCATTTTGGCCTAGGCCAGAAAAAGGGAAGCAACTGAAGAAATGTAAAAAGAAAAATAATCAAACAAGTGAATATAATAAACCTACCTATCTATTTACTAATGTTAGAAGCATAAGGATTAAAAATAGTTCATGTTGATTGGGAGAATTTAGTTCCGCTTTAAAATTATCTAAAGAAAGTGTTTCACCGCTCAGGTAGATCTGAACCCAGGTGTGAGATTGATGTGAAGCCTTCAGAGTTGAAGAGTCCCAGGTGCTGGCTGAATGCTCAGTAGGGCAAAATATTGAATAGAAAGATCTGGATGCCGCACACCGGATGAAGTAGAAAACTTGTCTTTATTATAAAAATGGGACCATCAGAAGTACAAGACAATCATGCAGGATGTACTGGATCAGCTGACGCGTTTCACACTCGGAACTGAGTAATGAGTAAGCACTCAGTTCCGAGTGTGAAACGCGTCAGCTGATCCTGTACATCCTGCATGATTGTCTTGTACTTCTGATGGTGCCATTTTTATAATAAAGACAAGTTTTCTACTTCATCCGGTGTGCGGCATCCAGATCTTTCTATTCAATATTAAAATTATCTAAGCTGAGAAGCTTGCAGAATATCATTATAGAGAAATATTTTTAACATTTGAACTACCCTTACATATTATTGTGTGTTTTCATAGAGAAAAGAGTTCCTTTATTGTATTTTCATTGTTCTTCACAGAATGTCCTTCACAGAGAACACAAGCTTCATAGACACTACTGTGTTCTTAGTTAGCTACATCATTTTGTATAACTTCTAGCACACATTTAAAAATATTAATTCCAAACATATATATTTATATTAGTGTAGCACCCTCGTCCTAGAAATAGGGCTACAGGTAAATTTGGTTATGCTGGGTGGTAGCCAGCCTGGTTAATTTGTAGTGTTTAATCGTCAAATGACTTCTGATCCATGAGGTGGCTGGGAGAGCTTCAAGTGAGAACTCATCAAAGAGAATTCAGTATGATGTAGTAAGTAAAGTTAAGTTACTATAGGAGACAGCCTGTCTTACAAAGTACAGATGTGCTGGTTCAGGTTAAAGGCTCTTTTCCTGTATTGCTGTCTACCTTATCTCACCTATTTTTGTCTAAGGAGTCTGCCAATCTGTCTATTTGTTAATCGTTACTAAGGGTGTCCTGTGCCCTATCCCCTCTCTCCCACATTTTTCCTGTTTGAGAAATAAACTTCTCTCTTAGTCCTCATGCACATGGACGTTTTTACAGCCGCGTTTTTGAGCGTTTTTTACAGCTTAAAAACGCCAGTCTATGTTAGTCTATGGATTCATGCCCACCTAGACATTTTTGAGCTGCAAATGGCCTAGGCGTTTTTAAGCTGTAAAGAAAACCCAGGACCAGTGCGTTCCGAGGCGCGCCGCTAGAGCTGTAAAAACGCGAAACGCGGAGAAACGCGCAAAAACGCGACCGCTGCGTTTTTTCGCGTTTTTTAGCTCCGGCGTTTTTTTGCTCAAAATAGATGATTGGACACTGTAATCTCTGTAAAAACAGGAAATTCCTGTCTGGACATTAGATTACCCAAGAGTCCTTTGCACAGCCGTGTGACTGTGGTTATATTGGCTTGAAGATGGCAAGTGCTGTTTCGCAAGTGGAGCTCATTAGTGCGGTACAGGCCCATCCAGAACTGTGGGATGTGGCACATCCACTTCATGGAGACCACATACAGAAAGTGAAAGCCTGGGAGGACATCAGTGCTGCCATTACCCCTGGCTGGGAACAAATGAGAAATGCCGAAAGAAAGGAAATAAGTAAGTCTATTTTCCTTGAATGCATGATCTGTTTGTGTGTAATGTAAACGAAGATTGCATATTTAACCCTTTGTTTTCCATGTTATTTTAGGCAAAATTATGCAGCGCCGCTGGAAGTCCCTACGTGACCGTGTCAGGAGGGACCTCACGGACGAAGACAAGGCGGCACGTAGTGGAGCACCAGCGCCAACAAAGAAACAACATGTGTACCACAGCAATCTGCTATTCCTAAGGCAAAAATTTGCAGAGCCATACCAGACCGTAAGTTTTTTGTTTTTTTCATATATTTGCCTATGTACATTGCTTTTCAGGCAGTATGTTCCATGGCTATTGTAACCACTTTCCGAACGCCACATGTACATATACGTCGGCAGAATGGCACGGCTGCACAAATGGGCGTACCTGTACGTCCCTTTTAAGTTGCCGCCTTGGCGGCGCGCTTTCCCATTGCGAGGTCCATGAGTCCGACCGCGGGTCCTGCGGACTCAATGTCCGCGGGCACACCGGCGATCGTCTCAGGGAGAGGAAGAGGTCAATGCCAATGTAATTTTTACAGTATATCATTGCAATTTTAATCGCACTGATCGCTGTAAAAATGACAATTTTTCCAAAAATGTGTCCAAATTGTCCAATGTGTCGGCCGTATTGTCGCAGTCATGCTAAAAATCGCTGATCTCCCCCGTTACTAAAAAAAATTTGCAATCATTGCAATTTTAATCGCACTGATCGCTGTAAAAATGACAATTTTTCCAAAAATGTGTCCAAATTGTCCAATATGTCGGCCGTATTGTCGCAGTCATGCTAAAAATCGCTGATCTCCCCCATTACTAATAAAAAAAAAATTTGCAATCATTGCAATTTTAATCGCACTGATCGCTGTAAAAATGACAATTTTTTCCAAAGATGTGTCCAAATTGTCCAATATGTCGGCCATATTGTCGCAGTCATGCTAAAAATCGCTGATCTCCCCCATTACTAATAAAAAAAAAATTTGTAAGAAAAATGCATAAAACTCTCCCCTGTTTCATAGACGCTATAACTTTTGGCAAAAAAAACTTTATTAACTGAAATCTGTATATACACATCGGCCTAAACCAAAAAGAAAATGTTTTATTTATTTATTTTTTGTGGGATATTTATTACTTAAAAAAATTTTAATTCAAAATTTAAAACAGAAATTTACACTCTTTTTTTATAGCTCCGAAAACCCCCCCCCAAAAAAACCCAGAGGTGATCAAATACCACCTAAAAAAAGGTCTGTTTGAGTGGAAAAAAAAAGAACGTAAATTTTTTGGGGAGCCACGTTGCACGACCACCATTGTTAAAGCGACGCTGTGACAAATCGCAAAAAGTGCTCGGGTCTTTGGCCAGCTGAATGGTCCGGGCTAAAGTAGTTACGTTTATACAATTTGTATTGTCTGCAGGACAACTTCTAACTTTAGACTCAGAGAGGTCGATGCGGAAGATGCTGAGGTTCAGAGACCAAGCAGTCCTATGACCAGCACTGGATCTCCACGACCAATCAGCGAGGGAGGTGTTGAGTGCACAGATGAGGTAACTGCTTCGGTCTGCCTGTCTATCTCATTGTCTGTCTGTCCATGTACATGTCAATGTAAACATTTTTGTTCTTTTGCAGGAATCGAGGGCTGTGGAAACACCGTCTCCTGCCAATCCGGAGGCTGATGACAGAGTGCTAGCACTGCTGCAGTAAGTGCGGCAGGAGAGGCGCAGTATGGATGTCTTTTTAGACACCAACAACCCACGCGCCTGCTTCTGCCGCAGCCTTTACCACATCCTGGAGGACATTGGGGGAGACCAAGAGAAGCTTTGTATGGATCGCATGTACGCTATTGCAATGCAATACCGTGATGCTAAATTAAGTGGCGGGCCACCTCCATGCGATCCATATAATGTTTCTCATGATCCCCCAATGGCCCCTGGGACCTCAGCAGTGCTAGCACCGCCCTCTCACTATCAGCCCCCTCCTCAGCGCCAACCACCACCTATGCCATCCCAGACCTCATTCCATAACCTGCACTCGTATGGTGAATTTCAACCTTCCACCTCCCATTTTCAGCCCCCATACCCTCTACCCCGCTACCAGCAGGATTTTGGTAGTGATCGCCAGGCACAACCATTACCCCGTCCCCAATCCCCACATCCCCAATGCAATCAAGCATCCACCACCACCTATCACCAGTTGTGATCCCAAAATAAATTCTTTTTTTTTCTTGAAATACCAGTTGTGATCCTTTATTAAATTTTTTTTTTTGATTGAAAATAAATGTGTTCAATTTGTCTTTTATATGATGCACAACAGCACTCCTTTGCACTCTGCTTGCCCTGAAGGCAGAGTGCAAAGGACTCTATCGTACTCTGCCTTCGGACAAGCGTAAGCTTGCTCTTTTTTGGGCTTAGCTTAGGCTTACCCCGAAGGCAGAGTCAAATTGACTTGTAGAACAATCGTTGATAAATGGACCTAAAAATAACAAACTTCAATTTTGAAATGCTTTATTTCAAAAAACACAAGAAAGCAAAGGTAGATGTATTGCAAATATTTTTTAGATATAATCATTCTGCCATGATACCTCTCCATCAGGGGATTCAAAAAATTCTGCAAATTGGTTTCAAATGCTCATGACACGTGCAGTTGAACGCAAGTCCATAAATTGAACCCTCTGAAGTTGGTTAATGGGCTCCTGTTCAACATTATTTCTGTCACTGTCCCGCAGAAAATTGTGCAGAACGCAGCATGCCAGGACGACTTTAATGGCGTTGTCAACATCCAATTGCATACTTGTCAGCAAAACTCGCCATTTGGCCGTGCACACCCCGAATGCACATTCAACAACACGGCGTGCACGGCTGAGCCGATAATTGTAAATTTTTTGTTGTCGGCTGAGACCAGTGCCACTGTATGGCCTCATAAGATTTTCAGCCAGTCCAAAGGCCTCATCTGCCACCATGACTAATGGCAAGCTGGGTTCTTCAGTGCAGGGTAGAGGCCTGCTATCAGGAATATTGAGTCGTCCCTCATGTAGACGACGTCCGAAGGCTGACTCGCGGAATATGCGGGTGTCACCTTGGCTTCCATATGCTCCCACATCAACAAAAAGAAATTTGAGGTGTGCATCGGACAATGCCAGGAGGACCACCGAAAAATATTTTTTATAATTAAAATATGACGATCCAGAGTGGGGAGGCTTCTTCACCCTGATGTGTTTCCCATCAAGGGCTCCTATACAATTTGGGAACTGAGTTTTTTCCCAAAAAGTGTCCACAACTGATTCCCAGATGTCTTCTGTTGCAATGTTATGCAATGTTATGCAATTCCTCCCATATTGCCACACATGTTTCCTTTATTATTTTTGAGACCGTTGAGAGGCCAAGGAGGAAGTAATGATGCAAGGAAGCATAACTTTGTCCCGTGGCAAGGAACCTAAGATAACATAATAAATTTAGTTATTGAAAGAGAAAAGAATAAACATAAGTCCTAACCCTACCCTTAAACCTAACCCTATCTCCTAACCCTAACCCTAACCCTAACCCTAACCCCTAACCCTAACCCCTATCCCTAACCCCCTAACCCTAACCCCCTAACCCCTAACCCTAACCCCTAACCCTAACTCCTAACCCTAACCCTAACCCCAACCCCTAACCCTAACCCCAACTCCTAACCCTAACCCCTAACCCTAACCCCTAACCCTAACTCCTAACCCCTAACCCTAACCCTAACCCTAACTCCTAACCCCTAACCCTAACCCCTAACCCTAACCCCCTAACCCTAACCCCTAACTCCTAACCCTAACCCCCTAACTCCTAACCCTAACTCCTAACCCCTAACCCTAACCCTAATCCTAACCCCTAACCCTAACTCCTAACCCTAACCCCTAACCCTAATCCTAACCCTAATCCCTAACCCTAACCCTAACCCCTACTCCCATATGTGTATTCACTTACCTGAGTGTCACTAGCATCCGTTCCTCCGGTGACACAGAGCTACGCATCACAGTGTCCATTCTTGTGAGCCTTGGCCTGAGCCTCTCCAACAGGTCATCAAAGAGCGGCACTGACATCCTTGTAAAGTTAAAGAACTTTGTCGGATATGAGCGCAGTTGGGAATAAATATTGCCAAAGTACCCCGTAGAAAACCGATTGGATACCATTGGATGCACCCAAAATTGACGTCTGCTGCTTCTCTCCTCCTCCTGTCTCATTCTCCGCTGCCTCCGCAAAACAATCAGAAGGATTGCCTCATCGATCTTCTGCATGACAGGATCCATATTTCTCAGAAAAATACAGAAAACTTAACAGACTCTGAAACACTCTCTCCTCTCTCTCTCTCCTACCAAAATGGCACCGGCACATGCTCATTAACATATTTTCTTTGGTTTCTGTGGCATTGTGGGAAATTTGGGAGTGTATATAGCTGAGAGATGTGTTTTTCATTAAAAAACGCTTCTTAGCGCTAACGCGGAAAAACGTGCAAAAACCGCTAACGCAAAACGCGGTAAAAATCGCGTTTTTAACGCCGGTTTTTCCAGGCGTCGAACCTAGCTTTACAGCTCGTTTTTTGAAACGTCCATGTGCATGAGGACTTAAAGTGACTGGCGCCCAACTTTCTTTCTTGTTCATCACCCACCATGCCCAGTACCCTGCACCCTGAGGAATTATGTCCAACCTACCTCTGGTAGTCACCATCAGGCTCCTGGAAAATCAGGGTGGGCGCTACACTAGTAATGTATAATAAGTAAACTAATTATTCCTCCATTTATATAATGCACAATTAGTAGTGCATATTTGTGTAATCAATATCTATATATCAATTTGTGTATATATACAGTATATTCAACAATTATAGCTATAGATATAATACATTATTGTGGACAAGATGTATTCTAAATATATATACTCGTGCTAGAAGTGAAACAATTGTGAAAAGATTTGTTTACAAAATATCCTGCAGCTGCTGTACACAAGGTGCTATTCACTTGACAAACAAAAACATAATTACGCTCACTGTAATATGTATATGTTTTGGGTTTTTTTGTTTTTTTTAATACATCCTTCTTATTCTTATTTATAGTAGAAACATCATACATCAAGCATAGGGTCTCAATAGTGCTACCGCATTATGATGCATTTTTCACTGCATTTTTGTAGTGCGAGTTTGCGTGTTTTTGGTACATTTTTCATGCCTAATGCGTTTTTTGTAGGAGGAGAATGGATTTTATATACAAAACTCTAACAAAAATGCACTAGAAACACATTACACAACACATTACATACAGTCTCACAAAAATGAGCACACCCCTCTCATTTTTGTAAATATTTTATTTAATCTTTTCATGTGACAACACTGAAGAAATGACACTTTGCTACAATGTAAAGTAGTGAGTGTACAGCTTGTATAACAGTGTAAATTTGCTGCCCCCTCAAAAGAACTCAACACACAGCCAATATTGTCTAAACCACTGGCAACAAAAGTGAGTACAGCCCTAAATAAAAATGTCCAAATTGGACAGGTGTGAATGGGGAGCAGGTGTGTTAAATTTGGTGTTATCACTCTCTCATACTGGTCACTGGAAGTTCATGGCAAAGAACTTTCTGAGGATCTGAAAAAAAAGAATTGTTTCTCTACATAAAGATGGCCTAGGCTATAAGAAGAGTGCCAAGACCCTAAAACTAAACTGCAGCACAGTGGCCAAGACCATAAAGCGGTTTAACAGGACAGGTTCCACTCAGAACAGGCCTCATGATCGACCAAAGAAATTGAGTGCACATGTTCAGTGTCATACCCAGAGGTTGTCTGTGGGAAATAGACATGCTGCATTGCACTAAAAGAAGTGCCTGCACCTTTTCAAAAAATATGCTGCAGCTGCACTGCATTGATATAAACAAGCACCATAGAGAAAGAATAATGTCATTTTAACTGTCATGCAGTGCAGCATGACAGAAAACCCAAGGGAAATCACACTAGCATGAATTGGGGTTTAAAGTGATTGTAAAGTCTCGTTTTTTTCATATAAAAAAACCAAACATGTTATACTTACCTGCTCTGTAACATTGAATTTGCACAGAGTAGCCCGAATCCTCCTCTTCTCAGGTCCCTCTTCTGTGAACCTGGCCCCTCCCTCCTGTTCAGTGCCCCCACAGCAAGCAGCTTGCTATGAAAGCACCCACGCCGAGTCACAGCTCCCTGTGTTCATTTAGACACAGAGCCCTGACCCTACCCCGCCTCCCCACTCCCCTGATTGACTAACTGACTTTGATTGACAGCAGCGGCAGCCAATGCTGTATCTCAGCCAATCAGGAGGGAGAATCTTGGATGGCTGAGACACTTGTGGACATCGCTGGACAGAGAGGGACCTCAGGTAAATGTTAGGAGGGCTGTTGCACACAGAAGGCTTTTTATCTTAATGCATAGCATGCATTAAGGTAAAAAACCTTCTGCCTTTACAACCACTAGGTTTTATATACACAAATAAGAAATATGTAACGAATTGTATGAATAAGTAGCATGTAGGACATGTAGGTTTGTAGGTCAAGGTAACAACAGGTCAGTGGCAGGAAGTCATAAACACATTTTCTGTCCTTGGAATAGGGAACAATTGGTTTAATGCCAAGAAAACTGTTTTCTAACCTTGATATGAGGGGATTTTATCAAGACAAGAACTATCTATTTTTCTTGGCAAAGTCTAACATCAGTACAGGATGACATTATAATCTGATTTTTGGAGATAATTTAAGGCAACACATATGGTTCCATTGTTCCAATTATTATTATTCTAAATAGGACCTGCAAGCCCATATTGTTTGAATTGCTTGTTCCTGGACATATGTGTAGCAATAACTCTTGGCGGAGCTGCTGGTTTAAGCAGGCTTGTTATCTTCACTCTCCTTCCCTCTGTTTTACCGGCACCGGGTCTAGGGTTCCGTTCCGTCTACCTCTGGACGATACACACACCACGATCCTCTGCCACAGGATGTATTGGTTTTTTCTGCAATGAACGTCAGTCACAGTGCTTGAACCTTTAAGACAACCCGGCAACACTATGCTGTATAGTTACTTTTAGGATACGTCCTCCAACCGAGTCACCAGGCCCCTCTCCAGACCAGCACGCCGCATGATCCTTCCATGACGGGTCCTTCCCTGGGATCTCCTCGGTTGTCCAGCTTCTTCCCTCTGGATAGACAGCTCAGGACCATTCCTCGGCTGCTGAGGCAGGCCCACCAAGCTTCTGGGCCCAGCCCCGCAGCCACGTGGGCCTCCAGAACGGAGGACCATGAGATTTCTCTCTAACGGATACCTGTCGGCCAGGAGGGCCAGCAGGTGGCTGTAAAACGAACCCCAAAATATGGAGTCTGTCCCATAAATACCCTCGTCTGGCATGCATCTCGGAGGACCACCTCCACCGAGTTGTCTCCGGGACAGAAGAGCATCCATATGCTTCGACACGTTGCTCTTCCAAGATTGACCAGTGATAACAGCGACACCCACCGGTCAGTATGGAAACACATACAACGTCAGCCAAGCTGGAACAGAGGCAAACCTAACCTATTTTAACGAACAAGTTACTAAATTTACCTAAGATATGGTAGATCGCAAATCTACCAGCGCTACATATGAATAAACCTACTTCTTTGGAGCTCATTCCTGGTGTTGACCTTAGTCTATTCTACTTCATGTAAAACGCGTCAAATAGCACACGCATGTGAATTTGCGTTTTCGGCCACACAATGTGCACACAAAAAAAAAAACATATAGACAAATCCATGCAGCCAAATTAATAACAAATTAAAAATAAAAAATATATATCAAAGTTCTGAAATGGTACATATCTAAACAGGAAGAAATCTTCTATTCAACTTCTTTCAATCACCATGTGTGCATTAGTGATTAGGGATGAGCCGAACACCCCCAGTTCGGTTTGCAACAAAACATACCGAACAGGCAAAAACTTTGGCAGAACACATGAACACCGTTAAAGTCTATGGGACACGAACATGAATAATCAAAAGTGCTCATTTTAAAGGCTTGTATGCAAGTTATTGTCATAAAATGTGTTTGGGGACCTGGGTCCTGCCCCAGGGGACATGTATCAATGCAAAAAATTTTTTTTTAAAACGGCCAATTATTCGGGAGCAGTGATTATTTTAATGCTTAAAGCAAAACAATAAAAATGAAATATTCCTTTAAATACCGTGCCGGGGGGTGGCTCGGCACGCGGCTTGGATTGCAGCACAGTAGAGGAGCTCCGGCAGACACACAGCCTTTTCGCCTGATACCCTTCCACAGAGACGCCAATGCCAAGCAAAAAGCTGTACAGCACCCCACAGTCTCGTTCCCGTTGCGGGCAACCATCCTCAGCTGCAAGGAACATTACAGATCTGTTTAAACAGAAGTCTGCAGCGGGTCGCAGCATGGCCTGTCCTAAGATGGCGCCGACACAGCACCACAAGGAGGAATGCAGCGGTGACTCTGAATTGGCTGCGGAGGACATAGGTAGGGGTAAATCTAAATCATATAAGCCCCTGACCTATGCAGACATGTCCTGATTCACGGTTGATATCAAGTCCACGTTCTCAGCTGCAATTACAGACTAACTAATCTTGTGGTTCTCACTGAGAAGCTGGCAGCAACAGAGCATGCAGGAAGGCAGAGAGATAAGGCAATTCATAGACTGGACAAGGTCTCGGTTTCCCATGCACAACATTTCATTGATATGTCAGATAGTACTCACCGAGGCCGAGATGCTGAGAGCGGTAACCTCTTGTTACTAAGCGCACTCCACTCCTGGAGATGGTACAGGGGGTGAAGGGCACAAAGAGGCACAAGTCACCAGCAGGCTGGGCAGGTCTTGCATGAAGGTCACCGGCAGGGAGACAGCTGTGCAGGACTGGAAGATGCTGAAGCTCAAGAAGGAGGATGAACACCTGATCCAACAACATGCCGGGGGTCGAACACCGTTGACTAGTAAGAGTCTCTAGGCAAAAACAGTCTAGTGCAAAGGGCTGTTAGCAGGTCTGTGAGCAGGCTGATGACTGGTACTGAAGATTAATAGCAAAGTCCGTAAACAGGCCGAGGGTCAAACACAGGTAACTGGAAGCAAAGTCTGAGAGCAAGCCAGGGGTCGAGCACTGAAGACAATAGCAAAGTCCAGGAGCAGGCTGAGGGTCAATCACTGGAGACAGGAAGCAAAATCTGTAGGCAGGCTGAGGGTCAAATACAGGAAACAAGTGGAGAAGTCTGAGAGGCAAGCCGAGGGTCAGATGCAGGAAGAGATCAGAGCAGGTCAAGGTCAATCCGGGTCACAACAGGTAATCAAGAATCAGGATACAAGCAGGAAACACACTGGGAGCTGAAAGACAAACCAGCAATCTGGTCATGGCACAGAGTGGCTTTTATAGGCCAGTGGGAGGCTCATGTTGTGTGCGCTATTGCATACGCGCGTTCGCCGTTCCGCTGAATTGCACACAAACATTAACCGTTTAGCCGAATTGCGCGCGCGCATTAGCCGTTTTGCTGTATTGTGCCCAGGGATGCGCTGGAGTGCCGCTCTACCGCGCATGTGCGAAGGAAGGCAGCGATATTGGCGAGACTGGTACTTGCCTCTTTCCTGACAAACAGGCATTTGGAGGACCTTGACAACAGGGGCAGGAGGAACAACATCAGGGTGAGAGGAATCCCAGAATCTGTAGATGCAGACCAAATTGCCCCTGCTCTCCAAAGAGTGTTCAACAGCTTGCTGGACAGACAAGAGGATATAGTGATTAAATTTGTCCGGGCACACAGGCCGCTTAGACCAAGGGGGCATGACACAGCCCCACCGAGAGATATAATTTGCTGCCTCCAGAATTTTCAACTGAAGGAGGACATAATGCGTAAGGCCAGGAGAAATGACAGAATCATTTTTAATGGAGAAAGTATAATGCTGTTTCAGGACTTATCGCAAATCACTCTTAAAAATCGCAGGGCTCTGCGTCCCCTGCTTGAAAAGTTGAGAGACAGGGATTTAAATTATTCATGGCACTTCCCCTTCATGCTCATTGTGTCAGCTAATGGCCACCAACGTGTTTTACGCACCCCGGCAGAGCTTCCGGACTTTTGTGCAGGATCGGGACTGGACTTAGTGGAACTGCTAGACTGGTATGCTGACTTTGCTCTACCACCCCCTGACAGGAGCCTAACCTGTTCACCGTTCTCCACACCCAAGAAGAGACTTTCTAAGAAGATGAAGCATGGCAAAGCAGGAGGATCTAAAACAGGCACCCCAAACTCGAGATTCATGCCTGTGTGGGACCAAGCAGAGGGATAGGGGGCAGTCAGGCCCACTATCGATTAGTATAGATGGTGCACAGAATTCTCTTATAGCTGCAGACAGTTGTGCTAATAACTAACAAATTTTTTCCTAGCACCAGTTTTCATTATCCACAGGACTGAGCCTCATATACCTGGTTTGCCAATACTGTTGATGTTCTCTCTCCCTTCCAATAATTATTATATCAGAGTATAGGCATAGGCCCTTAAATGCTAGCCACGGGTACAGTCACGGGGTGGCGGCTGCTGCCCCTGGATGTTCCACACGCAATAGGATGGAAGTAGTTGGTAGTTTGATTGTTAGGCCAGATCAATCAACTGGTTATAATATGATAGGGAGAGGGACTATTTGTGGTCACGACACTTTAAAGGTGGGGACCGCGGCGGGTGTTGGGGTGGTGGAACCATTAGGCAGCGTCTTGCTTTCTAGTGGAGGTTGATGACTCGGAGCTCCACAGTTTTAGTGGGGTGCGGTGTCATCGATCGTTTGGGTTGATTAATAAAAATCATATAATTTTGCCCTTAAGGCTGTGTGTTACTTGGAGGCACGTTTTGCCGGTTTATTTCAAACTCTATTTTTTACTCAAGTGTTTTACATATACTTGTCCACCACCGAGTGTCTGCCTCCCTCTTCCCCACAAAATGATCTGGTTTCACAGAAGTGTTCCAGATTCACTATAGTTATTCTAGATAGGGCTCTATCTAGAGGTAGACCAAAACTCTCCTTTTTCTACATCAGTTTCCCTTTCTTTTTCTATAAAGTTTTGTTTAACCACTTTGTTCATTTATTAGAGAAGTTTAACCAGCTTATCAGTAACTATTCCATCATCATTATACGTAAGGGGGCTGAACATCCCAGAAAAGTGCACTACCCTGCTCAGGGAAATCAAAAAAGGTAAGCCACATTTTGTGCTGTTACAAGAGACTAAGGATGAGCCGAACACCCCCTGGTTTGGTTCGCAGCAGAACATGCGAACAGGTAAGCCATTGGGAAGACCTGAAGGGCCTGGTATGGAATTTAGGGGGATCCGCACGCATTTTTTTTTAAATTTTGGTTCGGGGTTCCCCTGTGGGGAAATTCCATGCAGTTTTTATTAATGAACTATTATGTGTATTGCCGGGCCGACAATTCATTATAGCCGGCTCTAGCGATAGTAGTTTTACATGACTTTTTTTCCTTTAGAAATGTAATTTTGCTGTCAGACTGTTCTAAACACTGTAGACACCCCCCAGGTACAAAATTTAAAGGAATATTACACTTTTATTGTTTCACTTTAAGCATTATTAAAATCACTGCTCCCGAAAAAACATCAATTTTTAAAACTTCTTTTTGCATTGATACATGTCCCCTGGGGCAGGACCCAGGTCCCCAAACACTTTTTATGACAATAACTTGCATATAAGCCTTTAAAATGAGCACTTTTGATTATGCATGTTCATGTCCCATAGACTTTAACGGTGTTCTTGACACTAGAACCAAACGCTTCCTGTTCTTGAGGGAAAAGTTATACTATGAATCTGGCAACAAATCGGGTAGGACTTTGGCTAAAGCCCTCAGGGAACACACTTATGGCAACACCATCATGGGCATCAAACGAGCAAACGGCTCGATAGATGTTACCACGGAGGCAATTGCAAAGCACTTTTATACCAATCTTTATAACTTACCACAGCAACACAGACAACCAGGTATGGTGGGGGACAGGGCTCAGATCTTACAAGACTTCCTAGACAATAGTGGACTCCCCTCACTAAACGGCTTAGACGCTAATTCTCTCGAAAGTCCGAGAGATTCAACTGAGATCAGGTACGCTATCAAACATTTGAAATTAGCTAAGAGTCCAGGTCCAGATGGATTCACAGCTATTTATTACAAAACCTTTGTAGACCTTTTGACGGATCCGCTGGCAGCAGCCTTGAACTCCATGTCTCATCCCAGAGAGGTGACCCTACACTTGCTCTCAGCTTTCATAACGGTTCTACCGAAACGCAGAGTGTGCGAGCTATCGACCTATATTATTACTAAACTTGGATGTAAAAATCTTTGCAAAGATACTTGCCAACAGATTGAGACCCCATCTGCAAAAGCTGATCGGCCCTGAACAAGTGGGATTCATGCTGGGCCACGAGGCCAAGGATAATGTAATTAAATCCTTGCTTTTAATCCACTGGGCTAGATCAAGCAATATCAAAGGACTTCTCCTGTCCACAGACGCGGAGAAGGCCTTCCATCATGTGGCATGGGACTATATGCTAGCCACGTGCGGCCCCCTAGGTTTGGGCTCCAGGATGTTGGCATGGATCTCAGCTCTCTACCAAAATCCCACAGCAAGGCTAAAAATAAATGGCACACTATCTGAGAAGGTCCACATCACAAATGGTACGAGACAAGGCTGCCTTCTATCCCCTCTCTTGTTCATCTTGTCCCTGGAACCATTTATTAGAACAATCAATGCAGACTCTTCTATAAGCGGTTTTAGGGTGTCGGACAGGGAGTTCAAGGTAGCTGCCTATGCTGACGACCTACAATTGTTTTTGACTAAACCCCATGTCACTCTCCCCAAATTAATTAAAGCGTTCGCACAATATGGATATGTGTCTAATTTAAAGATAAACTACTCTAAGTCAGAAGCCATGAATGTGACTATCAGACCATACCCCTAAATCCACTATGGAGAACTCCCCCTTCAAATTGGATCCTAAGTCCTTGAAATACCTAGGAATTAAATTAACACCACAGATCTCTCAATTTACGAACAAAACTTCCCGCCACTACTTAAAAACATTGAGAGAGACCTAGACAAATGGCACGCAGGAACCTTTTCGTGGTTTGGTCGCATTACCACCCTCCCCAGGCTTCTTTATTTAATGCGCACATTACCGATAAAGCTACCACATTTAATACCTTGTGCTCAATGCTTTTGAGGTTCATTTGGGGCCATAAAAAAACAAGAATCAAGTATGAAACTTTACTCAGAATAAAGGAGCATGGGGGGATGGGATTACCCAACTTCAGGGATTACTACTTGGCCTCCCATCTCGCAAGGATCATAGACTGGCATTGCCACCAAGACACTAATGATTGGGTGAACTTAGACACAGACCTTAACTCTATCCCCCTGCAATTTGCCCCTTGGATACTGTTGCCTTCATACCCAGATGATTTAAAACACCCATTGACAGGAACCATATTAAAATTAATTTATGGACTGAACAAAGAGATGGAGATCACTTCTTCACTTGGCCCACTCACCCCGCTGAAAGATAACCCGGATTTTATACCGGGCGTAGGTAACTCTCAACTTAGACCATCATCCCACAACAAACCACTCTTGGCAAGGGACTGCTATCAACAGTCCAAAATTAAAAACCTCCCCACTTTAAAAAAAGATAACAGTCTGACCAACTTGATTTTCTGGGCTTACCTACAAATTCGTAGCTATCTTCACAGCAAAGAAAAGTTAGGCGACTTTTCCAGACCCTTGACAGAATTTGAGTTGGTGTGTCACACAGGTGAGCAGGTTGGCAAGGCAACCTCAATCATCTACGCCTGGTTGCAGGAGGCAAAAAGGCTGACTGATGACAGACTCAGGAGGCGGTGGTCCGATGCATTACAGGTAACCATAACACCCAAACAGTGGAAGATTGCATGTATTTACATAAGTGCTCTATCAGCACTAAAATGCAAGAAACCACTTATAAACTGCTGACACATTGGTACTTAACACCAGCTAAACTAAACAAATGGAATCCTCAAGTAACCGATCGGTGCTGGAGATGCTTGGGTGACACTGGATCTCTAATTCATATGTCCCTTAATCACTCCATTTTGGAGCGAAGTAATATAACGAATCACCTTGATCACAGAGACCACACTGACACTCGATGCAGCATGTTGCTTACTGCACATATCAAATTGGACCTTAAAGATATACAAACACTCCCTTACAAAACACCTTTTAAATGCAGCAAAATCTCTTATTCCAATTCATTGGTACTCCCCCCCGGGTTTCATCTACAGTAGAGTGGCTTCATAGAGTTGCAGAAATCTATGAAATGGAGGACACCCTAGTACAATCTAATGAACAGGTCGAGAGAGTCCATGAGACATGGCAACCCTGGACCATTTTCAAATACTCTAATGCCGCGTACACACGAGCAGAATTTCCGACAGAAAGAGTCCGATGGGAGCTTTTCATCGTATATTCCGACCGTGTGTATGCCCCATCGGACTTTTTCTGTCGAAAATTCAGATGGACTTAGATAGAGAACATGTTCTATATTTTTCCGATGGAACAAATTACTATCGGAAAAAACGCTCATCTGTATGCTGTTCCGACGCACCAAAAACGACCCATGCGCTGAGGCAAGTACGATACGGGAGCTTTTGGCTACTGGCTATTGAACTTCCATTTTCTAGTCCCGTCGTACGTGTTGTACGTCACCGCTTCTGGACATTCGGAATTTGGTGTGACCGTGTGTATGCAAGACAGCTTGAGCGGAATTCCATCAGAACTCCATCGTAAAAACCTTCAGAGTTTATTCCAACGGCAAAACCGGTCGTGTGTACAGGTCATGAGGCCTTAACAGACATCACAGCCAAACAAGTAGCTGGGCCTGGTTTTGCTTGAGTAGTCTGTCAACGGCGGTAGGTCTTGATAGGACACGGTAAAGCTGAACACTGTGGTTGATTCCCTCTTTTTCCCCCTTAACCTTTCCCCATTGAAATAACAGGCAAGTCAGGAGATTACACTTGCCTACCTACATATGCTGTTACCCAGATTAGACATGTTGAGGTATGACAGAAAAAGGTTAGCAGTTTTCAGGGTACAATACTTTGACTGTCGCATCAGTTTCAGCAGAATTATATCCTTTTGTTACAAAACTGTCTTAGATGGTTATATATATCTTGAGTCTCATTCAACTTACTTGTGTATGGATATTTGATTTCAATGTTGCTAACCTGATTTGTACTGATCTATCATTTCGATAAACTCTTTCTTGTTTAATATCGTGCCTGGGGGGTGTCTATCTATAGTATGTCTGTAAATTTGCACATTTTTCCTATGTTTAGAACAGTTCCACAGCAAAATGACATTTCTAAAGGAAAAATTGTTATTTAAAACTGATCGCGGCTGTAATGAATTGTCGGGTCTCGGCAATATAGATAAAACTCATTGAAAAAAAAGAGCAAAAGAGCATGGGACCCCCCCCCCCCAGTCCATTACCAGGCCCTTTGGGTCTGGTATGAATATTAAGGGGAACCCCGAACTAAACATTTTTAAAAAAATTGCGTGGGGGTCCCCCTAAAATTCATACCAGGCCCTTCAGGTCTGATATGGAAACTAAGGGGAACACCTGCACCAATTTTTTTTAAAAAATGGCGTAGGGGTCCCCCTAAAATCCATACCAGACCCTTCAGACAGCTAATTTACACATATACATATTGGTTATATACAAATATTGCTTACTTTTTTTTATTATCTGATGTATGTACTCCATCTGGTCTTGTTAATGGTGCTTGAGATCAGACAATCGTTTTCTGATTTGGTTCTTTGATCGTTCCACCGAAAATTCGCACTGCAAAACGGCGATGACCTTCTCCAAAATTAGGTCCTTTTGGCTGTTGGGCCTTTCATAATTGCGCAGCTTGCAGTCGTGATCGTGCTTTTCTAGGATGTGCACCATCTCCACCATCTCACCCTTACTCACGGGGGTTGCTTTGTGCATCCTTTGAGCTCCACCACCGTGGGATTGCCTGGAATCCGCTGAATACGCCATGTTGTCCCTCCTGAATGTTCCACTGTGTGTGTCGCATGCAGAAGAAGGATGGTAACGCCCCAGCATCATGACGCACGAGAGTGGAGTTTCACGCATGCACTGTGTATATGAAGCCAGAACGCACGGTCGATGGAAGGGCCATAGGAAGGATCTTGGAGTGGAGGACTAACGTTCGCCAACGCAAGAAAGAAGTCATAAAAAAAGGGACAATTGGAAATTGGGGCATAGGTGTGTAGTGGCATATACTGCTTAGATTGAGGCCTATATTGGGACCAGCTTATGAGTTAAGCCAGACATTATGGTTTGTCTTGTGTTCTGTCTTGCAGGCAACATATCATTAATCATGACAGATAAATTTACTTTGCCTGATTTTCTACGCCAATTCATTGACCTATAATGGGAGCTGCCCTGTCTCTAGAAGGTCAACAGTAGAGACTACTCCAATAAAATATTGAGGAAGGCAGCTTTGGAGAAACTGTTCGAGTTGGTGAAACCTGTGTACCCCGGGGCAGACATCAAGTATGTCAAGACAAAAATTTCAAACCTGAGGAGTACTTTTAAAAGGGAGCTGAACAAGGTCCTTGACTCAGAGAGATCTGGAGCAGCAGCGGATGACCTATATGTCCCCAGGCCGTGGTATTACAACAGCCTATGGTTTTTGACTGATCAGACAGAACCCAGGCCATCGCTGTCTATGCTCCCTTCAACATCTGCTGAGGCCACAGCTCCTGAGGTCCACACAGGTCCTGCTGCACAGGGTGAAGATGTTGATGAGCTCAGCTTGACCCAGGTATAGCATTGTTGAACATATTTGTATCCAAAAATACAATGATGATAACTAGATGATAACTAGACTATTGTTAAAATATTTCTGCCTTAACAAAGTGGTTTCCATATCAATAGACAGTAGTGACCAAAAATGATTTGAATGAGAATGAAAAATGCTGGGGTCAGAATGATAGTCTTTTCTATTTCTCCACATTCAATTTGCAACAGTGAGGAGATCAAAATTGTGTGTGATTGATGACCAAACCCCACAATTAGAAGGCTGGAACGAAGCCATTCATGGCTTCGTTCCAGCCTGCCCCCCAGCCGCCGGAGGCAGCCGATTGGACACAGGAGGCCCAGTAAGAGCGGCGGGAGGAGGCGGGAGGGGGGATGTTCCCTCCTGCTCCTCCGGTATAACAGCCGAGTGGCTTTTAGCCGCATCGGTTGTTATACACGGATAGCCGATCGCCGGCTCTAAACAACGGTACTGGGATGATGCCTGCAGCTGCGGGCATCATCCCGGTAAAACCCCCGAAAGCCGAGATCTGCGTACGGTCGGCGGGAAGGGGTTAAAATACGTTTGCCATAACTCCATCAGTATCACCCGCAAAGCAGCTTCATTATTATCCCCTTAAAGAAGAAGAGAATGTGAGCTGCATTTCGACATTTCATAATTTGCCGCGCCATGAATGTTAATTCTCCATTATGCACGCTAGATTACAAGACCGACCGCTTCCGGCTCGTTCCTTGCTTCTGATTATGCGAGTTTGTACTTTCGACTTTTGTGTGATGGACTTGTGTACTGACGATACAAAAATCAGACAGCAGACCGTTGGACAACAATTATCAGAAGGAGGGTACTAACGGTCAGATTTTAGGACAACAGTCTGTCAACAGACAATCCCCTGCCAACAATCGGATCTTGTGTATGAGGCTTTAGTTTAAAAATAAATAGCGTTACTGCACATACAAAGATGGCATCTTATTCTGTAATCTGTCCTGTTTAAAACAACGTTAAAGTTATGATTTTGGTACAAAGCATTGCAAAGTTATTTACAAATGAATTCAAGTAGTTTTTTCAATTTCGTGCTTTTTTTTCAGTGTGACATGTGAAAATATATGTAAGGTGTTAAAATATTAACAAACAAAGCAAACAAAAAGATAAAAAAGTTTAACTATTAGTTATTTAAAAAAGGAAAAAAAAAAGTCAGGAAAATTATTGTTGAATGGAGAAGGAGAATAAGGAGTTATTCTCCTTATTAGAGTAAACTAAGGGTTAATGAGGGTTCAACAGGGGAAGGTTTAATTAAAAAAAACACTTTGCGAGAGTGCACATGTGTGGGACTTCCGGATCGCCACACTAGCTGGGAGCTCCGCACCGCTCCGGTCCTCCAGCGCCCCTTACACCAGCTACATCTAGCGGGACACCTCAGGGAGGCACCCGCCCGTATGTCGGGGGTGCACCAAAAAAAGGACACGTTAATCGTCAGCTCCACTTCGGCCTGGCTACTCCTGAGCCTCCTAAGATGGCAGCCGCAGCTCATCCATGCGGAGACACAGAAACCCAGGACAGCATAGTGGACCCTCCACCTCCTCCCTTGCCTACTACCACCTCTGTGAATAACAATCAGGACTTTCTTGTCTCCCCAGCCTCCACTGAATCACTCCTGGGCAGATCAATGGCAGGCATTTCGCACTCTCCCCTGATTAACACTCCCAACAGCCTGGCTGATTCACAACAGGCCTCTCCCATGCCACACAATCACCCCCCCTGAAATGACCCAGCTATTAAGCAGCTTCTCTGACATGCTGTCTGCTGGTCTAGCACAAAATGCAATGCAGATTACATCTTCCATTAAAGCAGACCTATCAGTGACATACAAGGCCCGTCAAATCATTTATAAAGGATATCATCCCAGATATTCAGGATCACAGGCTCGAATTGGATAGGGCCCACAGAGCGCTGCAACCAACCCGCCAAGACCCATGGGACATTGTGGTAAAACCCCATTTCTACGGGGTGAAGGAGGAAATCATGAAGAAATCTCGCAATCGGGACAATCTCAACATACATGGCAATAAAATCCAAATTTTTGCGGATATCTCACCCGTCACAATTCAGAAGAGGAGATCCCTCAAACCTCTCCTTGACATCCTCTCCCAGAAAATGATAACATACAGATGGGCCTTCCCCTTCCGTCTGCAGTTCCAGTACAAAGAAAAATCCTACAGCTTCACAAACTTCCAAAACGGTGAGCGTCTACTCCTTCAACTCGGGTTCACCTCACAGGAACTACCTCCTTACCAGATAGAGACCTGCCTAAGCTCCTCCATGAGGCCTCCACTGAATGGTCCCCTTACTCTGCTGTGGGTGAAACAGCAATCGCAGAGACATCGTGACTCTATTCCCAAAAAGATGAGTGCCTGGGCCGACTGGCCCCTAGGGATCTGATTCCAATTCTTCCAATTTAGCCGGAACCCCTGAATGTGTAGTGGCTACTACTACACCCACTTGGTCCTTTTCTGGATCTGTTGAACTTATTCTCCCTATGCAGCTATTCTCTTACTTCCACCCCCCCACCCCTAATTTTTTCCTTTTTCATTTTATCCCAAAGTCTACTATTCTATACTACTCACCTTTCCACGAAGGCTGCAGTTATTCTTTTAAGACATGGACTAGGACTGAAAGGACTGGTACAGTTTTCATCCCACGAATATATTTCCCCTCCCCCCAACCCTTATCCATCCCCCCTTCCCTTACCCCCCAGCCCTCCTCCTCCCTACCCTCCCTCTTACTGTTGCCTTAAGGCTGATTTAAATGATTTATATGTTTATGTGTTTAGTACGTTTGCAACTCCTGCAAGATATTTGTTTATCCCTACCCGGGGTCCTCCCTTAACTTTGTGTAGCGCTGGTAGATTTGCAATCTACCGCAGGTTAGGTAAATTTAGTAAATTGTGTGTTAGGAAGGTTAAAAGTTCGCCTCTGTTCCAGCTTGGCTGACATTGTGTGTGCTTCTGTGCTGACCGGTGGGTGTCGCTGTTACCACTGGTTGGTGTTGGAAAGGCAACGTGCCGAAGTGTATAGATGCTCCTCTGTCTCGGAGACAAGCTCGGTGGAGGTGGTTCTCCGAATTGCATTCTGGGAAGAGGGTTTTTAATGGGACAGACGCCATGTTCTAGGGTTCGTTTTACAGCCACCTGCTGGCCCTCCTTGCCGACAGGTATGCGTTAAGGAGCTACCTCGTGGTCCTCCGATCGGGAGGCCCACGATACAGCGGCACAGGGGTGGGTCCAGAGGCTTGTCTGGGGCCTACCACCGCAGCCGAGGAATGGTCCTGAGCTGTCGGTCCTGTGTGACGAAGCTGGACAACCGAGGAGATCCCAGGGGAGGACCCGTCTTGGAGAGATCACGCGGTGAGCTGGTCTATAGAGGGGCCTGGTGACTCGGTTGGAGGACGTATCCAAAAGAAGTGACCATAAAGCATAGTGTTGCCGGTTCGGCTTAACGGTTCAAGCACTGTGACTGACTTTCATTCCAGAAAAATCTGATACATCCTGTGGCAGAGGATCATACAGATTTACCCCCCAAACAAGTCTGTGGCAGAGACTTTTGATTCGTGCTGAGTACTGGCTGCTAGACCGGTGAGAGAGGCCTATCCAGACGAGCAAGGAGTGTGTCCCACAAGGGGTGCGCATTCCACCTAATTATCTGAATTCTACCAGGACATTTGTCGCTAAGATTCTATAAGAAGATATTTGAGTTTCTCCTAAAAGTTTCCTTTTCAGCCTCTTTCCTGCTACTTCCTAAAGTTTGTTTGTTCAATAAAGCATTAAAAATGTACTCCAGTGTTGGTGCGTGTGTCGTCTAGCAGTAAACACAACGGAACCCCTAGACCCGGTGAAACCAAGGGAAGCAAAGTGAAGGTAACAGACCCTCTTAAACCAGCAGCTCCACTATGAGTTAGTGCTACATGTGGGCCCGTCGTCCGGGATTTGTTGACCGACAATTGTTACAACCCAGTGGAGTGTTTTACCGGGAGTTTACAGAGAGAGCTGGACTTTGAAAAAAAAAAAAAATCTTTTCAGGAAGAGGAAAGGTTAAACTGCGGGACTTTGCTTTTGAGTGCGTAGATGCTGGGCGCCAGAGGAGGCCCAGGAGCTACGTGACTGAAAGAACAAGTGGGAGGAGCTACCCTACTTGCTACCGCGTGGGACGCGTGTAGTGTGCTTGGCGCCAGAAGAGAAGCCTTGTGATCGTGCTGAAAGATCAGAGTGTGGCCATGTCTTTTCCTGCATTGCAATCGGTTGTGGGACCCAGAGTGTTCCCTGCAAGCACCGTGATAAATACTGTGCAATCTGGAACTCTGCTCATGGATACTAGAGTTCGAATGAAGCCGCAGGGGAAGTTTGTCCTGTATACCTCGGGAGATGTTGAGGGACTGGGCATGACTTGTCATCGATGTGGAGGATTAGCCGTACATCTTTGTCCATTTGGCCGATGTCCGCAGTGTAGAGAGTACTTGTTTGTGGTGGAGCCATCCACTATGCCACCCCGTGCCTATCGGATGGATTGGGTGAAAGGTATCGCTACAGTGGAAGCTGCTACCGCTGCAGAAAGAGAGCAACGGGCCGCTACTTTGCCTGTTGCTACTGAAAATGTTTCAGAAAGAGACACTGTTGCTGCCGTCTCATCAGGAGACATTACTTTGATTTCTGAGTCCACTACACCTGTTCCTGTAGTACCTACTCAGAAGAAGGTGGGCTATGGGAAGGGTTCCCGCGGCCGTGGTCGAGGCCTACCCCAGAGGTTACCTGAGCCGGAGCTACCAGAGTCTACACCTGGGACGGGTAAGCCACTGTTGGGGACTGTAAATAAATATTTGCCAGCGGAAGAATTAAGGGACTCGGAAATAGAATCCATGTCGGATCTTTCCGGGGATGATGACTTGTTTGAAACCATGTCGCAAGAGCTATTGTGGTCACAAGGCGAAGATGTTGCCTCCACAATGACCCTTCCTGAATGGACTGCCATGAGTTCTGGGAAGACGTCGCCCTGTGTGGAGACGCACAGTGCTGTTGCTGGGACTTTGTCAAAAGTCATTGATTCGCTACAGACACCGGCTGGGTCTATGGTGAAAAAGTTATTAGATTCCTGTGTACCGCCTGGTATGGGGAGAGACAGACCTTGGCCAAAACTTGCTCGCTTGCAAAGGATGTTAAAAAGGTGTGTGACCGCAGAGTATGGATTGGAGTTCCCCTATGTGCCCCAGGATGTCATGCGGGAGATTGAAGTTAATTTGGAGCTTTGGTATAGTGACGCTATTTGGGACTACTTGTCTGTGCTTAAGCCCTTTAGAAAGACTGGATGTTCTGTCTGGATGGATGAACATTTCAACGGATGCTTCGTACATTGGAACTATGGTCGGCATATCTATGCTGATAAAGTGGTAATCTGCAGACCGGGAAAGGACAATGCTGTGTACTTTATTACCACTGTGGATAAAGAAGGAAAATATGTGACTTTGCCATATCCTCGGTTTTACTGGTAATTATGGACACTATTACTTTAAAGTTACTTAGCTAGATAGTGACAGGGTAAAGAGATCTGCGTGGTCAAGATCTACAGATCCTGTTCTGTGTTTTAAATCCAAGGACTTCTGTTTGCTAGCCGGATTTCTTTTACAAAAAAAGTTCTCATGCAGGGATGTACAATAAACAAAATAAGTGCAGCGCAAATAAAGGATAAAAAGATAATGAATAGTCCAGTCATAAATTAAAAATAAAATAGGAAATAAAATAGTTCATTAGTAATGGGGAATGATGAATGATTCTCTTCTGGGGACACTCGTAAAAGGCACTAATCCAGGCAGTGTATAAGAAGTAAGATTGTGCTTACCAGATCCAGTTGACCCCTTAGTTATAGGGGGTCAGAAACAGCATGAATGGATCCGTGGCAAACTGCTGGGCTAAGGCATGAATGAACCCGTGTCGAACGGCTGGGCTGGCTGTCATCTGCTGGTCAAACAAATTCTTTGAAAAACGGGAAACACCTCAGGTATCGGATCTGATGCCGGTATACTGCAGAGATGGCTTTCATGTGCTGTATGCTCTCTCTCAGTCCTCAGCGATATCCATGAGAGAGAGGGATCCGTTTAAAAAGGCAGAGCAGAGAAGCGATATTCCCCAGAGAAAATAAATAGAAATGAAAAATCTAAGAGCGATCCATATGTGAAACAAATGTCCAAATTTATTAAACGAATAAAGGGAGATGCTGAAAAAGACGCTAGTTGAGCGTCAGTACATTAAAAATCTAAGCGGCAGTGTTGTGTAGTGAGACAGGCTGTTCGTGTCTGAACAGCTGTCAAAAAGAGAAGGCTGCGGGTGACGGCGGTCAAACAGTTCCGCCCTTGTACGCGGCGTTACGTCAAGAAGACTTCGTCAGCAGGGATGGACTTCAAAAGTTTTTTTCCCTAATATAAAATAATAGGAAGAGAGTCTCATTTTAAATTAGGCTTTGCTCCTGGTGTTGCGCAGTGTGTATATATGTGTGCTTAAATATGTTTCTTTTTCAGGGATCATCGGATTATATCTATAGCTGGGAGGCTTTTCAGCTAGTTAGTAAGTGAGGATGTGTACAATTATATTGTGGTTTTGTTCGCGGCTGTGAACATATTGTTTTATAAGATATAAGTCTCATAATGTCTTTATACTGTCCTTTCTCTCTTTCTTTGCCTATCTAAAGTTATGAGAAACTCAAATGCTACTCTCAGGCTTGAGAGTTACTGTTACTGTGTTGGGACAGACGTTGGGGACAACGTCTATTAAAGTGGGGGGAGTATGTAGCGCTGGTAGATTTTCAATCTACTGCAGGTTAGGTAAATTTAGTAAATTGTGTGTTAGGAAGGTTAAAAGTTCGCCTCTGTTCCAGCTTGGCTGACGTTGTGTGTGCTTCTGTGCTGACCGGTGGGTGTCGCTGTTACCACTGGTTGGTGTTGGAAAGGCAACGTGTCGAAGTGTATAGATGCTCCTCTGTCTCGGAGACAAGCTCGGTGGAGGTGGTCCTCCGAGTTGCATTCTGGGAAGAGGGTTTTTATGGGACAGACGCCATGTTCTAGGGTTCGTTTTACAGCCACCTGCTGGCCCTCCTTGCTGACAGGTATGCGTTAAGGAGCTACCTCGTGGTCCTCCAATCGGGAGGCCCACGATACAGCGGCGCAGGGGTGGGTCCAGAGGCTTGTCTGGGGCCTACCACCGCGGCTGAGGAATGGTCCTGAGCTGTCGGTCCTGTGTGACGAAGCTGGACAACCGAGGAGATCCCAGGGGAGGACCCGTCTTGGAGAGATCACGCAGTGAGCTGGTCTATAGAGGGGCCTGGTGACTCGGTTGGAGGACGTATCCAAAAGAAGTGACCATACAGCATAGTGTTGCCGGTTCGGCTTAAAGGTTCAAGCACTGTGACTGACTTTCATTCCAGAAAAATCTGATACATCCTGTGGCAGAGGATCGTACGGCTTTACCCCCCAAACAAGTCTGTGGCAGAGACTTTTGATTCGTGCTGCGTACTGGCTGCTAGACCGGTGAGAGAGGCCTATCCAGACAAGCAAGGAGTGTCCCACAAGGGGAGCGCATTCAACCTAATTATCTGAATTCTACCAGGACATTTGTCGCTAAGATTCTATAAGAAGATATTTGAGTTTCTCCTGAAAGTTTCCTTTTCCGCCTCTTTCCTGCTACTTCCTAAAGTTTGTTTGTTCAATAAAGCATTGAAAACGTACTCCAGTGTTGGTGCGTGTGTCGTCTAGCAGTAAACTCAACGGAACCCCTAGACCCGGTGAAACCAAGGGAAGCAAAGTGAAGGTAACAGACCCGCTTAAACCAGCAGCTCCACCATGAGTTAGTGCTACATTTGTTTTTCAAGGGGCCCTGCAGCCGGAGCGGGGCCGCTTGCCACTCCACCTGCTGTGACCTTGAGGAGTTATCCTCCCCTGGTGACACCAGGAATGCAACCCCATTTAGGGTTGCCCTTAAACCGATCCCTACAATTTATAGGACTTCAGAGCAGGTCTTGGCTGGCCAACCCTGCTTTCAGATAGTCCATACACTGGACTTATCTTCTCTCAATCTCCTCCTCTCTCTTCTCCCTTTCTGGTCTTTCCTTACTTTCTCTGGCCCTTCTCCCCCCCCCACCAGGTAAATTCAAGGAGAGCTCGCCGAATCAAGTCTACTCGGATCCTAGGCTCACTCCAATCTCCCCGGATGGGTACACCTACTCGAATGGACCGGGTAAGAAATTTATGCATACACTCGCACTCACCCCCTCATATCCATGGCTGACACTACCCCCAAGCAGGCGTCCCTTAACATAGCATCCCATAACACACAAGGATTGAATTCCCTGATTAAAAGACGTAAGGCCTTCCATAACTGCCACTCTAGGGGATTAGACATCATTCTAATCCAGGAAACCCACTTCCCGAAGAGCTTTTACCCCACCTTTCTGCACCAAAACTACCCTACCTTTTTCCTAGCCAATGCAGACGATAAAAAAAGAGGGTGTCAGAGTCCTCCATGTGAGGCCGGATTGTAGAGGGGGCGCCCCTCGCGGCTAAGTGCAGCGTAACCCTGGGAGTGAGACAGGGAGTACGGTGCCCAAAGGTGCACAGGTTTCCAGAGCGCTGTTGCTGAGTAGCAGATAGCAGGGAGCTGCTGGGTTGCGCTGGTAAGGTTGAAGGGCAACCGTGCAAGGAGGGATTCCAGGTATGCAGCCGTGGAGCAACCAGGAGTGGAGTCAGAGCCACGCCAATGGTCATTCAGCACAGGAATCAGTCCAAGGTGAGGTACAGCAGGATAATCAGGAACAGAGAAGGTAGCCGAGCCAGGGGTCAAACACAGGAGGACGATCAAGGTACAGATGTGGAGCCGAAGAATAGTCAGGTCCAAGCCGGGGTCAATGCAGGCGGAACACTGGAGCAGTCAGGCAAGCCGAGTAGTAACAGGAAGCAGGTATCACAACAGGCACAAGGAACACAGGAAGCTGATGATAATCCGGCAACCAGCATGCACCAGCAGCAGGCTTAAATAGGCAGAATTACCCGTCCTACGGTTATCACCCTGACAGAGGGGTTGCCGTCCTCCTCTCCAAACGCCCATTCACCCCCTCTCAAACCATAAGGGACAGTGAAGGATGGTACATACTGGTCAAAGGCCATATACATGGTGCCCTATTCTCCCTCATTTCTTATTATGCCCCAAACAAAGGCCAAGCATCCTTTTTCTCCTCCATGCTACCCTTCCTATCCCCCCACCTTGAAGGTAGGGTGATCATGGGCGGCGATTCAAACGTCGCCTTTGATCACCTTCTAGATAAGTCGACACAAGGCAGAACCCACCTGAAACGGCTCCCTAAACAGAGCCTCCGTATAGCCCGGCTCTTTAACTCCCTAGGCAACATAGACACTTGGAGGGAATTACATCCTACTGCAAAGGATTATGCACATTTCTCTGCACCTCATAGGACATATGCACGCATAGATCATATTTTCCTACACGCTTCAGCTATCCATTTAGCGTCTCAGGCCTCTATAAGTGAAGTCCCCAGGTCGGATCACTCCTTATGGGGCGTACACACGGTCGGACTTTTCCTCTACAAAAGTCCGACAGCCTGTCCGACAGACTTCCGGCGGACTTTCGGCAGACTTGCGGCAGACTTGCGGCAGACTTTCTAACGAACGGACTTGCCTACACACGGCAACACAAAAGGCAGACGGATTCGTACGTGATGACGTACACCGGACTAAAATAAGGAAGTTCATAGCCAGTAGCCAATAGCTGCCCTAGCGTGGGTTTTTGTCCGTCGGACTAGCACACAGACGAGCGGATTTCGGGGTCCGTCGTAGTTACGACGTAAAGATTTGAAGCATGTTTCAAATCTAAAGTCCGTCGGATTTGAGGCTGAAAAAGTCAGCTGAAAGTCCGGAGAAGCCCACACACGATCGGATTACCAGCCAGCTTTAGTCCGTCGGCGTCCGTTGGACTTTTGTAGACGAAAAGTCCGACCGTGTGTACGCCCCATTAGTCTCCCTTAAAATCATTGTTTTTTTGAACCAGGCAAGTCACCGCTGTGGCGCCTTAATGAGACTCTCCTCACCAACCCAGTACACTGTACTATGCTTGAAAGAGATCTACTGATATACTTCCACATTAACGATACTCCAGACATATCTCCAAGCTCGTTATGGGGAGCACATAAAGCGGTCATGAGATGACATCACACCTTAAACGAGAAAAAAAATAGACATAATCAATTTAGAGAAAAACTTTCAATCCATGAGTAAGACACACAAAAACAACCCCACACCCACATCTCTAGCTCAACTGGATGCGGCTAGAATTGCCCTGAATACGGCCCTTACCTCAAGCACGGAAAAACACCTAAGATGGGTGAACGGTAGAGTCTATCACCACTCAGACAAATTTGTCCCCCAACTTGCAGCGAAACTCTCACCTAAGCAGAGAGCTTACGCCCTCCCCAAAATTAAATCACTGGTAGCTACCCTGACCCAAAACCCCAAACAGATCCTAGAAGCATTCCACTCGTTCTACTTAAATCTATACTCAGGATCTAACCCCAGCAGTACACATACACTCAACACTTACCTAGACAACATCCCTCTCCCCAAAATCTCTGACCCACATCGATCTATAATGGAAGCCCCCATTTCTGAAAAGGAAGTCAGAGAGGTCATAAAAGAGCTGAAAAGAGGTTCAGCCCCAGGCCCAGATGGCTTCTCCACACAGTATTATAAGACCTTTACTGATGTCCTATCCCCTTATCTGGTCCGTTTTTTTAATTCCCTTAACAAGGATTCGCCCTTAGACTTAGCAGCCAATTTAGCATACATCTCTGTCATCCCCAAACCTGGCAAGGACCAGAGCCAAGTGAGCAATTATAGACCCATATCATTAATTAACAACGACCCAAAATTAATGATGAAAATTCTATCCAACAGATTAGGATCCTTCATAGGGTGCTATCTACATAAAGACCAGGTTGGCTTCATCCCGGGGAGACAGGGCCTGGACCAGATAAGGAGGGCAGTAGATATCATATCCCTTCTGAAGTCAGGCTGGGATGGCAATCCACCACAAGAAGGCCTACTCTTATCCATTGACCTCCAAAAGGCCTTTGACACAGTCACCTGGCCGTACCTATTCAGTACTTTGGAAAGATGGGCTTTTTCCTCAAATTTCAACCTTGTTGAAGCCCTCTATTCCCTGCCCAGAGCACAGGTCAGAGTCCAAGGACACCTCTCAGACCTTTTCCCTATCACCAAAGGAACTAGACAGGGTTGCCCACTATCCCCCCTCCTTTTTGCCATTGCAATAGAAACTTTAGCTATTTCTATTAGAGATCACCCAGACATACAGTCAAATGTGGCCCTACAACACATAAATGCACGCTTTTTGCTAATGATGTCCTCCTCTTCATCACCTCCCCTCTTATTTCAACCCCTAATGTCTTACAACTCCTTTACAATTTTGGACAGGTCTCAGGTTTGCAAGTCAATATGTCCAAATCTATCGCCCTCAATGTTTCTACTCCACCATCCCTAGTCGATAGACTACGGAAACTTTTCCCCTTCTCTTGGAGTACCACCTCCATCCCATACCTGGGCGTCCAACTGACTATCAATATAGACCAACTTTATAAATACAACTACTCACCCATGTTCAAGAAGCTTAAGAATGATCTAGATCAATGGTCACTACTCAAATTGTCCTGGCTAGGAAGGGTCAATGCCATTAAAATGACCCTCCTCCCAAGGTTACTATACCTCTTTCGCTCTCTCCCCATTCCGGTCCCCAAACTCCATATCAATAACCTTCAGTCATCGATAATCCGATTTACATGGGGCAAATCAAATCACAGACTTCCTAAAAAAAACCTCTTTAGGCCCAGATGGAAAGGAGGTTTAGGACTGCCCAATCTCTGGTGGTACTACCAGGCAGCACAACTAAGCCAAATCTCAGCCATATACTCCAGAGGCCCTAAACCTGACTGGATAGGAATGGAAAGACAAGCTATCCCTAATTTTACTATCGACTTCCTTATATGGCGCCCCCCTAGATCTAGGCCCCCGATCCTATCCCCTACCCTATCTCACTCAATAGCTTTATGCGACTCACTACATAAATTAAACACCATAACATCCAGGTGGCACCCCTTAGGCCACATTTTCAATAATCCCCTATTCCCTAAAGGGATGGATATCAAGGCATTTCAGTGGTGGCTTGATAAAGGTCTTGATCGAAGAGGGCAATTCTTTAACTCGAGCGGCCCCCTTAAACTAAGTCACTGCACTTCGAAACTTGAAATGCCATCCTCAGAAAAATTCCGCTTCCACCAAATAGCCTACTTTCTTCACTCAATCTCTCCCAAGACTCGCTCCCCCTAACTGTTACCCCATATGAGCAGTGGTGTTCCACAGCCATGGATATGAGAGGGGGAATCTCTCTGATGTACTCAGCCTTAGCTGAACCATTGGAGAAAGCGACATACATGCAGAGCAGGGAAGGAGACTTTGAGTTTCGAATGGGACTTGGACACCTGGCACTCTTACTTCACAAGCGCATTCAAGGGGATCCTCAACATCTCCTTAATTGAAGCAGACCTCAAGGTCATATCCCGCTGGTACCTGGTACCAACACGCCTAGCTGAATTTTACCCACAGTCCTCACCCCTATACTTGAGGGCATGCGGTCACCTGGGATCTCTCCTCCATACCTTACGGGAGTGCCCCAGAATCAGAGGTTATTGGAACAAACTTTTTAACTTAATCCGCAAAGTCACTGGTACTGCGATCCCCCGGGACCCGACAATAGCCCTCCTAAACCAGAAAATTCCCAAACTCCCAAAATACACCCAAATTCTGATCCACTACCTCCTCAGTGGAGCTAAACGAACAATAACTTGGGCTTGGAAGTCCCCAAAGGTTTCCTTCCATCTAACCAAACAAAGAATTTCCTGGATCATGTATAAGGAAAAAACCTCTAATACCATCCTTGACAAACTCGAGAACTTTAAACAAGTCTGGGAACCTTGGGCACGATATATTGGTGTTTCCCTTTAACCCTAGGTCCATTCCTACGCACTGACGATCTTCCAGAAGTAAGCCTTCTTACATCTTCTAGCTCTCCTTGAAGCCAACACCCTCACCCTCATACCCCCTTCTTGCTCCTTCCCCCCTTTCTCTACTTGAATTTATCTAACTCTCCCTCCTTTTTCTATCCCTGTTCCCAGCTTTCCTATCAGCACCTGCTGGCGGGATGTTGGCATATGAACCTAACAAAAATCCCTCTTTATCTCACAATTGCACTAGTTTGTTTTTGGTTCAAGTTGTTAGTGTTTAGTTTCATTGCACAGGTTCACATGTCCTTAAGGCATATCTATTGATTTACCTGAGGGTAATTCTCCTAACAGGTTATCAATGGTTTTCCTAATACCTCCTGTGAGTGCACTTTGAATTAATCAACAACCGGAGGCCGGAAGGCCTCGATGCCCTGGCACAGTCTAAACCCATATTGGGTGTCGGGGTTTTGGGGCAACTGGCAGCTTTTTAAATCAGTTGTCACTGTGCCTTACGTCTCTATTTCAAGTATAATTCCCTCAGCGCTATCCTCTGCACTTGTGGCAGAACCGCCCAGATGATGTTTGTCCCTGAGAATCCTTTTTTTTTTACTTGTCAGATTGCTTTAATACCAGGCACTTCCGCCCCTTCCTGTCCAGGACAATTTTCAGCTTTCAGCGCTGTCACATTTTGAATGACAATTGCGCGATCATGTAACACTGTACCCAAACACATTTGTTATCATTTTCTTCCCACAAATAGAGCTTTCTTTTGGTGGTATTTGATCACCTCTGGGGTTTTTATTTTTTGATAAACAAATTAAAAAAGAACAACATTTTTGAAAAAAAAAGTTTTTCTTAGTATTTGTCATAAAATGTTGTCTTCCCCTTCACTGACGGGCACTAATGAGGCGGCACTGATGGGCACTGATGAGGAGGCCCCGATATGTAGAATTGATGGGCACTGATAGGCGGCACTGATATGCAGCACTGATGGGCACCTATAGGTGGCACTGATATGGAGCACTGATGGGCACTGATGGGCGGCACTGATGGGCACTGATGGGTGGCACTGATGGGCACTGATAGGTGGTACTGATTTGCACTGACAGATGGCACTGATGGGCAGCACTGATGATGAGGTACTGATGTGTTACTGCGGGGCACTGATTGGCACTGTGATGGGCACCGATTGGCACTGTGGCGGGCACTGATTGGCACTGTGGTGGGCACTGATTGGCACTGTGGTGGGCTCTGATTGGCACTGAGGTGGGCACTGATTGGCACTGTGGTGGGCTCTGATTGGCACTGTGGTGTGCACTTGAAGGCTTTTTAATTGGGGGAATGCTGGGCACTGATTGGTAGCTTATTTGCACATCTGAGAGGGCTGTGCTGATAATCAATGTGCTGATTATCAGCACAGACCCCCCCTCTGACAGGGAGAGCCGCTGTCAGCGCGAAATGAGCAATGCCGTTTACCGGCACTTCCTGGTTCAGTGGTTCAGTGGGGAAGTGGTTAACTGACATCATTTGCAGATCGAAGTTTGATCTGTAAGCCTGGCTTCACACTATAGCGATGCGGGAACAAGTACAATTTCAGTGCCTTTTCCTGCATTGCATCTCCCTCGCACTTCACACTGCCCTCTGTGATGTCAATACTAAGTTAATGACACCCCCACATCGGTTTGCAGATCACAGTGTGAACTGTGAATTTGGACAGGAATGCGATCCATGCTATCCGATTCCTGTGCGTGAAAAAAAGGTTCCTGTACATTTTTTGTGCAAATCCAACAACTGTATGCATTGCACAGACATCGCATGTGATCTACACAGCAATGCGGTGCGACTCACATGCGATGTCTGTGTTCACAATAGTGTGAACCCAGACTAAATGAATTAACAGAAAGTTACAATGTTTCATTGTAGCTTTCTGTATTTGCGCCTGAGTAACGTTGATGATAAACATTGCCAGACTGCTTTTTTTTTTCTGCTGCCAGGACCTTCTCTGTGTACTCTGCAATGCAACTGTGATTAATTAGAGTTGAATTGCATTGTACTGGGACAGCGGAAATCCTGGCAGCAGAGAGAAAGGACTGGATGTACTAGACACGCCCTGTGTACACTGATGACATTTTTTGGGAGCGTCTAGTACACCTAGAGTCTGCAACTGGATACTTGGCGTCCACCTCCTTTGCTCTTATATCCAATATCATAAGCAGGGAAGTCCCAGAATGAAAAAACAATGGTGCTGCAATCGTGAAATATATTTATGTATAACATTTCTAGTTAAAAAACATATGCCAATGCTGGCACATTTCCCTGTGCCATGAACCGGTACCCACTGTACAATGCCTGGAAAGTTACAATCCTCACCACTCATCTCTGTGAGCTTGCGTGCGTTCCACCTAATTTGGATGTGATGTCAGCAAGACCCATAAGTTCCGTCACTACTAAGACCTTAATGCATTTCACCGGAAAGACGTCATCAGAATGATTTCCTGATGAAGCCTTTCTGGTAATGGGACTGTGAAGTTGCAGCCCCTGTTGCACCCATAGTTGCCAACATTGTAAAAAAAAAAATGTGGGACACTTTTGTGGCTGTAGGCGGAGCCGTACAATAATTAGGGGGCAGGGAATTTGTTTGTAGGCGTGGCTTAGGAAAAATATGCAAGTGCGGCGCGCGAAGCGCGTTGCGGCGAAAAATGGGCGTGGTTTACGTGACATAGTGGGCGTGGCTTAAATGGGCATGGCTCAAGAGGGTGTGGTTAGAGTCTGAGATGAATGAGGGATGGAGAGGGAGAGAGGGGGAGAGGGAAATGACGGGACAGCAGCCCCAGATCCTACACAATAAAAATATGTGTATTCTAGAAAGTTTAACAATCAGCAGATAAAGATACTCCAAACACCTGGTGTTAGCACTTCAATCATCCCGGCACCATGGTTGTTATGGTGTCAGGATGATTGAAGTGCATTATTTCTATTATTACATTGTAATATAAAATGAAATCATTCAACTCACCATAATGCAGAATCAGTGGGATCCCTGAGCGTGTCACTAGCCACGTCGCCTGCCATCAGCCGTCTGTCCTTGCTTCAGATGTCCCAGCAGAGTCCGTCCTTGCATCAGGTGCCCCCAGCGGAGCCCCCCTCACACCAGGATTCCCCAGCGGAGCCCCCCTCACACCAGGAGTCCGCGGCGTAGCTCCCCCTCACATCAGGTGTCCCCGGCGGAGCTCCCCCTCACATCAGGTGTCCCCGGCGGAGCTCCCCCTCACATCAGGTGTCCCCGGCGGAGCTCCCCCTCACATCAGGTGTCCCCGGCGGAGCTCCCCCTCACATCAGGTGTCCCCGGCGGAGCTCCCCCTCACATCAGGTGTCCCCGGCGGAGCTCCCTCTCACATCAGGTGTCCCCGGCGGAGCTCCCCCTCACATCAGGTGTTCCCGGCGGAGCTCCCCCTCACATCAGGTGTCCCCGGCGGAGCTCCCCCTCACATCAGGTGTCCCCGGCGGAGCTTCTCCTCACATCAGGTGTCCCCGGCGGAGCTCCCCCTCACATCAGGTGTCCCCGGCAGAGCCCCCCTCACATCAGGTGTCCCTGGCAGAGCCCCCCCTCACATTAGGTGTCCCCAGTGGAGCCCCCCTCACATTAGGTGTCCCCGGCAGAGCCCTCCTCACATTAGGTGTCCCCGGTAGAGCCCCCCTCACATTAGGTGTCCCCGGTAGAGCCCCCCTCACATTAGGTGTCCCTGGTAGAGCCCCCCTCACATTAGGTGTCCCTGGTAGAGCCCCCCCTCACATTAGGTGTCCCCGGTAGAGCCCCCCCTCACATTAGGTGTCCCCGGTAGAGCCTCCCCTCACATTAGGTGTCCCCGGTAGAGCCCCCCCTCACATTAGGTGTCCCCGGTAGAGCCCCCCTCACATTAGCTGTCCCCGGTAGAGCCCCCCCTCACATCACGTGTCCCCGGCAGTGCCCCCCCTCACATTAGGTGTCCCCGGTGGAGCCCCCCTCACATCAGGTGTCCCCAGTGGAGCCCCCCCTGCATCAGGTGTGTGTCCCCAGTGGAACCCCCCTTGCATCAGGTGTGTGTCCCCAGTGGAGCCCCCCTTGCATCAGGTGTGTGTCCCCAAAGGAGCCCCCCCTCACATCAGGAGTCCCACAGCGGTACAGCCCCCTACCTCAAAGGTGTCCTAGTAGTCACGTGTCCGCAGCATGGCTAGAACCCCCACCCCTTTCCATATCATACAGGAAGACGGCTGGGGGGGCTAGACGGAGCTCCTGCGTCGCCGCCCACCCACCGCCCCGCCTCACCCCACCTCGCCCCTCCTACCCCCCGCCCCGCTGCCAGTCTGATATGGAAAGGGGCGGGGGGTAGGCGGGGTGAGGCGGAGCGGGGCGGAGGGTCGGCGGCGACGCAGGAGCTCCGTCTAGCCCCCCCAGCCGTCTTCCTGAACTTCATCAAAATGGCGGCCGGCGGAGGCATTGTCTCCGTCGTCCGCAGACCTCTAGCGGCAGCGGCGGCAGCGGCGGCAGCGGCGACGGCGAATCGTGAGGAACCGGATTTCTCGGGACATTTCCCGGGACACCAGAAGTTCGGGAATTGGGCCCAAGTCCCGGGAATGTCCCGGGAAATCCGGGACAGTTAGCAAGTATGCTGCACCCATTCGATGTGATTCCTGGGCTGTGTCACTCCTCATAGGAGCCTAGCACCACAGTAAGCAGTGTCAGGACGGTGTCAAGAGTATATAAATGAATCTGGAAGTGCTTGCATTTCTGGGATCAGAGTTGTCAGAATCCCAGATGAAGTGCCAGTTGATCTTGTAGAAAATAAGTGAAAAACACATACATTGACAAGAGCATGAAAATGTATACAACAGAAGGACAGCCTTCTGCATCCAATGCAAGTTATTTATTATTTATTGGAAATAAAAAAGGGGTGGGTCTTCAAGGTCTGACACCACAGATAGTTCAAATGTGAATAGGTTAAAAAGCTTCTCTACAAGCTGTTACATGCATTTAAGAGCAGTTCACACCATATGCAATGCGGAAAACACGTGTTTCCGTGCACATTTACCACACCGCATGGTAACACACTACCCCAGTTAGACGCGTCCGGGTGCCATGGCACCCCAAATGCATCTAACAAATGCACATTTGCAACCACTAAAATGCATGGTACAGCAGTACTATGCGGTTTTGTGCAGGCGCGATTTTAAAAGTCACGATTGCCATACTTTTTGCGCATTCCTCCGAATTGGGCAGCCCATTGAAATGAACAGGCTGTCATAAAATGAAACGCTTGCCTAACACTTCATACATGTCTTTATCAGCTAACATGAGCCATCACTTCCACATGAGAGAAGCATTGTAATTTATGTAGCTTTTTTTAAACCTTTGAGATCCTAATCGTTTGTGATCATTTGTGTGACATCACATTATTAGATGCAGTACAAGCAAGCTACTAGAAGCTAGAAACCTAGCAAAAGATTGTGGTAGCTTAATATACATACAATAATATTTTATTATCATTTTACCTATGTAGTATGCCCTAGTGTAAATTGCTTAAACACTACAAGCCGGATTTTTGTTGGGTGTATAAGATGCACAGCTGCATTCAATAATTAGGGTCAAGGGAATAAGCTGTGTATGGGTTGTTTGCTTTAAAACTGTATAGTTAATTACTTACCAGCATGGAAAATTTTTAGGGAATACTCAAGAGGAAATTTGGGCGTAAAATCTGTTTATACTTCTATGGAAAGTGGGAGGATTAATGTGTAGAAAAATCATTAAAAAGGTTTGTACCCATTGTTATAAGTGTAAATGTTTTATATGTAAGGAGCTTCATTAAAATTATGGTGGCTTCACATTGCTGTGCCTTGGCCACAGGGCAGGTGCAGTGTACCTGCAATTTTGGTGTGGGTTAGCTGCACTTTGCCATAGATTTTGATTATGTCTTGCGGTTTTATGTCCCACGGGACATAATAGTCTATGGCAAAGTGCAGATAACTTGCACCAAAATGGCAGGTACAATGGGCTGCAGTCACAGTGCAGCAGCTCAGTGTTAAGCCACCCTTAGAACCCTTTCACATTACTCTGTAGCAAAATCTATGGCAATTTTGCTGTGTTTCAAATGTGTTTCCTGTTTGTTTCTGGTGTGCTTTTTTTGGTTACCTGCACCTGTGAAAAATGGACTTGACTCAAAAATGCACCAAAAATGCAAATTGCTGAGTATTTTGCATTTTGCCGCAATTTCTATTAATTTTTATGGGAAACTGCATTTGTGGTACGGTTCTTAAAACTGCACCAAAGATGCAACATGCAGGACTTTTCAATACGCACACCACAGCACAGCATAGTGGTGTGAAAAGTCCCATAGGATTTAAAGGGAAACATTTGCGTTTTTCTTGCACGGTAAAAGCACAGGAAAAATGCACCAGTGTGAAACCTTAGTGTCTAGTAGTTTATTATTGGTCATTTAATTTTAGCCACATATGAACTGGAATAACTATGTTGTATGCATTGCTGTTATTTTACTAATATTTCATTCTGTTCATTCAGATTTTTTCTTACCTAGGAATACATGATGGGGTGCATTTATAAAGAGCAAATAGGTTGTTTGCTTGCAAGGGAACTTTCTGTTAGCTTAGCGAATGAGGTGAAAATTCACTTTGCAAAAATGACCCAATCAGGTTTGGGCTTCGTTTCCACCAGTGCGACTTGTCATGCGACTTTGGACACAAAGTCACATGACAAGTCACAGCCCATTGATTTCAAGGCATCCGTTCCAATCTATGTGACTTAAAGTTGCAGCGACTTTGATTCCTGCACTACTTTGATGCGGCTTTTGATGCAACTCTGATACAGAGAGTGTAAAGTTGGATCAAATCTGCACTCAAAGTCGCATTAAAGTCTCTAAACCGTGCGACTTTGGGTTCGCAATAGTGGAAACATAGCCTAAAGGGAAAATAAAAAAATATGTATTTTTACTTGCACAAAAGTCAGCAGAGCTTTACCTCAATCACTAAGCCAAGAAAAACATCCAAAGTGAAAATTCCCTTGCAAAGTGAACATCCTATTTGCGTTAGGAAATCAACCACCATGAGTCTTTTTGCGATTCGGCACTGCGTCGCTTTAACTGACAATTGCGCAGTCGCACGCAGCACGATATTCCATGTGCCTTTACATCAAGTTATTCATCATTATAAGATTTATCTGTTGTTAGGTGCTCCTGTCCTGAATTGAGCAGGATGGGAGCTTCTTTCTTTCATGCCTACTAATAAAGCAGTATTAAACCCAAAACCAAAATTTTTTCTTCTGCAGCTTACCAATCATTAGATGTGGTGGCTGCATCAGTTTTCTTTTCTTTAGCTTTTTCCCCTTTGTTTTCACTTGGCAATCTGGTCAGCAGCACACCTCCTGTATTAGTAAGACACAAGTCTGGAGGAATGAGTAGAGGAAGCATGCACAGCAGACAGCAGCATTGTCAGTCGGGGGGAGTTTAGTGCTAAATGTATTAGTAGATTTACAAAATCAACAAATTGAAGCCAAACTCCAGCTCACCCATTATAATCAATCACAGTAAACTGTTTTTTTTTTGTTTCAGGATAAAGATTTTGCACAAGTAAATAAATGCTGATCATTTAACCACCCCTGAAGATGGCCTATTGGCTGAAATGCATTAGGTGGTCTGCTGATGCCATAAGCACACTACGAACCGCTGTATTTTGGGATTTTATCTGTGATTTTTATGAAGACAGCTGTATTTTGCATTGGATTTTAATAAATCGCTCATCCTTACATACTTCACCATGAGAGTTTTATTTTTATGGTGGTGACTCTTTGATCTATCGAGTTTTCTATGATCTGTGAAAACTCTGGAGTCCTGGAAAGAGGAGGAGGAATCCTGATGTCCATCCTGTGGCAGTGTTATCTGCTCTGCATTGGAGGGATACCTTGATGCCTGGCTGTGTAGTCGGATCCCTCTGGTGGATTACTGGAGAAGGACTGAGCTCCCTGTGAGGCCTGACTTAAACAACTTTCTGTTAAGGACATTTGATATCAGCACATTGGTGTGGTGTGTGGGCTCACACCCTGAAGTTGGTGCAGGGGACCCTTCTTCTTCCTTCTTTTCCACTTTTCATACATCCATGAAAGCATGCATATGAACTTTCTATGAGTAAATAAAAGCTGATCATTTTAAGCGCTTCCCGACCGCTTCACCCACATATACTGCAGAAGAAGGGCACGTACAGGCAGATTAACTTACCTTTACGTTGCCCTTTAAGAAGCAGTGTGCAGGCACGCGCGCGTCCGCCACGACCTCCTTGAGTGTGATCACGGGTCACGTGGACTCGATGTCCATGGGGAATACCCGCCATCGTCTCACGGAGAGGAAGAACGGGGAAATTCTGATGTAAACAAGCATTTCCCCTGCCTAATGACACTGACACTGATCACAGCTCTCTGTGATCGGGAGCGGTGATCAGTGTTGTGTCACGTCACATGTAGCCCCCCCCCCACAGTTAGAATCACTCACTAGGACACACTTAAACCCTACAACGGCACCTAGTGGTTAACCCCTTCACTGCCAGTCACATTTACACTGTAATCAATGCATTTTTAATTGCACTGATCACTGTATAAATGTGAATGGTCCCAAAATCGCACCAAAAGTGTCCGATCTGTCCGCCATAATGTCGCAGTCACGATAAAAATCGCTGATCACTACCATTACTAGTAAAAAAAAAACTATTAATAAAAATGCCATAAAAATCCCCTATTTTGTAGACACTATAACTTTTGTGCAAACCAATCAATAAACGCTTATTTCGATTTTTTTTTTTTACCAAAAATATGTAGAAGTATACGTATCGGCCTAAACTGAGGAAAAAATTTTGCTATTTTTTTGTTTATAGCGCAAAAGATAAAAACCGCAGAGGTGATCAAATACCACCAAAAGAAAGCTCTATTTGTGGGGAAAAAAGGACGTCAATTTTGTTTGGAAGCCACGTCACACGACCGCGCAATTGTCAGATAAAGTGATGCAGTGCCAAATCGCAAAAAGTGCTCTGGACTTTGGCCAGCCAAATGATCCAGGGCTTAAGTGGTTAACCACCCCTGCCAGTGGTGAGTGGTTTGTCTCATCCATGTAAATTGTTACATTCTGCTGGAGAGCTTGAGCTTGTGGAAAAGAACAGACTTGCTGGCTCGATCACCCGATTAAAATAGAAGAAAGAAAGCCTAAAAAGGAAACTAATGCAGTCATCACATCTAAGAATTGGTAAGCTGCAATAGAATAAATGTTTGCTTTTAGGTGTAATACTGCTTTAAAGATGAACCAACAGTTCAGTATAAGCCTGGGTTCGGACTTGGCTTTTTGGACATTTGGACGAATGCCCAATCTTTTGTCCATTCGGCCTCCTGTTTTGCAGGAGCCAATGATCACATATGTCATCCAGCAGAGTTTACCTATAACCAAATTAGCATTATTGTGTGCACTGGGTCCATATGCTACAGTCTTGAATTACCAATCACACCAACCAGTTATTAGTGAATGCAAAGACAGCCACTCTAAAGTCTGTGGACAAGTAATGCCGCGTACACACGAGCGGACTTTTCGACCGGACTGGTCCGACGGTCTATCCGACGGACTTTCGGCAGACTTCCGATGGACTTTCCTAACGAACGGACTTGCCTACACACGATCACACCAAAGTCCAATAGATTCGTACGTGATGACATACGACCGGACTAAAATAAGGAAGTTGATAGCCAGTAGCCAATAGCTGCCCTAGCGTCGGTTTTAGTCCATCGGACTAGCATACAGACGAGCAGATTTTTCGACCGGACTTGAGTCCGTCGGAAAGATTTGAACAATGTTTTATTTCTAAGTCCGTCTGACTTTTGGGGAAAAAAAGTCCGCTGGAGCCCACACTCGATCGAATTGTCCGATGTAGTCTGGTCCGCCGGACCAAGTCTGCCAGAAAGTTCGCTTGTGTGTACGCGGCATAATTCTGGTCAATAATAACATTCCAAATGACACAATGAAGTGCCATAAAACATTAATTCCCACCATATTTATCTTTGTTTCATTTTTACATTGACCTGCATTCTCTAACAGACAGATTTGCTAAGTGTATATTCCCTACTGAGATACATATGGTGAACATTCCCGTAACTGTATGGGAAACAGTAACCAATGAATAGTGATTGTGTGGCCTTTTATAGGATGACATATAAGCTGGACAATTGCTGTATGTCAAGGCTGTTAGAGACTAATTGATTGCGGCATTCCAAACAAATTCCAGCAGACTTCTAAGATATATTTCTGAAGATAGCAGAAACATGTCAAGGTCCATGCTTTGATGGTTGTTTTTCTTTTCAAACACTTTTTTCAAAAGAGTTCTCTTCATCCAAGCTTCCAGCTTTTAAAGTCGTGTTTCTTAATACCTGTAAGTATAGAACACAACTGAGAAGGTCCCTTTCACATCTCTGCATGCTTATTTTTCTGTACTGCAAACACCATACTAAAACATATAGATGTAAACTGTTCTTAAAGTAGGACTTAACTTACCTACACTCCAGTGAATTGACATTTGTGAGATCCCTTGTCCTTTTCTTCTTCCTGGTTTGAGATTTTTGACCAGTGACGGCCCGTGCATTATGGGCGCACGGGCGCTGCCCCCCATCTCCTCCGCCACCCTCCCTATTCATGTGCTCTGCCCCTTTCAGGATGCCAAACACATGAATTACTATGGCAGGGATAGGTGGGGAGTGTGTATTTTGAAGCACGTGATTAGAGCCAGAGGCTCTAATAGGCTTCAAAATAGGGTGGGATCGGGGTGCAGAGCACTGCGTCCTGATCCCACCCTGTTGTGTGATGATAGCGAATGAAATTTCACATTAACGTTCCTCCCCACCAATCAGGAGGCAGGTCTGTGAGACCTGTTTCCCAATTGGCCAAAGCGCCAGGCTATCCCATTGGCTTCCCAATGTTTTGGAGATTAGAGAGAAGACGAGGGAGGAGCGGACACCGGAGCCACTGCCTGCACCAGATGAGAGGAGGAGAGGAGACCACAGCCCTAGCCTCAGCCCTGGATCAGGTAGATGCCTTACTGACTGCTGGCTGCCCAATGGGCGGGGGGGCTTTCTCTGTCCTGCGCCGCGGACCGCGCAGGGGGGAGGGGGGTTTGTTGTCAGCTACAACTGGTTGATTCTTTAATTATGGGCATATGATGGGCGCACAGGCTGCATATAATGGGCGCACAGGCTGCATATGATGTGCACAGAAGCTGCATATGGTGTTCACCGAGGCTGCATATGATGGGCACAGAGGCTGCATATGATGGGCACAGAGGCTGCATAAGGTGGGCACAGAGGCTGCATAAGGTGGGCACAGAGGCTGTATATGATGGGCACAGAGGCTGCATATGATGAACGCACAGGCTGTATATGATGGGCACAGAAGCTGCATATGGAGTGCACAGTGGCTGCATATGTTTAGCAGAGTGGCTGCATATGATGGGAACAGATGCTGCATATGATGGGCGCACAGGCTGCATTTGAAGGACACAGAAGCTGCATATGGTGTGCACAGAGGCTGCATATGATGGGCACAGAGGCTGCATATGATGGGCGCACAGGCTGCATGCGATGGGCGCAGAAGCTGCATATGGAGTGCACAGTGGCTGCATATGATGGGCACAGTGGCTGCATATGATGGGCACAGTGGCTGCATATGATGGGCACAGATGCTGCATATGATGGGCACACAGGCTGCATATGATGGGCGCACAGGCTGCAACTAATGTTTTTTTCAGAATTTTGTTTGCGCCCCCCCCCCCCCAAAAGATTTTGCGTACCAGCCGCCACTGTTTTTGACCAATTCGATTAGTTGACCAGGGATGACATAACTCCTGCACATGCATATAGGAGAATTACTCTTAGCACCAAGGCTTGCTGACATTGTACACTGAGCAAGCAATGTATGTGCCACAGTTATCATATCTTCTTTAGTTTGAGGTGATTGTAGCTGTATTAGTGCACTTCTGACAGAAACAATTGAGTACTGCCTGTGATATTTTTTATTTGCACCAACAGACAATTGTTCAGGACAAGCTTTGGGGGTGTGCCCCCTTCATTAAGGTGATTAATACTGCTTGGACTTTGATTAAGGGGGCACACCCCGAAAGCTTGTCATTAAAAATGTATGTTAGTGCAAATAGTATCATGGACAGTACTCAGTTGATTCCTTCTAGTTCCCAATGTCCAGCATCATTAGGTCATTACTATACTTTTTTAGAGCAATAGAAAACATTTTAGAGAGTAGATATTCCCAGGGCTTTTTTTCTCGGAGAATAGGTGCAGGAACTCCCCCCGTCTGAGTCACCCCTTGTCTCTGCCCCTACCCACCTCTGACCACCGTCCCTTGATTCCACCCCCTACCCACCTACCAGTACTGCCCCTTTTAGAGAATACAGAACCAAGTATCATTTTGTGGTGCTAAACCATTTGTATGGAACATGTTAATGATAAAAAGAAAAGCAGTAAAATAGATCCCCTGCAGCCAGCAACAATAGAATCCCAGCAATAGATCCCCACACAACAATAGACTCCCCCAGCAACAATGGACTCCACCCCAACAATAATAGATTCCCTGCAGCAACTGTGAACCACCCACAACAAAATATCACACCCAGTAACAAATTATACACCCAAGCAACATTAGACGCCCCCCCCCCCAGCAGCAACAACAGATCTCCCAGCATCAATGGATCCTCCAGCAGCCAGTAAAAATAGACCTCTCCCTCAACAGTAGATCCCTTCCAGCAACATGAGACTCCCCAGCAACAATAGATTCCCCATCAGCAAAAATAGACCCTCACACAAAATCAGATCCCCACCAGTGACAATAGATCCCCAGCAGCCAATATCAATAGACCCAGCACACCCCACACCCCATGCTATTACATACCTTTATTGCTGGAGGTGCCGGAACTGCGTTCCCCCGCATTCCCGCTGAAAAAAAGCCCTGGGTATTTCTATATTTCTGAAAACTGGCACCCATGGGCCAATGGCATAGGCAGCAGGTTGAGAGGGGCCAGTGCTGCATGGGAACCTTTTTTCTTGTTATCCCCTCCCGTGTCCCACCTGACTTATGTGCTAAAATTCAGTTATGAGACGGAGAGGGCACAGAATGTCAACGCTGCAAAAATTGCTGACACAACCAGAAGCTTTCAGAAGGTATAGCATAGCCAGTTCTAATATAAGAGGTTAGGTGCAATACCTACTATTTTCATTGTCCGAAGGTAAGCTTCAATGGCTTCTAGAGAAGCATCTATTGGTGAAGGTGAAAAAAGGATGCATGCCTGTGCTTTGACATTGCTGCTAAGGCCGGCCATAGACGGTTCAAATCTCAGCCGGTTCAGCAGGAACTGGCTGAGATTCAAACTATGTACAGTGTGGGCAGGCTGAATGTACCAAGTTGATCGATCAATCAACTTGGGTACAACTAGCCTTCCGGACTTTTGCATGTGGTTATCGCTCGTGGCGGATATAGCTGCTAGCAATAATCACTGTCTTCTCCCTGCAAGGATGGCTTTCCCGCCCCTCTCTGCTGGGAGAATACAATGGTTGGTGGAAAAGATTCCCCCATCAACACAGACAATGTTGACAGGGGAATCCTGTGGTTGCAGGAAAGAAATTTGCTCCATTCATGGCCTGCATAAGCCTTGTCTGCCTGTTAAATGATGGAGTCTGAAGCCTAGTACACACAGTTCGATTGTTGTATGACCGAGCGTCTGATTTTTGTCAAAAGCGCATGTGCAGGATTTTGTCTAGCATACTAACTATCCGCGAATTGACGTTTCACAAACACGAACCTAGTGACGTACTATTAGAGTATAAAGAGGAAGTTCATTTCTAAAGCGCCACCCTTTGGGCCCCTTCTGCTAATTTCATGTTAGTAGAAGTTTGGTGAGCGTTGATTTGCACTTTTTTGTTAAGTTATTTTTATTTAGATGGCAGATAGCATCTCTAATTTATTTGTGCTTTTTTTTTTTTTTTTTTTTTTTTTTGCTGCATAATAAAAACCATAACAACCAAAATATTAATATTATTTATATCACTACAAAACATATACGTTTGCCATAACTATATCAGTATCTCCAGCAAAGCAGCTTCATTATTATCCCATTAAAGAAGATGAGAACGTGCGCTGCATTTCGACATTTCATCATTTGCCGCGTCACGAATGTTAATTCTCAATTACGAACCATAGTTTACAAGACCAAACTCTTCCAGCTTGTTCCTTGATTCCAATCATGTGTGTTTGTACTTTCGACTTTTGTGTGACGGATTTCTGTACTGACCATCCGAAAATCAGAGGTTGAGCTGCCATTCATCAAAAATGTACTAGTCCGTTCATCCAGCTTTTGTCTGACGAAAAAGTGAAAGCACTATACTAACGATCCAAAAATCCACAGACAGCTCGTCTTATGAATTTTCCCTTCTGATTTTCGTATCGTGTGTACGAGGCCCTAGAGCAGTGATTCTCAACTAGGGTTCCTCCAGAGGTTGCTAGGGGTTCCTTCAGCATTGGGCAATTTCTGCCTCTCAGATAAGTTCCCACTGACACCATTGATCTTTTTTAGCTATCTGTAAGGAGGTAATTCTTCCCAATGACCACAAGTGTAAGGACCATTCCTCTCACTGACCATCACACTAATGTATCATGAGTTGTAGAGTTCTAATTTTTAGCAGGGCTTCCTCGAGACCGGAGAACTATTTCAAGGGTTCCTCTGTGTTGAAAAGGTTGAGAAAGGCTTGCTTCGGTAAAGTCCCAGGTTAGTTTTCAGCAGTTATGTAGTATATATTAAAAACAAAAACAAACCGCGCTAAAAATGAGTCCAATCAATATAGGTGAAAACGCTTCAATTAAGTCCACATGGCATAATAGATCCTCCTAAATGGTGAATAGAGGACAAACTTATGGGATATTCTGCTTACCAGAACGTAAGCGAGGTTCAGCAGGTGGCTTTAAACCCAGCCTGGGCCTTTCAGTGTGCTCCAAGAGGGGTAGGATCCAAACAGACTTACATAGCGGACCGAATCCACATAGGTGTAAAAAAACATACAAAGAACATAGCGTAATACTGACAAAAATATGTATAATTCCCTAAATAGGAGTGCTCATACAAAAAAACATTTAGAGGATCGTGAGACCCCCAAATGTGTGACAAACCAGGGGCGTGGAGTCAAAAAAAGGGGGAAGTGACATGCAACATGCAAAGAAATGTGATGTCTTAAAACAAAAACTGTATCTGTATCTAATTACCAGAAAAAATTATAAAGGAGATACAATACAGATACAGTTTTTGTTTTAAGACATCACATTTCTTTGCATGTTGCATGTCACTTCCCCCTTTTTTTGACTCCACGCCCCTGGTTTGTCACACATTTGGGGGTCTCACGATCCTCTAAATGTTTTTTTGTATGAGCACTCCTATTTAGGGAATTATACATATTTTTGTCAGTATTACGCTATGTTCTTTGTATGTTTTTTTACACCTATGTGGATTCGGTCCGCTATGTAAGTCTGTTTGGATCCTACCCCTCTTGGAGCACACTGAAAGGCCCAGGCTGGGTTTAAAGCCACCTGCTGAACCTCGCTTACGTTCTGGTAAGCAGAATATCCCATAAGTTTGTCCTCTATTCACCATTTAGGAGGATCTATTATGCCATGTGGACTTAATTGAAGCGTTTTCACCTATATTGATTGGACTCATTTTTAGCGCGGTTTGTTTTTGTTTTTATTTTTGTTTTGTGGGCCCCACTTCCAACCGCAGCTCATTGAACTTTGCTTAATTCATTTCATTTATTTAGGGTGTCATTGTATCCATATTCATTTATATTATTGGTTTACATATTTTATTGGTTTTCTAAGCGCAATTTTGTTTTATTGTATGTAGTATATATTGCTTTTCTCCTTAGCTACCATGCTTTTCTGGGGAAACAGGAAAATTTAACAATTAGTAAGATTTTGTGTTAGGATACTAAAGCCTCGTACACACGGTTTGATTGTTGTACGACCAAGCATCTGATTTTTGTCAAAAGCACATGTGCAGGATTTTGTCTAGCATACTAACTATCCGCAAATTGTCGTTCGTCAAAAACACGAACTTAGTGACGTACTATGAGAGTATAACGAGAAAGTTCATTTCTCAAGCGCCACCGTTTGGGCCCCTTCTGCTAAATTCATGTTAGTAGAAGTTTGAGCGTTGATTCGCACTTTTTTGTTAAGTCATTTTTATTTGAATGGCAGATAGCATCTCTAATTTAATTTCTGTAGTTTTTTTTCTGCATAATAAAAAAAATGTGTAGAATAATACTTAGCTATGTGTTTTTATTCAAATGACAGTTTGGGAGTAGGCAGTCACAATTAAAAACAACACAATGGAAAATTAACAAGGGACACCAACATAGTTGTATCTTTGATTTTAAAAACTCAGGGATAATGGTGTTGTGGTAACTTCCCCAAAAAATCAAACAACAACCATAATATTAATATTATTTATATCACTACAAAACAAATGCCTTTTAAAATACGTTTGGCATAACTACATCAGTATCACCAGCAAAGCAGCTTCATTATTATCCCATTAAAGAAGATGCGAATGTGCGCTGCATTTCGACATTTCATCAATTGCCACGTCACAAATATCAATTCTCGAATACGAACGGTAGTTTACAAGACCGAACTCTCCTGGGCTCGTTCCTTGGTTCTGATCATGATGCGTGTTTGTACTTACGACTTTTGTGTGACGGATTTCTGTACTGACCATCCCAAAATCAGACGTTGAGCTGCCATTCATCAAAAATTTACTAGTCCACTCATCCAGCTTTTTTCTGAGGAAAAAGTCAAATCGGCTGTCGAAAGCATGGTACTAACGATCTGAAAGTCCGCAGACAATTGAGTGTACGAGGCCTTAAAAAAAAGAAAATATACTGCATTACTAAATATATAACCAGCTCTGCTAGCAACAATATTACTTATAAATGACATTCCTTATATTTATCATTATTCTTAAAAACATTGACCCAAAAACATATTTATCACTAGTATAAATAAGATTTAATCCATAATAAAATTCTTCATGTTCTGGGTTCTCAAATATGTCTTTTGCATGCACCCCTAGGATGGAGGAACTAATTTTTTTTACACGTTACTGGCTATCATTTTTGTGACAGTAGTATGACCATTATTGTGTTCTGTAAAAAGAGATGCAAATACATAAATGCGCTTAGAACAGTATAATGTGTGGCAGAGCGTTGCTCTGCCAGAGTCTAGAAGGAGGATGTGACCCAGAATTCTCAACCAGATGGTTTGAGGAGCTCCAGGGAGCTTGTAACATGAAGAGAAACTGGCCTTTCAGTTTCCTCAGTGTTTTGTAAAGTCCACTTTGGGACCTGGAGCTCAGGGATTTCTGAGAGTTACGGGTGGGATGAAATCCCTAGTCCTGGTTCCTGATTTTGAGAACAGCCAGCATACCGATTGGCCAGGTGTGTGCTGGGCTTTTAGTAGTAACCTGACCATGGTTCTGGGCTCCACCCCAGCAGACAGGAAGTCTGAGTACCAGGAGTCAAGAGGGCTCCACGGGGGGAGCCAGTGCAGAAAGAGGCTGTTAGCTGTGTGCACCAAGGTGGTCGGTGAAACAGTCTATATGAGACAGACAAGGGCCTGGAGGGTAAGGCCAGAGCTGTAGTGCTGCAAGTAAGAGCCAACTAGGCTGAATGTAGTTTTGTTGATGAAAAGGAATGCTGAAACCCCTGCGAGGGAAACCTATCTTTGCCCATTTTTATTAAAAGAAAGTTCAACAAACAAGCAAAGCCCTTAAAAAGAAGAACCAGCGAGTGGCGGTGTCCTTCAAGCTCTACATTTGATGCTAATGGGATCAGAGGCTGAAAACTCATGTTCAAATGTAATGATAAATAAATAAATACAAACAGACTATAAACTTGGATAAAAATGGCCGTGGTCCTTTATTATTGGCATAATAATAAATACCAATTATCTTACTAAAATCATACCAAAACAATATAATAGTTCAGCCATCAAAGAGCTCGAACTATATTTAAACCATTAATACCATAGCTCGAACTATATATATATATATATATATATATATATATATATATATATATATGACTGTATATTCAGGATGAGATCTTGTAAGAATACAATTTTAACCAGAATTTACACAGTATATGGAAATCTGTTGGAAAGCATCTCAGCAAAGAATAAACTTGATGCATGAAAACCAAACCGTCATTAGCGACCCCTGCCTATGGGAACAGGGACTGAAACAAATAGCAGTTATTGTAATTAATATATTGATCATTTAACTGTTATCAATAAACTTTATTTAAAAATTTCTGAAAGTTTCTAAGAAAGGTCAGGTGACTAGAAGAACCTATAAGAAGAAAGAAGATGTTTAACGGTCGTCAGACCAACGGCAGCATCTCAAGAAGAAGCATCCCTCCCCCCCTCCCTATGTCGTGGTTCTTTTTATGTGGCTGGTCCCTTCTGCTGTAAGGGGTATTGGTATATTAATGTTATAGATATATATATATATATATATATATATATATATATATATATATATATATCTATAACATTAATATACCAATACCCCTTACAGCAGAAGGGACCAGCCACATAAAAAGAACCTATATATCTATAACATTAATATACCAATACCCCTTACAGCAGAAGGGACCAGCCACATAAAAAGAACCACGACATAGGGAGGGGGGGAGGGATGCTTCTTCTTGAGATGCTGCCGTTGGTCTGACGACCGTTAAACATCTTCTTTCTTCTTATAGGTTCTTCTAGTCACCTGACCTTTCTTAGAAACTTTCAGAAATTTTTAAATAAAGTTAATGGAGAACAGTTAAATGATCAATATATTAATTACAATAACTGCTATTTGTTTCAGTCCCTGTTCCCATAGGCAGGGGTCGCTAATGACGGTTTGGTTTTCATGCATCAAGTTTATTCTTTGCTGAGATGCTTTCCAACAGATTTCCATATACTGTGTAAATTCTGGTTAAAATTGTATTCTTACAAGATCTCATCCTGAATATACAGTCATATATATATATATATATATATATATATATATATATATATATATATATATATATTATAATATATATATATATATATATATATATATATATATATATATATATTTAGATACATACGTTGACATGGTTTATATATTGCTATACATTACTGTTTGATTCTTATTCTTCTAATTTCAGTCGTTCAATATGTAGTATTCATTAATCTCCTGAAGAAGCCAGTGATTGGCAAAACAAGTTGAGATGAATCAACTACATGAATGAGAACACACAGATATGCATGTGATTGTTTTAAATATAATGAATGTACAGTTTTTTTTAATATTCTTTAGTGTATTATTTAATAAAAATTGTTAATTTTTATTTTTTACATTTGTGTGCTATTTGGCACCTTCAAAATCTCAAAGCATTTTTCTAAATATAAAATGAAAAAAGAAAATGAATGCAGTCACTGAAGCTGTAGCTCACACAAGCCATGACAGTGCTAATTGTCCCAGTGTAGTCCCCTATAACCTGTACTGGGTAGTCCCTTAAGCTCCTGTGGATGGGGGTTTAAAGCACAGGTGTGTTTAAATTAGAATAGATCTTAAAAGACATCCAAAATTAGAAATTAAGTACCGTATAGATGAACTTCTAAAAATTCTTAGTCAGTTTGTTTTGCTGTCTTGCATACTGAATCTCACCGATGTGGCAATAACTATACAGAACAAAAAGTAAAAGACTCGGTTCTCTCATTGATAATAACATGCCCCTATAGCTCATACACAATGCTTTAGAATTACTGTATACAGATAGCATTTGTATTGCAGCATATGCAGGTTTGTCTTGCGTGTACTAATCCCTTCCTGCTGAAATGTTTATAAAACAAAAGGCTTTATACTGAAGCTTGAAGGTAATTTAATGAAAAGAAAAAAACATATAATTAATAAAAAAAAAAACAGAGTCTCTGTTTCTGGAAAATCTGACTATGTTATTTTGTCAGCAGCAGGATCGAAATGCACTGTGGAATTCTGAACCTGAACATGAGTATGGATTTAATTCAATTTAATGAGGAACCCTCGGAAGTTTAGATAAATAAAACACATAGTTTGACAAAAAAATAAATAAAAAGATTTTCAGCAATGGCTAAAATTTTTGCTAAATTCTCTAGGGATTGACATTAGAAAATATTCTGTCTAACAGAAGAAAGTTATTTAAATAAATTAATTTTAAAATACGTTTGGCATAACTACATCTGTATCACCAGCAAACCAGCTTCATTATTATCCCATTAAAGATGATGAGAATGTGCTCTGCATTTCAACATTTCATCAATTGCCGCGTCACGAAGGTTAAATCCAGGTTACGAACAGTAGTTTACAAGACCGAACTCTTCCGGCTCGTTACTTGGTTCCAATCATGCGTGTTTGTACTTTCGACTTTTGTGTGACGATTTCTGTACTGGCCATCCAAAAATCAGATGTTGAGTTCAGATCCAACAAATTTTATAGCCTACACATCCAGCTTTTGTCTGACGAAAAAGTCAAATCGACTGTCAAAAGCACAATACTAACGACCTGAAAATCCGCAGACAGCTCGTCTTATGAATCTTCCCTTCCAATTAGGCCTCGTACACACGATACGAAAATCAGAAGGAAAATTTCGTAAGACGAGCTGTCTACGGATTTTCGGATTGTTAGTACGGTGCTTTCGACAGTCGATTTGACTTGTTCGTCAGACAAAACCTGGATGAGCGGACTAGTACATTTTTGAAGAAGGACAGCCCATGTCCGATTTTCGAACGGTCAGTACAGAAATCCATCACACAAGTCGAAAGTAGAAAAACGCATGTTCGGAACCAAGGTACGAGCCGGAAGAGTTCGGTCTTGTAAACTACCATTCGTAATCGAGAATTAACATTCGTGACGTGGCAATTGATGAAATGTAATCTAAATTGTTTTCACTTTACTTTCACCTGGTAATTCTGCATTTCCGGGGTCTATGTGCTTATGCTTGTTTCTCCACTGTGAATCTATGGAGGCAGCCACAGCTGTCACACTGGTTGGACTTAAAAACAAAATCAAACTAATGCAGCCACCATATCTAACTGGCAAGCAGCAATATACTAAATACTGTATGTTTTTTGGGTTTAAACAATTCAAGTATTATACTGTTCTAAGCACATTTGTGTAGCCAGTAGGGATGAGCCGAACATCCCCCGGTTCGGTTCGCACCAGAACCTGCGAACGGACCGAAAGTTCGCACGAACGTTAGAACCCCATTGACGTCTATGGGACTCGAACGTTCGAAATCAAAAGTGCTCATTTTAAAGGCTAATTTGCATGGTATTGTCCTAAAAAGGGTTTGGGGACCCGGGTCCTACCCCAGGGGACATGTATCAATGCAAAAAAACCTTTTAAAAATGGCCGTTTTTTCGGGAGCAGTGATTTTAATGATGCTTAAAGTAAAAAAAAAAAAGTGAAATATTCCTTTAAATATCGTACCTGGGGGGTGTCTATAGTATGCTTGTAAAGTGACGCGTGCTTCCCGTGTTTAGAACAGTCCCTGCACCAAATGTCATTTTCAAAGGAAAAAATCTCATTTAAAACTGCTTGCGGGTTTAATGTAATGTCGGGTCATGGCAATATGGATGAAAATCAGTGAGACAAACGGCATGGGTACCCCCCAGTCCATTACCAGGCCCTTTGGGTCTTGTATGGATATTAAGGGGAACCCCGCACCCAAATTAAAATAAGGAAAGGTGTGGGGCCACCAGGCCCTATATACTCTGAACAGCAGTATACAGGCGGTGCAAACAAGACAGGGACTGTAGGTTTGTTGTTAAGTAGAATCTCTTTGTAATTTTGAACGGGTACATTTTTAACGTGTTTAGCTCCAGCCAAAAAAATTTTTTTAAGCTTTTTGGAAAACCATAGGGAAGGGTTATCACCCCTGTGATATTTGTTTTGCTGTCTTTCCTCCTCTTCAGAAGATTTCACCTCACTTTTTGTCCCAATGAAAAATGTTTTTTGAAAATTTGGGTTTTTGTGGAACAAGGATTGGAAAGCATCAGTGGAAAGGAGAAATTTTTTTCCCATATTAACTCTTACAGAAGAGAATTTCCCTTCCTAGGGGTAGATTTCATCTCACTTCCTGTTGTCTCCTTCCGTTTGCAAGTAGGAGTCGTTTGTAAGTTAGATGTTTGAAAGTAGGGTCCTGCCCTATATACTCAGCAGAAATTTGGGCCTTAGGTGTTGCTGTGGCCACAACACTGTAAGCCCTCACAGGGCCCTGCTGTGAAATATTAGATCAAGAATTGTAATTACATGCCCCTGTTGAACAGGAGCTGAAAAATTAGGCCTTAGGCACTGGTGCTGGTGCCACAACACTGCAACCCCTCACAGACACTCTAGATGGAACGCAGGAACGAGCCCTGCTGCAAAGTATTGCATCAAAAATTGTAATTACACGCCCCTGTTAGACAGGGGCAGAAAAATTGGGCCTTAGGCACTGGTGCTGGTGCCACAACACTGCAACCCCTCACAGACACTCTAGTTGGAACGCAGGAACGAGCCCTGCTGCAAAGTATTGTATCAAAAATTGTAATTACACGCCCCTGTTAGACAGGGGCAGAAAAATTGGGCCTTAGGCACTGGTGCTGGTGCCACAACACTGCAACCCCTCACAGACACTCTAGTTGGAACGCATGAACGAGCCCTGCTGCAAAGTATTGCATCAAAAATTGTAATTACACGCCCCTGTTAAACAAGGGCTGAAAAATTGGGCCTTAGGCACTGGTGCTGGTGCCACAACACTGCAACCCCTCACAGACACTCTAGTTGGAATGCAGGAACGAGCCCTGCTGCAAAGTATTACATCAAAAATTGTAATTACACGCCCCTGTTAAACAGGGGCTGAAAAATTGTGCCTTAGGCACTGGTGGTGGCGCCCAGAACCAAAAATGTTCAGCGTGATGATTGAGGAGGAAGAGGATAATTACTCAGGGATAGTCACTCAGCATCAGCATAGGCAGTCTTTGAAGGGATCTGAGATTTCAAAAAAAATTATTCGGTTACATCAGCATCAGGTGCTTGGTAGCTGGTGGTGATCCAAGACTGATTCATTTTTATGAAGGTCAGTCGATCGACCGAGTCGGTGGACAGACGCACCCTGTGATCGGTTGCCACGCCTCCAGCAGCACTGAATGTGCGTTCCGAAAGAACGCTGGATGCAGGACAGGCCAGTAGCTCAATTGCATACTGTGCAAGCTCTGGCCAGTGATCCATCCTCAAGACCCAGTAACCCAGATGATTTTCGGTGGGAAAGGTGTCCAAGTCTGATCTTGCCCCTAGGTATTCCTGCACCATGTAAAACAGACGCTGGCGATGGTTGCTGGAACCGATCATACCTTGGGGCTGCGGACCAAAAAATTGTCTGAACGCATCGGTCAGACGGCCACCTTCTCCAACGCTCCTTCTTTGACTGACCGAAGCCTCAGCAACACGTTGTCCAGAAACAGGAGTTTGTAACTTCCCAGTCTCTGGGAACGCGTTGCACAGACCTTTCTGCAAGGCCTCCCGAAGATGTTTCATCCTCTGCTCCCTCTGCGATGGAAAGATAAGGTCCGCAACCTTACCCTTGTAACGTGGATCAAGGAGGGTTGCCAGCCAGTATTGGTCCTTCTCCTTGATCCCACGAATACGAGGATCCTTACGTAGGCTTTGCAGGATCAGGGAGGCCATGCAGCGTAGGTTTGCTGAGGCATTCGGTCCGGAGTCCTCTGGGTCACTAAGGACGACAACGTCCGCAGCCACCTCCTCCCAGCCACGTACAAGTCCATGTGTTTCTTGGGACTGATCCCTTAAAGACTGCTGCTGATGCTGAGTGCCAGGCTCCACCTCCATACTGACACAATCTTCCTCCTCCTCCTCCTCTTCCTCGTCCTCTTCCTGTGTGATCGGCGGGCACGCAGGAACACTGTCTGGATAAAGGGGGCCTTGAGAGCTAAGGAAGTCCTCCTCTTCCTGCCTCTGTTCTGCCTCAAGTGCCCTGTCCATTATTCCACGCAGCGTGTGCTCCAACAGGTGGACAAGGGGGACAGTGTCACTGATGCATGCACTGTCACTGCTCACCATCCTCGTGGCCTCCTCGAATGGTGACAGGACAGTGCATGCATCCCTGATCATGGCCCACTGGCGTGGGGAAAAAAAAACAAGCTCCCCTGACCCTGTCCTGGTGCCATAGTCGCACAGGTACTCATTGATGGCCCTCTGCTGCGTGTGCAGCCGCTGCAGCATGGCCAACGTTGAGTTCCACCTGGTGGGCATGTCACAGATTAGGCGGTTCTTGGGCAGGTTAAACTCCTTTTTGGAGGTCCGTCAGCCGAGCACTGGCATTATATGACCGGCGGAAATGCACACAGACTTTCCTGGCCTGCCTCAGGACATCCTGTAAGCCCGGGTACCTGCCCAAGAACCGCTGCACCACCAAGTTAAGGACGTGAGCCAAACAGGGCACATGGGTCATTTGTCCCTGTCGGAGGGCAGAGAGGAGGTTGGTGCCATTGTCGCAAACCACCATTCCTGCCTTAAGTTGGCGTGGCGTCAACCACCTCTGAACCTGCCCCTGCAGAGCTGACAGAACCTCTGCCCCAGTGTGGCTCCTGTCCCCCAAGCACACCAGCTCAAGCACTGCATGGCATCTTTTGGCCTGCGTACTTGCGTAGCCCCTTGAACGACTACAGAGCACCGCTGGTTCCGAGGAAGAGGCCATGGAGGAAGAAGAAGAGGAGGGGGTGGAGGAGAGAGGTGTGTCACAATCATTAGCATTTTGGAGGCGTGGTGGCGGAACAACCTCCAACACTACTGCACCTTGTCCTGCATCCTTCTCAGCTGCCAGCAGAGTCACCCAATGCGCCGTGAAACTTAGGTAACGTCCCTGTCCATGCCTGCTGGACCATGAGTCAGCGGTAATATGCACCTTACCGCTGACCGCCCTGTCCAGCGAGGCATGGACATTGCCTTCCACATGCAGGTAGAGAGCCGGAATCGCCTTCCGTGAGAAAAAGTGGCGTTTGGGTACCTGCCACTGAGGAACCGCACATTCCACAAACTCACGGAAGGGGGCAGAGTCTACCAACTGAAAAGGCAGCAGTTGAAGTGCTAGCAATTTTGCCAAGCTAGCATTCAACCGCTGGGCATGTGGATGGCTGGGAGCAAACTTCTTTCGGCGGTGCAGCAGCTGGGGCAGGGAAATTTGCCTGGTACAATCTGACGTCGGTGTACCAAAAGCAGATTGCCCACAAGTACTTGGCTGTGACACACCTAATTCTACACCTTCATTCCTCTCAGTGCAGGTCTCAGAGAGGACTGGAGGTCTAGTGGGGTTGGAAATCTCAGCTGATGAGGAGCAAGGAGAGGTCCTCTTTGTTCTTTGGTGTGGGTCTTTTAGATACGCTTGCCAACGAACTGCATGGCAGGTCAACATATGTCTGGGCAAGCATGTGGTACCCAAGCGGGAGATGTTTTGGCCACGTGAGATACGCTTGAGACATATGTTGCAAATAGCAGCGGTGCGATCTGATGCACTCGTCTCAAAAAAGGCCCACACCAAAGAACTTTTTGAATAACGCGCAGAGACTGCAGCGCCCTGCACATGTGGAGCTTTGGGGTGTGATGCAGTCAATGTGCTGCCCTTAGGCTGGCCCCTGGAGGGCATCCTGCCTCGTTGGTGATGTGCCGCCTCTTCCTCCTCCTCCTCCTCCTCTCTCCTATCAGGCACCCACGTTGAGTCAGTGACCTCATCATTCCCTCCCTCCTCATCACTGGAGCAAACCTGGCAGTATGCTGCAGCAGGGGGAGCATGACTGCCAGGTTGCTGTCCTTCTTGGTACACAATCCGAAAATCAGAAGGGACAATTCGTAAGACGAGCTGTCTGCGGACTTTCGGATCGTTAGTACCGTGCTTTCGACAGACGATTTGCCTTTTTCGTCACAAAAGCTGGATGAGCGGACTAGTACATTTTTGATGAAGAACAACTCAACGTCTGATTTTTGGATGGTCAGTACAGAAATCTGTCCCACAAAAGTCGAAAGTACAAACACCCATGATTAGAACCAAGGAACAAGCCGGAAGAGCTAGGTCTTGTAAACTACCGTTCGTAATAGAGAATTAACATTCGTGATGTGGCAATTAATGAAATGTCGAAATGTATCGCACATTCTCATCTTCTTTAATGGTATAATGATGAAGCTGGTGATACTGATGTAGTTATGCCAAACATATTTGAAAGGCATTTGTTTTGTAGTGATATAAACAATATTAATATTATGGTTGTTTGATTTTTTTGGGGGAAGTTACCACAATACCATTATCCCTGAGTTTTTAAGATCAAATATACAACTATGTTGTTGTCCCTTGTTAATTTTACATTGTGTTGTTTTTAATGTAACTGCCTACTCCCAAACTGTCATTTGAAGATAAACACATAGCCAAGCATTATTCTACACCATTTTTTTATTGTGCAGAAAAAAAACAACAGAAATGAAATTAGAGATGCTATCTGCCACCCAAATAAAAAAAACTTTAAAAAAAACTGCGAATCAACGCTCACCAAACTTCTACTAACATGAAATTAGCAGAAGAAGCCCAAAGGGTGGCACTTGAGAAATGAACTTCCTCTTTATGCTCTCATAGTACGTCACTATGTTCGTGTTTGTCAAACGACAATTTGCGGATAGTTAGTATGCTAGACGAAATCCTGACACACGCTTTTGACAAAAATCAGACTCTCGGTCGTACAACAATCGAACCGTGTGTATGAGGCTTTAGGCTGTATAAAGGCTAAAAACAAACACATAAAAATGTCCACAAAAAAAAATAAGCACCATTTCAGCACCATTTCTGCCAATGCATCACACCACAACACGTTATTACATTACTGGGCATTTTGGTGTGCTGCAAAGCATGTGCGTTGGAGCTAGTTGCGTTGGGCTATGTTGCATGTACATTGGAGCTGTGTTCAAAATTAATGGCACTGCGACACATTAATGCACATAATTTGTATTAATGTTCAACACACATTATACCAATAGGTGCCTCTATACAAGTCATTAAGGCTTGCCGTGGGAAAATCTCATCAGGCATTGCACCAAAGATGGGGTGTTGGAGCCAGGGGCGGACTGACAACTCATGGGGCCCCCGGGCAATAGAAGATCATGGGGCCCCCTGTGTCTCCGCCCACATGCAAGCTGCACCTACACAAAGCCCCACTTACATGGGGCACACAGTAAGGCACATCACATGGCACACAGCAGAGCACGGGCACATCATGGGGCACAGGGCATGGGGCACACAGTAGGGCACATCACAGGACACATAATGGGGCACCCAGCAGGGTTTATTATGCTGTACACATCAGGGCACATTATTGAGCACAGCATGGTGCATCACAGAGGGTACAGGGCACATCAGTGGGTACACAGCGGGGCACATCACAGAGCACATCAGGAGATACACAGCAGGGAGCGTGCCGCACATCACAGGGCATGTGGCAAATAGTAGGGCACACAGCAGGGCACACAGTAGGGCACATCCTTGGGAACAGGACACAGGCGGTACACATCAGGGCACACATCCCAGGGCATGGGGCACACAGTAGAGCACATTACAGGGCACACAGTAGAGCACAACAGGCGGTACACAGCAGGGAACATCACAGGGCAAGGGGCACAGAGTAGGACACATAAAGGGGTACACTAGCAGGCACATCACAGGCCATGGGGCACGCAGTAGGGCAAATAGCAGGGCACAAACCAAAACACAGGGCACACAGTAGAGCACTGGGATCCTCCAGACTTAACACAGTGTCTTTCAGGGTAGCCATCAGGGGGGAAGGCGACAAAGTGGGGGTGGAGGACACAGGGAGACACCATGGGGGGGGGTTGGAGGGCACAGGGGGACACTGTAGGTGGGTGGAGGGCACAGGGGGACACTGTGTGTGAGTGGCACAGGGAGACACCATGGGGGGGGATGGAAGACACAGGGGGACACTGTGGGGGGTGAAGGGCACAGGGGGACACTGTGGGGGGGGGGTGGAGGGCAATGTGGGGGGGAGGTGGAGGGCACAGGGGGGCACGGTGGGGGGCACAGGGGGACACTGTGGGGAGGTGGGGGCACAGGGGGACACTGTGGGGAGGTGGAGGGCACAGGGGGACACTGGGGGGGTGGAGGGCACAGGGGGCACAGGGGGACACTGGGGGGGTGGAGGGCACTGTGGGGAGGGGGAGGTGGAGGGCACAGGGGGGCACTGTGGGGGGCACAGGGGGACGCTGTGGGGAGGTGGGGGCACAGGGGGACACTGTGGGGAGGTGGAGGGCACAGGGGGACACTGTGGGGGGGTGGAGGGCACAGGGGGGCACTTTGGGGAGGTGGAGTGCACAGGGGGACACTGTGGGGGGGTGGAGGGCACAGGGGGACACTGTGGAAAGGTGGGGGGGCACAGGGGGACACTGTGGGGAGGTGGAGGGCACAGGGGGGCACTGTGGGGAGGGGGGAGGTGGGGGGCACAAGGGGGCACTGTGGGGAGGTGGGGGGCACATGGAGACACTGTGGGGAGGTGGGGGCACAGGGGGACACTGTGGGAAGGTGGGGGGGGGCACAGGGGGACACTGTGGGGAGGCGGAGGGCACTGTGGGGAGGGGGGAGGTGGGGGGCACAAGGGGGCACTGTGGGGAGGTGGGGGGCACATGTGGACACTGTGGGGAGGTGGGAGGCACAAGGGGAGGTGGGGGGCACAGGGGGACACTGTGGGGAGGTGGGGGGCACAGGGGATCACTGTGGGGAGGTGGGGGGCACAGGGGATCACTGTGGGGAGGTGGGGGGCACAGGGGGTCACTGTGGGGAGGTGGGGGGCACAGGGGGACACTGTGGGGAGGTGGGGGCACAGGGGGACACTGTGGGGAGGTGGAGGGCACAGGGGGACACTGGGGGGGTGGAGGGCACTGGGGGGCACAGGGGGACACTGTGGGGGGGTGGGGTGGAGGGCACTGTGGGGAGGGGGGAGGTGGAGGGCACAGGGGGGCACTGTGGGGGGCACAGGGGGACGCTGTGGGGAGGTGGGGGCACAGGGGGACACTGTGGGGAGGTGGAGGGCACAGGGGGACACTGTGGGGGGGGTGGAGGGCACAGGGGGGCATTTTGGGGAGGTGGAGTGCACAGGGGGACACTGTGGGAAGGTGGGGGGGCACAGGGGGACACTGTGGGGAGGTGGAGGGCACAGGGGGGCACTCTGGGGAGGGGGGAGGTGGGGGGCACAAGGGGGCACTGTGGGGAGGTGGGGGGCACATGGGGACACTGTGGGGAGGTGGGGGGCACAGGGGGGCACTGTGGGGAGGTGGGGGCACAGGGGGACACTGTGGGGAGGTGGAGGGCACTGTGGGGAGGGGGGAGGTGGGGGGCACAAGGGGGCACTGTGGGGAGGTGGGGGCACATTGGGACACTGTGGGGAGGTGGGTGGCACTGTGGGGAGGTGGGGGGCACAGGGGGACACTGTGGGGAGGTGGGGGGGGCACAGGGGATCACTGTGGGGAGGTGGGGGGGCACAGGGGATCACTGTGGGGAGGTGGGGGGCACAGGGGGTCACTGTGGGGAGGTGGGGGGAACTGTGGGGAGGTGGGGGGCACAGGGGGACACTGTGGGGAGGTGGAGGGCACAGGGGGACACTGTGGGGAGGTGGGGGGCACAGGGGGACACTGTGGGGGGCACAGTGGGGAGGTGGGGGGCACAGGGGGGCACTGTGGGGAGGTGGGGGCACAGGGGGACACTGTGGGGAGGTGGAGGGCACTGTGGGGAGGGGGGAGGTGGGGGCACAAGGGGGCACTGTGGGGAGGTGGGGGGCACATGGGGACACTGTGGGGAGGTGGGTGGCACTGTGGGAAGGTGGGGGGCACAGGGGGACACTGTGGGGAGGTGGGGGGGCACAGGGGATCACTGTGGGGAGGTGGGGGGCACACGGGATCACTGTGGGGAGGTGGGGGGGGCACAGGGGATCACTGTGGGGAGGTGGGGGGCACAGGGGGACACTGTGGGGAGGTGGAGGGTACAGGGGGACACTGTGAGGAGGTGGAGGGCACTGTGGGGAGCACAGGGGGGCACTGTGGGGAGGTGGGGGGCACTGTGGGGAGGTGGGGGGCACAGGGGGTCACTGTGGGGGGTGGAGGGCACAGGGGGGCACTGTGGGGAGGTGGGGGCACAGGGGGACACTGTGGGGGCACACTGTGGGGAGGTGGGGGGCACAGGGGGACACTGTGGGGAGGTGGGGGTCACTGTGGGGAGGTGGGGGGCACAGGGGGTCACTGTGGGGGTGGAGGGCACACAGGGGGGCACTGTGGGGAGGTGGGGGGCACAGGGGGACACTGTGGGGAGGTGGGGGCACAGGGGGACACTGTGGGGAGGTGGGGGGCACAGGGGGACACTGTGGGGAGGTGAGGGTCACTGTGGGGAGGTGGGGGGCACAGGGGGACACTGTGGGGAGGTGGGGGGCACAGGTGGACAGTGTGGGGAGGTGGGGGTCACTGTGGGGAGGTGGGGGGCACAGGGGGTCACTGTGGGGGTGGAGGGCACACAGGGGGCACTGTGGGGAGGTGGGGGGCACAGGGGGACACTGTGGGGAGGTTGGGGGCACAGGGGGACACTGTGGGGAGGTTGGGGGCACAGGGGGACACTGTGGGGAGGTGGGGGCACAGGGGGACACTGTGGGTGGGAATCTGTGCAGCAACTTTCTAATAGCAGCACGTGGTACAAGCCGCTGCACTTTCCTTCCTAGATGCAGAGTAGCGTGGGAAGCGGCTGTATACAGACCTCTCGTGATGCACTCCTCCTCCTCCTCGCCGGCCCCTCCTCTTTTCTGTCCGTCCGAGGTGATGACAGATACAAGCACCTGGGGTGGACGGGAGGGAAGGAGGGGCCGGCGGGAAGGAGGAGGAGCGCATCACGAGGTGTGTGTATACACTGCCGTCTCTTAGCAGTGAGCAGGGAACCGATCAGCCCGTCAATCACAGCTAGCTGACGGGTAGATCGGGTCCCGAAGTGAAAGCTGCCATGGGGCCCCCTACTGGCCACGGGCCCTCGGTCAGCGTCCGAACTGCCCGATAGTCAGTCCGCCCCTGGTTGGAGCTGGCTTTGCAATACCACCTGAATGCTTCTGGTTGTTTCAGCAATCTGTATTCTCTCCACCTTAGATCTGACGCTGGATTTTGGGTCTGATGGAACAAGGGAAGCAATATAAAAAGGGAAAAAAAGCCCCCATGCAGCACTGCCCCCTCCCAGCCTGCTGGCCATGGCACAGGCCCATGAGTAAAAGCCATGGAGATTTAGGAATATCCAATCCCTAAAATGATTTCTATTGAACTGAAGAGGAGAAGAAATTACCTAAAAAAAAACTGAACATTGGAGACTTGAAGAAAGCGTATGCTGTGTAACTGTTGCGCAGACATTTTTGTTACTGTAAACAAATACGTTGATTTATCACAGCACTAAGTTTTAGGCTCAGGTAGACTTCAAGGTTTTTATTTTTTTTTTCTGTTTGTTTTTTTTTATTGTTTGTCTATTTTAACACAACACTTGGAAATAAATGTAACACAGTGAAGTTTATTTTCTAGGGAGAGAGATTGCAAAATTTTTAAAATTAATGTTCATAATTAAATACAGTGAATACACTGTATTTATTTTTCTAATGTGTGTATTTTCTAAACTAACAAATCTCAGTTTTGGATTCTGGAAATAATTTTCCAGCTCCTGGGGCTACAGTGTGTTTTTTTTTTCAAAAAGTACAGCTTATATGTGGGTGGACAGAATTAAATAGTAAGGTAGTTTGTAAAAAACAAACAAAAAAAAACCAACAAAATTTTCTCTAAGAGCCCTTGCACACTGGGGCGGTTTGCAGGCGCTATTGCGCTAATAATAGCGCCTGCAAACCGACCCGAAAGTGCCGCTCCTTGCATTCCAGTGTGAAAGCCCCGAGGGCTTGCACACTGGAGCGATGCGCTGGCAGGACGGTAAAAAAAGTCCTGCTAGCAGCATCTTCGGAGCGGTGAAGGAGCGGAGTGTATACCGCTCCTTTACCGCTCCTGCCCATTGAAATCAATGGGACGACGCGGCTATACCGCCGGCAATGCGCCTCTGCAGAGGCGCTTTGCGGTGGTATTTAACCCCTTCTCGGCCGCTAGCGGGGGGTAAAACCGCCCCGCTAGCGGCCGCATACCGGCGGTAAAACGCCGCTAATAATAGCGGCGTTTTACCGCCGACGCCGCCCCCCGCCCCAGTGTGCAAGAGTTCTAAATAAAAATAAAAAAAGTACAGCATTTAATGCACAAAATTTGGATGTCATTTTTAGGATCCTTGGCATAAAAATTATTGCCAATGTATTATGTGAAAACAAACTGAGTTTGTAAATACATTTTAGCAGGATTGACTTTTATTGTACCGTACAAAAGATAAGTATAAAAAATATAATTTTTATTACAATCACAGTTTAAAATGCATGAATGTAAAAAAGAGACATGGAATAATGCAATGGCTCTAAATGGTTGTGGTGACACTGGAAAATGTACCATCTGTATATTAATTGCTTAACATGTTTTGCAGGAGGGAACACCACTTCTTCATGAGCTTTTTTATACAAATATATGCACAATTTTATAGAGCGATTACCAATGTCAAACTATGAATAGACAGAGAAAACATATTAGTCATAGGATCATATAATCCTCAAGTGTGCATTCATCCTGTGTAGTGATGTCTCCCACAGGTCAACTTGCTCATAACATGACCATGTGCACGACCCATAGAAGAGGTCTGTCCCGGTGGGCATGGGAGCCCCATATGCAAAAAGCACAGCCATTGTGGCTGTGTGGGTGGCGCTGGGCAGGAGCCCCATGCATGCATGTATGCAGATAAAAATAGAGGTGCTGAGTGACATAGCCACTCTGCCTGCTATTGATGCTGCATTCTTTTGATGCATGTATATCTTTACATTTTAAACTTACTGCATGCCCTCTGCTTCTACTTTAGAGGTGGATTGTAGTGGATGCCCGTTTCCATTGACCTAGGATCCCATTATAGGTGTATTCATGTGCATATTACCTTCAAGGTGAGCACTAAAATTATATGTTTGATTTGGTTTTACTTTCAATGACAGTGCTGGTTCTTGACAATATTATAAATGATTTCTATTGTTATCATACTTATTCTTATTGTTAGAAATCTTTGATGATATAAATATTTTGAAGTAACCTTGCTCAACCCATCATACTTCTATATGCAGCTTTGCAATTCATCTATTTTAATAGGTAAAGCTTTTTGCATGACACGATAGTGTTTCTTTGTAAAACCCTCATGTGTATGTATGTGTCTAAAATAACAGCAAACTACTTATCTATTTTCTCAGTGTGCTGTGGTCATGCTTATAAATACTATTGAGGTCTCCTGAGTAGATCCATACACTGACTGCTACGGTATGTCAGATACAAAACTTTTAGCTTTATTAAATACTTTTGCTAGCTCAGTTTTACAGCACCATTATGACCTTTTTTGATTAGTGCAGAATACGAAAACCGAAAGATCCAACATAAACAAATGCTTTTATTTTGTTTTCGTTGCGACAACAGTTCAATATAGATAGGAGATTCAACATGACGCTGACAATAACAATCTGTGTCTATTGAACCTGTGGTCGAATGTGCCTAACCTTAGCTCTATTAGTCCAAGATTCAACATAGAGAGAAAAGATTCGACATAGATAGAAAAGATCGCTGCTGGAATTGGGTGGAGGGAAGTAAAATAAAAATAATGATGATGATGATGAATGTTATTGGCCGATTGTAACCAAAGAGGAGGGGCAGTAAAATAGCTAGAACTAAGTACACACGTACAGCCAACTTACTTTCATTTACGATCTGCTAGCAGAGAGAGACACACACACTGAATCATTTCAGAAGACAGTCAATCTTAGCTGATCCGTTTGTCAGAGAACCTGAATTATTTAGCAATAAAGCATAATCACAGCAGCAGAACAATAGTGAAGCAAGCTACAGTTCAACTTAACTTTTTCATAATAATCTGCTGCTATTGTGTTAGTGTTGTGAACTTGATAGTGATACTAGTGTTGCTAGTGTTGTGATAGCCTCAGAGGCTGCCCATGTTGTGGGGGGGGGGGATTTATTATAGATTCTATATTATAATGCCATATCAATATCTGACACAACATTGGATGCTGTGCCCACCATTGCACTTGGAGATTGAGAAACGAATGTGAAAGTTGGCTGACTGTTGGGGTAGAGTATTCCATTCAACATGAACGACGAAGATTCGACAAAGCAACGAAAAACATACAAACGTCGAATCTTTGGCTTATGGTGTCTGTTGAAATTTCTAAGAAGATTCGACAGAGCAGCTAAACTGTATGACGCTGCAATTGTACATTTCCAGTCAAATGCATCCGCCCATAGGCTATAGAAAAATTCTAATGTTGGTTGACTAGTAAAATAATTAATAAATATAATTATTACTAGTCATACAATATTAGAATTCTACTACAGCTAGCTTGTAGGCGGAAAATTTGACAGGAAATGTTGACGTACAGTTTAGCTACTCCGTCTAATCTTCTTTGAACATTAAGCCTTCAATGACAGATTCGACCTTAATTAATTGGGATTTTCGGACGAATGCAATTTTTAATGAAAAACAAAATAAATAAAAACGAATTTTGGAAGTAACTAAATAAATGTATTTTTTGGACAAAAACGAAATTCTGAAACAAAATATTTCAGTGTGAACATGTCTATGTTATGACTAATATGTTTTCTCTCTCTATTCATAGTTTGCCATTGGTAATCATGCTATAAAATTGTCCATATATTTGTATAAAAAATCTCCTGAAGAAGCGGTGTTCCCATCAAAACATGTCGAGGAATTAATATACAGATGGTACATTTTCCAGTGTCACCACAACCATTTAGAGCCTGTCAGGGCCTCCACAGTGACTTACCTGTTGATGATATCCTGCTTGTCAGTCCTGCCTACTTAAGCCGTCCAGCCCAGATGATCTCTGCCTTCACCTTGGCTTCACCTTGGTCACATCTCTAGAGATGCTCTCCTGTGTTCCTGTTAAAGACTTGCTTGGCTGACATTCCTTCTGGCTCCAGATCCTGCTTGCTGTTCTACTATGCTCATCTCTGGCTCCCTGATGTTTTGGCTTATCTGACTATCCGTTCCGGTTCTTGAACTCTGGCTAAATTTTGACCACATTTACTCTGATTATCTTTTTATTATTATTATTATTATTATTATTATTATTAATAAACAAGTGTGATTTAACTGTACTTCTGTCTCAGTCCGATTCATGGTTTTTGACAGAGCCATTGCATTATTCCATGCCTCTTTTTTTAAATTCATGTATATTAAATTATTATTGTAATAAAAATTATATTTTTTGTACTTATCTTTTGTATCACAAGCTTTTGTACGGTACCATTAAAGTCCATTTCAGCCTCTCTAAAATCCTTTTTTTGCCAAAAATGCACCTTTTATTACACTAACTGCATATAGTATATAGTTCACTCCTAGAACAAAACATCAAAATATTTTGCAGAAACAAGACTGTCTTATCCCAAAGATGTTGCTTTTAGCACACGGAGTTTGAAAATTGATTGTCAGCTCCTGGAACTACAATGGAAAAATATTTGATTTTTCACATCGCATATGTTTACTTAATAGTTTAGGATGCGGATACTATCAAAACGAAATCAAATTTGCCTAGTTCAGAGCCAAGTCAGTATATATTGTAAAATTCTCTTACAAAAGAAAGCTTTATGATGTAAATAAGAAAAGAAAAACAACTTTGCAGTTTTTTACAGTAAAAATAACGCTAGTACATCATCATCATATATCCATCTCCATGCACCAGCCAGCCCTTTCACTTGCTTCTTGTCATTCCTCTGTACCAGAAATGGAAAGCCTACCCTCAGCCTTGCACACTGCTCTGCATCAACCTCTCCGTACCTGGTATAAGGAAGGCTTGTTTCTTGTTTTTGTAGAAGAAATTGATGCATTGCCCATTGCATCACAATGCTGACAAGTGGATTTGATGTTCTGTGCACACAAAGAATCCACTATTGTAAGGTCAAGTGATCAAAGTCTTGGGACTCTCTGAGAGATACAGAGCTTCTTGGAAGAGTACGGAGAGTTGTCAAGAGACTGGTAGAGAATCCCAATATCACATGACTCCTGGTAGGCTGGTCTAAAATTGTTATTTGGTGAACCAGCCATGAAGGACCCTGTTCGGGAACATCCTGTTATAAAGTATCCCTATCTCCCAGTTGTGCTCCAGTGTTGTCACCCAGGCTTTCAACTGTGACTACAAATCACTGTTTCAACCAACATTATGCAGGCATGGCTCACTATGGTTACCATCTGGAAACCTGCCCTGAGAAATGTCATGCAGTCATCACTGCAGTACATGCAAATAGATAAGAAGTGGTGGCAAAAAAGACTGCAATAGATCATCAGCATGGTTATGCACAAAGGAGAAATTTGATAAAAAAAACAATACATACTGTATATAATATGTATGTTTAAATGTACACTGCACATATATTGAATTGAAGCTCCTCTTAAAGCTCTTTCATGGCATGAAACTAGGCTGATTGTGTCTCTTCACCATGCAACTTAATTTTTTTCTTTACATTTAAATGTTTGATTGCATTCCCCTACCCTAAAATAAATACTAAAAAATGAATTATTCCTTTGTAAGTTGGATTTCATAGAACTACAAAAATAAAACATAAGGTTTGTATTGTACAGAAATTTCCATCTATGTGTTAATTCAGCTGCAAGTAGCATAAGCATTATTTTTAGAAGAGAATATTGCCTGGGAACACAATTGAATGACAGGGATCATAATCTCTCCCTGTGTTATCATAGATCATGCACAAAGCACAAAGCCCCTTTGATCCTTTAAAATACCCAACTCGGCTTACAAGGAAATTAAATCCCACAGCTCATATTTTCATCAAGTTCTCTGGTGTTTTAGAGTTATGATTATAATGGTCTATGGGTGTGTAAATGGACAGCAAAAAAATTTAATAATCTATTTAGCTAATGTTTCCAGCCACAATTCAAAATATCAACATAGCCAGCTATTTATACTTTACTCCTGACTTTGGGATAAGGATTCCCATAGCATATGCCTCTCTTATTTTGTTGAGGCTTCACAAATTACCTTCCTTCTGGAGCTCATAAACCCTAATCACTAAATTACACATTATAACATGATTTTTTTAATAGCAGCTGAAGAGAAGTTACTACACTTCACCACTAGAGACACCATTGGATACTGACTATGAAGACCTGCTCATTTATCATAATGATGTACAGATGGTCTTGTTTCCTCTAGTGTAGTGCCAAGCACACTACATAGAGGGGTTTTAAATATCAGAAAATGGTTACGGGTGAAATTCAGCACAGAAAAAATAGCAAAAAATTTTTAAAAAGACATCCTTCTGTTCTGTTACTGATGTACATTCTTCACTATTAAAAATATTCCGTACGTCATATAAGAAATTGTTACCCGATTTTACGCATAACCATACACACGTAAGAAAAAAAATAAACAAACACATTTCACTATTTATATGGAGCAACACTTGATTTGAAAAGCCAATTTTAGGATCTTGTGAATATACATGTGTAGCGCACTACTCCCTTGGGAGCTGCTGTGTTGTTTATTACCTTTATGTCTGACTCCCGATCTTCCTTTCCATGCAACTTTAAAACACCAGACAGTCTTTGTACTTAATAAAACTGTAACTTTATTCTCGAAAAACAAATGAATAGAGAATATGAGACGCCTCCATAAATTCTGGTTCCTGATCTTGTGTACTTCCCATTTATGAACTGACCAGCATCACTCCGAATAATGCTGCGGATAAAGATTCCAAAGTCCCAGGCCTCCACCGCCTAATTCTGGACTCTTGTAATCAATCCATGTTAGTTCTGGAAAGTGTCCCTTGCTAGGTCCTTGGATGTATAGCAAGTTCACGGATAAGCACTACTGGGTTGCACTCCCTTTGCTCACTCCTAATCAACAGTCCATGGTACTCACAGAAAGTCGATTCCCAGTCTCCTCCGTCCTCTTTGCTGCTACTTCTTCATCATGGTGAACCTCTCCTTCTGCTATCCAGCACTGGGGTCTCTGAACCACCCAGGCCTTCAAGCCTCCTCCTGACTCCCGAACTCCTCCTGCTATCCAGCACTGGGGTCTCTGAACCACCCAGGCCTTCAAGCCTCCTCCTGACTCCCGAACTCCTCCTGCCATCCAGCACTGGGGTCTCTGAACCACCCAGGCCTTCAGGCCTCCTCCTGCTGCACTACATGGTTGCAGCTTCTGGATCTCTTTGTACTCCCAGATCCTCTCCCAGGAGGGGAGAACACCCAAAATCCACCAGCTTCTACATGCTGACCTCCTCTGCTTCCAAACTTCCCAGACATACTCCCTTAGGAGCATGTGACCTCACCTTATATGCGAGTCCTGCCCCTGCCAATACAAAATTAATGATTGGTCCAGAGCTTTCCATACAAGCTGCCTGCCACTCAAGTCCCAAATCCCGCCTCCCTTCCAGAACATTTCACTGGAAAGATAAGGGGACTTCCTTGAGCCAGAGTGTAGGTGGCCACACCCCCCTCTATTCTAACACTCACACCCACAAATAAACAAGCTGGCCTAAGAGAAAAATGCAAAGCTTTGGCCAAATTTACCTATCACTAATTACAGTAACACACTAAGCACCCACCTGAATGGGGTGGGCGCTACACATGTACAAAAAAACCTGACAATACTCAACATATATCTAAATTTATAAGTTTGTTTTAGTTTTGGATAGAATGGACAATGGTTAAAACCCCTGTCAGGTTTTTTTTCCTGTTTTGGCTTTACATAGACTTTAATGTTGCCTGGTCATACATAAATGTCATCCAATCTAGACAATCAAGAAATATTGTTTGTACAATGAAGAGCAGCGCTTAAATGGTGATGTCATTAAAAAGCTCTATATGAAGTAAATGGAGTGAAAAAGAGTTAAAAGGTAATAAAATACTATTAACATCAAAGTATATAGTGAAATGCAAACATATGGATGTGCAGACTAGTGACCAGCAATCATCCACAAATCAACAAAAGTCCATGAATAGTGAATAGTCTATAAGTGAAAAGAATCAATCCATCCAAAAAGTACACTGTGCAATATAAACAGATACAGGGGTCCGTCACCAGCAACACCATCCTAAATGTGCCTCTTACCAGATAAGCAGGACCATAGATTATAATGGTCAAACATGCCCAAACATCTAACAAGTGCAGCTGATCATCGACGGGGGGGGGGGGGGGGGGTCGGAGGGGGGAGCAGCCATCAATGGACAATGGATCCCATAGAGTAACTTGAGAATGTGTAGAGAAAAAATAATCTCATAGTGAAGCCCATCAAATTAAAGAAGGTTTATTCAAAAGTGATGACATCAATTACCTTAATCCAGATAGTATACAACATGTAAAAATAATAACGATTAGATAGAAATATTAGAAATGATCAGTCCTGACCCTGACCCTACCTCTCCCTACACTGTCCACACAAAAATGCATGCCAAACCCAGCAGGCCACTGCTATTTGTTAGTACTGCCCCATCCAAGATGGCCACGGAGGGTCACTGGGGATTGCAGAGTCCAATTGGACAGCTGAATTCCCTGCGACACCTAGGAGGCTGTAGAAGAACATCATTCCTGAGTCTCCACTCCATCCACACAGCAGCAAGACTCCTACGGGATGAAGTAAGGACTACACCTGCCTACAAACCTGCCAGTAATCCATTTCTGTTTTGGGTGTTTAGTAGTGCATTACATAACTTTAAGTTTCTATATTATGTAGGACTCAAAAAAAAAGACAAAATCTCTGCTTCTGATTCTTTAGCTCCATGTGGCTAAAGAGTTATTCAGATCTTTATTTCCATATTGAGAAGGTAATTCAATAGATTTTGGAGAAACTGTCTACATATTGACATACTTCTCAAATTATTTTGAATACCCTGGAGCAGGGGTAGGCAACCTCTGAGAGGTAGAGATCTACCTGAACAACATGAAAGAGATCAATAATCACTGGGATTCAGTACCCTTTAAAAAAATAGCTATCAAGGCCTAACTAAATAGTAAAGCAAACCTAGAATAGTATAATAAAAAAGTCACTGTAAAAATATAAACTTGGCCTACCTTAAAAGTGGACCATGTACACCCGTATAGACCTCCTCTACATAGACCAACTCACCCTCGAGCTACTGCAGGCAGCATCCATAGAGAGCATTACAATATCGGACCCGCGCCTGTGACAGTTACTTTTACCTTGCAGCAGGGCACCCAGTGTTCATGGCGACTAAACGAGAATCTCCTGGATGACACTGTAGTGGTGGCGGGGGTCTCCGATACTATAACGCATTATTTTAAAGAAAATACTACTGAAGATGTAAGTGAGGGGATGATTTGGGAGGGACACAAGGCCGTCATCAGCGGTGAGCTGATCTCACAGGGGGCCATATGTAAGAGGGCATGAAAGGCTGACTTTCAGAGGGTTCTAAAAACCTGCAACAAGCGAAGCTCCATCATAAACATCACGGAGACCCGGAGGCTTTAAAGAGGCTGCTGGAGCTGAGAGAGCTATTTTCCCACCTACTAGACCATAAAGTATGTAGGCAGCTTCATTATCTCTCTCATAAATACTATGACCATGGCAACAAGTGCAGTAGGATGTTCATTAGAGCCCTCCGGAAACGTAGGGCCCACACTCATGTGCACAAACTCCAATCCACTTCTGGTGAGGTGGTCTATCATTCCTCCAAAATCGCCTTCCTGCTCTGTGACTATTATGCAAAACTCTATTCATTAGATTCAGCCGCGTCACCTGAGCTCATTGTCTCTAAATGCCATGATATTCAGGTGTACTTGGTAACCTCCGGGCTCCCCTCCCTGTCAGAGGAACAAAAAGTGGTGTTGCAGTCCCCTGTGGTGCCCTCTGACATTGAAGAGATAATAAAATCATTGACCAATAGGAAAAGCCTGGGTCCTGACGGATACACGAAGGCGTACTATAGCACCTTTCTTCTCCTGCTGGCCGGCCCTATGTGTAGCTACTTCAACTCGATAGCCAAGAGAAACCCCATCCCCCCTGAAGCCCTATTAGCTCACATTACAGTGCTCCCCAAAGAAGGCAAGGATCCCACTCTAGCTCAGAGTTACCGTCCAATATCATTATTGAACGTGGACATTAAAATCCTAGCAAAAATATTAGTCAACCACCTGAAACATCTCATTCCTCACATTGTAAACCCCGATCAAACGGGTTTTGTCGCAGGCCGTGAGTCACAAGACAATTTGCACAGAACTATCCACCTAATTCATTGGGCCCTTCGATTGGGTAGATTGGTCCTTCCTGAGAGCGGTCCTGGAGACCGTGGGATTAGACCCCTATATGCTGACTTGGATCATGGCCTTTTATTACACCCCAAGTGCCCAGGTCAAGGTGAATGGCTTCCTCTCCTCTAGATTCCTGATTAAAAATGGCAGGAGAGAGGGCTGCCCCCTCTCGCCCCTCCTGTTTGCCCTTTCCTTGGAACCTTTGTTGCTCAGGGTACGGGCTAACCAGAACATTAATGGGCTGATGGTAGGAAATATGGAGCACAAATTGTCAGCCTATGCGGATGATGTTCTGTTCCATCTAACGGAGCCCCTGATCTTCACCTTATGAAAGAACTCCATCAGTTTGGAGTCCTCTCCAATTACAAAATCAATTACTCAAAGTCTGAAATTCTACCGATAGTGCTCCCCCCCTTTACTCAGGGATAGCTTAAAGGCAGCGTTCCCCTTCCCCTGAGCCAAATCCTCTATAAAATATCTGGGTATCCAATCGACCGTTCGCTTTGAGACCCTCTACTAGGGATGAGCTTCGTGTTCGAGTCGAACCCATGTTCGACTCGAACATCGGCTGTTCGCCCGTTCGCCGAATTGCGAACGATATGGGCCGTTCGCGCCAAATTCGTGTGGCGCGTCACGGCCCATAATTCACTGCGGCATCGCAGTGCATTGCTTGCTGATGATTGGCCAAGCATGCACTATGACCCGCATGCTTGGCCAATCACAGCGCCGCCTGAACAGAGAGCCGTAATTGGCCAAAGCCAAGGAGGCTTTGGCCAATTATGGCTCAGGGGATTTAGTACACGCCCCACACTATATAAGGCCGCCTGCACGGTGGCCCTGTGTAGTGTGTGTTCCGGCGTTCATAGATAGAGAGAGAGAGAGAGACAGACAGTGTCATTTGATTTGAGTTAGATAGATTAGGCAGAACAGTCAGTCAGTTAGCTGCACTTACAGTGTATTGTGTATATATATGCATCCCAGGTGTTGCATATATATATATACACTGTATTCAGTTTAGCTAGATCCGTTCCTGTTATCTTCTAGACTATTTACATTTAGTGCAGTGCGTCCTGCTCACAGTGTTCAGCTAGATCCGTTCCTGTTATCTTCTAGACTATTTACATTTAGTGCAGTGCGTCCTGCTCACAGTGTTCAGCTAGATCCGTTCCTGTTAAATTCTAGACTATTTACATTTAGTGCAGTGCGTCCTGCTCACAGTGTTCAGCTAGATCCGTTCCTGTTATCTTCTAGACTAATTACATTTAGTGCAGTGAGTCCTGCTCACAGTGTTCAGCTAGATCCGTTCCTGTTATCTTCTAGACTATTTACATTTAGTGCAGTGCGTCCTGCTCACAGTGTTCAGCTAGATCCGTTCCTGTTATCTTCCTACTGACAGGCAGGCTTGTCTGGTTACAGTATATAAAGCTACCTGAAGAAAATTACTGGTGTTCTTTTGATCCTATTAGTACCACGGTCAGGCAGCTAGACTATTTACATTTAGTACAGTGCGTCCTGCTCACAGTGTTCAGCTAGATCCGTTCCTGTTATCTTCCTACTGACAGGCAGGCTTGTCTGGTTACAGTATATAAAGCTACCTGAAGAAAATTACTGGTGTTCTATTTGATCCTATTAGTACCACGGTCAGGCAGCTAGACTATTTACATTTAGTACAGTGCGTCCTGCTCACAGTGTTCAGCTAGATCCGTTCCTGTTAAATTCTAGACTATTTACATTTAGTGCAGTGCGTCCTGCTCACAGTGTTCAGCTAGATCCGTTCCTGTTATCTTCTAGACTATTTACATTTAGTGCAGTGCGTCCTGCTCACAGTGTTCAGCTAGATCCGTTCCTGTTATCTTCTAGACTATTTACATTTAGTGCAGTGCATCCTGCTCACAGTGTTCAGCTAGATCCGTTCCTGTTATCTTCCTACTGACAGGCAGGCTTGTCTGGTTACAGTATATAAAGCTACCTGAAGAAAATTACTGGTGTTCTTTTGATCCTATTAGTACCACGGTCAGGCAGCTAGACTATTTACATTTAGTACAGTGCGTCCTGCTCACAGTGTTCAGCTAGATCCGTTCCTGTTATCTTCCTACTGACAGGCAGGCTTGTCTGGTTACAGTATATAAAGCTACCTGAAGAAAATTACTGGTGTTCTATTTGATCCTATTAGTACCACGGTCAGGCAGCTAGACTATTTACATTTAGTACAGTGCGTCCTGCTCACAGTGTTCAGCTAGATCCGTTCCTGTTATCTTCCTACTGACAGGCAGGCTTGTCTGGTTACAGTATATAAAGCTACCTGAAGAAAATTACTGGTGTTCTATTTGATCCTATTAGTACCACGGTCAGGCAGCTAGACTATTTACATTTAGTACAGTGCGTCCTGCTCACAGTGTTCAGCTAGATCCGTTCCTGTTATCTTCCTACTGACAGGCAGGCTTGTCTGGTTACAGTATATAAAGCTACCTGAAGAAAATTACTGGTGTTCTTTTGATCCTATTAGTACCACGGTCAGGCAGCTAGACTATTTACATTTAGTACAGTGCGTCCTGCTCACAGTGTTCAGCTAGATCCGTTCCTGTTATCTTCCTACTGACAGGCAGGCTTGTCTGATTACAGTATATAAAGCTACCTGAAGAAAATTACTGGTGTTCTTTTGATCCTATTAGTACCACGGTCAGGCAGCTAGACTATTTACAGTTAGTGCAGTGCGTCCTGCTCACAGTGTTCAGCTAAACCTACAAGTTAGTGGGGTGCGTCCACCTCACAGTGTTCAGCTAAAGCTACCTGTAGAAGGTTGGTGGTGTTCTCATACTACAGGCAAGCAGTTGATTTTGCTAGCTGCAGTATCAGTACATATATATATATATATATATATATAGATATATATATCCCAGCTTAGTGCAGCTACAGGCCATTAGTATGTCTGGAAGGCCAAGAAGGAGAGGCAGACAGTCACAAGCCAATAAGAGAGGGCAAGCAGGCTCTGTGTCTAGTGCTGGTCGTGGAGACGGTGCATCCTCATCAGCACATGGCCATGGGACACGCTTGGCCTTTTTTTCGGCAGCTGGCCGTGTTGAGCCGCAACATGCGGAAGACTTGGTCGAGTGGATGACCAAGCCGTCCTCATCCTCCTCATCCTCTCTCACCCATGCCCAGGGTGCTTTGTCTGGCAAAGCAGCGGCCTCTTCCCTCAGCTCAATGTCATCAGTGACTCCTTCCCTAGCTCCACCATGTCCTCCTGAGGAGTCCCTCGAACTGTTTGACCACAGTGTTGGGTACATGCTCCAGGAGGATGCCCAGCGTTTGGAAGGCTCTGATGATGATACTGAGCTCGATGAAGGCAGTAACATGAGCACGGACAGAGGGGGTGCCCAAGAAGGACAGCAATCTGGCAGTCATGCTCCCCCTGCTGCAGCATACTGCCAGGTTTGCTCCAGTGATGAGGAGGGAGGGGATGATGAGGTCACTGACTCAACGTGGGTGCCTGATAGGAGAGAGGAGGAGGAGGAGGAGGAGGAGGCGGCACATCACCAACGAGGCAGGATGCCCTCCAGGGGCCAGCCTAAGGGCAGCACATTGACTGCATCACACCCCAAAGCTCCACATGTGCAGGGCGCTGCAGTCTCTGCGCGTTATTCAAAAAGTTCTTTGGTGTGGGCCTTTTTTGAGACGAGTGCATCAGATCGCACCGCTGCTATTTGCAACATATGTCTCAAGCGTATCTCACGTGGCCAAAACATCTCCCGCTTGGGTACCACATGCTTGACCAGACATATGTTGACCTGCCATGCAGTTCGTTGGCAAGCGTATCTAAAAGACCCACACCAAAGAACAAAGAGGATCTCTCCTTGCTCCTCATCAGCTGAGATTTCCAACCCCACTAGACCTCCAGTCCTCTCTGAGACCTGCAGTGAGAGGAATGAAGGTGTAGAATTAGGTGTGTCACAGCCAAGTACTTGTGGGCAATCTGCTTTTGGTACACCGACATCAGATTGTACCAGGCAAATTTCCCTGCCCCAGCTGCTGCACCGCCGAAAAAAGTTTGCTCCCAGCCATCCACATGCCCAGCGGTTGAATGCTAGCTTGGCAAAATTGCTAGCACTTCAACTGCTGCCTTTTCAGTTGGTAGACTCTGCCCCCTTCCGTGAGTTTGTGGAATGTGCGGTTCCTCAGTGGCAGGTACCCAAACGCCACTTTTTCTCACGGAAGGCGATTCCGGCTCTCTACCGGCATGTGGAAGGCAATGTCCATGCCTCGCTGGACAGGGCGGTCAGCGGTAAGGTGCATATTACCGCTGACTCATGGTCCAGCAGGCATGGACAGGGACGTTACCTAAGTTTCACGGCGCATTGGGTGACTCTGCTGGCAGCTGGGAAGGATGCAGGACAAGGTGCAGTAGTGTTGGAGGTTGTTCCGCCACCGCGCCTCCAAAATGCTAATGATTGTGACACACCTCTCTCCTCCACCCCCTCCTCTTCTTCTTCCTCCATGGCCTCTTCCTCGGAACCAGTGGTGCTCCGTAGTCGTTCAAGGGGCTACGCAAGTACGCAGGCCAAAAGATGCCATGCGGTGCTTGAGCTGGTGTGCTTGGGGGACAGGAGCCACACTGGGGCAGAGGTTCTGTCAGCTCTGCAGGTGCAGGTTCAGAGGTGGTTGACGCCACGCCAACTTAAGGCAGGAATGGTGGTTTGCGACAATGGCACCAACCTCCTCTCTGCCCTCCGACAGGGACAAATGACCCATGTGCCCTGTTTGGCTCACGTCCTTAACTTGGTGGTGCAGCGGTTCTTGGGCAGGTACCCGGGCTTACAGGATGTCCTGAGGCAGGCCAGGAAAGTCTGTGTGCATTTCCGCCGGTCATATAATGCCAGTGCTCGGCTGACGGACCTCCAAAAGTTTAACCTGCCCAAGAACCGCCTAATCTGTGACATGCCCACCAGGTGGAACTCAACGTTGGCCATGCTGCAGCGGCTGCACACGCAGCAGAGGGCCATCAATGAGTACCTGTGCGACTATGGCACCAGGACAGGGTCAGGGGAGCTTGGTTTTTTTCCCCACACCAGTGGGCCATGATCAGGGATGCATGCACTGTCCTGTCACCATTCGAGGAGGCCACGAGGATGGTGAGCAGTGACAGTGCATGCATCAGTGACACTGTCCCCCTTGTCCACCTGTTGGAGCACACGCTGCGTGGAATAATGGACAGGGCACTTGAGGCAGAACAGAGGCAGGAAGAGGAGGACTTCCTTAGCTTTCAAGGCCCCCTTTATCCAGACAGTGTTCCTGCGTGCCCACCGATCACACAGGAAGAGGACGAGGAGGAGGAGGAGGAGGAGGAAGATTGTGTCAGTATGGAGGTGGAGCCTGGCACTCAGCATCAGCAGCAGTCTTTAAGGGATCAGTCCCAAGAAACACATGGACTTGTACGTGGCTGGGAGGAGGTGGCTGCGGACGTTGTCGTCCTTAGTGACCCAGAGGACTCCGGACCGAATGCCTCAGCAAACCTACGCTGCATGGCCTCCCTGATCCTGCAAAGCCTGCGTAAGGATCCTCGTATTCGTGGGATCAAGGAGAAGGACCAATACTGGCTGGCAAACCTCCTTGATCCATGTTACAAGGGTAAGGTTGCGGACCTTATCTTGCCATCGCAGAGGGAGCAGAGGATGAAACATCTTTGGGAGGCCTTGCAGAAAGGTCTGTGCAACGCGTTCCCAGAGACTGGGAGGTTACAAACTCCTGTTTCTGGACAACGTGTTGCTGAGGCTTCGGTCAGTCAAAGAAGGAGCGGTGGAGAAGGTGGCCGTCTGATCGATGCGTTCAGACAATTTTTTGGTCCGCAGCCCCAAGGTATGATCGGTTCCAGCAACCATCGCCAGCGTCTGTTTTACATGGTGCAGGAATACCTAGGGGCAAGATCAGACTTGGACACCTTTCCCACCGAAAATCCTCTGGGTTACTGGGTCTTGAGGATGGATCACTGGCCAGAGCTTGCACAGTATGCAATTGAGCTACTGGCCTGTCCTGCATCCAGCGTTCTTTCGGAACGCACATTCAGTGCTGCTGGAGGCGTGGTAACCGATCACAGGGTGCGTCTGTCCACCGACTCGGTCGATCGGCTGACCTTCATAAAAATGAATCAGTCTTGGATCACCACCAGCTACCAAGCACCTGATGCTGATGTAACCGAATAATTTTTTTTGAAATCTCAGATCCCTTCAAAGACTGCCTATGCTGATGCTGAGTGACTATCCCTGAGTAATTATCCTCTTCCTCCTCAATCATCATGCTGATAGCTTGTAAGAACATTTTTGGTTCTGGGCGCCACCACCAGTGCCTAAGGCACAATTTTTCAGCCCCTGTTTAACAGGGGCGTGTAATTACAATTTTTGATGTAATACTTTGCAGCAGGGCTCGTTCCTGCATTCCAACTAGAGTGTCTGTGAGGGGTTGCAGTGTTGTGGCACCAGCACCAGTGCCTAAGGCCCAATTTTTCTGTCCCTGTTTAACAGGGGCGTGTAATTACAATTTTTGATGCAATACTTTGCAGCAGGGCTCGTTCCTGCGTTCCAACTAGAGTGTCTGTGAGGGGTTGCAGTGTTGTGGCACCAGCACCAGTGCCTAAGGCCTAATTTTTCAGCTCCTGTTCAACAGGGGCATGTAATTACAATTCTTGATCTAATATTTCACAGCAGGGCCCTGTGAGGGCTTACAGTGTTGTGGCCACAGCAACACCTAAGGCCCAAATTTCTGCTGAGTATATAGGGCAGGACCCTACTTTCAAACATCTAACTTACAAACGACTCCTACTTGCAAACGGAAGGAGACAACAGGAAGTGAGATGAAATCTACCCCTAGGAAGGGAAATTCTCTCCTGTAAGAGTTAATATGGGAAAACAATTTCTCCTTTCCACTGATGCTTTCCAATCCTTGTTCCACAAAAAAACCCAAATTTTCAAAAAACATTTTTCATTGGGACAAAAAGTGAGGTGAAATCTTCTGAAGAGGAGGAAAGACAGCAAAACAAATGTCACAGGGGTGATAACCCTTCCCTATGTTTTCCAAAAAGCTTAAAAAATATTTTTTGGCTGGAGCTAAACACGTTAAAAATGTACCCGTTCAAAATTACAAAGAGATTCTACTTAACAACAAACCTACAGTCCCTGTCTTGTTTGCACCGCCTGTATACTGCTGTTCAGAGTATATAGGGCCTTTCCTTATTTTAATTTGGGTGCGGGGTTCCCCTTAATATCCATACAAGACCCAAAGGGCCTGGTAATAGACTGGGGGGTACCCATGCTGTTTGTCTCACTGATTTTCATCCATATTGCCATTACCCGACATGACATTAAACCCGCAAGCAGTTTTAAATGAGATTTTTTCCTTTAAAAATGACATTTGGTGCAGGGACTGTTCTAAACACAGGAAACACGCGTCACTTTACAGGCATACTATAGACACCCCCCAGGTACGATATTTAACCACTTCAATACCAGGCACTTAGACACCTTCCCGCCCAGCCCAATTTTCAGCTTTCAGCGCTGTCACAATTTGAATGACAATTGCACGGTCATGCTACACTATACCCAAACAAATTTTTTATCATTTTGTTCCCACAAATAGAGCTTTCTTTTGGTGGTATTTGATCACCTCTGGGGTTTTTATTTTTTGCGCAACAAATAAAAAAAGACCAAAAATTTTGAAAAAAAACACGTTTTTCTTTGTTTCTGTTAAAATTTTTTGTAAATGAGTACGTTTTCTTCTTCAATGACGGGCACTGATATGGCTGCACTGACGGGCACTGATACGGCGGCACTGATGGGCACCGATGAGGTGGCACCAATGAGGTGGCACTGATGAGGTGGCACTGACGGGCACTGATGATGGGCACTGATAGGCGGCACTGATGCGCACTGATAGGTGGCACTAATGGGCACTGATAGGTGGCACTGGTAGGTGGCACTGATGGGCACTGATAGGTGGCACGATGGGCACTGATAGGCGGCACTGATGGGCACTTGTAGGTGGCATTGATGGGCACTCGTAGGTGGCGTTGATGGGTAGTTATGGGTGGCACTGATAGTTGGCACAGATAGGCACGGATGGGCACTGATAGGTGGGCACAGATGGGCACAGATGGGCACTGACAGGTGGCACCGATGGACACTGATGGGTGGCACTGATGATACTAATTGATGGCAGTGATGCCCCTAAGTGTGGCATTGCTGGGCATCACTGCAACATAATTGTGCCAATCAGTGCCCATTTGTGGGCACTGATTGGCACAGATTTGGCACTGACTGGGCACATGTGGATGGCCATGGGGTACATACCTGGCCATCCACATGTTTCCCTTCCCTGGTGGTCCTAGTGGCGATCCCTGGTGGTCCAGTGTGGTGATCTGCGGGGGGGGGCTGCGCTGATAAACAAAAAAAGGGGGGGGGGGGAAGTGATGAACAAAAAGGGGGGAAGGGGACAGAGAGAAAACGAAAGCAATGAAAAGGGAAGGGGAGGGAGGGGGGGGGAAAGGGGAAGGGGGAAAGAGAAAGGGCGGGGGGGGGAAGCCTGGGGGGGAAGGGAAAAGAGGGGGGGGGAAAGGGGAGGGGGAAGGCGCGGGGAGAGGGAAGGGGGAAAAAAGGGGGGGAGAAAGAAAAAGGGGTGAGGAAAGAGGGAAAGGAGAGGGGGGGGAAGGAAGGGGTGAGAAGGGGAAAAAAGAGGGAAGGAGGGAAAAAAAACAAAAAAGAAAAAGAGGGAAGGAAAAACAGGAAAGGAAAACCAAGGAGAAAGCAGTAGGGAAGATAAAGAAATGTATAGAGGTGCAGGTATCAGTTCAGATTGGTGGCTGGTGATATTTAGTAATAGAGTCTCAGTCAATAAGTATGTTTGGATTACTTACAATTTTGTAACAGCAGCTCACACCGACAGCGTCCTGCTCCAGGCAGATGACGCCTGGTGTGAGCCAAGGCTGAGTACATAAAGCCCTCCCCACCAATCAGCTGTTGATAGAAAAAAGACAACAGCTGATCGTGGGTGGTGGAGGAGGGACGGACGCGCTCTGACTGGCCCCCCGGGTGGAGCGAGCGCCGCCAGGCCTCCACAGCGCATGCGTGCGCAGACGTCGAGAGGAGTGGCCACGCCTACTACACCCGCCGGCACGTCTAGCTTCCCCAACGGACTGCGCATGTCCGCTGGGGTCGCAAGATGGAGGACAGTGTGAATAACACTGTACCTCACACAGCGCCGCCATGAGCTGAGATCGGGCGGAAACACAGATCACAGTGTAGGGCTAATACAGGAAATGTTAAAGCACATAAATTGTGCCTCTTGTGGAAGAAGAAAAAAACTACATATGTATTCCAGGGGAAACGGTACTGATGGGCAGCATTATACAGGTTGGGACGGAGTCCCCATGGAGGGACACATAATATTCAACAGTAATTATATAAACGAACACGGGGGATGTGTACCCCGGAAGTACATCATATAGGTAGGGACCAGGGATATCACAAAATATTATATAAATATAGAGTCCAGATATCTATGTACAGTATATAAGATGTATGACAGCAATTTACTCAGTGACCTAGGGTATCATGGTATACAATAAGCAAAATAAATGACATATATATGGTGACAACAGTTTGGGGTGTCCAAAACATGACAGTTTAATGTGTCCTATAGTGCAATAAAGGTCTGATTACTGAAAAGATATCATAATGTACACTATACATGACAGTCCAAAACATGACATTCTGATGTGTCCTATAGTGCAATAAAGGTCTGATTACTAAAAAGATGTCATAATGTACAGTATACAGAATATATGGCAACAGTTGATCAGTGCCCTAGGACATCATAGTATATAGTATGCAGAGTATATGGCAACAGTTTGGGGTCCCCAAAACATGACAGTCTGGTGTGTCCTATGATACAGTAAGGGTCTTGTTTCTGTAAAGAAGGTCAATAGGCATCGACCAAGCTAGGCTACTGCGTATGTTGTTGGGTTTGAAGCCCCTCCTTTACTGCATGATGTAGATAGTGGATAGAGGGAGATCCACCGGGCAGACAGGCAAACAAAAAGCCGGAAAGACCAGTAGTGGTGTCCTCTATATAGAGGGTGGTTGTAAGCAAGATGTAGATACCTAGATCTGGGGTCCAAGTATGGGTATGTGATTGTCTGTAGGGTTGGAGTGCGCATGCGCGAGAGCTCCGACATGGCCGCCTGAGCCAAGAGCTCCGCTCCACCCCGGACCGCCGAGCCGCACACTAGCCGCCACAGCCCGCTAACGGGCGACACAACACCCTCCCCAGGAAGGGGAACTGCCGGGGATCAAAGGGATATGTCTGGGCCCCAGGCAAGACGAGATCTTGGCCCCCAATTTGCCTCGGCGGGAGCGGACGGGAATCCCAAGATGGCCGCCAGCACGGACGGACTGCTGCATCAAGGAGGCATCCACTCCAGGACATCAGAGTGCAGGCCAGTATTAACCCCTCCGACCCTGACTTACGCTCAAGCAGCACAGGGACCCTCTCAAACTCCACATATCCCTCCGCACGACCACACAAAGAGCCAGGCCTCAGCAAGGTCCCCCTCAGAGACGCTGCCCCTCTCCCAACAAGAGATACTCTCACAGGCCCTCCCTGCACAGGCCCAAATACCTGCTCCTACTATGTACCAATCTGGACTCTCAGTATCAGACCTCACAGCAATACAGGAAGCCATGTTTGTTAAATTCTCATCTCTTTTGGAGAAAGGACTGGCTAACACAGCTAATCAGATCACCAATACTATTAAAGCGGACCTGTCCAATTTAGGCGCCAGAATTGAAGCCATTGAGGACAAAGTGGAATCCACAACCGCTAGAACCAACCAAAACTCTGCTCACCTCAGGACCATTCAAGATCAAATAGACATGGCCCTTTCCAGGATCGACGAACTCGAGAACCGGTCTAGGAGGTACAACTTTCGGATAAGAGGCCTTCCGGAAACCTTTTCGGACATACCCTCCACGGTCCAGGACATCATAACAGCCCTTATTCCCAACATTCCCCCCCAACGTCTTGAACTGGACAGGGCACACAGGTCTCTTGGACCCCCCAGACAAGATGGCTCCCCAAGGGACATCATAGTCAAGCCGCACTTTTATGCGGTTAAGGAAGAGGTCATGCGCCAATCTCGTCTAAAGCCTACGCTGCAGCACCAGGGTCACCAGATCCATATTTTCGCTGATCTTGCCCCTACAACTATTCAAAGACGCAGGACACTTAAACCCCTTCTCACGGTCCTCTCTCAACGGGACATCAAATACCGTTGGACCTTCCCCTTCGCTGTTAAGTTCTCCATCCAGGGCAAAACCCACTCATTCGCTACCCTACAGGAAGGGGAGAGGCTTTTACTAGGCCTCAGGCTGATATCCCATGAAACTCCAATGGACTTTACGTCTGCTTCCTCGGGCTCTACTAAACGACCACCTCCAGGCAGCCCGGTATCCCCACTATGGTCGAAGGGCCCTTCCAAGAAGAGCAAGGAGGGGAAACCACCCTAAGACTGACTTACCCACCTCATCTCTTCTCCCCAGTCTCTCCAGAGACATTCTCGGGACTGTTCTTCCTCCAAGATGATGGAGCAGGAGCTCCAATACCTTCCCACGTCTTACGGACATGGTATCCCCCACTGCGTCACTTTCTTAGATGCTCACAGTGATATTCACCGTTTTCTACGTCTATCGTCTCCTCCTGATACAGAAGGCCTACACCATTCACTCACCTCCTTTTTCCCCAGCACGCCGACTGCAAAAACCAGCTAAATTGGATGACAACCGCCCTAGAAGAAGAAGACATCTACAAGAAATTAAATTCTACAAGATAACCAAGATACCTCTCTCATAATGAGCAGATTACTGGACTAAAATTGGGGCATCGGTTTTGCTAGGCCAATTCTTCGTTCCGTTAGAAAACTTGGTATACCTGTATTTCCCATTACCCTTCCCTTTTTGCAGGTGTAGGTCAGATAGACTAGATAGATGAGGACTCTCTCGTCGGGGGGGACCCCCAGGCTTTTCCCCTCACATGGGCAGTTGGGGGGGGGATACCCAGGGGATTAGAAGTGGGCGAGATCCTCAGGTTCTTGTTGATTTGTTCCTACCTGGGAAGATTTATGCCACAGGCATAGAGATCCCTGATAATTAGGCTTTTATTGCAGTTATTTTTTTAACAACTGTTGTGTGTTTAGTTTATAGTTCAATTTTGACAAACCAAGGGTCCGGGGTGGACCACTTGTGCCTCTACTCGATTCCAGAGAACCGTTGGTGTCCTCTGGTATCGGAACTTCTGACGCCCTACAGGGCAGTCAGAAGTAGTTCATTGGGGTTAGAGCGGACTTGGATCCGCATAAACCCAAGGGTATCTTTATAGTACCCATGTCTTTGTTTTTCTCTTTATTGTTTTGTAAGTATTTAATCTCTTTCTTCCTCTTCTCACCCCTTTTCTCTCTCCTAGCCAACCCGGGGGGGGTACCCCTCCAAGCACCAGATTTGCGCCTAGGACGGCTCAACACAAGCTGGCCGACGTTCAATGTCAAAAGACCCCCAAGGGTAAGTGACTGCGTGATTCCCAGCTTCTATTCCCTCTGCTCCTATGGCTGACCTCACCGTGAAGGATAATGACCTCAAGATTGGTTCTCATAATGTCCAGGGCCTTAATTCTCCAAGGAAAAGGAGATTAGCCTTTGATCATTATAAATCACTGAGGTTTGATGTGATGCTCCTGCAGGAGACACATTTCCACTCCCGGTACACCCCCAAGTTCCTACACTCACACTTTCCGACATTTTATCTAGCGAACGCCACCAATAAGACGAAAGGGGTTGCTATTCTTTTCTCTAAAAACTGCAAATTCTCATTCCTCTCTGACTTTAGGGACCCAGAGGGCAGATTCATTTTGGTGAAGGGTACCCTGGAAGGCGTTCTATATTCTTTTGTCTCATACTATGCCCCTAATAAGGGCCAAGCGGCGTTTTTCCAGGACCTCTTCTCAACCTTGAACCCTCTCTTGGAAGGCAAAGTAATTATGGGGGGGGACTCAAATGTTGCATTTGATCAGGGTCTGGACAAAACCAGGCCCCTCAAAAACCAACTCACACGCCCCACAAAACTTAGCACGAGGATCGCCAAAATGGTCCATTCGCAGGGTCTAGTAGATGTTTGGAGGGAACTGAACCCCAACAAAAAGGACTTCACACACTTTTCCGCTCCTCACCAATCGTACGCTAGGATTGACCACATCCTCACCCAGACAGCTCTTATTCCTCTGTCAACCAAAGCAGCAATTCTGGACACAGCATGGTCTGATCATTCCTTGGTTGCCCTTACTCTACAAAATGTCCTGTCTGGGCGAGGAGGTTTCTACTGGCGACTAAACGAATCCCTGTTAGCCGACCCTAGCTTGGTTCAGGAAATTGCTAAAGCTATTAAAGAATATTTCCACTTAAATGATGTGGATGATATTGACCCCGAGATCCTGTGGGCAGCCCACAAGGCAACCATTCGAGGAGTCATAATTAGACTAGCGTCCAAATTTAAGAAGGAACGATTGATCGACATTCAGAAGCTTGAACAGTCCTTCCTTCAACTAAAAGCAGAACATAAAAAGCACCCATCTAAGACCCTTTTGGGTAAACTTGATGCCACCAGACTTGAGCTGAATCTCGCCTTAACGGCTAAAGCAGAGAAGACTCTTCGATGGTCTGGAGCCAAATTTTATTGCCACAGGGATAGATTCGGCTCAATGCTAGCTTCTAAACTCTCACCTAAATTTCGCTCTAATTCCTTCCCCAAATTGAGGATAGCTGGTCAACCCCCAACAGCAAATCCAAAAAGTATCATGTCTGCTTTCCACGATTTTTACTCTTCACTCTACAGCCCGCCTCTATCTGAGAAAGGCTCCCTAGTAAATGATTTCTTATCCCAGCTGCAACTTCCATCTCTATCCAGGGACTGTAGAGACTTAATGGATTCCCCCATCACGGAAGATGAAATCAGGGAAGTTATAAAAAGCCTTAAAACCGGCTCAGCCCCAGGGCCAGACGGCTTCTCAGTCCCTTACTATAAGGAATACAGCACTATCCTAGCCCCGTATCTAGCAAAGTTTTTTAATTCTAAAAAGTCAGGATCCCCTCTGGAATCTCAACTAAACACAGCTTTCATCTCAGTGATCCCCAAACCCAACAAAAACCATGAGGAAGTTGAGAACTACAGACCCATTTCTTTAATTAACAATGACCTCAAAATTCTCACTAAAATTCTTGCCAATCGCCTCTCCTCCTTTATCAATCACTATGTACACAAGGACCAAGTTGGTTTTATACCCGGTAGGCAAGGACCAGACCAAATTAGGAGAGCTATAGATATAGTATCCATCCTTCAATCTAACTGGGAAGGGGGACCGAAACAGAAAGGTATGATCCTCTCGTTGGACCTCCACAAAGCATTCGACTCGATCGAATGGCCTTATCTCTTCTCCATACTAGAAAATTGGGGCTTCGGACCCAACTTTTTGGGAATACTAAAATCTTTATATTCCTCTCCCAAAGCGGTGATACGCCTACAAGGCCAATACTCTAAGACTCTGACCATTGCAAGAGGAACTAGGCAGGGATGCCCACTTTCCCCCCTAATTTTTGCCATAGCTATCGAAACAATAGCGATAGCAATAAGAGCAGACCCCAACATCCAGGGAGTTGCCTACGGTGACCAGGTCCACAAATGCGGGCTGTTTGCGGACGATATGCTCCTTTTCCTCACATCCCCAACCACCTCCCTTCCAAACCTTTGCAGGCTTCTGAAAGAGTTTTCAAGGGTTTCTGGGCTTAAGGTCAATTATGCCAAATCTTCAGCCTTGAATATCTCCCTGGACCCTACCTTAGTGGCATCCCTGCAGAGTTCCTTTGATTTCAAATGGAGTGATTCTTACATTGACTATTTAGGGATAAGGCTCACAGCGAAAACTGAACTCCTTTATGCATCCAACTTCCCTCACACTTACCGCAAACTAGAGTCAGACTTATCCAAATGGGCCAGGGGGGGTTTATCTTGGTTAGGGAGGATTCATGCCGTCAAGATGAACTTGCTCCCCAGAATTCTCTACCTATTTAGAGCCATTCCAATCAACATCCATAGGGAACATTTGAAATCGTTCCAACGGAAAATAGTAAAATTCATTTGGGGAGGGAAAGGGTACAGACTACAACAGAGCACTTTATACTTAAGTAGAACCCAAGGGGGATTAGGCCTTCCGCATCTATTATGGTATTTTCAATCGGCCAGATTAGCTCAGATTTCGACGGTATATGCGAAAGCGGAGAGACCGGACTGGATAATGATTGAGAGACAGGCAGTCCCCTCTTTCACTATCGATTTTCTTTTGTGGGTTCCCCCTAAGAAACGTCCCCCCATTCTATCCCCAATCCTCTCGCAATCCTTTCAGTTGTGGGATTCTCTAAGAAACCTTCCAAACTTAACTTCCCGCAAACAACCACTGGCTCATATATTCAATAATCCTGACTTTCCCCCGGGAACCGACATTAAAGCATTCCGTTGGTGGCTGAACAAGGGGATGTACCGGATTGGACACTACTTCACATCAATGGGGCCTTTAACCAGGGCCTTCTGTGTGAGTCAGTTGGAGATGCCTGATTCTGAGAACTTCCGCTTTCAGCAGATCAGACACTTCCTCACTCATAGAGGTAAAGACAATCCTTCTAACCACTCATTCACCCCTTACGTGGTATGGTGCGGTCGGTCCACGGAGCAGAGGGGTGGAATCTCCATCATTTATCAGTCACTCTCTAATCAAACAGCCAAGACTCCATACATGGTAGCTTGGGAGTCTGACTTAGCCCTGGAGTGGGACCTGGAGAAATGGAGGGTCACCTATAATAGGGCGTACAAGAGCATCCTGAACATCTCACTGGTGGAATCCAGCGTAAAGGTCATCACGAGATGTTACCTCCCACCAGAGAGACTGGCCAGAATGTTCCCCTCCACGGACTCCAGGTGCTTTAGGGGTTGTCTTCTTAGGGGCTCATTGGCCCATATCTTTTGGGAATGTCCACGGCTGAGGTCTTTCTGGCATAAGATTTTCCAAATGATTAAAAAAGTCACCGGAGTACAGGTCCCAAGAACCCCCGCCATAGCGCTCTTGAACGACCATTTACCCAAAACTCCAAAAATGTCACGCAGATTGATTCATTTTATTTTGCTGGGAGCTAAGTTATCTATAGCCAAGGCATGGAAACAACCCAAGGTATCCTTCAAAGCGGCTACCCGTAAAATTTCATGGATCATGGCCCAAGAGAAGGTGGCCAGTACCCTGAATAATACCACAGAGAAATTTGAAGCTATCTGGGAACCATGGGCTAATTTCTTGGGCACCTCCTTGATCCCAGGGGTTAAACCCTGAAGCATCAAGCAGTATCTGGGTTTGGAGGACCTCCTCCCGTGGTTTGGCTTCCGTCTACCTTCTCCTCCTCTTCTATCTCCCCTCTCTCACCTCTCTCTCTTCTCCTTTTTTTCCTTTATCTTGTTTCTTTGCAGGTTGACCTGTCAAGTTGATGATCTCCAGCCTTAATTAAGACCATTGCAGAGATCTCAGGGAACCCAGTTCCCAAGGGCAGCATAGATGGTAGATCGTTACTTTCTGTTTTGATATCCAGAGACATGAAGCATTAACTAAGGGGGTGTCTGAGGCAGGTGGGAGAATTCCGCTCAGGCACAGTGTGTTCCCAGTTGGGGTGCAGACGGTCTCTCCTACCTCCCCCTCACCAAACTAATCCTTATCTATGGTTCTCTAGATCTATGCGAACTAACTTTGTAATATGTAGGTTTACATGCAAGGTCACAATTTTCTTTTTGGTGTGTTTTGTTAGTGCCATATCTACGGTCATAAGGTATACATGTAGCCCCCAAGGGGTTTCATTTATTCTACTATGTACGCCTGCATTTAAAGCGATGGTTATGTATATTTGTTTTTGATCTAATAGAAACTTAATAAAATATTTTGAAAGTGATTGTCTGTAGGGTTATCTTCTCTACTGCTCTCTACCGCCCGATGAGAAACCCTCGAGAAAGGGCTTAAACCAAATGGTTTCATTTAAGCCTGGGGGTTGGGTGGCTCTTAAATTATATATCCACCGGGACTCTAGCTGTAAAAGGGTCTTGTTCCAGTCCCCTCCCCTCGATTATGGATGTACCCGATCTAAGATAAGAAATTTGATTTTTGGGCATTTGCCATTATGTACTATTAAAGTATGTCTCCCCAATGGGAGATCGGGATCACAGGTTTCCATGCTTACTAAATGCCTATATGCCCTCTTCCAGAATTCTGTTTTGGTTTTCCCTATATAAAAGCATGTACATTCACAAAGAAGTAAGTAGATTTCCCCGTAGGTCTTGCAATTGGCAAAATGTTTGGGGTGGAAGGGCTGGCCATTCGGAAGAGTTGGATTTTTAGTTGTGAGCATGTATTTGCAATATCTGCATTTACCACACATAAATGTTCCCTTATATTTACAGTGTGTTTTATTAGTCCCTGCCTTGAATTCACTGGCTGTGATCTTGTCTCCCAGGGAGGTAGTTCTTTTGAACGTAAAGAGGGGTCTCTGTGGGACCAGTGGTCCTAGTGTTGGATCACATTGTAGCATGTGCCAAAATTTTGTCACAATGTTCCTAACCTGTCTGTGTTGATTGTTGAATTTGGTAATAATTCTAAGGGTATCGGTATCGTTCTTATCGGGTTTATTTACTTTTTTGGAGTATAGTAGCTCCTCTCTTGGTTGCATCAGGGCTTTTTTGAAGGAGCGTTTCAGTGACGCATGGGAATATCCCCTCAGTAGTAACCTGTCACGTAGCTTATTTGCCTCTAGTCTAAAGGTGTTATTGTCGGAGCAGTTCCTTTTTACTCTCAGGTACTGGCTATATGGGATAGAGTTGAGGAGGGGTTTGGGATGAAAACTACTCGCATGCAGAATGGCATTACTTGCGGTAGATTTCCTGTATAATTTACTTATGATGTTGCCTTCCTCACCCCTGCATACCTCTACGTCAAGGAATGTAACGCATTGTTTATCAAACGACATAGTAAAGTTGAGGTTGAAGTCGTTGCGATTCATCCTCAGCAAACACTCCCTAAGGAGATCGATCGATCCATCCCACATGATGAAGAGGTCGTCGATGTACCGGTACCAACACAAAATGTGGTCCGTGTACATCGACAAGCCTTCATCATTAAGGAACATGGCCTCCCACTCCCCCAGGTACAGGTTGGCATACGATGGGGCACAGCACGTCCCCATCGCAACCCCCTGCACCTGGAGGTAGTGGGAGCCGTTAAAGGTAAACACATTGTGACTAAGAATGTATTCCAATAGTGAAGTAATAAACTCACTATATGTAGGGTCCAAGTCTCTGGCTGTACGGAGAACATGTTTAATGGCTGCTACACCCTTCTCGTGGGGAATGGAACTGTAAAGGGATTCGACATCAATCGTAACAAATAAAGCATGTTCGGGGATTGTCAGTTTGTCAATAATTTGTAGGAAGTGCACTGTATCTTTAACGAAGGAGGGGAGGGCCTGGACCAATGGTTTTAGTACTTCGTCTATCAGCTTGCTTGCATTTTCACTGATTGCCCCTATACCGGAGATGATAGGTCTGCCGGGGGGATTTTTTATATCCTTATGGACTTTAGGTAATGAGTAGAAAACCGGTGTACGTGGAAAGTTGTTTCTAATAAATTGCCATAGGGTTTTAGTGATGGTAGAGTTGAAATATGCCGTGTCTATCAGTGTATAAAAGTCACGGTTATATTTATTGACCAGACTCGCCGGTATAGGGCGATACCACTCTCGGTTGTCCAGTAGTCTGTTACACATCCTAATGTAGTCTTCATTGTTGAACACCACAATGTTCCCTCCCTTATCTGCATTTTTAATTGTGATGCTGTCATTTTTTGACAATGATTTGAGTGCAGCCTTTTCATTGGTGGTAAGATTTTCAGAGGAATGGTTATAAATTCTCATTTTATCTAATTCTTTACCAACTAGTTTTAGGAATGCCGCAGCGTTCGGATGAGTACTTGGCACAGGGCAAAAATCAGACTTCTTTTTAAGTGTAGAGATGTTTCCCTTGAGAGGTTCATTGGATGTTTCGATAGATTCTAGTATTTGGGATAGGTTAATTTCATCTATGAGATCAGTTGGATCATTCTCATCAAGAAGGGACACCAGTTGCTTTAATGCTTGGTGTTCCTGTGGCGTCAAGTTAATGGGTCCTTCCTGCTTGTGATATAATTTTTTCAAAATAAGCTTACGTATAAATAGTTGGAGATCCTTATAGATCTCAAACTTATCCAAATTTTGATTGGGACAGAAGTTCAGACCTTTTTTCAGGACATTGATTTCATCATGAGAAAGTTCATAGGATGAAAGATTGATAATGTTCAGGTAGTTTGGTTCAGGTTCTTGGTTAGTGTCAGGGACAGTTAGAGTGCTATTTGAGTGTAGGTATTGGGGTTGGATTCTGTGGGTTGTACACCCATCAGAATTTTTTCTAAAAAAGATGGATCATTGGAGATTGTGTCCAGTGTTGTGACTGTTGACGGGTTGGATTGGGGGTTCATTTCCCTTATCGGGGTGTGTGAGTTATTCTGTGCATTTGGTGTTTTTAGGGTTGATTCTTGTGTGACTGTGGGCGGTTTAGTTTTTTTAGGAATGTCAAGGGTTAATTTCTTAGCTTGTTGCCCCTCATTGGGGTCACCACGAAATGTGCGTTTGGTACTGTGTCCCGTGTTGGGTTTCTGGAATATTTGGGTGTGGGCTTGAGGTGGGTTAGGGGTGGGTTGTGGGGGGTTAGTTTGGTGTCCCTGATACTGGTAATTTCTGTTTTGGTTTACCCTATTTTGAGTCCATCTGTAGGCCCTTCCATCCTTAAAGGCGTTCCTATCCCGGATGAGTTTCTGTCGTTTTTTGATGAGTATACATATACATATATATAGTAAATATGCGTAAAAATCAAACCAAAGAGCATAGAAATACATAAATATACATTTCTTCGTTTACACTTACATTGGTATCTATAGTTATTGGTTATGCATTCCAAGAGGTTTAAAAGAAGACAAACATGTTGACACATACTGCCCATCAGACGCGTCCCCTGAGCATGGTGTATAGAGCTTTGATGGAGTGTCTCCAAAGTATTTATATAGCCTCCATCGAGGTAGAGGTAAATAGGTAGACAAATATGGGGTAGTTTTACTTCCTTTCAATAGGAATAAAGGCCCATTAATCAAGGGCGTATAAGAGTTTGGATCTGAGATCACACTGAGGCCAAATGCGGATCCTGTAGATTATGAAAATATATAGATAAGTACATGTAGGTAAAACATATAAGTGGCTGGCATATTGGGTAGGAAGTCCTAAAATGTATCCTACCTGGTCAGCCTACAGTATAAGGATCAGCAGCTGGTGATGGAACTAGATCCGGTGAAGCCCAAATCTGGAGGGTCGACATGCAGAGAAAGAGGGGATATATCAAAGCCCTAATTGTGTATTTCTAAAAGAAGGGGGGGGGAAGTGAGAGGAAAAAAGGGGGGGGGGAAAGAGAAGGAGAGAAGAAAGAAGGATGAGGGGAAAAAAAAAAAAGGGGGGGGGGAAGTGATGAACAAAAAGGGGGAAGGGGACAGAGAGAAAACGAAAGCAATGAAAAGGGAAGGGGAGGGAGGGGGGGGGGAAAGGGGAAGGGGGAAAGAGAAAGGGCGGGGGGGGGAGAAAAGGGGGGGGACTCTTATACGCCCTTGATTAATGGGCCTTTATTCCTATTGAAAGGAAGTAAAACTACCCCATATTTGTCTACCTATTTACCTCTACCTCGATGGAGGCTATATAAATACTTTGGAGACACTCCATCAAAGCTCTATATACCATGCTCAGGGGACGCGTCTGATGGGCAGTATGTGTCAACATGTTTGTCTTCTTTTAAACCTCTTGGAATGCATAACCAATAACTATAGATACCAATGTAAATGTAAACGAAGAAATGTATATTTATGTATTTCTACGCTCTTTGGTTTGATTTTTACGCATATTTACTATATATATGTTGTATATGCCATTTCCTACACAGAAATCTCTGTTTAAAGCTTACAATCACCCCTGAAGAAGGAGGCAAAAAGCAACTTCGAAACGCGTCGGGTACAAGCGTATTGGTAACTCTAGTTTTATATCTACAGAACTGCATTCCCTGTTTTTACTTATGTCACTTGTTTGATATTTACTTGAGAAACTTTTTTGTAACGAATAAACTGGCGTTTTACTCTACATACTCTCCTAAATATTCCTTTATATGTGCCTTAAAAGTCCACTAGGGGAATTTTCTCTGTCTCAAAGTTAGCCAGTATAGGAAGAGTATATTACCACACCTCCTGAATGCGGCTAAATGCCTGCTTCCCATTTATTGGAAGCAGAAACACATACCTAGTCGAGAAGAATGGACCAGGAAGGTGAAGGAGATTAAGGAGGCAGAAGAGTGGGTAGCAGGCCCGGACTAGCCATAAGGCAGACTGGGCATTTGCCTGGTGGGCCGGTGGCCTCCAGGCTGCATGTCTGGCTGTGACATGCAGAGCCGGCTGTTCTGCGCTACATGCAGGGACATGCAGGGCCAGCCACTGGTGGTGGTGGGAGGAGTGGAGGCATTCTTCTACCAAGCCCATCCATCATCCATAGCAACCTAGGCCGCCGCTGAACAGAAAGTCTCTGTTTGCGCATGCACCCCGCAGCCAACGGGCACCTGGAAACCAGGACGCCAGGAGAGGAGGAGAAAGGGAGAAGCTGAGGAAGAGGTCGCTATGGGGAGGCGGTGGCGTCCGCCAGTGAACACAGGCGGCCGCGCTGTGACAAAGGGGAGGTGAGCTGCGGGATGTCAGCGTATCTCCCGCGCTCACCTCCTTCTCCTGTCAGCAGAGCGCGGCTCTCATCTTATTTGGCTGCTCAGCTTGTTGCAGATTTGCTTCTGTCCCCATTGGCCACAATGGAGGGCCAATCAGAAGAGGCTAGCAGTGCATCATGGGACATGTAGTACTGGAGGATTGTAAGCCCCATTGTTGTCCACAGGCAGAAGACTTCAGCCCCCAGCATGTACTCTGCTAGGGGAAAGAGTGAGAGCCTGGAACCCAGGAAGAAGCTTAATGACTGCTAAAGGAAAAAGAGAGGACTGTGCTGGGGGAAGCCAGAGAGAGCCACGCTGTACCCACACCACCAGAGAGAGAGTGCCACCACCACCCTGTACCCACATCACCAGAGAGAGCCACGCTGTACCTGCACCACCAGAGAGAGCCACGCTGTACCCACACCACCAGAGAGAGAGCCACGCTGTATCCGCACCACCAGAAAGAGAGCCATGCTGTACCCGCACCACCAGAAAGAGAGCCACGCTGTGCCCACACCACCAGAGAGAGAGCCACGCTGTACCCACACCACCAGAGAGAGAGCCACGCTGTACCCACACCACCAGAGAGAGCCACGCTGTACCCGCACCACCAGAGAGAGCCACGCTGTACCCGCACCACCAGAGAGAGAGCCACGCTGTACCCACACCACCAGAGAGAGCCACGCTGTACCCGCACCACTAGAGAGAGCCACACTGTACCCACACCACCAGAAAGAGAGCCATGCTGTACCCGCACCACCAGAAAGAGAGCCACGCTGTCCAGCCCACACCACCAGAGAGAGAGTGCCACCACCACCCTGTACCCACACCACCAGAGAGAGCCACGCTGTACCTGCACCACCAGAGAGAGCCACACTGTACCCACACCACCAGAGAGAGAGCCACGCTGTACCTGCACCACCAGAAAGAGAGCCATGCTGTACCCGCACCACCAGAAAGAGAGCAACGCTGTGCGCACACCATCAGAGAGAGAGCCACGCTGTACCCACACCACCAGAGAGAGAGCCACGCTGTACCCACACCACCAGAAAGAGCCACGCTGTACCCGCACCACCAGAGAGAGCCACGCTATACCCGCACCACCACCGCACCACCAACCAAACTACCTGAACATTATCAATCTTTCATCCTATGAACTTTCTCATGGTGAAATCAATGTCCTGAAAAAAGGTCTGAACTTCTGTCCCAATCAAAATTTGGATAAGTTTGAGATCTATAAGGATCTCCAACTATTTATACGTAAGCTTATTTTGAAAAAATTATATCACAAGCAGGAAAGACCCATTAACTTGACGCCACAGGAACACCAAGCATTAAAGCAACTGGTGTCCCTTCTTGATGAGAATGATCCAACTGATCTCATAGATGAAATTAACCTATCCCAAATACTAGAATCTATCCAATGAACCTCTCAAGGGAAACATCTCTACACTTAAAAAGAAGTCTGATTTTTACCCTGCGCCAAGTACTCATCCGAACGCTGCGGCATTCCTAAAACTAGTTGGTAAAGAATTAGATAAAATGAGAATTTATAACCATTCCTCTGAAAATCTTACCACCAATGAAAAGGCTGCACTCAAATCATTGTCAAAAAATGACAGCATCACAATTAAAAATGCAGATAAGGGAGGGAACATTGTGGTGTTCAACAATGAAGACTACATTAGGATGTGTAACAGACTACTGGACAACCGAGAGTGGTATCGCCCTATACCGGCGAGTCTGGTCAATAAATATAACCGTGACTTTTATACACTGATAGACACGGCATATTTCAACTCTACCATCACTAAAACCCTATGGCAATTTATTAGAAACAACTTTCCACGTACACCGGTTTTCTACTCATTACCTAAAGTCCATAAGGATATAAAAAATCCCCCCGGCAGACCTATCATCTCCGGTATAGGGGCAATCAGTGAAAATGCAAGCAAGCTGATAGACGAAGTACTAAAACCATTGGTCCAGGCCCTCCCCTCCTTCGTTAAAGATACAGTGCACTTCCTACAAATTATTGACAAACTGACAATCCCCGAACATGCTTTATTTGTTACGACATGCAGAGCCGGCTGTTCTGCGCTACATGCAGGGACATGCAGGGCCAGCCACTGGTGGTGGTGGGAGGAGTGGAGGCATTCTTCTACCAAGCCCATCCATCATCCATAGCAACCTAGGCCGCCGCTGAACAGAAAGTCTCTGTTTGCGCATGCGCCCCGCAGCCAACGGGCACCTGGAAACCAGGACGCCAGGAGAGGAGGAGAAAGGGAGAAGCTGAGGAAGAGGTCGCTATGGGGAGGCGGTGGCGTCCGCCAGTGAACACAGGCGGCCGCGCTGTGACAAAGGGGAGGCGAGCTGCGGGATGTCAGCGTATCTCCCGCGCTCACCTCCTTCTCCTGTCAGCAGAGCGCGGCTCTCATCTTATTTGGCTGCTCAGCTTGTTGCAGATTTGCTTCTGTCCCCATTGGCCACAGTGGAGGGCCAATCAGAAGAGGCTAGCAGTGCATCATGGGACATGTAGTACTGGAGGATTGTAAGCCCCATTGTTGTCCACAGGCAGAAGACTTCAGCCCCCAGCATGTACTCTGCTAGGGGAAAGAGTGAGAGCCTGGAACCCAGGAAGAAGCTTAATGACTGCTAAAGGAAAAAGAGAGGACTGTGCTGGGGGAAGCCAGAGAGAGCCACGCTGTACCCACACCACCAGAGAGAGAGTGCCACCACCACCCTGTACCCACATCACCAGAGAGAGCCACGCTGTACCTGCACCACCAGAGAGAGCCACGCTGTACCCACACCACCAGAGAGAGAGCCACGCTGTATCCGCACCACCAGAAAGAGAGCCATGCTGTACCCGCACCACCAGAAAGAGAGCCACGCTGTGCCCACACCACCAGAGAGAGAGCCACGCTGTACCCACACCACCAGAGAGAGAGCCACGCTGTACCCACACCACCAGAGAGAGCCACGCTGTACCCGCACCACCAGAGAGAGCCACGCTGTACCCGCACCACCAGAGAGAGAGCCACGCTGTACCCACACCACCAGAGAGAGCCACGCTGTACCCGCACCACTAGAGAGAGCCACGCTGTACCCACACCACCAGAAAGAGAGCCATGCTGTACCCGCACCACCAGAAAGAGAGCCACGCTGTCCAGCCCACACCACCAGAGAGAGAGTGCCACCACCACCCTGTACCCACACCACCAGAGAGAGCCACGCTGTACCCGCACCACCAGAGAGAGCCACACTGTACCCACACCACCAGAGAGAGAGCCACGCTGTACCTGCACCACCAGAAAGAGAGCCATGCTGTACCCGCACCACCAGAAAGAGAGCAACGCTGTGCGCACACCATCAGAGAGAGAGCCACGCTGTACCCACACCACCAGAGAGAGAGCCACGCTGTACCCACACCACCAGAAAGAGCCACGCTGTACCCGCACCACCAGAGAGAGCCACGCTATACCCGCACCACCAGAAAGAGAGCCATGCTGTACCCGCACCACCAGAAAGAGAGCCACGCTGTCCAGCATCACCAGAGAGAGAGAGCGCCATGCTGTCCAGCACCTCCGGAGAGAGAGCAGGTCAGTGTCACTGGGCAGTGTGGGCACAATAGGAGACAGACAGTACTAGCATTGTATGTCCACAATAGGATTGGGGAATCGTAATATAAAGGGGACTGCACTATAATCATTGCAGTGCCCCTTTACAGTGCAGTCTCCTTTATATCACAGTGTCCCTGCACATTACAGGTGGAGGACCGACACCAGCGACCCCGCGAATGTCTACCGATGCCCCCCCAGTCCCTCTGGAAAAGTTGGCTGCTCAGTCTAAAATGTCCGGGCCTATTACTTGTCCCAGTCCGGGCCTGGTGGGTAGCAACCTGCAATGGCACTAGTGAGCTCTTTAGTACTATCTGGGCTCCATAGCTGCACCACACCTTTGATATGGGGTTTTTTGCCCTCAAGTCTAGATACTGCCCTCCTGGAACTTGCATAGCCCTCCCTTCGGGGATATAACGGGCAATGTAGTGCAAACTTCTGAGGTGGAGACCAAAGGGCTATGAGGATCATTACTATAAATTTATTCTGCTTTGGAAAGCTGATCGCTGGTCGTGAGCCAGTAATTGAAAGTGCCCAGTAGTGAAGTGGATACATGCCAGGTGAAGGAGGCCCCGTCTTTTCCCCCCTCCCCCCTCTTTTCCTTTTTCTGACTTTCTTACTCTCCTAAGTTTTCCGTTGGTCCACACATGTTTACCCAGTTTAGGCAACATAAAGGTCATCAGGTACCATCCCACATCCGGGTCTGCTTTCTCTAAATGAAAGATGCCCCATCTCCTTATTACAACAGAGATGGGGTGTGTCAGAGAGCTAGGCCCCCTCTCCTGCGTGCCCATGGGCTGGATTTTGGCTGGAGAGGGTTAGATGGAGGCTATTTCGACCACCCCTCCCCACTGAGGGCACGCAGGTAGGAGCACTCTTTCAGAATTGGGAACTTAGACCCCAGCAAAAATTAGTTGACAACTATACCAGCTACGTGGACTACCTCCCCTCTCTGGAAGTGTCACAATAGCACCGGGAAAAGAACCATGACCTACCGCTGATAGTGTGAATCTTAATAATTGTGTTTTGCCTTGCTGCATGTTGCGGACAATGTTTGAAATGTGTTGTTATGTTTGTTATTATAAAAAAATAAAGATTATATAAAAAAAAGTGGACCATGTCAGTCAGTAGAGCAGTGGACAATTCCATTAGGACAGTGGACTGTGCCAGTAAAGTAGTGGATGTGTCAGTAGGGTAGAGGTTGGTGTCAAAAGGGCAGTGGATGGTGCCAATTAGTAGAGCAGTGGACAGTGTCAGTGTGGCAGGGGACTGTGTCCATAGGGCAGAGAATGGGGTCAGTAGAGCAGTGGATGGTGTCAGTAGGGCAGGGGACAGTGTCAGTAGTTTTTTATTTTTGTTATTTTTCATTATTTTTTTTACCATTTCATTTTAAAAAATGTACAATTTTATTTTTAAAAAAACATTTTGTTGGGGGCTTTGGTGAAATATCAGGGATCTAAACAGATCCCTGATGTCTCACATTCGAGACAGTGAAAGGAGATTGAGGAAACAGCCATCAATCCCCATCTCTGCAGCCTCAGCTGCACAGACTGAATTAACAAAAACGGCTCTGTACAAAATTTCCCGTTCATTCACAAGCAGAAGCATAGTAAACACAGTAAACTTCAGTTATGAATGAACAGAGTGAGTTATCATGATCAATACCAATCATTCACTGTGTTAATTCAGAAAATAATATGTCATTTACTGGCCCCTTCTCCAACTCTCTGTTCTGAAACATCCACTGCAGCAGCTGGCAGAAGAGGGGGGGGGGCACACAGGGGGCCTGGACAGCGCAAAAATAAGCATAACCTGGACAGGAGGAGTTGCATATTCAGGAACCAATCCCTTCAATTTTCCTCCTACAGCTGCTGAACACCAGCAGGTAGAGGGAGGAGGAGGAGAAGCAGGAAAATGGTTCCTGTATATGCCACCCTCACCACCCCCCCATCCAGGTGTGAAGCCAAATGTGACAAGGAGGCCGTATGGGCCCCCTGTATCACAGGCAGGGTCTCCATTTCAACCCCTGAAGCTACGCCAGTGCCAGTACTACCGTATTTTTTGCTCCATAAGATGCACCTGACCATAAGGTGCACCTAGGTTTTAGAGGTTGAAAACAAGAAAAAAAATATTCTGAACCAAATGGTGTACTAAAATATTTTCCAGTGCCCATGAAATGCAGCCTGACCATTGCCATAGAAAATGTAGAGTGACCATTACCATAGAAAATGCAGAGTGACCATGCCATAGAAAATGCAGAGTGACCATTACCATTAAAATGCAGAGTGACCATTACCATTAAAATGCAGAGTGACCAATACCATAGAAAATGCAGAGTGACCATTATCATAGAAAATGCAGAGTGACCATTACCATAGAAATGCAGAGTGACCATGCCATAGAAATGCAGAGTGACCATTGCCTTACCTGATGTTATCCCAGCGGCCTGCCTATTCCTCCTGTCCTCGGTCCGTCCTCCTTCTCCTCCCCGGCCATCATTCCTGAGAGCCGACTCCTGCCTTCACCTCTTCCTCCAGCCGCTCCTCTCAGAGTCCCCGGCCCTGCGTTTTCTCTGACCCTATGGTGCCAGGCTCCCCGAGGGACAGCTGGCACTTCTCCCTCCTCCATCAGGCCCACAGTGGCCAGTTTTCTTTCTCACCCGGCGCCCACTGGGGTTTGGAAGTCTGTCCCTGCTCTCCTGCCTCTCTTCCGGTGGTGGCGGCGGGAGGCGATGCACGTGGTGGCAGGGGGCAGTGGCAGCAGTGTCGGGGGGCGGTGCCAGCAGCGGCGGGGGGCGGTGCCTGGCGTATATTTGCACCATAAGACGCAGGGACATTTCCCCCATATTTCTGTTGGAAAAAAGTGCGTCTTATGGTCCGAAAAATATGGTACATTAAAAAATTGTTCTTAGAGAATAACCTGGTGGAGCCTCTAACAATGGGAGAATAGTTAACCTTTGAGGTGGACAGAGGAGACATGGGACAAGACTGACACAAGCTAAAAGCCCATGGATTAATATTTTCAAATTTTCAACCATTTTTGGCAGTGATGCAGTTATGTAGTTGTTCTGATAAAGTCTTTTAAGACTATGTGTGTGTGTACACTATTTCTACATATCATAGTGTACGCCCATGCAAGGAACATGTTTGCCCACACAGGACTGCACAAGTGTTCTGTACATCCCTGTGCAGGCAGTCCCATTCATGTCAATTGGGATCAGTGGCGGCTGGTGCTCAAAATTTTTGGGGGGGCGCAAACAAACTGAAAAATTCTGAAAAAAACCCATCAATCGCAGCCACTGTCATCAAAATACAGCCACTGTGTCATCAAAAACGCATTCACTGTGTCATCAAAAACGCATTCACTGTGTCATCAAAAACGCAGCCACTGTGTCATCAAAAACGCAGCCACTGTGTCATCAAAAACGCAGCCACTGTGTCATCAAAAACGCATTCACTGTGTCATCAAAAACGCAGCCACTGTGTCATCAAAAACGCATTCACTGTGTCATCAAAAACGCAGCCACTGTGTCATCAAAAACGCAGCCACTGTGTCATCAAAAACGCATTCACTGTGTCATCAAAAACGCATTCACTGTGTCATCAAAAACGCAGCCACTGTGTCATCAAAAACGCAGCCACTGTGTCATCAAAAACGCAGCCACTGTGTCATCAAAAACGCATTCACTGTGTCATCAAAAACGCAGCCACTGTGTCATCAAAAACGCAGCCACTGTGTCATCAAAAACGCATCCACTGTGTCATAAAAAATGCATCCACTGTGTCATAAAAAACGCATCCACTGTGTCATCAAAAACGCATTCACTGTGTCATCAAAAACGCATTCACTGTGTCATCAAAAACGCATTCACTGTGTCATAAAAAACGCAGCCACTGTGTCATAAAAAACGCAGCCACTGTGTCATAAAAAACGCATTCACTGTGTCATAAAAAACGCAGCCACTGTGTCATAAAAAACGCATTCACTGTGTCATAAAAAACGCAGCCACTGTGTCATCAAAAACGCAGCCACTGTGTCCACTGATCCCAGAAACCATGATTGTCTCCTTAATAGCAGCCAGCATCTCTTTGAACAAGGGGGAAGGGGGGCAAGTTATCAAAGAAAGATAATCACAGTGATTTGGGGGGCTGGGAGAGGATGCTTTATGTGCTAGGGGCCACTTTGGGAGCAGAGAGGATTTGTACTGGGGGGGTCTAATTTTATATTCAACCCCCCTTCTAGCACAAATCCTCTCTGCTCCCAAAGTGGCCCCTAGCACATAAAGCATACTCTCCCAGCCCCCCAAATCACTGTATCTTTCTTTGATAACTTGCCCCTCACGTCCTGTGTATGTGTCCATTCTCCTCCCCCTCCCCCTCTGTCTGTGTATAGGTGTCTTCAGTCCGGGTGTAGTGAGACAGGATGGAGGGGGGGATGGAGAAGAGAGGGACAGATGCATGCAGCTGTGCTGTGCTGGAGCTCACCCTCCTTGCCAGACAGCAACCCATACCTCATATGGCTCTTACCTTCCTCCTGCAGCTCCGTTCAGCCGAAGAATGGAGCTGCCGACATCACTTCCGGCTCTCGTCTTCTTCACGAAAGCCGGAAGTGACCTCAAGATTTGAAAAGCAATGCTCCTGCCCATAGAATCACACTGATTCTACGAGCGGAAGCTAATCGGCGTTTTCGTTTGCGCCACAAGGCGGGTTAAAAGCCTGCAAATGAAGCGCCGCGTCTGCAATCTCGTGATTGCATTGACGTGGCGCTTCCCATAGTGCACTGGCGTCCGGCGCCACAGTGCACTTTGTTAAAGGACTTTTTTTTTTTTTTTTTTGTTCTTAAAGGGGCCGTTTTAAAAAAAAAATTTTTTTTTTGAATTTTTTTTTTTTTTTGAATTATTATTATGTTTTGACTACAGGAGGGGGGGCGGCTCCCTGGCGCCCCCTATGGACAGGCCGCCACTGGTTGGGATGCAATGGCTGCACTTTCATAGCTGCTGCTCCCAATTTGACAGCCATGTGGGTGCACTGCCCTGAATGCAGACAGTGTGTGTTTGGGGCTGTGAACCTGCACTCACACAGCTGTCACAAGAGAGCAGCAGCTGTGTTTGTGCCAGAGGCGGACTGACCATTCAGGCACTCGGGCATTGCACGAGGGCCCGGGGCTACTAGGGGGCCCCAGGGTTACCAACCTTAGTAAAACCAGGGATAGTTTGTAAAAGTCTGTGTTTTTTTACATCTGTCCCTGAAATGTCCCTTACCGACATCCTTTTTCTGCAAAAATCCTGAGAACACAGTGTACCCGCCCCCTTACCCAGCACGGCTTATTTGACTTCAGAGCAGGAGATGCCGACTGCTGGAGGACAAGAGAGGAAGGAGGGGACAGCCTGCAGAGTGGGATGGACTACTGCCTGATAGAAGGTAGGCTGGCTGAGCTCAACAAAAATGTATTCTTGTCAGTGGCTTACCCTGGTGAGCAGGGGGGTGGCTGTGTTTCTTCTAGCAGGGCTGCTGAGAATGTTAGATCGATTTTCTGTGTGAAGAGAAATGCACTGCTTCTGGAAAAAGGAGGTTCTGAACTTCTCCCCCAATCTCTGCTACACCTCCCTACTCACTACCTGCTCACCTCCTCCTCTCCTGCATTACCACATCCAATGTCTGTGAGCTGCTGGGGCACTACAAGTACCAGCATGTCAGGAGATTGGGGCAGCAGCCGTGTGTTTCATCATGCTGAATTTTAGATGAAAAGTGCTGGCAGCTGGTGTGTGTCTCTGTATGTATAATGCGTGTCTTTATGTGTGTGTGTAAAATGTGCATGTGTGTGTGTACTCTGTCTGTGTATGTATACTGTGTGTGTATACTCTGTGTCTGCGTGTGTGTTTCTACTGTATGATCCATGTGTGTCCACTGCCGCTCAACAAAAGTCGATCTAACAATCGACTTCTGTTGAATAGACATGGTGGAGAAAAGCCACTAAATCAGCGGCTGAGTTTCCAACCATCTACAGAGAGGAGAAAAATGCCAGTGAAAAATCCACTTGTTGCCATTTGGAGGCAACTGAATGGCAAACTGCTGAGCTCAGCTTCAGATCAGGCAGCAGAGCACGTCTGGGTGCACCCCTGTGCAGTGATATCATGGCAGACATAATGACTTTTATTCACATGCCCTACTGCCGGATTTGGGGCTAACCAGAGCAGTTCACTTTTCCGCTGGCTCCACGACTGCACATGCGCGGTTAAGAGCCTGCAACATGTGGATTTTTTTTAAAAGCCTTTTCCCCAGCTGCCTACCACACCAAGCACTAAGGTAAAAAGGTAAGTGTAAGAGGACTCTGATAGAAGGTGGCACTCTCTGGGCTCTGCCGTAAGGTGGCACTCTGTGGGCTCTGCCGTAAGATAAGGTGGGGTCTGCTGTAGGGTGACACTCTGTGGGCTCTGCCGTACGGTGGCACTCTGTGGGCTCTGCCATAGGGTGGCACTCTGTGGGCTCTTATGTAAAGAAGGACTCTGCAGACAGTGATGTACAGTGCCTTGCAAAAGTATTCACCCCCTTGACATTTTTCGTGTTTTGTTGCCTTACAACCTGGAATTAATATGGATTGTTTGAGGATTTGCATCATTTAATTTACAGAACATGCCCACAACTTCAAATTTTTTTTTTATTGTGAAGCAAACAACAAATAGGACAAAATAACAGAAAAAGTCAATGTGCATAACTATTCACCCCCCCCAAAGTCAATACATTGTAGAGCCACCTTTGGTGGCTATCACAGCTCCAAGTCAGTTTGGATAAGTCTCTATGAGCTTGCCACGTCTTACCACTGGGATTTTTGCCCATTCCTCCTTGCAAAACTGCTACAGCTCCTTGAAATTGGATGGTTTGCGCTTGTGAACAGCAATCTTTAAGTCTGACCACAGATTTTCTATTGGATTGAGGTCTGGGCTTGGACTTGGCCATTCCAACACATTTACATGTTTACCCTTAAACCACTCAAGTGTTGCTTTAGCAGTGTGTTTGGGGGTCATTGTCCTGTTGGAAGGTAAACCTCTGTCCTAGCCTCAAATTACACACAGAGTGGTACAGGTTCTTCTCAAGAATATCCCTGTATTTAACACCATCCATCTTTCCCTCAACCCTGACCAGTTTCCCAGTCACGACTGCTGGAAAATATCCCCACAGCATGATGCTGCCACCACCATGTTTCACTGTGGGGATGGTGTTCTTTGGGTGATGTGATGTGTTGGGTTTGTGCCAGACATAGTGTTTTTTTTGCTGGCCAAAATGTTAAATTTTAGTCTCATCAGACCAGAGCACCTTCTTCCATACATTTTGTGAGTCTCCCACATGCCTTTTCGCAAACTCAAAACATGCCATTTTGTTTTTTGCTGAAAGTAATGTCTTTCTTCTGGCCACTCTGCCATAAAGCCCAACTCTATAGAGCGTACGGCTTATTGTTGTACTACGTACAGATACTCCAGTCTATGCTGTGGAACTCTGCAGCTCTTCCAGGGTTACCTTAGGTCTCTGTGCTGCCTCTCTGATTAATGCCCTCCTTGCCCGGTTCCTGAGTTTTGGTGTGCGGTCATCTCTTGACAGGTTTGCTGTTGTGCCATGTTCTTTCGAGTTGGTTATGATAGATTTGATGGTGATCCTAGGGATCATCAAAGGTTTGGATATTTTTATATAACCTAACCCTGACTTGTACTTCCCAACAACATTGTCCCTTACTTGTTTGGAGAGTTCCTTGGTCTTCATGGCAGTGTTTGGTTAGTGGTGCCTCTTGCTTAGGTGTTGCAGCCTCTGAGGCCTTTCAAAAAGGTGTGTATATGTAATGACAGATCATGTGACACTTAGATTGCACACAGGTGGACATCATTTCACTAATTATGTGACTTCTGAAGGTAATTGGTTGCACCAGAGCTTTTTATGGGCTTCATAACAAAGGGGGTAAATACATACACACATGCCAATTATCATTTTTTTTATTTCTGGAAAATAGATTTATGTATATATTTTTCTAATTTTACTTCACCAACTTAGACTGTTGTGTTCTGATCCATCACATATAATTTAGATTAAAAAAACATTGAAATAAAGGCTGTAATGTAACAAAATAGGTAAAAAGCCAAGGGGGTGAATACTTTTGCAAGGCACTATATAGGGAGAATTTTGGGACTTTGATGTAAGGGAGGACTCTAATGAGAGCATAGCGCTAATCCTGACTGCTGTACTCCCGAGTGGGGGATCAGTTATCCTGACTGGGCGTCATATGATGTCCAGCAGGATAAGCCGATTGTAAAGCCCCTTTCACACTGAGGCGGGGCGGCGTCGGCGGTAAAGCGATGCCATTGTTATTGGCGCTTTACCATTGGTATTCGGCTGCTAGCGGTAGTGGTTTTACCCCCGCTAGCGGAGGCGCTTTGCCGGCGGTATAGCCGCGCTGTCCCATTGATTTCAGTGGGCAGGAGCGGTGAAGGAGCGGTGTATACACCGCTCCTTCACCGCTCCAAAGATGCTGCTAGCAGGACTTTTTTTCCCGTCCTGCTAGCGCACCGCTCCAGTGTGAAAGCCCTAAGGGCTTTCACACTGGAGAAACAGGAGAGGCTGTTTCGGGTCGGTTAGCAGGCGCTATTTTTAGCACAATAGCGCCTGCAAATCGCCCCAGTGTGAAAGGGGCCTTAGTGCAGTGTGTCGCTCTGACACACTGCATCTCCGTTCTCAAGAAAGAGCCTGTGACGTAGGCTCTTTACCATGTGATCAGCTGTGTCCAATCAGAGCTGATCACATCGTAACCAGGTAGTGCCGGGTTTTCGTCTTTTCCTCTATTCACACTGACAAGGCACGAGTAGAGGAGAGCCGATAAGCAACTTTCCATATTGGGAGGGGGGGTCGGCACTGATAATTAGTGCATTGATTATTAGTGCAGACCCATCAGTAATGCACACCAGAGCCCCACCAGTGATGTCCACTAGTGACTGCCAGCAATGCCAATCTGTGCCCACCTATGATGCCAATCAGTGCCCATCAGCAATGCTTGTCAGTGCCTCCTCATCAGTGCTGCCTATCAGTGCTAGCCATCAGTGCTGCAGATCATTGTCCCCTATTAGTGCCCATTGTTGTGCCGCAAAAATGAAAACAAAGTGGTGATCAAATACCACAGAAAGAAACACTCTATTTGTGTGGGGAAAAAAGCTAAAATCGTCATATGGGTATAGTGTTGCATGACCACGCAATTGTAATTTAAAGTGTGACAGTGCTGAAAGCTGAAAATTTCCCAGGGCAGGAAGGGAGTGAAAGTGCCCAGTATTTAAGTGGTTATATGTTGCTCTGTTTGTTATTTTTGACCCACATACTCTGTACATTATACTGCACATAGACCTGACCAAGGTGTTCATTGTCTCAACAGTTGCTGGTTTTAACTACTTCAGCTACGGAAGATTTTACCCAAATGCGCGGTCGTGCGACGCTGTACCCAAACAAAATTTGCGTCCTTTTTTTCACACAAACAGAGCTTTCTTTTGGTGATATTTGATCACCTCTTCGGTTTTTATTTTTTGTGCTATACACAAAAAAAGAGCGAAAATTTTGAAAAAAAAAACATTATTTTTTACTTTTTGCTATAATAAATATTGCCAAAAATGTTTTTAAAAAACTAATTTCTTCATCAGTTTAGGCCAATCTATATTCTTCTAAATATTTTTGGTAAAAAAAAATCCCAATAAGCGTATATTGATTGGTTTGCCAAAAGTTACAGCGTTTACAAACTATGGGAAAGATTTATGGCATTTTTATGGCATTTTTATTTATTTTTTACTAGTTATGGGGGTGATCTGTGAATTTTTAGTGGTACTGAGACATTGCGACAGACAAATTGGACACTTTTGACACATTTTTGGTACCATTGACATTTATACAGCAATCAGTGCTATAAATATGAACTGATTCGTGTGTAAATGTCACTGGCAGGGAAGGGGTTAACACTAGGGGCGAACAAGGGGTTAAATGTGTGTTCCCTCAGTGTGTTCTAACTGTATGGGGATAGGACTGACTAGGGGAGGAGGCATACCGTTTTTCATACTTACTAGGAACAAACGATATGTCTCCTCTCCCCTGACAGAACAGGGATTTGTGTGTTTACACACACAAATCCCCAAGCTGGCTCTCGTGCACACGATCGCGCGTGGCCGGTGGCAATTGTGACCACCGTCCGCGCGCATTGGGTCCCCCACCGTGCAGCAGCGGGCGCCCTCTGGCGGCTCTTAAAGGGAACCCCGTATATGTACGGGATTTCGCACAGCGGTGCCATTGTGCCACAGTAAATGTGTGTGAGCCGGTCGGGAACTGGTTAAATAAGTTCTTCTATAAGGTAGCCTCAGTAAGACAAAAATATCCTTTTTTTGTGCATAAAAACATATGATGAAAACTTTTATTTTAAAAACAAATGATCCTTTTGACTGAAATGTATTTGCATCTGTGAGATTATCAGTTGCGACACAGTAAGTAGAATATTTTTGGGTACAAGGACTGTGGTATATGTTTACAATATATACAGCAGATGCAGATTCTGTTCAATCCTCCTTTAAGACTCTCCCACTGGCCATGCACATTGTTTGACATGGTGCGCTATGCATGCCGCAGGTCAGCATCTCCCTGGTGGGGGTCCCAGTGCATTATTTTGCCCAGGGACCCATGATGCTGCTAAAGTGGCACTGCCCCAGAAAGGCTCCTGATGCCTTTACTGGGGTGCCAGCTTTAAGTCCCCTGCAACATTGCATGTCACGGAGCATGGTGCCCCTCTGCATGGGTATGTCCACATTAATGTTGTGTCACAAAGATGGCTACTGTGTGGCGGCCATCTGTAAGCCTGGGGGCCCCATAATCTCCTATTGCTCAGGGGCCCCATGAGCTGTCAGTCCGCCCCTGGTCCATGCAGCCACTGCATCTCAATTGACATGAATGGGACTGCCTGCATGGGGATGCACAGAACACTTGTGTATGCCTCTGTTGGCAATCTCACACATGCATAAGCTATAGTACGCCTGTGTAAACAAGGCCTTACTGAATTGTTGTGAATTATTATTATTTTATAGGATGGATTTATAGAGCGCCAACAGTTTGTGCTAAAATATAGCAGGGGATTACACATTCTCACTACAGAAAACCAGCTTATATGTGTGGTGGACCCAGTGGCGGAACCAGGGGGGGCAACGGGGAAATTGCCCCCCCAGAAAATTGTGAGCGGGACGGCAGGTGAGCGGGCTGGCGGGCCCAACGGGTGAGCAGAGCAGGTAGTCATGCCAGTAAGCAGACCGATGGGTGAGTGGGAAGGCAGGACAGTGAGCGGGCCGACGGGTGAGCGGAGAGGGCAGTCATGCCAGTAACTGGGCCAATGGGTGAGTGGGAAGGCAGGACAGTGAGCAGGCGGGCATGTGAGCAGAGAGATGACATCATCTCTCACCGCCCGCCCTGCATCACCGCAGTTCCCCCCTCACTATGCAACCGCAGGCAGCAGAGAGATTACACCATCCTGCCTGCGTTCACTCTGGGACGGACACAGCAAGTGACAATCCGCAACTTGTGGCAGGCAGACAATCCGCACCTTGTGGCAGGCAAGTGACATGGCAAGTGACAATCCGCGTCTTGTGGCAAGCAAGTGACATGGCAAGTGACAATCCACATCTTGTGGCAGGCAAGTGACAATCCACATCTTGTGGCAGGCAAGTGACATGGCAAGTGACAATCCACATCTTGTGGCAGGCAAGTGACATGGCAAGTGACAATCTGCAACTTGTGGCAGGTGACGTGGCAAATGACAATCTGCACCTTGTGGCAGGCAAGTGACGTGGCAAGTGACAATTCACATATTGTGGCAGGTAAGTGACAATCCGCATCTTGTGGCAGGCAAGTGACATGGCAAGTGACAATCCACATCTTGTGGCAGGCAAGTGACATGGCAAATGACAATCCGCAACTTGTGGCAGGTGACGTGGCAAGTGACAATCGGCACCTTGTGGCAGGCAAGTGAAGTGGCAAGTGACAATCCACATATTGTGACAGACAAGTGACGTGGCAAGTGACAATCTGCATCTTGTAGCAGGCAACTGAAGTGGCAAGTGACAATTCACATCTTGTTGCAGGCAAGTGACAATCTGCACCTTGTGACAGGCAAGTGGCATTCCACATCTTGTAACAGGCAAGTGACGCGGCAAGTGACAATCCGCATCTGGTGAGAGGCAATGTGGCAAGTGACAATCCACATCTGAAGGCAGGTGATGTGGCAAGTGACAATCCGCATCTGGTGGCAAGTAACGTGACAAGGGACACGCTGCATCTGGTGGCAGGTCATGTGGCAAGTGACACATTCGGGGCTCCCATTGATTCTGCATTATGGTGAGTTGAACTATTTCATTTTATATTACAATGTAATGATAGAACTAATGCGCTTTAATCATCCTGACACCATATCAACTATGGCGCTGTGATGATTGAAGCGCCAACACCAGCCATTGCCCCGATAAATTGCCCACAATAAACTTATTTCCTGGCATTGTCCCTCCCTACACTAGGCTCTTGATCGTCCCCTGGTGGACCATGATGGCTTTGTTCTAGGTGGACCACATCAATTTTTTTTTTAACTGTGCAAATTAAAAAGGAAAGCAAACAGCTGTATTTATTTTCAGTAGTTGGACCCCAGATGTACAGTATCTCACAAAAGTGAGTACACCCCTCCCATTTTTGTAAATATTTTATTATATCTTTTCATGTGACAACGCTGAAGAAATGACACTTTGCTACAATGTAAAGTAGTGAGTGTACAGCTTGTATAACAGTTTAAATTTGCTGTCCCCTTAAAATAACAACACACAGCCATTAATGTTTAAACCGCTGGCCAGTGCCGGGACAAGGTCATCTGGTGCCCAGGGCAAAGATGGAAAACTGCGCCCCCCCCCCGCCGCTGTGAAAGCTACAATGCCTACAGATGATGGGATCTATACTGGGAATTTGTTAAATACTAGTATTGGCAGCGATCAGTGACTTAGGCGCGGTTCACACTGGGGAAACTTGTCACGTCCCATTCAGTACAATGAAACCATTCTAATCGGACCAACAAGACACAGCACATCAGGGCACATGTCACAATACACGAGGGCACAGCACATCAGGGCACAGCACATCAGGGCACATCAGGGCACATCAGGGCACAGCACATCAGGGCACAGGTCACAGTACATCAGGGTACAGAGCCCAGCACATCCAGGTACAGCACACCAGGCCACATCAGGGTACAGCACACCAGGGTACAGAGCCCAGCACATCAGGTCACAGTACATTGGGGCACATGACATTAAGGCACAGCACATGGGGGCACAAGGCACATCGGGGCACATCAGGGCACAGGGCACATAGGACATCAGGGCACATAGCACATTAGGGCACATCCGGGCACATAGCACATCAGGGCATGGGGCACATAGCACATCAGGGCACAGGGCACATCAGGGCACAGCACATCAGGGTACAGAGCACATCAGGGTACAGAGCACATCAGGGCACAACAGATCAGGGTACATGGCACAGCACATCAGGGTACAGGGCACATCAGGGTACAGAGCACATCAGGGCACAACACATCAGGGTATAGGGCACAGCACATCAGGGTACAGGGCACATCAGGGCACATAGCACATCAGGGCACGGAGCACATCAGGGCACGGAGCACATCAGGGCACGGGGCACATCAGGGTAAGGAGCACATCAGGGCACATGGCACATCAGGGCACGGGGCACATCAGGGCACATGGCACATCAGGGCACAGGGCACAAAGCACATCAGGGCACGGAGCACATCAGGGCACGGAGCACATCAGGGCATGGGGCACATAGCACATCAGGGCATGGGGCACATCAGGGCACAGCGCATCAGGGTACAGAGCACATCAGGGTACAGAGCACATCAGGGTACAGAGCACATCAGGGCACAACACATCAGGGTACAGGGCACAGCACATCAGGGTACAGGGCACATCAGGGTACAGAGCACATCAGGGCACAACACATCAGGGTATAGGGCACAGCAGATCAGGGTACAGGGCACATCAGGGCACATAGCACATCAGGGCATGGAGCACATCAGGGCACGGAGCACATCAGGGCACGGGGCACATCAGGGTAAGGGGCACATCAGGGCACATGGCACATCAGGGCACGGGGCACATCAGGGCACATGGCACATCAGGGCACGGGCACACCAGGGCACAGCACATCAGGGTACAGAGCACATCAGGGTACAGAGCACATCAGGGCACAACACATCAGGGTACAGGGCACATCAGGGCACATAGCACATCAGGGCACGGAGCACATCAGGGTAAGGAGCACATCAGGGCACATGGCACATCAGGGCACGGGGCGCATCAGGGCACATGGCACATCAAGGGCACGGGGCACAAAGCACATCAAGGCACGGAGCACATCAGGGCACGGAGCACATCAGGGCACGGAGCACATCAGGGCATGGAGCACATCAGTGCATGGGGCACATCAGGGTACATGGCACATCAGGGCATGGGGGACATCAGGGCACATGGCACATCAGGGCACAGGGCACATCAGGGCACGGCGCACATCAGGGCACATGGCACATCAGGGCACGGGGCACATCAGGGCACGGAGCACATCAGGGCACATAATGGCACATGATGGGGCACATGGCACATTATGGGGCACATCAGGGCACATCATGGGGCACATCATGGGGCACGTCAGGGCACATCAGGACACATCATGGGGCACATCAGGGCACATCATGGGGCACGTCAGGGCACATTATAGGGCACGTTAGGGCACATTATGGGACACATCAGGGCACATCATGGGGCACATCATGGGGCACATCAGGGCACATCATGGGGCACGTCAGGGCACATTATAGGGCACGTCAGGGCACATTATGGGACACATCAGGGCACATCATGGGGCACATCAGGGCACATCATGGGGCACATCAGGGCACAACATAGGGCACATAGCACATTAAGGGCACATTGTTTACTAGCCTGCATGCAGAGCAGCGCTGGAAGCATCTGTGATAAGTTCTCTCATGTCACGCTGCTCCCCGGCGGCCCCTCCTCTCTTCTCGTCCATCCCAGATGATGTCACAAGCAAATAGGGAAGGACGAGAAGAGAGGAGGGGCCGCCGGGGAGCAGCGTCACATGAGAGAGAGAACTTTTCACAGATGCTTCCAGCGCTGCTCTGCATGCATCTCGATCTACCCGTCAGGCGCCAGCTGTCGGCGATTGACGGGTAGATCCTCCAGTGCAGGACAGAAACTGCCTGATAAGGAAGTGAGAGGCGGGGCGGGGCTGGTCTCAGGCTTGTGCCGGGTGCAGGAGCGCACTCGGCACATGTTAAAAATGATCAATTTTCGCTAGGCCGGCGTTGTAAACTCTGGATAGGTAGCAGGAATTTTTACAACACCGGTTCACTGGCGCTTCTATTGCGCCCCTCTTCCTCCAGTAAATGGTCCCGCCCAGGGCATCCGCCCCTTCCGCCCCCCCCTTGTACCGGCCCTGCCGCTGGCAACAAAAGTGAATACACCCCTAAGTGAAAGTGTCCAAATTGGGCCCATTAGCCATTTTCCCTCCCCGGTGTCATGTGATTCGTTAGTGTTACAAAGTCTCAGGTGTGAATGAAGAGCAGGTGTGTTAAAATTTGGTGTTATTGCTCTCACTCTCTCTTATACTGGTCACTGGAAGTTCAACATGACACCTCATCACAAAGAACTCTCTGAGGATCTGAAAAAAAGAATTGTTGCTCTACATAAAGATGGCCTAGGCTATAAGAAGATTGTTAAGACCCTGAAACTGAGGTGCAGCACGGTGGCCAAGACCATACATCGGTTTAACAGGACAGGTTCCACTCAGAACAGGCATCGCCATGGTGAACCAAAGAAGTTCAGTGCACGTGCTCAGCATCATATCTTTGGGAAATAGACGTATGAGTGCTACCAGCATTGCTGCAGAGGTTGCAGAGGTGGGGGGCCAGCCTGTAAGTACTCAGACCATACTCGGCACACTGCATCAAATTGGTCTGCATGGCCGTCATCCCAAAAGGAAGACTCTTCTAAAGATAATGCACAAGAAAGCCTGCAAACAGTTTGCTGAAGACAAGCAGACTAAGGACATAGATTACTGGAACCGTGTCCTGTTATCTGATGAGACCAATATAAACGTATTTAGTTCAGATGGTGCCAAGTGTGTGTGGCGGCAACCAGGTGAGGAGTACAAATACAAGTGTGCCTTGCCTACAGTCAAGCATGGTGGTGGGAGTTTCATGGTCTGGGGCTGCATGAGTGTTTCCGGCACTGGGGAGCTACAGTTTATTGAGGGAATCATGAATTCCAACATGTACTGTGATATACTGAAGCAGAGCATGATCCCCTCCCTTCTGAGATTGGGCCGCAGGGCAGTATTCCAACATGGGAACGACCCCAAACACACCTCCAAGATGACCACTGCCTTGCTAAAGAAGCTGGAGGTAAAGGTGATGGACTGGCCAAGCATGTCTCCATACCTAAACCCTATTGAGCTATGGGGCATCCTCAAACAGAAGGTGGAGGAGCGCAAGGTCTCTAACATCCACCAGCTCTGTGATGTCATCATGGAGGAGTGGACGAGGACTCCAGTGGCAACCTTTTAAACTCTGGTGAACTCCATGCCCAAGAAGGTTAAGGCAGTGCTGGAAAATAATGGTGGCCACACGAATTATTGACACTTTGGGCCCAATTTGGACATTTTCACTTGGGAGTGTACTCACTTTTGTTGATAACAACAAGAAATACCTTAGATTGTTTAATTCTCTGTAAAAAACTCTGAAAACAAAACACACTAAATGGTTATAAATTGTCAGTCAACAACTATAGGGCTTATCGATTTTTCTTTTTGATTTGTAAGCATGTGTTGTCTGATTAGAGAAGAAAGTCAAACATTAAAGTGCTGAATGTATCAAAGCAAAACCAATTTTTCAAAGCAATCTGACGGTCAAAATATATACAATATGTGTGGAATGGACTGCTTACTTTGGTGTTAAATCTCTTAGGAATAAAAGAAATACAGTATGGTCTAAGTTTTGTACATGTAGTTGTCGTATGCTATTTGCTGCTAATTGTCTGCATGAAACACTGATGCACAGTACATGACCACAGCTAGCTGACAGTTAAAATGTATGTGTATAGAAAAGGACTTTTATGTTAGGGAAAAAAGTACAATATTTGTTAAATTAAAAAATAAAGTATCAAAACTTTTTTTTATATTTATATTTTAATGAAAATTTGCATTTGAGATTGACTCTATGACTGAGACATTAGAATTCACTGCAAAAACAACCCTTTTTTGTTATTAACCCCCTTGGTGCCGACTACACGCAAATATGCGGCCTCTCTGCGCCTGATGTTTGGCACGGAGGGGCTACATATTTGCATGAATTGCTGCCCAAACAGTTACCGGCCCCTAACCGAAAGCTCCCGATCACAAGTAGTTTCAGGATCACGTGACCACCATGGCAGCTAATCACTGCGGTCACGTGCTCTTAAGTCCTGCCCCCGCCTTGTCATAAACCTCTTAAAGGGATGGTAGGCGCCGGCGTGAAAAGGTTTAAGAGAAATATATACCTATGGATGCCAAAGTCTAATTAGGTGATTGTGAACACTCTAAAGGAAAATTATACAACAAGGGAATTCTATGTATTTTTTTTATACTGTATATGAAATTTTGCAAAAATGTAATGTTTATCATTTTGAGCTATCAGTTGGCAAGCTTCACACCAGACCAACTTCTCTTCTGCGTGCACTTACTTCTGCGCTCCTGTGACCCAGAACCCTCTATCAGCTGATGTCACAGACCCGCTCTTGGCTCTGGAAGGATCCCAACCATATTGTCAGGATGCACCCAGATGCCTGATCGTCGGCACATGGAGTAATGACCAGGACAAGGGGTGGGCAGAAGGGGAGATTGCCCTGGGCACTGTAGTATCATGTGAGCTGAGTAGGGGCGCCGCACAGAGATTAGACTTGGGGATTTGTGTTGGGAGGGGAAATTTGGGGCACAACAGGAGGTAAGAATTCTTTTAGGTGTGAAAATTTGGGGATGTGCTAGAAATGATGATTTGGCGGGGATATGTGTTGGGAGGGGGGATGGGGGAATTTGTGCTGCGAGGGTCGGGAGAGCATTTATGCTTGGAGGGAAATTTAAAGGGGTAGAGGTTTTGTGTTAGGAAGGGTGATTTTTTTTATAGAGGGGAGATCTGTTCTGGGGGAATTTGGGGAGAGAGAGGATTTGAACTGGGAGGGAGGATGGGGACAAGTATTTCTGCTGGGAGGTGGAATTTGTACTGAGAGGAGGGGGTATTTATACTTAGGGGGAAGCATGCAGATTAGTGCTCAATTTTGAATTTTCGCCCTGGGCTCTATGTGACCTTGTCCCGCCACTGGTAATGACACTAGTTGTATATAGACTGCACCATCACTTTAGCTGGTATTAGAAGTTCCCCTTCATAAGCCTCGTGGTAAAACCAATAAGTTAAAAAAATGCCAGATCTGTCAGTTATGGGTATTCAGCACCTGAAATTGTAGCAATCTATGGTTAGTTTCAGCAAGTTAAGCTATCTCACAACTTAGTTAGTCCCATTATATCCTTTGTTGGCTTATGCCACCTTTGGATCTTCCTTCTGCCATTACCATTTTGGTGGAGACATGAGTATGGCTTGAACTAATGCCGCGTACACACGGTCGGACTTTTCGTCTACAAAAGTCCGACGGACGCCGACGGACTAAAGCTGGCTGACAATCCGATCGTGTGTGGGCTTCCCCGGACTTTCAGCGGACTTTCAGCAGACTTTTCCAGCCTCAAATCTGACGGACTTTAGATTTGAAACATGCTTCAAAATCTTTACGTCGTAACTACGCCGGACCCAGAAATCCACTCGTCTATGTGCTAGTCCGACAGACAAAAACCCACGCTAGGGCAGCTATTGGCTACTGGCTATCAACTTCCTTATTTTAGTCCGGTGTACGTCATCACGTACGAATCCGTCGGACTTTTGTGTGATCGTATGTAGGCAAGTCCGTCCGTAAGAAAGTCTGCCGCAAGTCCGCCGCAAGTCCGCCGCAAGTCTGCCAAAAGTCCGCCAAAAGTCCGTCGAAAGTCTGTCGGACAGGCTGTCGGACTTTTGTAGACAAAAAGTCCGACCGTGTGTACGCGGCATAACACCTTGTCTCTTAGAGCTCTTATTTTGCACAGTGAATATTTTTTTAGTGGTCTCCATGCTGGGGCTGATTGTTCAACAGCATCTGTAAAACTAAATTTGTAACAGTAAAAGGTTTGTACAGCTGCTACATGTAAGGGCTCCATGGAAGCACACACAGTATGACAAATATATAGTAGCCAAGTCAAAGGTTACCACTCTTGAACAGTATAATGTGTTGCTTTAACCTTTCCCTTGCCTGCAGTAATTATCATGCTGCTTTCTGTTTCAGAGTCCTGATATTTAGTAACTGTTCCAACCATTTGCTGTTCCGAACATCAAGCATTGTTCAAGATGGTGCATTTTAAAAAAAAGTATATTTCATATACAGTGCTTACATAATAAAAAAAAATGTGTTTTGTCTCTTTCCCCTTCTCTCTTCCCAGCTGTTGTGTTCTTTCAAAGAATTTTCTTGGCTGCAAGATTCTTTCCGCCCCCCCTCACCCCTACAGCCTGACTACTGTAAGGGCTCATTATTACACCACAATCTCTGCGTTCACTGTGTGTTTCTGTATATGTTTGCAGTGCGTTTTTAGTGCATTTACATGCGTTTGCCAAACATTTTCAGTGTGTTTTTTGGAATTTTTTTTATTTATTTTGGTTTATTTTCTTTACTATCCAAGTTGGATTTACACGCGTTTCTGTATGTTCATGCGTGTATATAGTGCATCTGTGCACCCTTATATGCGTTTGCAGTGCAGAAATTTTTTTAAACATGCATGAAACTCCAATGGTGTAAACTAGGCTCATTGGAATACATTTTTCTTGCATATGCATATGTACTGCATTTTTGCTGTGTTTAAGGGGGGTACTTTGCCACCAAGATCATTTAGGTAGGCGGTACATGTTGAGTAACATTCACATGAATTGCAGGACCCAAAAATTCCCAGCAGAACATTGCCCAAAGCATCTCACTGCCTTGGCTTCTTCCCATACTGCATCCTCGTGCCATCTCTTTCCCATGTAAGCTATGCACGTGCACCTGGCCATCCACATGATGTAAAAGAAAATGTTATTCATCAGACCAGGGCACCTTCTTCCATTGCTTCATGGTCCAGTTCAGATGCTCACATGCCCATTGTAGATGCATTCGGCTGTGGGCACAGGTCAGCATTGGTCCGCTACGGCAACCCCATACAAAACCAACTGCGATGTCTATTTTTTCAACACATCAACTTCAGGGACATGTTTACTTGCTGCCTAATATATCTCACTGACTTTCAGATGCCATTGTAATGAGATAATCAATATTATTCACTTAACCTTTCAGTGGTCATGATTATGGCTGATCAGTGTATGTTACATACTGTACTCTGTATTATGTACTCTTAATCCTCTGAACTTTTTTACTTACTACTGAACTCTGCATTATTACTCCTGACCCCTGCACTTTGTGTTACAGTCTACTGACCACTGAACTCTGCATTACTTGCTCCTGAACCCTGCACTCTGTGATACATACCACTGACCTCTGCACACTGCGCTACTCACTACTGACCCCTGCATTCTGTATTAAGTACTCCTGACCCGGCTCTTTAACCATGTGATCGGCTGTGTCCAATCATAGCTGGTCACATGTAAATACGGAAGTGCCGGTAATCGGCTCTCCTCGCCTCACACTGACAGAGTGCGTGGCAAGAAGAGACGATCAGTGGCACTGGTCATCAGTGCCCTAATTACAGTAAAGCACCAGAAGTGCCACCAATCAGTGCCCATGAGTTTCCCATCATACCCATCAGTGACACAAATCAGTGCCCATCAGTGACACAAATCAGTGCCCATCAGTGACACAAATCAGTGCCCATTACTGGTGCCAGTCAGTGCCTGCTCATCATTGCTGCCTAATAATGCCCATCAGTGCTGCCCATCAGTGCCACCCATCAGTGCTGCCTATCCATGCTGCCTATTAGTGCCCACCAGTGCCACCTATCAGTGCCCATCAGCGACGCCTAGGGAAAAAATTACTTATTTACAAAATTTACTGACAGAAACTAAGAAAAACTTTTTTTTTCGGAATTTTCGGTAGTTTTTCTTTTATTTTAGTAAAAAATAAAAAACCCAGCAGTGATTAAATACCACCAAAAGAAAGCTCTATTTGTGTGAAGAAAATGAATACAAATTAATTTGGGTACAGTGTTGCATGACCACGCAAGTGTCATTCAAAGTTTGACAGCCCTGAAAGCTAAAAAATGGCCTGGGCAGGAAGGGGGGTGAAAGTGCTCTGTATTGAGGTGGTTAAAAAGACCTAAAACGCTGTTTTGCAGATTTTCATACAGGATTGTAATATGATATTATGCATGACAGACTCCCTTGTCATAGGCAGGTAGCTTGATACAACTGCGCCTGCTGTCACTTATGCTTGCCATACACAAACACATTTTTCCTTCAAAATATTTCATTTTAAGAAAGTTTGGTCGATCTTCTAATCGTTAGTGGGGTCAAATCGACAGTTGTTTTCAACCAGAGTGATGAGAAAATTCAAAGGAGCAGAAAATAAGGCTTTTCTCTATTCAACTAATTTTTAGACAGTCATAGTTGCCAACATTGTAAAAAAAAAATGTGGGACACTTTTGTGTCTGTAGGCGGAGCCGTACAATAATTAGGGGGCGGGGCATTCGTTTGTAGGCATGGCTTAGGAAAAATATACAAGTGCGGCGCGGCGAAAAATGGGCATGGTTTACGCGACATAGTGGGCGTGGCTTAAATGGGCGTGGCTCAAGAGGGTGTGGTTAGAGTCTGAGATGAATGAGGGATGGAGAGGGAGAGAGTGGGAGAGGGATTAGAGGGGGAGAGGGATTAGAGGGGGAGAGGGGGAGAGGGATTAGAGGGGGAGAGGGAAATGACGGGACAGCAGCCCCAGATCCTACACAATAAAAATATGTGTATTCTAGAAAGTTTAACAATCAGCAGATAAAGATACTCCAAACACCTGGTGTTAGCACTTCAATCATCCCGGCACCATGGTTGTTATGGTGTCAGGATGATTGAAGTGCATTATTTCTATTATTACATTGTAATATAAAATTAAATCATTCAACTCACCATAATGCAGAATCAGTGGGATCCCTGAGCATGTCACTAGCCACGTCGCCTGTCACCAGCCGTCTGTCCTTGCGTCAGATGTCCCAGCAGAGTCCGTCCTTGCATCAGGTGCCCCTAGAGGAGCCCCCCTTACATCAGATGTCCCCAGCGGAGCCCCCCCTCACACTGGGAGTCCCCAGCGGAGCCCCCCTCACATCAGGAGTCCACGGCGGAGCCCCCTTCACATCAGGTGTCCCCGGCGGAGCCCTCCACTCACATCAGGAGTCTCCGGCGGAGCCCCCCTCACATCAGGTGTCCCCGGTGGAGCCCCCCCTCACATCAGGAGTCCCCGGCGGAGCTCCCCCTCACATCAGGTGTCCCCGGCGGAGCTCCCCCTCACATCAGGTGTCCCCAGCGGAGCTCCCCCTCACATCAGGTGTCCCCAGCGGAGCTCCCCCTCACATCAGGTGTCCCCAGCGGAGCTCCCCCTCACATCAGGTGTCCCTGGTGGAGCTCCTCCTCACATCAGGTGTCCCCGGCGGAGCTCCCCCTCACATCAGGTGTCCCCGGCAGAGCCCGCCCTCACATCAGGTGTCCCCAGCGGAGCTCCCCCTCACATCAGGTGTCCCCAGCGGAGCTCCCCCTCACATCAGGTGTCCCCGGCGGAGCCCCCCCTCACATCAGGTGTCCCCAACAGAGCCCGCCCTCACATCAGGTGTCCCCAGCGGAGCTCCCCCTCACATCAGGTGTCCCCGGCGGAGCTCCCCCTCACATCAGGTGTCCCCAGCGGAGCTCCCCCTCACATCAGGTGTCCCCGGCGGAGCCCCCCCTCACATTAGGTGTCCCCAGTGGAGCCCCCCCTCACATTAGGTGTCCCCGGTAGAGCCCCCCTCACATTAGGTGTCCCCGGCAGAGCCCCCCCTCACATTAGGTGTCCCCGGTAGAGCCCCCCTCACATTAGGTGTCCCCGGTAGAGCCCCCCTCACATTAGGTGTCCCCAGTAGAGCCCCCCCTCACATCAGGTGTCCCCGGCAGAGCCCCCCCTCACATTAGGTGTCCCCAGCAGAGCCCCCCCTCACATTAGGTGTCCCCGGCAGAGCCCCCCCTCACATCAGGTGTCCCCAGTGGAGCCCCCCTTGCATCAGGTGTGTGTCCCCAGTGGAGCCCCCCTTGCATCAGGTGTGTGTCCCCAGTGGAGCCCCCCTTGCATCAGGTGTGTGTGTCCAAAGGAGCCCCCCTCACATCAGGAGTCCCACAGCGGTACGCCCCTCCTACCTCAGAGGTGTCCTAGTAGTCACGTGTCCGCAGCATGGCTAGAACCCCTGCCCCATTCCATATCAGACAGGAAGACGGCTGGGGGGGCTAGACGGAGCTCCTGCGTCGCCGCCCACCCTCCGCCCCGCTCCGCCTCGCCCCGCCTACCCCCCGCCCCGCTGCCAGTCTGATATGGAAAGGGGCGGGGGGGTAGGCGGGGTGAGGCGGAGCGGGGCGGAGGGTGGGCGGCGACGCAGGAGCTCCGTCTAGCCCCCCCAGCCGTCTTCCTGAACTTCATCAAAATGGAGACAGTGGCTCCGCCAGCCGCGGACCTCTAGCGGCGGCGGCGGCGAATCTTGAGGAACCGGATTTCTCGGGACATTTCCTGGGACACCAGAAATTCGGGAATTGGGCCCAAGTCCCGGGAATATCCCAGGAAATCCGGGACAGTTGGCAAGTATGGACAGTGTATGTGGTTTTCATTCAGAAATGACATTAATTTTAAAACTGAATGTTAAAATCAAGAGAAATTTTCGAAGGACATTTGTTCATTCATTGAATGTACAAAGAATTTTCATGCTAATATTCTTGTTCAAAAATCGATACATGTATGGCCAGCAGTGCCGGGACAAGGTCATCCGGTGCCCAGGGCAAAGATGGCAAACTGCGCCCCCCCCCCCATTTGTAAAGAAGGTGCGACTTATAGTGGGACTGTGATAGTGACGTTAACTGGAACTGACTAACGCCCACTGACATCACCAGTGACACTAAGGCTCAGTTCACATCTAGGCATTCTGGATCGTGGGCGGAATTGCTGTGATTCTGCCCACAATTCCCAAATCGCCAGACAGACACGCTTGCAATCCTCTTACTTTCAATGGCAGTGGAATTTTGTGGCAATTGTCCCCTGACAAATCGCAACAAAATTACGGGGAGCCTGTTGCCCAAAAGAAGCTCCGGAACGCCTAGATCCCAAATGTAGCCTTATACACTGATTAGTGCTAATATAATGCACCAACACTGTACTAATGACAATGGCTGAGAAGGAGTTAATATCTAGGGGCATCCAAGGGGTTATTTCTGTGCCTAACAATGTGTAATGTGTGTACCGTGTACTGATTTTTACCATAGACCTGATTTGTTTATTTTCCCTGCTTTGAAAGCGAACATTTCCTCTGGACAGAGCTATGTGTTGATTGGACACAGCCAGTCAATAGGTCCCAGCCATGAATCATTGGCCGTGATCTGCTGACAAATAAGTATGTGAGAGTCACCGGCGCTTATATAATAAATTAATTAAATAAATGTGAATCCTGTTTTGGTTGCTGCAGTCAAAAAACACCAATATAAGGGATACAAATAACAAAAAATATATATTATTGCCTGCGCCACCTTACTATTATAAAATTAAATACACCAGTTAAAAAACACCACCCAAAATTTCTATACTTCAATACTATATCAAATCTACAACCTCTAAGTGCAATGTGCCAGATGCCAAAGTTATCATAAAACCACTTGCAAAATTCAATCTTTATATAAATATAAAGTGCTGCAGTGTCCAATTGATGCCGTGTGCAAATATTGACAAAGTGCTCTGTGAACTGTTCTTTACAAATAAGTGATTCAATCTTCTGTCTCTCCTTGTGACTTTTCCACCATTAGAAGTGACAATTCCACCACCACCTGTATTAACCACTCACCAGATTCTGGTAAGTATGCGCCTTTGGTTCATTAGAAGGGATAACCACTCCACTTTTACCGTTCTCCTTACTGGCCCCAATTACTATAGGCAAACCATATCCATTTACCAGCAGCCTGGTAGAAACGCGTAGAGGCTGCTGGTAAATCTATTACGTCGTTACACTATTTCTGGCTGGGCGAGAACGAGGCGGGGAACACAGACTGGGTGAAAACGAGGCTTGCACCGCACGCCGGCCGGGAAAACACACGAGATTCCTTTACCCATATAACAACCGCTGGAAAAGCTTGGTGCCGGCTTATGGGCACCCCAAAATGTGAGTGCACGGTCTTCCTTAATCTTTTTTATCCTTTATATTAAATAAAACATTCATTACATATTGCGCAATGATCGCTGTTTATTTCTTATGAGGATGGATATGGTTTGCCTATAGTAATTGGGGCGAGCAAGGAGAACGGTAAAAGTGGAGTGGTTATTCCTTCTAATGAACCAAAGGCGCATACTTACCAGCATCTGGTGAGTGGTTAATACAGGTGGTGGTGGAATTGTCACTTCTAATGGTGGAAAAGTCACAAGGAGAAACATAAGACTGAAATACTTATTTGTAAAGGACAGTTCACAGAGCACTTTGTCAATATTGGCACATGGCATCAATTGGACACTGTAGCACTTTATATTTATATAAAGATTTATTTTTGCATGTGGTTTTATGATAACTTTGGCATCTGGCACATTGCACTTAGAGGTTGTAGATTTGATATAGTATTGAAGTATAGAAATTTTGGGTGGTGTTTTTTAACTGGTGTATTTAATTTTATAATAGTAAGGTGGCGCAGGCAATAATATATATTTTTTGTGATCTGCTGACAGACTCCCACTGTGTCAAATGACATGGGAGTAGGCGGGCGGGGGCATGCGCCCAAAAACCTAAGCCTAGGTTCACACTGTAGCAATGCGAGAACTAGTGCGATTCCACCGCCAATTCCCGCATCGCATCTCTCCCACAGGCAGTTCACACTGCCCTCTGCAAACCGCTGCGGGTGTCAATACAATGTTAATGACACCCCCAGATCGGATCGCAGTGTGAACTGTGGACTCGGACAGGAATCAGATCGCATGGTTGAGAACACCCATGCAATCCAATTCCAGTGCAGGGAAAAATAAGTCCCTGCACCTTTTTTGTGTGAATCCAATGCGAGTTCACTCGCGTCGCACAGACCACATGTGATCGTCACTGCTGTGCGCGTGCGAATCACATGCGATGTCTGTGTTCGCTACAGTGTGACCCTAGGCTGAAACAGGCAGTGACGTATGGGTATGTCGCGGTGCTTGTAGCTGCCACCCTGTCGCAGTATACGTACCGCAATAAGTTGGCAAGTGGTTAATTACCAATGGTATTTGTAATATGCAGCATGAAGGGGTTAATTAACACTGACACTGGTGCCACTAATGCAGCCCAAGGGGGTTAATTAACTGCCACTTGTCACTAATGCATCAGTGACAATACACATTAACCCCTTCATAATGAATATTACGAAAATACCATGGGTAATTTATTAACCACCACTTAGCCACCCAAAAAAAGAGTTAACTAACTCATCTGCAGATGGCTTACTATATTGCTTGGTTTCTTCTCCTCACCTAGATCACACAGCTCCAGCAGCACTTTATGCTCCTCTTCGCTCTCGCTTTCCGGCTGGCCTCTCAGTAACGTCACGCTGGGACGGTACTAGGAAATGCCTGTCGGACGGAGATTACTCCGCCTGACAGGGAAGTGAACTGAAGGGCTCATCCTAGGCTTGTGCCAGGTGCAGGAGTGCACTCGGCACATCGTTGCATCTGACTGGCTGTGCAGTATTCTAGCGCAGCCTGTGTATAATAGTCCAGGCACCACTGGCACTTCACCTGTGCCCCCCTTCCTCTATTAAATTTGTCCCGCCCAGAGCATCCATCCCTTCTGCCCCTGCCTTGTACCAGCCCTGATGGCCAGCATAAGTCATTTAGTAGCAGTAGCATGCTTTTTTTTATAATCTGTCATGATGGGGTTAAAAAAAAATTAGCCCTTTATAGTACAAAAACAGCAGATAATCACTAGTATGAGGGGTTAACCAAGTTCCACAGCCACCGGACTCTTGCCAAATGAGAAGCATTCAGGCGGCCGATTGCTTACACACACCCCTGGTAACAGCCCCAGCCTAGGACTACATGTCACATGAGGCACTGCTTCTCACATATTCACAAATTCTCAGGCACTTACTGACATGTATGAACAGTGTACAATGACAAAGTCAGAGGCAGATGGAGTGTCCTAAAGAACGATTTTAGGGACTTAGGAGCTAAATTGAGAAAAAGGACCTCCAAGGTAGTATTTCAAGGAATACTACCGGTACATCGAGCCACACCAGAAAGGAAGAGCGGGATTAGGGAAGTAAACAAGTGGCTGAAGAGCTGGTGTAGTAAGGAGGGGTTTGGGTTCCTGGAGGACTGGGCCGACTTCTCAGTCGGTAACCGGTACTATAGAAGGGACGGACTGCACCTAAATGAGGAGGGTGCAGATCTGCTGGGAATGAAGATGGCCAAAAAGTTAGAGGGGTTTTTAAACTAGGCGATGGGGGGGGGGGGTCCAGAGGCAGAGATAGCCAGCGCGGAAGATATTCCAGAGGGTAGTATTGGGGGCATTAGTGGTAGGTTAACCAAAGCACAAAAACACAAGGTGAGTATAGTAGCAAGTCCTAGTTGCAATCTCGAAACACCCAATACGAGGACAATATGCGACCGGTCTAAACTATGTGGCATGTTCACCAATGCCAGGAGCATGCCGGACAAGATGGGTGAACTAGAGATACTGTTGTACGAGGAGGATTTGGATTTTGTGGGAATTTCAGAGACCTGGTTCAACAGCTCTTATGATTGGCTGGCAAACATTCAAGGGTATACCCTATACCGCAAGGATAGAGAGGGTAAAAAAGGGGGAGGGGTATGCCTATATATCAAGAATATTGTACAAGTGAATGTGAGAGATGACATCACTGAGGGAGCTAGAGAGGAGGTGGAATCCTTATGGGTAGAGCTCCAAAGGGATGAAGCTAAGGGGAAAATAATACTGGGAGTATGCTATAGGCCCCCTAACCTGAGGGAGGATGTGGAGACGGATCTCCTATCACAAATTGGATTAGCAGCAAGGATGGGAAGTGTTATCATTATTGGGGGATTTTAATTATCCAGACATAGACTGGGCGGAGGGAACCGCGCATTCATTTAAGGCTCGCAAGTTCCTTAATGTCTTGCAGGACAATTTTATGGGTCAGATGGTAGACGCACCAAGTAGAAATAAAACATTACTGGATCTACTGATTACCAACAATACAGACCTGATCACGGATGTGGAAATACGGGGCAATTTAGGTAACAGCGATCACAGGTCAATTTGTTTCAGTATAAATCACACAAATAGGAAACATAAAGGGAATACAAAGACACTGAATTTCAAAAGAGCCAACTTCCCTAAACTACAAACCTTGCTAAAAGGCATAAATTGGGATAAAATATTAGAAACAAAGAATACGGAGGAGAGATGGGTTTGCTTTAAGAGCATATTAAATAAGGGCATTAGCCAATGTATCCTATTGGGTAATAAATTTAAAAGAGCGAACAAAAGTCCTGGATGGCTTAACTCCAATGTAAAAATGCATATAAAAGCAAAGGAGAAGGCCTTCAAAAAATACAAGGTTGAGTGATCATCCTCAGCATTCAAACTTTATAAAGAATGCAACAGGAAATGTAAGGGTGCAATTAGGACAGCTAAGATAGAACATGAAAGACACATAGCGGAGGAGAGCAAAAAAAATCCCAAGAAATTCTTTAAGTATGTAAACAGTAAAAAAGAGAGGACAGACCATATTGGCCCCATAAAGAATGAGGACGGACATCTGGTTACAAAGGATGGGGAGATGGCGAAGGTATTGAATTTATTCTTCTCCTCAGTCTTCACGTGTGAATCGGCGGGCTTCAGTAACCAAAACTGCAGTGTATATCCTCATGACACAACACAGGAAGCACCTCCATGGTTAACAGAGGACGGAATTAAAATTAGACTTGAGAAACTTAACATTAATAAATCACCGGGACCAGATGGCTTACATCCGAGGGTACTTAGGGAACTCAGTCAAGTGATTGCCAGACCCTTGTTCCTAATTTTTACAGATAGTCTACTGACTGGAATGGTACCAGCTGATTGGAGAAAAGCCAATGTAGCACCAATCTTTAAAAAGGGCCCAAAATACATCCCTGGGAATTACAGACCAGTTAGCCTAACATCAATAGTATGTAAACTCTTGGAGGGGATGATAAGGGACTATATATAAGATTTTAGTAATACAAACAGTATCATTAGCAGTAATCAGCATGGATTCATGAAGAATCGTCCTTGCCAAACCAATCTATTAACCTTCTATGAGGAGGTGAGTTGCCATCTAGATAAAGGAAGGCCCGTAGACGTGGTGTATCTGGATTTTGCAAAAGCATTTGACACAGTTCCCTATAAACGTTTACTGTACAAGATAAGGTCCGTTGGCATGGACCATAGGGTGAGTACATGGATTGAAAACTGGCTACAAGGGTGAGTTCAGAGGGTGGTGATAAATGGGGAGTACTCGGAATGGTCAGAGGTGGGTAGTGGGGGTTCCCCAGGGTTCTGTGCTGGGACCAATCCTATTTAATTTGTTCATAAACGATCTGAAGGATGGGATAAACAGTTCAATCTCTGTATTTGCAGACGATACTAAGCTAAGCAGGGCAATAACTTCTCCGCAGGACGTGGAAACCTTGCAAAAAGACCTGAACAAATTAATGGGGTGGGCGACTACATGGCAAATGAGGTTCAATGTAGAAAAATGTAAAATAATGCATTTGGGTGGCAAAAATATGAATGCAATCTATACACTGGGGGAAGAACCTCTGGGGGAATCTAGGATGGAAAAGGACCTGGGGGTCCTAGTAGATGATAGGCTCAGCAATGGCAGGCAATGCCAAGCTGCTGCTAACAAAGCAAACAGAATATTGGCATGCATTAAAAGGGGGATCAACTCCAGAGATAAAACGATAATTCTCCCGCTCTACAAGACTCTGGTGCGGCCGCACCTAGAGTATGCGGTCCAGTTCTGGGCACCAGTCCTCAGGAAGGATTTACTGGAAATGGAGTGAGTACAAAGAAGGGCAACAAAGCTAATAAAGGGTCTGGAGGATCTTAGTTATGAGGAAAGGTTGCGAGCACTGAACTTATTCTCTCTGGAGAAGAGACGCATTGAGAGGGGATATGATTTCAATTTACAAATACCGGACTGGTGACCCCACAATAGGGATAAAACTTTTTCGCAGAAGAGAGTTTAACAAGACTCGTGGCCACTCATTAAAATTAGAAGAAAAGAGGTTTAACCTTAAACTACGTAGAGGGTTCTTTACTGTAAGAGCGGCAAGGATGTGGAATTCCCTTCCACAGGCGGTGGTCTCAGCGGGGAGCATTGATAGCTTCAAGAAACTATTAGATAAGCACCTGAATGACCACAGCATACAGGGATATACAATGCAATACTGACACATAATCACACACATAGGTTGGACTTGATGGACTTGTGTCTTTTTTCAACCTCACCTACTATGTAACTATGTAACTATGTACTGAGCTGTATGTGTGCTGTACTGTATTTTCTGATCTGTAAAGAAATAATGCATTTTTTCTGCAGACCAACTAATCGGCTGACCCACTAATCGATTATGAAAATACCGTAGTTAACAACTATTTTCATAATCAATTATATACGATTAAGTCAATTAGTTGTTTCAGCCCTACTTTAAACTCTGTGTTTCTTACTACTGACCTCTGAACCATGCTTTATTTTCCACTGACCCCTGAACTCTTCAAACCTTTCATCCCTTTTAATGGGATCTTGCTGAGTTATTGCCTTAAAAAAGGAAGCATGCTGCACACTGGTAATTTTTGATCTCTTCCATATTGTTCAGGTAGATCTCTGCATCTCCAGTGTTGCCTGTCTCTGCTCTACAACACATTATTTGGGGTACTGTGTCTGATAACACAAACCACCTTATTGGCTGAGGTTAACATACTGAACACCAACCACTAAAAATGGCACTAATAGTTTTTTGAATCATTGTAAAAAATCTTCATTAATTCAGTTCCAGTTTCATTGGGTAAGTAATATTTCCTAAACAACTAAACCTTTTACACCTACATTTTCAACATGCACCTATCCAGGAGCAAGATGATATTTGTATTTTTGTTTGGTTGGTTGGAAAAACTGCAAAGTAGTTTTTCTTAGCTGGTTCTTTTCTTTAAAGAATGCACAATAGGTATTAGGTCACAATAGTTATTTTATTTCGATGTAAGATCATTGAAATAAACAAATATTACCAAAAAAATCACATTACAAAAGAATTTGACGTCTAGTTAGATTAAATATTGACATGTTTCCAAAGACCTTGCTACATACTGTATTGTATTAGAAGTATTATATATTGAATATAAAACCATCATGTTGCTAAAAATTATTTTCAAGTACTCTTGGATTAAAACCGCTACAAAAGACATTTAAAACAAAGTAAAAGTGAGTGAGAAATGTATTTTACGACACTCTGTCCAAATGAGTGTAAAATCCATCTAAAAAAAGAATTCTATATTATCTTCACTAAGAAACAGCACCAAGGATTTTAGTTTTTTTTTTTTTGACACATGGATGAATAAAAGGTTTTCTGAATAATAATTATTACCATAATTTTTTCCGCAACATAGCAGTTATTTTGAAAATGTGACAGAGTAAATTATATTGACTGACAATTAAGCTGTGTAATCTTCTCAAATATTGGAAAGGACCATCATTTAACATTAGTTAACACATGCAGATTACTTGGGCCCCAGGGTCCTGAATTAACAGTAATCTTGTATGCTTTACATGATGAAGTATGCTGGCATATTAAAGCAAATAAAATTATTTGAAAGCCAATCTGCACCATATTACACTATCAATTAACCATTGTCTATTTAGCATGTTCTGTATTGACCCATCTAGCTTTTGTTTTCTATGTATATTCTCAAAAAATAAACTTGATTTGTATCAGTAGTACAGTACTCTCACACAGATCAATGTGTTTTCCTAATTCAAAGGAAAAATTCCAGTTGATATCATGTAAATCAAATGAAACTGCAAGGAAATAAGAAATGCATTATACATCAAACATTCTATTGTAATCTGCAATTTGATGCTAACCCTTGTTACAGAGCTAGTGACATAAATTTCTCTCTTTAAAAAATGGTTGTAAAGTCTCAAGGTATTTTTACATTTTACATTACTACCTAATGCATTCTATACACTAAGGTAAAAGCCTTCTGCATACAGCTCCCCCTCCCCCCAGGCCCCCCTTTTACTTTACCTGAGCCTGATCTCAATCCAGCACTGTGCACAAGAGCAGAGGCTCCCTCCGCTCTTTCCCTCCTCATTGGCTTGGAATCCATTGGCTGTCAATAACAGCCAGTGACAAGGGAACAAGGAGTGTCTATGGACACACAGAGCTGGCTCAGGAACAAGCCCACAGGAGTGCCCCCATAGCAAAAGGCTTGCTCTAGTGGGCACTCAGCGGGAGGGAAGAGCCAGGAGTGCCGTCAGGAGACCCAAAAAAAGGAGGAACAGGGTAAAACCAATAACATGGCATGATCAGAAATTCGGCCAGCAAAAGACCGCTGAGAGCTTTTGGTTGGAAAATGCGACCATGTGTATGCTCCATCGGACTTTTGCTGGCCGAATTTCTGCCAGCAAAAGATTGAGAGCATGTTCTCATTTTTTCAGACGGAAAAAGTTTCTCTCGGAAATTCTGTTCGTGTGTATGCAATTCCAACGCGCAAAAAAACATGCATGCTCAGAATCAAGTACGAGACGAAGCCGCTCAGTCTGGTAAAACGATCTTTCGTAATGGAGATGGCACATTCGTCACACTGCAAATTTTTAAATCTTTCAATGCAGCGCATTCTCTTCTTCTTTATAATGCTAGAAGAATGAAGGTGTTTTGCTGCTCATATTCACACAGATTTCTCACAAACTTATTTCTTTATTTTTTTCTCGTGATCTCATGAATAATCTTTTTTTTTTTTAAAGCCAGATCTCCATAATAATGTTTTTTTTTTTTATATAGTAATTTTTTTTTTAATCAAGATCCCCTGTTGTATTTTTTTTAAATTATTTTATAGTCATCTCCATAGTTTTTTTTTTTTGTATGTTACATTTCCACAACACCATTATTATCTTGTATTTGTAAATTTCAAGGAGGTTGCTTGATGTTGGTGTCCCTTGTTAATTTGTGTTTTGCTGCTCATATTCACACAGATTTCTCACAAACGCATCCTGTTGTAGTACCACAGACTGGGTACATACACGTCTTCTGCTGCTGCTCCTGATCTCAGAGACTTCTGGACCTTCTGAAGATCCTTCCTATGCGTGCTCGAGTTACCAATTTTCTTATCCACAAACTCGATGTCTGCGTCGGGGACCCGAGTCTTCACAAATTCCAGTAGTTTCTCCAGCGATGCCTTCCTTGCTGGTTTGTTGTGATATAAGGGGTTTTTCACCTCCCACAAATTGTGCATATCCCTGTATCTGTCTATGAATTCGCAGAGGAAGTCTGGGTCTTTAAATTGTTTCATTTTTGCTGCAAGACCAAACAAAAGACAAAAACACTAATATCAGGCTAAACTCTCTTAATCTTATCCCAATATAGGCCTCAATCTAGAATCAATATAGGCCACTCATGTCCCAAGTTAAAATGTTACCTTAGTTTTTACGATCGTCGCTTCTATTCCTCCGCACACAGAATGTAGGTACGACACACGCGTGTTAGCTTTATATACACTGCGCATGCGTAAAACTTTGCCCTGCGTCGCCCGCCCTTGACGTTCTTTCCCAGAATATTCCCCGCCCCGTCTCTTTCGTCGCAGTGGGAGAGGAAAATGGCAGAGACACAGCAGGTGCTTAATAGCAGTAACGAGGAGGAAAGACCGAAGGAGGAGATTTAAGGCCTCAAATATGTCCTTTGAAGAGATGGTGGACATATTGAAGAGGGCCGACTATGATGGGAAGTATGGACCGTACCTAAACCCAAATGTGAGAAAGGCCAAGATCATGACTAAAGCTGTGAAGAGTCTGGGCCGGAATTTTGGGGTACAACGATCCAAGAAGCAATTGAGGAAACGCTGGTCGGACCTCAAATTACGGGAGCAGGATCAGTATAGAAGGATGAAGAAAGTGTTTCTAAAAAGTAAGTAGTTGTCGTGTGTTCCTATTCTTATTATTACTTGCATGCTGCTCCATGTGCTTTTCTTTACTGTTGTACAGTTTAAAATGGCTACTTTCATGTTCGTGGGCACAGTAATCGGTCGTAGTAAACATCGTTCTTTTGCCAACTAAATACAATGTTTTTGCCAGATACAGGGTTAACTAAATTTGGTCATGATAATTTGTATAAAAAGAAGTTTAGGACATTGTTGTCTAGATATGTTTGAAAGTAGAATGAATTGCAAACTTGATTCAGTGTAATGTAAGGAGAGGACACTCAGCAGCTGTTTACACATCTGGACTCAGGAGCACTAGTGTGGGACACAAGAACAAACTTTTTAGGGTGTCCCACACAGGTGCTCCAGTGGATACTTGGGGTGTGTACATGTGTGAAACTTGTCCAAAAAAGGTAAGTATTCCAGCTTTGGTAAGGGAAAAAATCATGTCTTCAGTTTTGAACTCTGCCAAAACAGACAATTATACCCCACTTCCAAGCAATGTTTCATATTCCTATTTCTGGCCTCAAATATCGGTGTGCTAAGTATACCTTTTGTTTTATTCTCATAGGGGAGAAAAGACTCGGGACATCAGAGGACACCAGGGACCCCCCACCTCCTGAAGAAGGGGAACAGAGGTCACAACCTGAAGATGTGAAAGAAAGAGCGGTGGTGTAGATGGTAGATTGTAGAGTGTCTGACACCACAGATTCAGGTAATAGATGTACGCCTGCATATTTTTAATACATGGTGTGTATTTTTTATTTTAGGTGATGTGCAGTTTGTGGAAAAACAATCACATCATTTCACCAGTGACAGTGCCCAAAGGCTAATCCAGGACATAATGTTTTGTAGTCTGGATTTAGACTTTATAAAGCAAAAAACAAATGGGATAGAACAAAAACTGAAGAACATGATTGATGTACTAGGAAGAATATAAATACCCAAAAAAATGGCACCATTTTTGATATTTGCGGACACATTTTTTACACATTTTTAAAGCCAAATTTTGAAGATGCACACAGTGTGTCAACATGTGCTATCTGCCATCAGGGGATATCAATGTACGCTTTTTGTGCCTGCAACCCCTTCCTCAAAACTCAAGTAGGTGAGAGGAAGGGGTTGCACCCACAAAACACGTCCATTGATCCCCCATAATGGGAGATAGTACATGTTGACTTTAGCCATGAGATCAGGAGGGAAATCCCCAGTTTGACTCCCAATTTGTGTGCATCTTCAAAATTTGGCTTTTACAGGGGTGACTTCACCCCATCTGATGAAGGCAATATCAACACATTTTGGACACTATAATGTCTGATATTGCCTTCAATTTTTCAATGTTGAACTTTGTAAGTTCCAGAGTTGTGTATGTTATGTTTCGAAACATGCCTGTTTATGTACCCTTAAAAAAAAAACCTCAAAATTTATGAAACCAAGAATTTGGGTTTTTTAAAAAAAATATGTTTTACAACGCACATGTGCATGTGCACGGAGTAAAAGGTTTTATACTCAATAATGTGTGGCTTCTTCTTTCAATGATCAATACCAGTTGTTGCGTTAAATTTTTGTTTTTACAGTGACAATGGGTGTTATTTAATAATGGAAAAACCACTTGAAACTACAAGTGCACTAGGAGAACCTAGGAGACATCAAAAATAAACCCAAGCAGTAAATGAAAATCAAGATTTTACCTGATAAAAAAGAAAATTTATTACAAATTTGCTGGCAAAGCAATGGCCCCCCTACCCGTAAAATATCCTACTTATTTTTCTCACACTTCACAGGCGCTTTGGGGGGGCAAGCCAGGACAGCCAGCTTCCAGGGCCGTCATTGTTTCCAGTCCAGCCTCAGGCCCAACTGAGGCAACATAATTAGAATTATTGCGTTTCAAAAAGTTATGCAGGATGCAGCAACATAAAATTATGTGATTTAGTTTGTACTCCGCCATATTTATGGCTGTTTGAAATAGGCGGAACCAGCTGGCTAGTATCCCAAACGCATTCTCCATGACTCTTCTGGCTCTGGCCAGCTGGTAATTAAAAACCCTTATCTCCGGGGTGAGGGTCCTCTGGGGGAATGGCCTCATCACATGGTCACCCAGACCGAATGCCTCATCTGCGACAAAGACAAATGGCAGTCCTTCCACGTTCTCAATCCCAAGCCACCACTTTTGAGATGTTGATAGAACTTGGTCCGGGAAAACACTCCACCATCCGAAATCCGGCCATTCCTCCCCACGTCCACATACAGAAACTAATATGTCGCCGACACCACCGCCATCAACACAATACTATTAAACCCATTGTAATTATAATAGTATGACCCCGAATGGGGTGGTGGGATGATGTGGACATGCTTCCCATCCATTGCCCCTCCGCAGTTAGGAAAGTCCCACCTCTGGGCAAATTGGGAAGCCACAGTCTACCATTCCTTTGGCGTTGAAGGAAACTGTGGAGTCAAACAAGAAACAAAAATTTGTCATTTTGCACATAAACATTGCAAGCAGATTAGACACAAACATTCTTGGCCAACATCAGTATAACATTTACCGTATTTATCGGCGTATAACACGCGCCGGCGTATAACACGCACCCAAGTTTAGGAGAGAATTTTAAGGAAAAAAAACGTTTAGGAGGGAAGTTTAAGGAAAAAAAACTTACATTAAAATGCCCATCAATGCAGACTTATCTGTCCATCTGCAGCCTTTTCAGTGTCAGTGCAGCCTTGCCCCAGTGCAGTCTTGTCAGTGCAGCCTTGTCAGTGCAGCTTTGTCAGTGCAGCCTTGTCAGTGCAGCCTTGTCAGTGCAGCTTTGCCCCAGTGCAGCCTTGCCCCAGTGCAGCCTTGCCCCAGTGCAGCTTTGGCAGTGCAGGTTTGCCCGTGCAGCTTTGCCCCAGTCCAGCCATTTCAGTGCAGCTTTGTGATTAGATTTAAATATGGCACTGAGACTGCAGGGATACTTCGGAGCCGAGATACACATACCCGAGTGTTCTCTGCTTTTTTCGGCGCCGCTCACAGTCACGCCCAGTCCCGCCCTATGATGGACATAACACAGGTCCAGGGGCGGGACTGGGCGTGACGACGGCGGCGCCGAAAAAAGCCGAGAACACTCGGGTATGTGTATCTTGGCTCCGAAGTATCCCTGCAGTCTCGGCGCCATATTTAAATCTACCCACGGCTGTGTATGTCAGCGGCGACCGCGGCAATTGCCGAGATCGCTCAGATAAAACACGAAATCGGCGGGGATCGGCCTATAACACGCACCCACGATTTTCCCCTGATTTTCAGGGGAAAAAAGTGCGTGTTATATGCCGATAAATACGGTATTTTGAGGAGTATTTAAAGGCAAAAATATAAGGTCCACTTATCAGATTCCTCACCCCCTCTGATGGCCCCTTGGAAATATTTGGTGGGGGTTTGTTTTGAACAGGTAACCCTCTCCACTTCATTGAGTAAATAAAATAAATAATGTGTGTTACTTTGGCCAGCCCCTCATTACTTACACTATTGGCAGCCCACTGGACAAGTAAAGAAGTGTCATAATACAAAAATATAAATACACACTGTACAAATTGAAGCACATTTTTACATTCTGCAATTACCTATCAAGATAATAGGAGAACAAAACTTTAAACAGTACCATTTGAAAGTATTCAGGCAGGCCCTTGCACTACATGCTTTGGTGAATTCATCCATAAATATGAACACAAAAGAGGTAGGTATAGTGTGTATGGGTTTGGCAAAGTCAGCAGATAGAGGATTGTTATCAGCTGACTTAGCGGTTGGGGTGGAGGGAGGGTTCCAAATGAGTTTGGGCCCCCCAAAAAATCCTCTTGCACTATACAAGCATACGTGTTGTAAGTCACCGCATTCATGGCGGTTGGAATTTGGTGTGACCCAGTGTATGCAAGACAAGCTTGAGCGGAATTCTGTCGGAGAAACCATCATAGCTTTTTCCGACGAGAATTCCAATCGTGTGTACGCGGCATAAGAGATAAAGTCATCCCTGCCGAACATTTATATACTGATACCTTCATTCCTAAATGGAAGGAATTATGTATAGCTCATGGTGTGGAGCTTATGCAATTAAATGCAGATAAAGAAAAACTGCAACTAATAAATCTAAAAACTGAGATAGAACAAAGCAGTACGAATTTAGACCCACATAAAGAAGAAGTGGAATACAAAAAAATCTTAAATGACAAAACAGTCCAAATTTAAAAGAGACCTCCTGGACTGGGAAAAAGATGAGATCTTTTATCTTTCTTTACAGAAGGGTAGGAATAGGTCTAAGAGGCAGATCCCATTTTCCTCGATCTGAAACATATATGGCTATAAGTGACTTTGACAGTGATGGGTCTGTCCGGTCAGTCACTTTTTTTAGAACAAGATCGGGACAGTTCACTGTCCCTGGTAAGGACCTCTCAGGAAAAGACAGGTATTCTGCGACAACAGAAAAGAACACAAAAAGGAGGTAGAAAGAGAAAAAGGAAGAGAAAGAGAAAATACGGAGCAAAAATACAGGACAAGGAGCCAATGCAGGAGAATGTAATAGGTGGAACCTTTCTGGGAAGTATGGATAATAGAGTAGTGAACTTGTCATCTTTCCCTTTAAAAGAATCCCACATACAAATTCTCAGTAAAGGACACTTTTTCACCAAAGCAAATATGGAAGTGTTTACAGTTTTTAAAGATATAAATCTTTTCCTACGTAAGGTTTTGTTTTGGTTTTTGCATGAGCAGAGGAACAGTAGCCCTGCAGCTTCCGAAACTCTTCAGGAGGATGAGGGACCATCTGATGTTGACTCGCAGATAGATGATGATACTATGATCCTTAGACATGTTAATCTAAAAATAAAATCTAAAAAGATGTTACCCCTTTAAAAAAATAAGCTTATTGGTCAATTTTTTGACCTTGTAAGCAATGACCTGAAGAAACTGAACTGGTATGAATTCAATCAAAACAATCTGAATAAACAAGAGAGGGTGTACTTAAAGTGATTGTAAGGGTATTTTTTTTTTCTAACCACTTACCCACTGGGCACTTAAAACCCCTTCCTAACCAGACCAATTTTCAGCTTTCGGTTCTCTCACATTTTGAATGACAATTACTCAGTCATGCAACACTGTACCCATATGAAATTTTTGTCCTTTTTTCCCACAAATAGAGCTTTCTTCTGGTGGTATTTAATCACCACTGGGTTTTTTCTTTTTTTTGCGCTATAAATAAAAAAAAATTGAAAATTCTGTTAAATTCTTCGTTTCTGTTATAAAATTTGGAAAATTAGTAATTTTTCTTCATAAATTTTGGCCAAAATTTATACTGCTAAATATTTTCGGTAAAAATAACCCAAATTGGTGTATATTATTTGGTCTTTGTGAAAGTTATAGAGTCCACAAGCTATGGTGCCAATCTCTGAAAAATGATCACACATGAAGTACTGACGGCCTATCTAATTTCTTGAGAACATGCCAGGAAAGTACAAATACCCTCAAATGACCCCTTTTTGGAAAGTTGACATTCCAAGGTCTTTAGAAAGGGGCATGGTAAGTTTTTTGAAGTTATCATTTTTTTCCCACAATTCTTTCCCACAGTTCTTGGAGCACAATTTACACATCTAATTTCCTGACTACCTCTTACACTTTTGAAGGCCCTGGAGAACCAGGACAATGGAAACGCCCTAAAAATGACCCAATTTTGGAAAGTGAACAACCCAACGTATAATCTATGAGGCATAACGAGTCTTTTGAACATATCATTTTTTTCTACAAATTTTTGGAATATGTGGAAAGAAAATGAAAACGCATTTTTTTAACACAAAGTTGTCAATTTATACAATATTTCTAACACATAGCATGTACATAGCAAAAGTGACACCTCAAAATAGATTCTCCTACTCCTCCTGAGTACGGCGATACCACATGTGGGAGACTTCCGCAGCCTGGCCACATACAGGGGCCGAGTACGGCTGGGTATGGCTGAGCACGGCTGGGTATGGCTGAGCATGGCTGGATATCGCTGAGTATGGCTGAGCATGGCTGGGTATAGCTCAGTTTGGCTGAGTACGGCTGGGTAAGGCTGAGTATGGCTGGGTACGGCTGAGTATGGCTGGGTATCGTCGAGTATGGCTGGGTATCGCCGAGTATGGCTGAGCATGACTGGGTACAGCTCGGTATGGCTGAGTATGGCTGGGTACAGCTGAGTATGGCTGGGTACGGCTTAGTACGGCTGGGTATGGCTGGGTACGTCTGAGTATGGCTGGGTACGGCTGGGTATGGCTGAGTATGGCTGGGGGTTGATGGGATGGCTGAGCATGGATGGATGGATGAGTATTGCTGAGTATGGATGGCTGAGCATGGATGGGTGGATAAGTATGACAGAAGGATGGCTGAGCATGGATGGATGAGTATGGATGGATGAGTATGAATGGCAGGATGGCTGAGCGTGGATGGCGGGATTGCTGAGCGTGGATTGCGGGATGGCTGAGCATGGATGGCTGAGCGTGGATGGCGGGATGGCTGAGCATGGATGGCGGGATGGCTGAGCATGGATGGTGGGATGGATGAGTGTGGATGGTGGGATGGATGAGTGTGGATGGCGGGATGGATGAGCGTGGATGGCAGGATGGATGAGCGTGGATGGCGGGTTGGCTGAGTGTGGATGGCGGGGTGGCTGAGGGTGGATGGTGAGATGGATGAGCGTGGATGGCGGGATGGCTGAGCGTGGATGGCGAGATGGCTGAGCGTAGATGGCGGGATGGATGAGCATGGACGGCGGTATGGCTGAGCGTTGATGGCGGGATGGATGAGCGTGGATGGCTGAGCATGGATGGCAGGATGGCTGAGTGTGGATGGCGGGATGGCTGAGCATGGATGGCGGGATGGCTGAGCATGGATGGCGGGATGGCTGAGTGTGGTTGGCGGGATGGCTGAGCGTGGATGGTGGGATGGCTGAGCGTGGATAGCGGGATGGATGTGCGTGGATGGATAAGCGTGGATGGCGGGATGGATGAGCGTGGATGGCGGGATGGATGAGCATGGATGGCGGGATGGCTGAGTGTGGATGGCAGGATGGCTGAGTGTGGATGGTGGGATGGCTGAATGTGGATGGTGGGATGGATGAGCATGGATGGCGGGATGGATGAGTGTGGATGGCTTAAACAGAGGGATGGATAGATGAGTGCTGGATTTGTCACTGAGCAGCGCTGTGGGCACTACACATACAGCCCAGAGTGCTGCTGCATCCGATCTCTCCCCTCTCCACTCACACTGTACAGAGAGGGGAGAGAGAAACCGGATATCACGCCAGTTTATTTACATGTGATCGCTCCGTCATTTGATGGAGTGATCCCGTCGTAAATGGCCACTGTCAGCAGCCATTTACCGTGATCCGTGATGCGCCGGGTCCAGAGGGTGCTCCCGTGTGCGCACCCCAGGAGGTGTGCGGGAGTGCGATTCTGGGAGGACATCATAGTACACCCTCCCAGAGTTATCGAACCACCCTGTAGCCGTCATTTGGCTATGGGCCGGTTGTTAAGTGGTTAAATAACACACATATCATACTTACCGCCTCTGTCCAGCTCATTTTGCAGTGGTGGTAAGTGCATTTTGCAGTGAACCTGCTCTCCTGGGGTCCCCCGGCGGCTCTTGCGGCTGCTCCCCGCATCAGATAACCCCCTGGGAGAAGCACTCTCCTGGGGGGTTACCTTGCAGGCGTGCTCCCGAGTCCAGCATTCGGTGTCCATAAAGGCCGAATGCAGGACCGGCCCTGCCCCGCGGCGCCCACATCATTGGATTTAATTGACAGCAGCGGGAACCAATGGCTGCGCTGCTATCAATCTATCCAATCAAAAGCTGGGAGCCCATGGAGAGAGAGACATGTCCCGACCGACTGAATGAAGGGGTCCAGGTAAGTAAAATGGGGGGCTAGGGGGCTAGTGACTGCCAGGTGTTTTTTCCCTTAATGCATAGGATGCATTAAGAGGAAAAAACAGGAACCTTTACAACCCCTTTTATGAACCTAAAAATGCAAAGGGAATAGTTATCAAAAAGAGTGACAAGGGGGGTAATGTGGTTTTGATGAGTGAGAAGAATTGTATTAAAAAGAGAAAGACAAAAGACAACTAGGTAATCCAGACATCTATCTGAGACTTTCAAGTTCCCCCTTCCCTAATGTGGTTATGGAATTGAACTACAAGCTGACCTTAGCACAGGAAGAAGGTCTGATCACTAAAAAGGAACTAAATCACCTACAGTTCTTTATATTATCCCCAAACTCCATAAAGATCGAATGAATGCCCCAGGAAGACCTATAGTTTCCGCAATCAATGGTCCCCTTAAAAGGGCGTCCAATATGTCAACGTTTTTTTAAAGACAATGGTTCCCGCCCTTGAGTCATATGTAAGCGATACCAAGGATGTTCTCAATAAACTGAATGATATTGATATTGATGATGAATGGTTCCTCGTCGGCTCTGACATGGCATCATTGTATACATCAATACCTCATCTTTGGAGACAAAAAGCTGTAGAATATTATCTACAAAAATTCTATCCAGAGATGGCCCACGAAAATTAATTTGTATTGGATATATCCTCCATAACAACTACTTTGAATTTAATGATGTTTACTACCAACAGGTGTTGGGTACCTCTATGGGGGCCCCTTGGGCACCCTCATAAGCGTGCCTGCACCTAGGTATGGGGGAGGAGTCAGAGGTATACACATTGGGGTCCTATGAGGGGTCTGTGAAGGCATGGATTTGTTACATTGATGATATCCTGGTGGTCTGGAAGGGAACCGAGACGGAATTGCATGAATTTATTCATAGCTTAATGAAAACACACGCAATATCAGACTTACGTATGGTTTTATACTGGTCTCTATTCCCTTCCTTGACCTCAGGATCACTAACAAGAGTGGCTCTTTGGTTACTTCGACTTTTCCTAAGCCGACGGCGGCTAACACTTTACTTCGGGCAGACAGTTATCATCCCAGTTCTCTAGTGAGGGGCATCCCTATGGGACAGTGTTTCAGTATTCGGGGAAACTGTACAAGTGATGAGGAATTTAAAAAGAAGGCCCATGTTATGTATGCCAGGTTCAGAGAGAGAGGTTACAGCCACAAAGTCCTTAAAGCAGCAAAGAAAAGAGCAATGGGCCTGGAGAGATCCTCTTTAATAGAGGAACGAAGCTCCCCTTCACCGTCCCTGTTGGGTCATGCCACCCAATGTGAACCAGTGAGATTTATCACCCAGTTTGGTTTGCAGTGGTCTGTGGTGAGGGAGATCCTTGAGAGGCATTGGTCCACTCTATCCCGTTGTCCCACTCTGTCCGCCAGAGTGGGGGAATACCCACATATGACCACACGGAGGGCTCCAAATCTATCTGACATGCTCACTCAATCAGAATATATCAGGTCATCTGATGATTCCTGGTTAACGTCCTTTCCAAGATCTAGGGGGATGTTTCCATGTGGGCATTGTTAGATTTGTTGTTTTGTTGAATGCACAGAGGTGTTCACCCATGCTGACAATACTAAAATCTATAAGATTAAAAGCCTTATCAACTGTGCCACCACAAAAGTGATTTATAGCTTACAATGTCCTTGTAACAAGATTTATATAGGGAAGACAAAGCGCCAGTTGCGGGTCTGCATTGGTAAACATCTCGGGGATATTAAACATAAGGAGCCGAAAAGTCCTTTGGCTCAACATTTTCTTCTACACCACCAGTCCAAATCAGATGAACTGAGAGTCAAGGGAATATATGCCCTACAACTTAGTAAAAGAAGGGGTGACTTTGAATGTCCTTTTTCAAAAAGAAAAATTCTGGATATATAAATTAAATGTCATGATTCCGCACGGACTCAACAGAGAATTAAACTTACAAGTGTTTTTAGACTAATAATAATAAACAATTTTGTGTAAATATATATATATCCTTATTTAAAATATTTTTGTTTTACTGTGTTTCCTGGTTTTGGTATCTTTATTTGGTTTATGTGGTTTGTGTCTGCATATATTTTTATGTACCACACACAAATCTTTGCCTTTGTGTGGGTTTCATAAGCCCAATCCATGTTTTTTATCATTTATTGCTTACCATTTTTCTTTAATTTATCTACGTTTTCTTTTTTCTTTTTTCTGCAGTGTGAGCGAGCTATCATGAATGGAGATGCTGCCTTTATTATGATTCCCCTTTTTTTCGGGGGTTAATACTACCTATGACACACTTCCTGTCTGGGCAAAACACATGGTTGATTTGATTTCCTCGTACATTAATTGAAGCTGAGACAAAAAATGTGTGTATATATACTTGTCACAGCCAGGGGGCGCTAGTCCTGAAGAAGCAGGGGGTTCCCCAGTGAAATGCGTTCACGTCGCTCCTCTGAGCGTTAGACAGAGCGTTTCCAAGTTTCAAACTGATACCACCTTGCGCTGGTCCGTGGCGTGGCCTGCCAGCCATCCCAACAATATTCCTCCACTCTCCACACACCATGAGTGAACTGTTTCTGGAGGTATGTGACTGGCAATCAAGCCATGAGGAGAGAGCACGGGCGCTCTGATTAGCTGTTATAGCTGTGCTAGAGCTGCCCTTACAACCTTCTGCTGACAGTGAGTTACATATTTATGTAGTATTCTTGATCATTGAATTACTGCATCCATTCCAGTCTGATCATCACATAGAAGCAAGGTTTGAAACAAGAGAATCTAGATGCCGCACACTGGATAAAGTTGAAAATTCTTCTTTATTGTAAAAATAGGATCATCAAAGATACAGGACAATCAGGCAGATGGTACAGACACAGTTGAGTAAGCACTCAAACTAGAGTGCGAAACGCGTCAGCTGTGTCTGTACCATCTGCCTGATTGTCCTGTATCTTTGATGATCCTATTTTTACAATAAAGAAGAATTTTCAACTTTATCCAGTGTGCGGCATCCAGATTCTCTTGTTTCAAACCTTGCTTCAATTTGCATTTAGCCAGCACCTGGGACTCCCCTCCTCTGAGGGATCTACTTAACACACACCTGGGAGCAAGTCTACCTGAGCGGTGAATCACCTTCCCTGATCATCACATAGCCATCTGGGAACTATCATCCATCTTTTTGCCTTCCCAGGAACATTGATAGGCTATAGTAGTTTTGGCTGGTCTATGGTCATTTATAATTCAGTGGATGCCATAGTATCTGCGGACATGCAGGTGTTCACTTATCTCTTTTGCCTTCCCCTTACCCCCAGGACTGTTCCATATTAGTGGTATCCCTTATAGCCATGGATTGGTGCTTTTTTGGGGATTTTTTCCTCATTTTTCATTTTTGTTGATGTCTCTTGTATTTTTACTAGTAGGACTGCCTGGCTGGTGGTACAGCCATCCTAACTGGCACTCATTTATAGTGCTTTGATGTTATATATGTTTGCTTGGGTGCTGTCTTATGCTTTGTTTCATGTTTTTTTGTGTGTTTGTCCTTGGTCCCAGACTATGTTGTCTACATGATGTTAGGTGCAGGATTTCTGTTTATTTTATTTTTTTGGTATTTGGTCATACTCTTTTTCAATAAATCAATAAATTAATATATATTATACAAATTAATAGTATTATTTCCCTTGGCTCTTTCTATGTGGAACTTAGCACTGTGCCCTCTCTTTGGTATAGTGCATTTTTTTCATATGCTTCCATTTAACCACCGAGTCCCACTCAATTCGAGTGTGTGGATAATTACCTAGTGGTACCTATGTGTACCCTTATTTAGTTGGTTCCCTACTTTTTTTTTTGTAAAACCATTACACAGTGCAGGTAAGTATGACATGTTTGTTATTTAAAAAAAATAAAATGTGAGCCTTTACAATTTCTTTGACAGAAAAAACATTCTATTGTTGGTGCATGTACTGTAAGATACAATCAATCAAATTGAGAGATTTTGTTCTGACAAAATTTTGCAGACAGCAAAATAGATAAGTTCAAGACAATACCAATTTCACCAAAATCACCTTGCTTATCATGATCAGCGATCTGTTTAGCTTCTAAACTTGAGATTAGAGGACCCTAACAGATACAATAATTCTCCACCTTAAGAAGTAAGCTATTAACATGCAGGTAAAAAATCATAAAGGGGCTGATTTACTAAAGGGTAAATGCTGTTCACTTAGCAAAGTAAATATTCACTGAACTTAGTAAATAGGTGAAGCTACATCCACATTACTCAACCAAGTGCTAGAAAAAAAATCATTTTTTTTTTACTCTGACACATAATTGAGTATTCAAAGTGAACACCGATTCACCTTATTTTAAATGACATCCATATTTCAAAGTGAACAGCCTAACCCCAAGCTCTTGGAAAAGGCATTAGTTACTGTGAGTAATACCATGAATGTACACTGCAAGATTTGTTACTTTTATTTTTATTATAAATTTTTCAAATATTATATATCAATCTATTTGTAAAGTGACAACAGTTTATAGGAACATGTACACAAACACTGCCAGATCACGATGAAGAAGCAGGAAAGCAATGATGGTGGCTTCCAGCTGGTGATTACTGTCATTTGACTTTGATCACCTGATAAAGCAGTGTTGACTGAACACCAATTTGTCATGAAAAATATGTCTTCCCTCTCTCTTTTTTTTGCGGGTACAGCTAAAGATTAGAAAAGTAAACCTACAATGATTCTGGTCAGCAATGCATTAAATTACTCTGATCATAGAGAAGTCATAAAGAAGGCTTCTTCATCCTCCATCAGACACTACTAATCGAGTGCAAATAGCTGAAACTTATAGCAACCAAATCAATTTTATCTTCCACAGATATAGCTAGCTGGAATGGTAACAGTTGCTATGGATTACAACCCTATTCATATCATTATTGAACTTTGCTCTGTTGCCTTTTTATAGAATTCTACAGGGAAATGATACACATTTTCCACGCCATTAGTAGTATTCATAATCTTTCTTTTCCTCAATCAAGGTTCCTTCAAAAGTCTACAGACTATATTGATTGATCTTTCACTTTTCTCACTGTGTTCAGTAAGCAGCAGGGCAGCCCCTTGACATGGCACTCGGAAGTAAGTGGGGAATGCTGTAGTAGTAGTGCCCACTATAGTGATTCCCAGCTTCCAGGTATGGTATATGCATAGTTATGGCGCGTACACACGATCTGAATTTCTGACAACAAATGTTCGATGTGAGCTTGTTGTTGGAAGTTCCGACCGTGTGTAGGCTCCATCGAATATTTCCAGTCGGAATTTCCAACAACAGATATTTGAGAGCTGGATCTCAAATTTTCCAACAACAAAATCCGTTGTCGTAAATTCCGAGCATGTGTAGACAATTCCGAAGCAACAAATTCCATGCATGCTCTGAATCAAGTACGAGACAGAAGCGCTTGGTCTGGTAAAACTAGCATTCATAATGGACATAGCACATTCGTCACGCTGCACATTTTTTAATTTTTTAATGCAGCGCATTCTCTTCTTCTTTAGAATGCTTGAATAATTAAGTTATTTTGCTGCTGATATTCATACAGAGTTCTTACAAACTGATTTCTTTATTATTTCTTGTGATCTCCTGAATAATCTTTATTTTTTTTTATTCGCCAGATCTCCAGAATAATGTTTCTATTTTTTTTTATAGTAATTTCCTTTTTTTAAATTTTTTTAACAAGATCTCCTGATTTTTTTGTAATTTTTTTTTATAGTGATATCCATAATATTTTTTTTGTTTTGTGTGTCAAGTTACCACAACACCATTATTATCTTATATTTTTTAACCTCAAGGAGATTGGTTGGTGTTGGTGTCCCTTGTTAATTTGACATTGTCTTTTTGAAATGTACCTTCCTACTCACAAACAAACTGTCCTTTTTGAACTAAAACACATAGCCAAGTATTTGTGAAAAAAATAGACATTTATTAGGGGTCATAACAAAATAAAGAGGAAGGCAATGCTGGATAAACTGTTGAAATTGGCTAAGCCTTTGTACCCCAGGGCAGACATCAATTATTTGACAGGCAAAATTGGTAGCCTGAGGAGTCCATTTAAAAGGGAGCACAATACGGTCCAGGACTCTGAGAGACTGGGAGCAGCAGCAGATGACATGTATGTACTGAGGCTGTAGTCTTACAACAACCTGCGTCTTTTGCCAGACCAGACCAAACCCAGGCCATCACTCTCTTGTCTTCCTTTCATGCTTCCTTCCAGGCTGTGGTTGTGGTGTTGGAGTTGTGGCAGGAGGTGGAGGAGGAGTATGGTCCAACTCACATATGTGACTTTTTTTGTGAGTTCGCCCATCGCCCCCTTATTTAGGGCCCTATACATGACTTCAAATGAGGCGTTGGCCCACCTCCATTTCCTGCAATTTTCTGGCTGCCATGCAGGCATAGGCCTCTTGAATATTGGGGTGGTTATGAGGGCCACAGTAGCCTGCCGAATCAAAGAAAGCGCAGACTCTTCCACGTTACTCCCCTTCCTGGGCCTTTTTGTTGGAAGGTGGAGGGGAGGAACCTGCGATTCGGTCAGGCTACTGGACACAGCCACCTCCTGGCTGCCACTTTCCACAGCCACCTCCTGGCTGTCACTTTCCACGGCCTCCTCCTGGCTAAGACTTTCCACGCCCTCCTCCTGGCTGAGACTTTCCTGTGTATGAAAATGGGACATAGTTTTAGGTTTTTGATCATCAATCACACACAATTTTGAGCTCATGACTGTTGCAACTTGAATGTTAACAAATAGAAAAGACTATACTTCTGACCCCAGCATTTGTCATTCTTGTCCAAATAATTTTTGGATACTACTGTCTATTGATACGTAAACCACTTTGTTAATTCTGAAATTAGTGATCAATAATAACATCTAGTTAACATCATTAATTTTTGGCAATAAATATGTTGAACAATGCTATACCTGGCTCAAGCTGGGCTCCTCCACATTTCCTGGGTGGAAGGCCCAGGTTGGACTTCTGAAGCCTCATCTGAGGTGGAAGGAAGAGTGGAAGGAAGGGTTGAGAGTGATGGCCTGATTTCAGTCTGGTCTGACAAAAATTGCAGTCTGTAGTAGTACCACAGCCTGGGGACATAAACGTCATCTGCTGCTGCTCCTGATCTCATGGAATCTTGGACCTTCTTGCGCTCCCTATTATATGTGCTCCTCAGGCCATCAATTTTGCACTTCAAATAGGGAATGGTTGCCGTGGGAATCACCGGCTTCACCAATTCCAGCAATTGATCCAGCGCTGCCTTCCTCTTTATTTTATTATTATAAAAAGGGTGTTTCACCTGCCACAGACAGGGCAGCTCCCTGTACTTATCAATGAAGCTAGGGAGGAAGTCATGATCATTGAATCTATCCATTTCTTCTGCAAGACACAACACAAGACAAACCCTAATGTCAGGCTAAACTCTCCTAATCTTGTCTCAATATAGGCCTCTATCAGGAACCATGAATCAGACCGAGACAGAAATATAGTTAAATCACACTTATTTAATAATATTAAGGTAAACAGAGTAAGCGTAGTCAAAACAAGCCAGAGTTCAGTAACCGGATCGGGTAGTCAGCCAAGCAAATGTCAGAGAGCCAGAGATAAACGTAGTAGTACAGCAAGCAGGATCAGGAGCCAGAAGGAACTTCAGCCGAGCAAGTCTTCAACAGGAACACAGGAGAAAGTCTCTGATGTTGACAAAGGCGAAGGCAGAGATCGAGTGAGCTGAACGACTTTAAGTAGGCAGGACTGAAGAGCAGAATCAACAACAGCTGGGTAACTGTGGAGAGAGATGGGAGCTGGCAATTAGCCGACAGCTGAGCATCCAGCTCAGAGAAGGAAGAGCTGAGCCCAGCCCTGACAGTACCCCCTCCTCAACGACCCCTCCCCCTCGGAGGACCACCAGGCTTGAGGGGAAAAAGTCTATGGAAATCACGGAGGACAGGGGCATGTACGTCCGAGGATGAGACCCAAGAGCGTTCCTCCAGACCGTACCCCTTCCAATGCACCAGGTACTGTATGTGCCCATGGAACCTACAGGAGTCAACAATAGATTGTAATTCATACTCCTCATGGTTCTCAACCTGTATAGGGTGAGGACGTGGCACCGAGGTGGTAAAGCGATTGCAGACCAAAGGTTTCAATAAGGAGACATGAAACACATTTGAGATGCGCATACTAGGAGGAAGGTCCAAGGTGTAAGCCACTGGGTTAATCCTGCGAAGGATACGGAAAGGCCCAATAAACCGAGGTGCGAACTTCAAAGAAGGAACACGAAGTCGGAGGTTGTGAGACCTTTGATGACGCCCTGGGGGAGGGGCGAAACCCGTCAAGTCACATCCGGCCTTTACACAACCAAGTGACGTTTTTTCCTTCCCGGCTCCGTGGAACGCACGCTACCAGCGGCGATCGCGGGAGCATCTGACATGCCTGATTGCAACCAAGGAGAGCGTGAGTAGCGGCTTGCAACGCAAGTGGTTTTTATACTCCGCAGCACTTCACCAGAGATCGAGTGAGCTTTTCTTTCTTTGTTTTGGGTGGCCAATCGCAAGTCCATGGCTTTACTGTTTTGAAACACCAGCCATTTCATCCATGTATCCACTTTAGAGGCACCTCTTGCTCAACAATATAGAGACAGACTGACATTATAGATTGAAGAGCCGCTGTGTCATTGCAAGGCTGTCTGTCCAAGATTCCTGTGACTAGCTGTTGCTAATCATTTTGGGACTATTTGCTATTTGTAATATCTCCACTCTGTGAGAAGATGTTATCTCTACTTTAAACAGTTTATTGGCATCTGGTAGCATTTATTTTATAGTTTGTTTTTTCATTTTTCAATAATTGGGTAGCACCAATGGTTTTTATATTTATTTATCTCTATATAATTTGCATTCAATGTATGTATTTTTGATGATCAGTAGTTGTGTTTGGATTGCACCTATCACTCAGTATTTGTGGCACAGTAGTTGTTTAATAGTTGCGAATTACTTATTTCTGACTACATGTGCTATGTAGTCCACTATTTACTTATTTCTGACTGCATGTGCTATGTAGGCCACTATTTATGATCCACACACTTTATATATTTATCAATAATCATTTTTGCATTTATTGTTAGCACGCAGCACTTTATATTTAAGTCACGTCTATCAGCGCTGTAATCGTTTCATTCTCAATACTAGGAGGAAGGTCCAAGGTGTAAGCCACTGGGTTAATCCTGCGAAGGATACGGAAAGGCCCAATAAACCGAGGTGCGAACTTCAAAGAAGGAACACAAAGTCGGAGGTTGCGAGACAACAGCCAGACTCTGTCCCCAACTTGGTAGGAAGGTGCAGGCAGGCGTCTTCGGTCAGCATGGAGTTTGTACCTATCGTTACCATGTTGCAAAGCCTCCTAAACTTGTGCCCAAGTGGAATGAAGACCACGGAGATACTCCTCTAATGCAGGAATACTCTGCGGAACAAATGAGTCAGGCAACATGGAAGGTTGGAAACCATCATTCGCCATAAACAGGGACAATCGGGAAGCAGGATTCAAGGCACTGTTGTGAGCAAACTCTGCCCATGGTAATAGGTCTGACCAGTTGTTATGATGGTCAGAAATATAGCAACGTAAGAATTGCTCCAAGGACTGATTGGCTCGTTCTGTGGCCCCATTAGACTGCGGGTGATACGCAGAGGATCGGGTAGTCAGCCAAGCAAATGTCAGGAGCCAGAGATAAAAGTAGTAGTACAGCAAGCAGGATCAAGAGCCAGAAGGAACGTCAGCCGAGCAAGTTTTCAACAGGAATGCAGGAGAAAGTCTCTGTGATGTTGACAAAGGCAAAGGCAGAGATCAAGTGAGCTGGACAACTTTATGTAGGCAGGACTGACAAGCAGAATCAATGAGCGGCCAGCTCAGAGAAGGAAGGGCTGAGCCCAGCCCTGACAGCCTCAATTTATAGGCAGTATAGGCCACTGATGCCCCAAGTTAAAACTGTACCTTCGCTAGCACGATCGGCACTTACGCTACTCCGTCCTCCGCTCACAGATCGTAAGTACAACGCACACGTGTTACACTTTACATACGCTGCGCATCCGCCCGCCCCTGACCTTCTTTCTAGTATAATTCCTGCCCCTTCTCTTTCGGCGCAGTGGGAGAACACATGGTGGAGAGGCAACAGGTGCATGCAGAGGAGAGCAGCACCGTCGAAAACCCAGAGCCACAAACGTCACGATCCAGGAGATTTAAGGCATCAAATATGTCCTTTGGTGAGGTGGTGGAGATGGTGGACATCTTGAAGAGGGCTGACTATGACGAGAAATATGGACCGTACAGCAACCCAAATGTGAGAAAGGCCAAAATCATGACTAAAGTTGTGAAAAGTCTTCAGAAGAATTTTGTGGTACGGCGATCCAAGGATCAACTGAGGAAACGATGGTCAGACCTCAAATTGAGGGAGCAGGACCAGTACAGAAGAATCAAGAGAGTGCTGCAAAAAAGTAAGTATTTTGTCGTGTGTTCCAATTATTATTATTACTTTTGTGCTGCTCCATGTGCTTTTCTTTACTGTTGTACAGTTTAAAATGGCGTTTAAAATGGCAAGTTTCAGGTTCGTGGGCATAGTAATCGTTCCTAGTAAACATCGTTCGTTCGCTTACTAATACAATGTTTTTTACAGGTGCAGGTTAACTACATTTGTTCAGGCCTATTTGTATTAAAATAAGTTTGTCTAGATGTCTAGAATGAAATGCAAACTTGATTCCGTGTAAGGAGAGGACACTCAGCAGCTGTTTACACATCTGGACGCAGTAGCACTAGTGTAGGACACAAGAACACCCTTTTTAGGGTGTCCCACACAGGTGCTCCAGTGGATACTAGGGGTGTCTCCATGTGGGAAACTTTACCAAAAAATGTAAGTATTCCAGCTTGAAGAAAGGGATAAAAGAATGTCTTCAGCGTGGAACTCTGCCAAAACAGACAATTGTACGACACTTCAAGCAATGTTTCATATTCCTATTTCTTGCCTCAAATATCTGTGTGCTAAGTATACCTTTTTTTTATTCACATAGGGGAGAAGAGACTCGGGACATCAGAAGACATCAGGGACCCCCAACCTCCTAAAGAAGGGGAAGTCACCACACTACAACCTGAGGATATGGAGGGAGGAGAGGTTCATGACGTGGTTGAAATAGTGAACACAGCAAGTGAGTGTCTGAGACCACTGCATCAGCTAATAGATGTATGCCTGCATATTTATAATACATGGTGTGTTTTTTTATTTTAGGTGATGTGGATGTTGTGGAAGAAGAAACTCATTTCACAAGTGCAAGTGCACACGTCCTCATCGGGGAGATCGTGGTGTGCAATCATGATTTAGAAAAAATAAAGGAAAACATCAATGATGTTCAACAAAAAATGTAGAACATCACTGATGTTTTAGGCAGAATCTAAAACACACAAAAATTGTACCGTTTTGTCGAAGACTTTTTTTATTTTAATTCAAGTTTTAAAGTATTTTAAAAGCCAAATTTTGAAGATGCACACAATGTGTCAATGTTATCTGCCATCACGGGATATCAAGGTACGTGTTTTGGGGGTGCAACCCCTTCCTCGCAACTAAAGTAGATGAGAGGAAGGGGTTGCACCCGCGAAACACGTCCATTGATCCCCCATGATGGGAGCTAGCACATGTTGACATTAGACATGGGATCAGGAGGCAAATCCACATTTTGACTCCCAATTTGTGTGCATCTTCAAAATTTGGCTTTTACCGGGGTGACATCACCACATCTGATGAAGGAAATATCAACACAGTTTTGACATACTAATGTCTGATATTGCTTTCACTTTTTCAAAGTTCATGAGTTGTGTATGTTATGGTTTGAAACATGCCTGTTTAAAAAAATTGATATTTCTAATATCAAACATAAAAAAAAAGATGTTGGTTTGTTCAAAAACCCTTTTCTAATGCACATGCGAATGTGGTTTGAGTAAAATGTTTTATACTCAACAATGTGTGGCTTCTTCTTTCAGTGTTCAATACCAGTTTTTGGAGTAAGTTGGCGTTATTTACTAAAGGCAAATCCACTTTGCACTACAAGTGCACTTTCAGTGCATTTGCAGTGCACTTGTAGTGCAAAGTGGATTTGCTTTTAGTAAATAACCCACACAGTGCTCTAAAACTGGCCCCAATCAGGCCATTTTAGGCACTCAAAACAATTGATTCATGGTGCTGAAAAGGATGATTATTTTTAACATTAATGCATTACATACATTAACAAGAAAAACAATGTGTGTGTGTAGCAGACCCACAACAGAATAGTTAGCTGAAGAGATTGTCACCTCATGTATCAAATATATTACGTTGGCACTATTTAAGAAAATGGCCAAAACGAAAAGCCCATTGGAGAACCTAGGAGACAGATAAAAGAAAAACAAGCAGTAAATCAAATTAAATATTATTTCAGTTTAAAATAAAAATGTATTTTAAAAATGTTTCTCAAACATTTGCTGGCATATCAATGACCCCCCTACCCGCAAAGTACTCCAGATATTTTTTTCTAACTTCATGGGCACTTTGGGGGGGCAAGCAAGGATGGCCAGCTTCAAGTGCCATCAGGGTTGGTTGATCTGGAAAGCTGGCCTCAGGCCCAACTGAGGCCACATAGTTAGTAGTATTTTTCCTTAGAAAATTGTGCATAATGCAGCAGGCATGGACTATATGGTTGAGTTTATATTGACCATGTGGATTGGCATCAGGAATAGGTGGAACCGGCTGGCCATTATGCCAAAAGCATTCTCCACCACTCTTCTGGCTCTGGCCAGCCAATAGTTAAAAACCCTCTGGTCCGGGGTGAGGGTCCTCATGGGAAATGGCCTCATCAGATGTTCTCCTAGCCCAAACGCTTCATCAGTGACAAATACGAACGGAAGACAGCGTCCCACAGGTGGCAAGCCCAACCTACCATTCTGGAGCCATCTGTAAAACTCTGTCTGGGCGATGATTCCACCATCTGACATCTGGCCATTCTTCCCCACGTCCACACAGGGAAACTCATATGTCGCCGACACCACCGCCAACATCAGTATACTACTAAACCCATTGTAATTTTAATAGTATGACCCCGAGCTGGGGGGTGGGATGATGTGGACGTGTTTCCCATCGATTGCCCCTCCGCAGTTGGGAAAGTCCCACCGCTGGGCAAAGTGGGATGCCACAGTCTGCCATTCCTGTGGGGTTGAAGGAAACTGTGGAGTCAAACAAGAAAAAAAATAGTACTTTTGCACATAAACATTGCAAGCAGATTAGACACAAACATTCTTCACACTACAATGGAGCTGACAAAATACATTGTTAAGTGACTAGGCTAGGTGTGTATGGGCCCAGGATACCATCCTGGGGAGGTTAGTGAAGGCAAATTTGCATGAAGGACAAAAAAGGAGCATTAAAAGCTTCTAGCATGCATGAGGACAAAGAGGAAATTCACAGCATATTACAATTATGGTAATTAGGGAATGATGATATAAATCAAATAGATTAGCAAACATTAAATACATAGAATGTGATGTTAAAGGAGAAAACTTACCTTAATATAGTCCTTCTGCAGGACCTGAATGATGGCAGAACAGGTCTCTGGAATAATGATCCCCAGAGCCTTGGTGGAGATGCCTGTCAAGAACTTGATGTCCTGCAGACTTCTCCCCATCGCCAAGTACCGCAAGGTGGCGACTAGCCTTTGTTCCGGAGTGATGGCTTGCCACATGCAGGTGTCCTGCTTGTTAATATAGTGGGACAGCAAATCCAACAGACGGTGAAAACGGGGTTTGTCATCCAGAGATAATTCCTGAAATCATCAGGATTATTCTCCTGGATCTCTCGCAACAAAGGCATGTGTGAGAATTGGTCACGCTGGAGCAACCAATTCTTGGTCAATGAACTCCTCCTCCCCCTGTTCATGGACTGGGCTTGGGTCAAAGTAAGAACCCCAACACTAAGCCCCTGCATAGCACGAACGTTGTTAAGTGACTAGGCTATGTGTGTATGGGCTCAGGATAGGATGCTGGGGAGGTTAGTGAAGGCAAATATGCATGAAGGACAAAAAAGGAGCATTAAAACCTTTATGATGAGTATGTAAATGCAACATGGCTTCAAAATGGTCGGCTGGTCAGAACGAACTAAGAGAACAGAACGCACTGAAAATCAGAAAGGCCTGAGAAGAGCGAGCTGAAAATCAGAAACGAGCAGACAAGAACGCACTGAAAAACAGATAGGAACTGACTACATTCCCTGAAAAACAGATACGAACCCACAAGCACAAACTGAAGAGCAGTAACGATCTGAAAAGCACGAGGCTGAAAAGCGTGAATCGTCTCTCACTAAACTTCTACTAACACAAGATTAGCAGAAGGAGCCCAAAGGGTGGCGCACTGGCTATTGAACTTCCTTTTTCTAGTCCCATCCCGCAGCACATTCTTGCCGATCGGAATTTCCGAAAACATTTGTGCAACCGGGTGTATGCAAGATAAGTTTCAGCCAACATCCGTCGGAAATAAATCCACGGTTTGGTTGTCGGAAATTCCGATCGTCTGTATGCGGCATTACAATTGACCAATATCACCATGTGAAAATATCTATACCCAGAATTCATCTTTAAAACCTTTACAGGATTTATATTTCCTATTGTTCCGAAGACCTCTGCTACCTATTCAAAGTACAGATTCACTTTAAAGGGAAACCATAATGGTTTGGGCAGTGTTATCATTTGTTTAGGTTTATAGGATTCCGAGAACACGGAGTTATCTAAAAAGACAGTACAGCAGTAGTTCCCTACCTGCAGGTTTGCTCTACAGTATCTGATTGAAACCTCAGACAAAGCTATTGGGACAAGTCATTGTTATGATGTGTAAATTACTTCTCATCTTATTTTTTATTTAAAGGGAATAGGAGAAAATTTCGAAATATTCAATATTTCAACTGTATTTGACTAAAATAGAATGAGAAGTGAAGAGAAAAGAGAAGAGAAAATAGAACGAGAAGTGAAGAGAAAATAGAAGAGAAAATAGAACGAGAAGTGAAGAGAAAATAGAACGAGAAGTGAAGAGAAAAGAGAAGAGAAGAGAAGAGAAGAGAAGAGAAGAGAAGAGAAGAGAAGAGAAGAGAAGAGAAGAGAAGAGAAGAGAAGAGAAGAGAAGAGAAGAGAAGAGACATGTGCATGATGAAAAAAAAAATTTTGGTTTAGATCCGTTAATCTATTTATTTAGTTTTGTGAAATTCAGTTGATTCTTTGAATTTGTTTTTCGGAATTAGTTTCCTTTATCATTCCAAATTTTCTTTGATTTTCCCAATTTTTTCTTTTTGATTTGAGACGATCGAACTGAAAAATGTTGAATTGGCCGAACCAAAAATATCAAACTTTTCGATTCAAATGCAGCTGCCAAAACTGTTTCCTACATAAATAACATTTACAATTGAGGCAAAAAAGTTCTATATTTCTTTCTACAGAGATTATTCTTGTTACTCACAGTCTAATAGGAAAAAAAGTTGCGCTAATAAAAATGTGGTGAAAATTGAAAAGTTTAGTGCCACAAATAATAGTGATAATAATAAATATTAATGTTAAAATGCAAAAATCAAAATCAAAACAATTGTAATCAAACAAACGTGCGGACATAGGAAAATTCTGTTAGAAAATTATCCATACAATAAATGCACAGAAGGGTGAAGTTAAATGTATAATGATTAATACATAAGAAAGTCCATATAGTGAAAAACAAATCCCAGAGTGATAAGTAGTGTAGATTCACGTTAAAGTGACAAGTGCATTGATGGGACCTCCACCTCAGAGAAACACTGCCGCTTACCGGAAAGCGATGGTCCCTTATTACAGGGGACCACGCTGAGCAGATGGCTGTAACCCCAGCCCGGGATCTCACAGGCAGGCACTGGATACCACAGCATCAGTGGGGATCATCACCATTAGGGATGATAAACAGAAAAAGTGTAGCGCTAAGTCAACAAGGCACCCTAAAACTGATAGGTTCAAGAGGCCTATGCCTTAAAAATAATGTACACATATAAATGTTTCACATCTAAAAACTCAGAATGAAAACGAAAGTGATTAAAATGAACAGTCAGTGGGTTGGAAGTGAATGGGTCACTACCCAAAAGTGAAGTGAGGAGCACCTTCACCAACATACAACTTAAAAGTCCTTAAAGATAATATTATGCAGTCACTCAGAAAAGTCCCACATCGCTATATTGGATACTGCATATATAGGCCAACTTTATATGTCACACCACAGTGTCTTCATAAACATGCAGTGCACTCAGATGTTACAGATGGGGGCTTACCGGAGGGTTTGAACCCAAAACAGCGTATACTGTGAGGGTCAAACCAGCTTTTATTGCACCCTGGCAATAGTGAGAAGACCTTGGCAGCCTGAAGATATTGAGAAGGGCTATTCTGAAGGCATATCTTCTCCAAACATAGTAATGGATCTCTCCACGTGAGGTTCATATAGGGTACAAAAGGGACTACATAGTGTGATACCGTAGACACAGTGTTTATATACTCATGTAGAACACTCCGCTTGCGTTCCACAGGTGGTTAACATAAAGGACCCGGATCTTAGCTCATCTCGCGATGTGACGCTGTGACGTCACGGCGCGAACGCGGAATTGGTTATGTATATCTACCGCTTGCGTTCCACTGGTGGTTAGCCAAAAGATTACAGTGAAACAGCAGGTTGAAGATAGCTTCACTATGGATGGCTTGTTCATGAATGAAGAACCGGAAGCAAGTATTTCCTCCCATAACATGCACACTATAAGGGCGGCACAATGATTTTATGAGTGACCTAGTATGGCCCAGTCATGTGTTAAAATTGTATAACTCAAGGGAAGCAGAAGTTTTATGTATGTGAACCCATGTGTGTTAATAAATAGAAAGAATTCAATGAGCTGGATTCACATGAGTGTGCCCATTTCTTACATATGTAACCTCTATAATTAACAAAAGGTAATAACCGGTCTTGTCCATACGAAAATAAATACATAATTGTGCAACATAGAAATAGAAAATAAAAATAACATATAAGAATAAACAATTGAGAATAAACATTGTATCCCTTACGATTCATCTAAAAAGGCATTAACGTCTATCTCTACGTTGAGCCCTGACGGGGCAAAAGTCTGCAGCTCATATGCCCAAAACATTTCGAGGCGGGATACTCCCCGTGTTTTAGCACCCCCTCTCCAGGGTGGTGTATATTTGTCGATAATGACAAACTGAGAACCCTCAGGATTCCCACCATGGAATTCCTTGTAATGTCTAGGGACCGTGTGTTTGGGGTCTCTGCTTTTAATTAGGGCGATGTGTTCCCCCACCCTAATCGAAAATGTCCTAGTAGTGCGGCCTATATATTGTTTAAGGCAGGGGCAAGTGATGAGATACACTACAAATCTCGTGCTGCATGTGCAAAATGGTTTTATCGTGTATCTCTTTCCCGTCACTGTGGAGGTAAACTCGGAAACTTTGCGTGTTCTAACGGCATTATGCTGGCATACCGTACATTTCCTACATGGAAAAAAGCCTGTCCAGTCATGGAAGAAAGAGGGACGGGTGGGGGGGTTTATAATGTTAGGGGCTATCCGTCCTTTTAAGGAAGGTACACCCCTAAAAATAACATTAGCTTCTTCTGGGATAAGTGGGCCCAGAATACTGTCTTGCTTTAGGACTCCCCAATGTTTCCTCATGATGTTTTTAATTTGTCTGTGCTGTGTTGAAAAAGTGGTTAACAGGGCCCACCTAAACTTCCCGTCAGGTTCTCTCTTGGGTTTGACTTCTAGTAAGGATTTCCTGTCCATGCTGATAGCTTTTTGAATTTCTAGGTCTAGGCCATCGGTACCGTAACCCTTATCTTCGAACCTCGATTTTAAAATCTTGGCCTGTTCGAGAAATACCTCCATTTCAGTGCAATTCCGTCGGAGTCTCAAAAACTGGCTCCGAGGGACCGCGTTTAACCATGAGACATGATGACAGCTGTCGACAGGAATGAACCCGTTGCGGTCTGTGGGTTTAAAATAGGTACTGAATCTGAATTCCTTGTTAATAATCTCTATCTGTAAGTCTAAAAAGTGGATTTTGGTTTTGCTAGCTTCATAAGATAAGGATATACCCCTGTCGTTAGCGTTCAAACACACGAAGAACTCATCAAGTGTCTCCATGGTACCATTCCATAGGAGAAGGATGTCGTCTATGTACCGGGTCCACAACACCAGAGAACTGGTTTCGCGGACATAGACGACATCCTCCTCCCACTTGGCCATGAACAGGTTCGCGAGACTAGGCGCGAATTTCGCCCCCATGGCGACTCCCCTTTGTTGGAGGTAAAAATTATGGTTAAACCAAAAGTAGTTGTGTTTTGCCGCGAATTCTAGTAATTCAACAAGATACTCGCATTGAAAAGAAGCCAAAGAGTGTTCCTGAGATAGAAAGTATTTCACGGCATCAATGCCCTTGTCGTGTGGTATGCACGTGTACAATGATGCCACGTCGGCCGTGGCCATGATGTAGCCCTCCTGCAAAGGGATGTTCTCAAGGAGTCTAATTGTAGAGCTGGTATCTTTCAGATATGAAGGTGTTCTCTTTACTAGAGGCTGTAGGAAAAAATCTATATATTTGCCTACTCTGGCAGTAATGGAATTTATGCCACTTACAATTGGCCTACCGGGGGGACAAACTGAATCCTTATGGATTTTTGGCAGATAGTATATAGTGGGGATTCGAGGCGCTGTGGGAATCAAAAAATCTCTCTCTCTTTTGTTCAGGATCTTTGATTCATAGCCTTTTAAAACAAGCTGTTGTAATTTTTGTTTATAGTTGTGTGTAGGATTGTTAGGTAACAACTGATAAGTCCCTGGTTCATTCAAAATGCGATGCATTTCTGCTTCGTATTGGCTTTTATCCAAAATCACTATTCCCCCCCCCTTTGTCTGCTGGGCGGACCACCAAATCTTTACGCGCACACAAAGATTCCAAACCCCCTCTTAGCAGTGGAGGATGGTGAGTGCGTTTAATTGGTAATCTAGCTAAATCATGTAGGACAAGGTCCCTAAAGATTTTTACAGCCGGCGCTGTAGGGACTGGGGGGGAAAAGAGGGAGGGGTTCGATAAGCCGGAATGAACGCTTCCTGATGTGGCTGCCGGATAATCAGTACGGACCGGATTAGATACCAAATACCTCTGTATATTGACCTTACGGATGTATTTGTGAACATCCATGAACGTATGGAACTTGTCAAGTTTTTTAGGGGGGGCATATTTGAGACCCTTGTCTAATAAAGATAGTTCTGCTTCCGTGAGGGTTTGAGAGCTTAAGTTATAGACACCTTGGCCTTTTATAGTCTTTGTCTTTTTTCTTCTTTGTACTCTCCTCCCCCCTCTCTGATCTGGGCCTCGTTTTCTCGAGTGTGGAGCCTCGCGAAAAAACTGATTCCCATGTGTGTAGGGGTTATGTATATATGAGGATTGGTCATAATCATCTCTCCTACGTTCAGGGCTATAGATCTCCCTGAGAGGTCAGAACCTATTATGGGTGCGTATAGGGGAGGGGTAATGGTGATAAGGTTCCTCTCTCTGCTGAAAATCCTGACCTGGTCTATGGTGTCTGGGGGAAGGATAGTATGAGCCATATTGAGGGCGGGTGTCAGAATGTTGTACCCTGTTGTAGGTGTTACCCCTACCTCCCCTCCTACCTCTCAAGTTGTTTCTACCCCTATGAGGAGTTTGAGGGCTATAATGTTGTACCCGCGGCTGGGATACATGGGATACACCACCACGCTTGGTTCCACCTCTCTGGGGACCACGACCCTGGGAGTGGGCACCCGTGGGCTGGGATTGTGCAGTGGTGGCGTTCAGAGTTGGAAGACCGCCTGTTGAAATTGTGCCATCAGTGGTGTTAGAGGAGACCTCCATAGGTGGGGTGACCTGCAGCAGTTTTTGCCAACCAAAAACTGTATGGTTCTTGTAGTCTCCTACGTCCCTAGAGTATTTCTTTTGTTTCTTTATCTTTTGATCTCGTTCCTCTTTCTCTAAATGTCCCAAAAGGTTAGAGGAAAGGGAATTATACTCCTGAGAATTTTTATGGATTGAAAGTTTATCCCTCAGATCCTTGATTTCTCTGTCAATCGCCTGAAGTCTATTACTTTTCTTAGATATAAGTAACTGTAAAAAATTGATGCCTGCATCATTAAAATATTTAAACCATGTTTCTAAATCAGTTTCCCCCCTGTTGGGGTTGAACTTCCCAACGGAGGCTTCTAGGGACCATTTGCTCTGTAATGTATTGCTGTAAGAAAACCAAATCCCATTGCAGGTGAAGTTCAGTTGTCATTACATTTTTAAGTCTGAGGAACAGTCCTCCAATCTCTGTGTCACTACTTGTTGTTATAAATACCCCCTCGGGATTAACCCTACGTGAGGCTCGGTAGTCAAACACGTCCATAGTGGAATAATTCCACAGAGCAGCGGCAAAAATAATAGTTCTAAATATATTCACCAAATTCACACCAGTAGTAGATTTGCGCTTGCTCTAGATAATCAAGAAGACATAAGCTGCTAACACCGCAACTAGAATAATTGCCCAACAAATAGATAATAAACAGAAAAAGTGTAGCGCTAAGTCAACAAGGCACCCTAAAACTGATAGGTTCAAGAGGCCTATGCCTTAAAAATAATGTACACATATAAATGTTTCACATCTAAAAACTCAGAATGAAAACGAAAGTGATTAAAATGAACAGTCAGTGGGTTGGAAGTGAATGGGTCACTACCCAAAAGTGAAGTGAGGAGCACCTTCACCAACATACAACATAAAAGTCCTTAAAGATGATATTATGCAGTCACTCAGAAAAGTCCAACAAAGGGGAGTCGCCATGGGGGCGAAATTCGCGCCTAGTCTCGCGAACCTGTTCATGGCCAAGTGGGAGGAGGATGTCGTCTATGTCAGCGAAACCAGTTCTCTGGTGTTGTGGACCCGGTACATAGACGACATCCTTCTCCTATGGAATGGTACCATGGAGACACTTGATGAGTTCTTCATGTGTTTGAACGCTAACGACAGGGGTATATCCTTATCTTATGAAGCTAGCAAAACCAAAATCCACTTTTTAGACTTACAGATAGAGATTATTAACAAGGAATTCAGATTCAGTACCTATTTTAAACCCACAGACCGCAACGGGTTCATTCCTGTCGACAGCTGTCATCATGTCTCATGGTTAAACGCGGTCCCTCGGAGCCAGTTTTTGAGACTCCGACGGAATTGCACTGAAATGGAGGTATTTCTCGAACAGGCCAAGATTTTGAAATCGAGGTTCGAAGATAAGGGTTACGGTACCGATGGCCTAGACCTAGAAATTCAAAAAGCTATCAGCATGGACAGGAAATCCTTACTAGAAGTCAAACCCAAGAGAGAACCTGACGGGAAGTTTAGGTGGGCCCTGTTAACCACTTTTTCAACACAGCACAGACAAATTAAAAACATCATGAGGAAACATTGGGGAGTCCTAAAGCAAGACAGTATTCTGGGCCCACTTATCCCAGAAGAAGCTAATGTTATTTTTAGGGGTGTACCTTCCTTAAAAGGACGGATAGCCCCTAACATTATAAACCCCCCCACCCGTCCCTCTTTCTTCCATGACTGGACAGGCTTTTTTCCATGTAGGAAATGTACGGTATGCCAGCATAATGCCGTTAGAACACGCAAAGTTTCCGAGTTTACCTCCACAGTGACGGGAAAGAGATACACGATAAAACCATTTTGCACATGCAGCACGAGATTTGTAGTGTATCTCATCACTTGCCCCTGCCTTAAACAATATATAGGCCGCACTACTAGGACATTTTCGATTAGGGTGGGGGAACACATCGCCCTAATTAAAAGCAGAGACCCCAAACACACGGTCCCTAGACATTACAAGGAATTCCATGGTGGGAATCCTGAGGGTTCTCAGTTTGTCATTATCGACAAATATACACCACCCTGGAGAGGGGGTGCTAAAACACGGGGAGTATCCCGCCTCGAAATGTTTTGGGCATATGAGCTGCAGACTTTTGCCCCGTCAGGGCTCAACGTAGAGATAGACGTTAATGCCTTTTTAGATGAATCGTAAGGGATACAATGTTTATTCTTAATTGTTTATTCTTATATGTTATTTTTATTTTCTATTTCTATGTTGCACAATTATGTATTTATTTTCGTATGGACAAGACCGGTTATTACCTTTTGTTAATTATAGAGGTTACATATGTAAGAAATGGGCACACTCATGTGAATCCAGCTCATTGAATTCTTTCTATTTATTAACACACATGGGTTCACATACATAAAACTTCTGCTTCCCTTGAGTTATACAATTTTAACACATGACTGGGCCATACTAGGTCACTCATAAAATCATTGTGCCGCCCTTATAGTGTGCATGTTATGGGAGGAAATACTTGCTTCCGGTTCTTCATTCATGAACAAGCCATCCATAGTGAAGCTATCTTCAACCTGCTGTTTCACTGTAATCTTTTGGCTAACCACCAGTGGAACGCAAGCGGTAGATATACATAACTAATTCCGCGTTCGCGCCGCGACGTCACAGCGTCACATCGCGAGATGAGCTAAGATCCGGGTTCTTTATGTTAACCACCTGTGGAACGCAAGCGGAGTGTTCTACATGAGTATTTCCGCTCCCGTGCCGTGACGCCACAGCGTCACATCGCGAGACGAGCTGAGATCTCGCTGTTACACAGTGGTGGATACGAACCGATGCGGACTAATGTGCAAATACTCTAATTTTAAGTGTAAGATTTATTTTTAACACTCTATGTTAATGTTAACGTAATATGTTAAAGGTTTTTAACATTCGACACACGTGGATTATTTGGCCTTTGCTCTGAAGGGTGGAACGCACAACACACCCACCAAAACGAGGTCTGGAACGCACGTGGGTCCGCCATCTTGGACAACCCGGAAGTGCCGTTTTTTTTAATTGAACGGGCTGGAGTCACATCAGGATGAACACAGTTCCTATATTAGGGAGTCGGGCTGCAGTGGAGGGTACCCCAGGACGAAGTCTACTCAGACGAAACGCGTCGGGAGGACTCCACTGCCGCCCCTTTTATATACAAGCGCTTTTTTATCTACATCATGTAAGTGTATTTCTTTGACTTTTAATAAACACTGTGTCTACGGTATCACACTATGTAGTCCCTTTTGTACCCTATATGAACCTCACGTGGAGAGATCCATTACTATGTTTGGAGAAGATACGCCTTCAGAATAGCCCTTCTCAATATCTTCAGGCTGCCAAGGTCTTCTCACTATTGCCAGGGTGCAATAAAAGCTGGTTTGACCCTCACAGTATACGCTGTTTTGGGTTCAAACCCTCCGGTAAGCCCCCATCTGTAACATCTGAGTGCACTGCATGTTTATGAAGACACTGTGGTGTGACATATAAAGTTGGCCTATATATGCAGTATCCAATATAGCGATGTGGGACTTTTCTGAGTGACTGCATAATATTATCTTTAAGGACTTTTAAGTTGTATGTTGGTGAAGGTGCTCCTCACTTCACTTTTGGGTAGTGACCCATTCACTTCCAACCCACTGACTGTTCATTTTAATCACTTTCGTTTTCATTCTGAGTTTTTAGATGTGAAACATTTATATGTGTACATTATTTTTAAGGTATAGGCCTCTTGAACCTATCAGTTTTAGGGTGCCTTGTTGACTTAGCGCTACACTTTTTCTGTTTATTATCTATTTGTTGGGCAATTATTCTAGTTGCGGTGTTAGCAGCTTATGTCTTCTTGATTATCTAGAGCAAGCGCAAATCTACTACTGGTGTGAATTTGGTGAATACCATTAGGGATGAGCCAAACACGCCCCGGTTCAGTTCGCACCAGAACCTGCGAACGGACCGAAAGTTCGCACGAACATTAGAACCCCATTGATGTCTATGGGACTCGAACGTTCGAAATCAAAAGTGCTCATTTTAAAGGCCAATTTGCATGGTATTGTCCTAAAAAGGGGTTGGGGACCCGGGTCCTACCCCAGGGGACATGTATCAATGCAAAAAAACTTTTAAAAACGGCCGTTTTTTCGGGAGCAGTGATTTTAATGATGCTTAAAGTAAAAAAAAAAAAGTGAAATATTCCTTTAAATATCGTACCTGGGGGTTGTTTATAGTATGCCTGTAAAGTGGCGCGTGTTTCCCGTGTTTAGAACAGTCCCTGCACCAAATGTCATTTTTAAAGGAAAAAATCTCATTTAAAACTGCTTGCGGGTTTAATGTAATGTCTGGTCCTGGCAATATGGATGAAAATCAGTGAGACAAACACCATGGGTACCTCCCAGTCCATTACCAGGCCCTTTGGGTCTTGTATGGATATTAAGGGGAACCCCACACCCAAACTAAAATAAGGAAAGGTGTGGGGCCACCAGGCCCTATATACTCTGAACAGCAGTATACAGGTGGTGCAAACAAGACAGGGACTGTAGGTTTGTTGTTAAGTAGAATCTGTTTGTCATTTTGAAAGGGTACATTTTTAATGTGTTTAGCTCCAGCCAAAAAATCTTTTTTAAGCTTTTTGGAAAACATAGGGAAGGGTTATCACTCCTGTGACATTTGTTTTGCTGTCTTTCCTCCTCTTTAGAAGATTTCACCTCACTTTTTGTCCCAATGACAAATGCTTTTTGAGAATTTGGGTTTTTTTGTGGAACAAGGATTGGAAAGCATCAGTGGAAAGGAGAAATGTTTTTCCCATATTAACTCTTACAGGAGAGAATTTCCCTTCCTAGGGGTAGATTTCATCTCACTTCCTGTTGTCTCCTTCCGTTTGCAAGTAGGAGTCGTTTGTAAGTTAGATGCTTGAACGTAGGGGCCTGCCCTATATACTCAGCAGAAATTTGGGCCTTAGGTGTTGTTGTGGCCACAACACTGTAAGCCTTCACAGGGCCCTGCTGTGAAATATTAGATCAAGAATTGTAGTTACATGCCCCTGTTGAACAGGGGCAGAAAAATTGGGCCTTTGGTGGTGGTGGTGGTGGTGCTGGTGCCACAACACGGCAACCCCTCACAGACACTCTAGTTGGAACGCAGGAACGAGCCCTGCTGCAAAGTATTGCATCAAAAATTGTAATTACACGCCCCTGTTAAACAGGGACAGAAAAATTGGGCCTTAGGCACTGGTGCTGGTGCTACAACACTGCAACCCCTCACAGACACTCTAGTTGGAACGCAGGAACGAGCCCTGCTGCAAAGTATTGCATCAAAAATTGTAATTACACGCCCCTGTTAAACAGGGGCAGAAAAATTGGGCCTTAGGCGCTGGTGGTGGCGCCCAGAACCAAAAATGTTCTTTTAAGCTATCAGCGTGATGTTTGAGGAGGAAGAGGATAATTACTCAGGGATAGTCACTCAGCATCAGCATAGGCAGTCTTTGAAGGGATCTGAGAATTCAAAAAAAATAATTTGGTTACATCAGCATCAGGTGCTTGGTAGCTGGTGGTGATCCAAGACTGATTCATTTTTATGAAGGTCAGTCGATCGACCGAGTCGGTGGACAGACGCACCCTGTGATCGGTTACCACGCCTCCAGCAGCACTGAATGTGCGTTCCGAAAGAACGCTGGATGCAGGACAGGCCAGTAGCTCAATTGCATACTGTGCAAGTTCTGGCCAGTGATCCATCCTCAAGACCCAGTAACCCAGAGGGTTTTCGGTGGGAAAGGTGTCCGAGTCTGATCTTGCCCCTAGGTATTCCTGCACCATGTAAAACAGACGCTGGCGATGGTTGCTGGAACCGATCATACCTTGGGGCTGCGGACCAAAAAATTGTCTGAACGCATCGGTCAGATGGCCACCTTCTCCACCGCTCCTTCTTTGACTGACCGAAGCCTCAGCAACACGTTGTCCAGAAACAGGAGTTTGTAACCTCCCAGTCTCTGGGAACGCGTTGCACAGACCTTACTGCAAAGCCTCCCGAAGATCTTTCATCCTCTGCTCCCTCTGCGATGGCAAGATAAGGTCCGCAACCTTACCCTTGTAACGTGGATCAAGGAGGGTTGCCAGCCAGCATTGGTCCTTCTCCTTGATACCACGAATACGAGGATCCTTACGCAGGCTTTGCAGGATCAGGGAGGCCATGCAGCGTAGGTTTGCTGAGGCATTCGGTCCAGAGTCCTCTGGGTCACTAAGGACGACGTGGTCCGCAGCCACCTCCTCCCAGCCACGTACAAGTCCATGTGTTTCTTGGGACTGATCCCTTAAAGACTGCTGCTGATGCTGAGTGCCAGGCTCCACCTCCATACTGACACAATCTTCCTCCTCCTCCTCCTCCTCCTCCTCTTCCTGTGTGATCGGCGGGCACGCAGGAACACTGTCTGGATAAAGGGGGCCTTGAGAGCTAAGGAAGTCCTCCTCTTCTTGCCTCTGTTCTGCCTCGAGTGCCCTGTCCATTATTCCACGCAGCGTGTGCTCCAACAGGTGGACAAGGGGGACAGTGTCACTGATGCATGCACTGTCACTGCTCACCATCCTTGTGGCCTCCTCAAATGGTGACAGGACAGTGCATGCATCCCTGATCATGGCCCACTGGCGTGGGGAAAAAAAACCAAGCTCCCTGACCCTGTCCTGGTGCCATAGTCGCACAGGTACTCATTGATGGCCCTCTGCTGCATGTGCAGCCGCTGCAGCATGGCCAACGTTGAGTTCCACCTGGTGGGCATGTCACAGATTAGGCGGTTCTTGGGCAGGTTAAACTCCTTTTGGAGGTCCGTCAGCCGAGCACTGGCATTATATGACCGGTGGAAATGCACACAGACTTTCCTGGCCTGCCTCAGGACATCCTGTAAGCCCGGGTACCTGCTCAAGAACCGCTTCACCACCAAGTTAAGGACGTGAGCCAAACAGGGCACATGGGTCATTTGTCCCTGTCGGAGGGCAGAGAGGAGGTTGGTGCCATTGTCGCAAACCACCATTCCTGCCTTAAGTTGGCGTGGCGTCAACCACCTCTGAACCTGCCCCTGCAGAGCTGACAGAACCTCTGCCCCAGTGTGGCCCCTGTCCCCCAAGCACACCAGCTCAAGCACCGCATGGCATCTTTTGGCCTGCGTACTTGCGTAGCCCCTTGAACGGCTACGGAGCACTGCTGGTTCCGAGGACAAAGCATAGGAAGAGGCCATGGAGGAAGAAGAAGAGGAGGGGGTGGAGGAGAGAGGTGTGTCACAATCATTAGCATTTTGGAGGCGTGGTGGCGGAACAACCTCCAACACTACTGCACCTTGTCCTGCATCCTTCCCAGCTGCCAGCAGAGTCACCTAATGCGCCGTGAAACTTAGGTAACGTCCCTGTCCATGCCTGCTGGACCATGAGTCAGCGGTAATATGCACCTTACCGCTGACCGCCCTGTCCAGCGAGGCATTGACATTGCCTTCCACATGCCGGTAGAGAGCCGGAATCGCCTTCCGTGAGAAAAAATTGTGTTTGGGTACCTGCCACTGAGAAACCGTACATTCCACAAACTCACGGAAGGGGGGAGAGAGTCTACCAACTGAAAAGGCAGCAGTTGAAGTGCTAGCAATTTTGCCAAGCTAGCATTCAACCGCTGGGCATGTGGATGGCTGGGAGCAAACTTCTTTCGGCGGTGCAGCAGCTGGGGCAGGGAAATTTGCCTGGTACAATCTGACGTCGGTGTACCAAAAGCAGATTGCCCACAAGTACTTGGCTGTGACACACCTAATTCTACACCTTCATTCCTCTCAGTGCAGGTCTCAGAGAGGACTAAAGGTCTAGTGGGGTTGGAAATCTCAGCTCATGAGGAGCAAGGAGAGGTCCTCTTTGTTCTTTGGTGTGGGTCTTTTAGATACGCTTGCCAACTAACTGCATGGCAGGTCAACATATGTCTGGTCAAGCATGTGGTACCCAAGCGCTGATACGCTTGAGACATATGTTGCAAATAGCAGCGATGCGATCTGATGCACTCGTCTCAAAAAAGGCCCACACCAAAGAACTTTTTGAATAACGCGCAGAGACTGCAGCGCCCTGCACATGTGGAGCTTTGGGGTGTGATGCAGTCAATGTGCTGCCCTTAGGCTGGCCCCTGGAGGGCATCCTGCCTCGTTGGTGATGTGCCGCCTCCTCCTCCTCTCAGGCACCCACGTTGAGTCAGTGACCTCATCATCCCCTCCCTCCTCATCACTGGAGCAAACCTGGCAGTATGCTGCAGCAGGGGGAGCATGACTGCCAGATTGCTGTCCTTCTTGGGCACCCCCTCTGTCCGTGCTCATTTTACTGCCTTCATCGAGCTCAGTATCATCATCAGAGCCTTCCAAACGCTGGGCATCCTCCTAGAATGTGTACCCAACACTGTGGTCAAACAGTTCGAGGGACTCCTCAGGAGGACATGGTGGGGCTAGGGAAGGAGTCACTGATGACACTGAGCCGAGGGAAGAGGCCGCTGCTTTGCCAGACAAAGTACCCTGGGCATGGGTGAGAGAGGATGAGGACGGCTTGGTCATCCACTCGACCAAGTCTTCCGCATGTTGCGGCTCAACACGGCCAGCTGCCGAAAAAAAGGCCAAGTGTGTCCCACGGCCACGTGCTGATGAGGATGCACCGTCTCCACGACCAGCAAGAGACACAGAGCCTGCTTGCCCTCTCTTATTGGCTTGTGACTGTCTGCCTCTCCTTCTTGGCCTTCCAGACATACTAATGGCCTGTAGCTGCACTAAGCTGGGATATATATATATATATATATATATATATATATATATATATACTGATACTGCAGCTAGCAAAATCAACTGCCTGCCTGTAGTATGAGAACACCACCAGCCTTCTACAGGTAGCTTTAGCTGAACACTGTGCAGAGCTCGCAAAAAACTAACTTGTAGCTTTTTTAGCTGCCTGCGGTAGTGATAGGATCAGGAAAACACCACCAACCTTCTACAGGTAGCTTTAGGTGAATACTGTGCAGAGCTCACAAAAAAATAACTTGTAGTTTTAGCTGAACACTGAGCAGGACACACAGCACTAACTTGTAGTTTTAGCTGAACACTGTGAGCAGGACGCACTGCACTAACTTGTAGCTTTAGATGAACACTGTGCAGAGGTCTCACTACACCAACTTGTAGGTTTAGCTGAACACTGTGAGCAGGACGCACAGCACTAACTTGCCTTTTTAGCTGAACACTGTGAGCAGGACGCACAGCACTAACTTGTAGTTTTAGCTGAACACTGTGAGCAGGACGCACTGCACTAACTTGTAGCTTTAGATGATCACTGTGCAGAGGTCTCACTACACCAACTTGTAGGTTTAGCTGAACACTGTGAGCAGGACGCACAGCACTAACTTGTAGTTTTAGCTAAACACTGTGAGCAGGACGCACAGCACTAACTTATAGTTTTAGCTAAACACTGTGAGCAGGACGCACTGCACTAACTTGTAGCTTGAGATGAACACTGTGCAGAGGTCTCACTACACCAACTTGTAGTTTTAGCTGAACACTGTGAGCAGGACGCACAGCACTAACTTGTAGTTTTAGCTGAACACTGTGAGCAGGATGCACTGCATTAACTTGTAGCTTTAGATGAACACTGTGCAGAGGTCTCACTACACCAACTTGTAGTTTTAGCTAAACACTGTGAGGAGGACGCACAGCACTAACTTATAGTTTTAGCTAAACACTGTGAGCAGGACGCACTGCACTAACTTGTAGCTTGAGATGAACACTGTGCAGAGGTCTCACTACACCAACTTGTAGTTTTAGCTGAACACTGTGAGCAGGACGCACTGCACTAACTTGTAGCTTTAGATGAACACTGTGCAGAGGTCTCACTACACCAACTTGTAGGTTTAGCTGAACACTGTGAGCAGGACGCACAGCACTAACTTGTAGTTTTAGCTGAACACTGTGAGCAGGATGCACAGCACTAACTTATAGTTTTAGCTAAACACTGTGAGCAGGACGCACTGCACTAACGTGTAGCTTGAGATGAACACTGTGCAGAGGTCTCACTACACCAAATTGTAGTTTTAGCTGAACACTGTTAGCAGGACGCACAGCACTAACTTGTAGTTTTAGCTGAACACTGTGAGCAGGACGCACTGCACTAACTTGTAGCTTTAGATGAACACTGTGCAGAGGTCTCACTACACCAACTTGTAGTTTTAGCTGAACACTGTGAGCAGGACGCACAGCACTAACTTATAGTTTTAGCTAAACACTGTGAGCAGGACGCACTGCACTAACTTGTAGCTTGAGATGAACACTGTGCAGAGGTCTCACTACACCAACTTGTAGTTTTAGCTGAACACTGTGAGCAGGACGCACAGCACTAACTTATAGTTTTAGCTAAACACTGTGAGCAGGACGCACTGCACTAACTTGTAGCTTGAGATGAGCACTGTGCAGAGGTCTCACTACACCAACTTGTAGTTTTAGCTGAACACTGTGAGCAGGACGCACAGCACTAACTTGTAGTTTTAGCTGAACACTGTGAGCAGGACGCACTGCACTAACTTGTAGCTTTAGATGAACACTGTGCAGAGGTCTCACTACACCAACTTGTAGTTTTAGCTGAACACTGTGAGCAGGATGCACAGCACTAACTTATAGTTTTAGCTAAACACTGTGAGCAGGACGCACTGCACTAACTTGTAGCTTGAGATGAACACTGTGCAGAGGTCTCACTACACCAACTTGTAGTTTTAGCTGAACACTGTGAGCAGGACGCACAGCACTAACTTGTAGTTTTAGCTGAACACTGTGAGCAGGACGCACTGCATTAACTTGTAGCTTTAGATGAACACTGTGCAGAGGTCTCACTACACCAACTTGTAGTTTTAGCTAAACACTGTGAGCAGGACGCACAGCACTAACTTATAGTTTTAGCTAAACACTGTGAGCAGGACGCACTGCACTAACTTGTAGCTTGAGATGAACACTGTGCAGAGGTCTCACTACACCAACTTGTAGTTTTAGCTGAACACTGTGAGCAGGACGCACTGCACTAACTTGTAGCTTTAGATGAACACTGTGCAGAGGTCTCACTACACCAACTTGTAGGTTTAGCTGAACACTGTGAGCAGGACGCACAGCACTAACTTGTAGTTTTAGCTGAACACTGTGAGCAGGATGCACAGCACTAACTTATAGTTTTAGCTAAACACTGTGAGCAGGACGCACTGCACTAACGTGTAGCTTGAGATGAACACTGTGCAGAGGTCTCACTACACCAACTTGTAGTTTTAGCTGAACACTGTTAGCAGGACGCACAGCACTAACTTGTATTTTTAGCTGAACACTGTGAGCAGGACGCACTGCACTAACTTGTAGCTTTAGATGAACACTGTGCAGAGGTCTCACTACACCAACTTGTAGTTTTAGCTGAACACTGTGAGCAGGACGCACAGCACTAACTTATAGTTTTAGCTAAACACTGTGAGCAGGACGCACTGCACTAACTTGTAGCTTGAGATGAACACTGTGCAGAGGTCTCACTACACCAACTTGTAGTTTTAGCTGAACACTGTGAGCAGGACGCACAGCACTAACTTATAGTTTTAGCTAAACACTGTAAGCAGGACGCACTGCACTAACTTGTAGCTTGAGATGAGCACTGTGCAGAGGTCTCACTACACCAACTTGTAGTTTTAGCTGAACACTGTGAGCAGGACGCACAGCACTAACTTGTAGTTTTAGCTGAACACTGTGAGCAGGACGCACTGCACTAACTTGTAGCTTTAGATGAACACTGTGCAGAGGTCTCACTACACCAACTTGTAGTTTTAGCTGAACACTGTGAGCAGGATGCACAGCACTAACTTATAGTTTTAGCTAAACACTGTGAGCAGGACGCACTGCACTAACTTGTAGCTTGAGATGAACACTGTGCAGAGGTCTCACTACACCAACTTGTAGTTTTAGCTGAACACTGTGAGCAGGACGCACAGCACTAACTTGTAGTTTTAGCTGAACACTGTGAGCAGGACGCACTGCACCAACTTGTAGGTTTAAATAATGATATTTGAAGCGCTTCACAATGTGCATGAAAATGAATATATAAGAATAAATATAAATAGTCAAATAAATCCAGCGGTGAGTAAAAATTCCTAAAAAATCCAGCAATCAAAATAGTGTAAAATTAGAAAAAATTAGTGACACCAAATGTGTAAAAAAATCACATAAAAAATCCACATAAAAATAAATATATAGGGATGTATTCAGAAGGTTCAATTATGCAGGTGTAGAATCCTGATTGGGATAGAGCTTTTGATCACTAGCAAAGCTGTTTAAAAACACTTGCTTAATTAAGGTGCTCATTGACCTTCATAGTAAAAATGTGTTTTTTGCTTCTATTCACAACCAATGTGAGAATCATAAACAGGCAGATAAGAGAAAAAAACAATCATTGTGCAATAGTTAGGATACCAAGGTACACAGGCAAACTTCAATCCACTCACGTGTGCCTTATAATGATAAGGCATATGCAGGTTTTACTATAGCAGTCAGCCGCCTTAGACAGGAGCAGATTCGGTGCAGTACACTGTGTGATACTGCTGATCTGCACAGAGCGTCCTTGGCTCCTCCCACGCGTTACATCACAGTCACGTGACTTTTTCAAGGATCCTTGAAAAAGTCACGTGACTGTGATGTAACGCGTGGGAGGAGCCAAGGACGCTCTGTGCAGATCAGCAGTATCACACAGTGTACTGCACCGAATCTGCTCCTGTCTAAGGCGGCTGACTGCTTTAGTAAAACCTGCATATGCCTTATCATTATAAGGCACACGTGAGTGGATTGAAGTTTGCCTGTGTACCTTGGTATCCTAACTATTGCACAATGATTGTTTTTTTCTCTTATCTGCCTGTTTATGATTCTCACATTGGTTGTGAATAGAAGCAAAAAACACATTTTTACTATGAAGGTCAATGAGCACCTTAATTAAGCAAGTGTTTTTAAACAGCTTTGCTAGTGATCAAAAGCTCTATCCCAATCAGGATTCTACACCTGCATAATTGAACCTTCTGAATACATCCCTATATATTTATTTTTATGTGGATTTTTTATGTGATTTTTTTACACATTTGGTGTCACTAATTTTTTCTAATTTTACACTATTTTGATTGCTGGATTTTTTAGGAATTTTTACTCACCGCTGGATTTATTTGACTATTTATATTTATTCTTATATATTCATTTTCATGCACATTGTGAAGCGCTTCAAATATCATTATTTATTCTTTTTAAGTGACTCTGAAAACACTCTCTTTTGATAGCAGCCTCACTTGGTTTTATGTGTAATTATCAGCTATTTAGCATCACAGCGCTTTGTGTTTTATATATATTTTTTCAACTTGTAGGTTTAGCTGAACACTGTGAGCAGGACGCACAGCACTAACTTGTATTTTTAGCTGAACACTGTGAGCAGGACGCACAGCACTAACTTGTAGTTTTAGCTGAGCACTGTGAGCAGGACGCACTGCACTAACTTGTAGCTTTAGATGAACACTGTGCAGAGGTCTCACTACACCAACTTGTAGGTTTAGCTGAACACCGTGAGCAGGACGCACAGCACTAACTTGTAGTTTTAGCTGAACACTGTGAGCAGGACGCACAGCACTAACTTATAGTTTTAGCTAAACACTGTGAGCAGGACGCACTGCGCTAACTTGTAGCTTGAGATGAACACTGTGCAGAGGTCTCACTACACCAACTTGTAGTTTTAGCTGAACACTGTGAGCAGGACGCACTGCACTAACTGTAAATAGTCTAGCTGCCTGACTGTAGTACTAATAGGATCAAAAGAACACCAGCAATTTTCTTCAGGTAGCTGTAAATACTGTAACAAGACAAGCCTGCCTGTCAGTAGGATAATAACAGGAACGGATCTAGCTAAACTGAATACAGTGTATATATATATATGCATCACCTGGGATGCATATATATACACAATACACTGTAAGTGCAGCTAAACTGACTGACTGTTCTGCCTAATCTATCTAACTCAAATCAAATGTCACTGTCTGTCTCTCTCTCTCTCTCAATGAACACCAGAACACACACTACACAGGGCCGCCGTGCAGGCGGCCTTATATAGTGTGGGGCGTGTACTAAATCCCCTGAGCCATAATTGGCCAAAGCCTCCTTGGCTTTGGCCAATTACGGCTCTCTGTTTAGACGGCGCTGTGATTGGCCAAGCATGCGGGTCATAGTGCATGCTTGGCCAATCATCAGCCAGCAATGCACTGCGATGCCGCAGTGAATTATGGGCCGTGACGCGCCACACGAATTTGGCGCGAACGGCCCATATCGTTCCCAATTTGGCGAACGGGCGAACAGACGATGTTCGAGTCGAACATGGGTTCGACTCGAACACAAAGCTCATCCCTAATCACCATGAATCACAGCAGGGTTGATATGTTTACCAGAAAAAAAACACAAAGTGCTCCACATAGCGTAAATCCTTTCACATTTAATTGAATGATAAAAGCCAAATGAACACTTACAGAATGGCGAAATAATAACAGCAAACAAAATGGGAAAGCCAGCCGGCTTCAGATCAGCCCGTATCTTCCGGGACTGGACATGCAGCGGTGACGTCAGGACGTGGCTCATCCTCCCTACATCGTTTCGTCACTAGCGGACGTGGTCACGGGATACGGGCGGCGTCCTGACGCACCGCTTATATACAGAAAAAACCCCGCCTCACTCAGACGAGACACACTGGGCGCCATCCCACTTAAGGGAAAAACTGAGGGCAACTGGATGATTATACCTCATAGCCCATATTAAACAAACACAAATGGAGATTATATAAAATGTTTGAGTAAAAAATTAAAAATTAACACATAGGAAGCCACAAACACATCTACAATGAATGAGTGTCTAGAAAGCATCAAATGTGTGACTTATAAAAATATGGGAAAGTACCAAATAAAGAGCAAAAATAAAAAAAAAACGCTAACATTACAGATACATTATAAATAGCGATCCCTAAAGGTATAAAAAAACACAGCTAACATTGCAGATACATTTTAAATAGCGGTCCCTGAAAGGTATAAATGCAATTAAATTGACTGTGTCAGTCGAACCAAATCGTTAATAGTATAATTAAATGAATACATCATAAGGGCTCAGTTAACTATCATAATGTATAATAATAAAGTATCAAAAGGATATAAAAAATATGTAAAAAATAAAAATTAAAAATTAGATAACAGTATCTCCCCGAAATGGAAGAGCGCCCGCCAAAAGGGGTATAGGTTTTTAACTTGTGAATCCAAGCCATCTCCAATCGTGAGATGCTTCTGACAAGAACACTGCCCCTCCAGTGGGGCCTGAATTTGTTGATCCCCAAAAAGATGGTGCCTGAGGGATCTCTTCCGTGGGAGGTGAGATAATGTTTTGATACAGAGTGCTTAGTGAATCCCCTCCTTATGTTGTTAATATGCTCATTTAATCGCACCTGCAGGGGTCTCTAAGTCCGGCCCACATACTGCAGGCCACATGGGCACTGCAGCATGTAGACGACCCCAGAGGTGGAGCAGGTGATAAACGGCTCAATGGTAAAGGATTTTGAGGTGCAAGTAGAGGTAATGTTAACAGACCTTCTGGTCCTACACCCACTGATAGAACAGACCTCATAATTTCATAATCTCATATTTTTTTAAATTTCTTTTGGTTCGACGGTCATTATTACCACCAGGACAAGGGGGTTGCTATGGGGGCCAAGTATGCCCCCAGCCTGGCAAATTTATTCATGGCCAGGTGGGAGGAGGATGTCGTCTATGCCCAGCCAAGGCCTCAGGTGGCCTTGTGGGTTTGCTACATAGACGACATCCTCCTCCTGTGGGATGGCACTGACTCTGACTTCCGAATTCATGTGTTTCCTTAATAATAACAATAGAGGTATCCAGCTCAATTATGAGGCCAGCTCAGAGCAGATTCCCGTGACCACGTCTGCTAGTGACGAAACAACATAGGGAGGAGGAGCCACGTCCTGACTTAACCGCTGCATGTCCAGTCCCGGAAGATACGGGCTGAACTGAAGCCGGCCGGCTTTCCCATTTTGTTTGCTGTTATTTTTTCGCCGTTCTGTAAGTGTTCATTTGGCTTTTATCATTCAATTAAATGTGAAAGGATTTAAGCTATGTGGAGCACTTTTTGTTTTTTTTCTGGTAAACATATCAACCCTGCTGTGATTCATGGTGATGATCCCCACTGACGCTGTGGTATCCAGTGCCTGCCTATGAGATCCCGGGCTGGGGTTACAGCCATCTGCTCAGCGTGGTCCCCTGTAATAAGGGACCATCGCTTTCCAGTAAGCGGCAGTGTTTCTCTGAGGTGGAGGTAACATCAATGCACTTGTCACTTTAACGTGAATCTACACTACCTATCACTCTGGGATTTGTTTTCCACTATATAGACTTTCTTATGTAATAATCATTATACATTTAACTTCACCCTTCTGTGCATTTATTGTATGGATAATTTTCTAACAGAATTTTCCTATGTCCGCACGTTTGTTTGATTACAATTGTTTTGATTTTTATTTTTGCATTTTAACATTAATATTTATTATTATCACTATTATTTGTGGCACTAAACTTTGCAGTTTTCACCACATTTTTATAAGCGTGACTTTTTTTCCTATTACTTTGATTGGTGTCGTATAACACTCCTTAGTTGCAGCTTCACTTATCTCCTTAATTGTTAGCGCAGTATTCTTTATACACACTCACAGTCTAATGCCATGTACACACGGCCGGACTTTTCGACCAAACTTGTCCGATGGAATGAATCCGTTGGACAATTCGACCATGTGTGGGCTTCATCGGACCTGCAGCAGACCTTTTCTGTCGAAAATGTGACGGACTTTAGACTTAGAACATGTTTCAGAACTTTCCAATGGACTCTAGTCCGTTCGAAATATCAGTTCGTCTGTATGCTAGTCCGACGGACGAAAAACCGACGCTAGGGCAGCTATTGGCTACTGGCTATGAACTTCCCTATTCTAGTCCGGTCGTACGTCATCACGGTCTAATCCATCGGACTTTGGTGTGATTGTGTGTAGACAAGTCTGATTCGACGGAAGTCCGTTAAAAAGTCTGTCGAAAAGTCTGATGTGATTCAGTCCGTTGAAAGTCCGGTCATGTGCACACAGCATTAGAGCCAATTCGGGTGCTTTTTGAAAAACCCAAAACGACTTTAATGTGTTTTGCAAAGTGGAGAGGCTTCTATCTTCATCTAGCCACTCTGCCATAACAAAGACCAAATCAGTGGAGGCCTGCAGTGATGGTTGCCGTTCTCGAAAATTGTCCCATCTACATACAAGATCTCTGGAGCACAGTCAGAGTGACCAAACATTTGGTTGTTATTTATACACATTGTACATGTTTGTATTAATAATACGTTTATTCAAAATACATGAAGTGTTGTAACTAATAAAAGTAATATCTTACCTTTAACATTTTACTATGTACATTACCGTGCAGAAGTTTTAGCCAGCTAAGCAAAAATAAAGTCAAATACAAAAGACTTCAAATATATATATTTTATTGGTTTCTTTTTATCAATTTTACACATGTAAAGTGAAGAAACAAAAGAAAAAATCTTCACCAAATGAAAATCTTTAAATCACCTTTGGCTTAAAAAAACAGCATTGTTTCAAATTGGTACACTAATAAGACACACACTGTGGATGGGAGATGTGTGGATTTCATATCCTTTAAAGTCCTACTTACTGTATAGGAGGGAGTTACTCCTCCCATTTTTTTGTTTTCACTATACATATCAGGATGTGGATATGATTTTTGTCCCTAGAACTGGTTAAAACTGTAATGGTAATAAGACACACTGTCTTTGATTTCAGCAATTTGTTTACAGTTTGAATTCCCTTTCAAATTCGAATGAAATTAGATTTGAAATTCGATTCTAATTTTGATTCATATTTAATTTTGTAACTCAGAAAATTCTGAAAAATGTGTTTGTACTGTAATTTCAAGATTCAGATACATCTGAAAGTCAGAATAATGAAAAATTTGTACAAATTTTTATTTGTAACGAAACAAACTGCACATGTCTAGAAGAGAAGATAAAAAGAAAGAAAGGAAAGCCTTACAAGCTCTATCAGAGATAAAGAGGCCTCATTTACAGTAAATTAGAAGAATGCACAGAGGCACCTTAGATAGGGGTGCGTGGTTTTCACTTATATATGCAGCTGTATGTAACTGAGACCTCAGATTTTTATTTTCATTTTACAAGTGGGTTCCAGTAAGGGTCCTATTTAGCCAGCTGTTGAAACTGTATCCTGGGAATATATTTGCACACTTGTAGTAAATTGGTCATACACTGATGAACATCTAGCTACTTTTATTTTTTGCAGGGATTGGTATGGACTCTTAAGAGGCTCATAGCTGCCCTGAGCAAGTGCCAAACCAACTAAGCATCAGAGAGAAATAAAGACACATTCTACATATTAAATGCACTTTTCCGTCCAAATGGAAAATCAAGCCCTAGGATGCATACCAGGAGCACTATCTGCTCTGATTTCAAGTTTATCATCCAGGTGTAATGCACCAGTCTACCCTACTCCCTTTAGAGAACTGAGGACTTACAGCCAGTGTAGTTTCCCACATACTGAAGCACTACCATACTAAGATGCTTTTCACAGTCACCAATCAGGCTCAATTTTAACTGGTATTAACCTCCCTGGTGGTATTCCTGAGTGTGGCTCGGGGGGGAAATTTCAGTACTATTAGCCACAATTTCAAAATGTATAAAATACAACACACACTCAATACACTGTAATCTTATTGGATTACATTACTGTATCAAATCATTTGACCTCAGTTTGTCCCCAGTGCTTTGTCCAGTGCCCTGCCTGCAGTTTTACTGTTCTTTATTCCTGGAAACTGGAGAACATCCATTGCATCCAAAAAGCGTGCCTCTACATCAAAAGCGGTTTATGACCTGCTTGAAAAACAGCGATAGCAATTCAGAATCACTTGCAGAATTGAGTGATAGTGAGTTGTGGGGAAATTCGTCATCAGACACAGAAAGTGATTTCCGCTCAGTGATGTGAGGACTTGGTGCTCTATTGACTGCAGTATGGATCATGCAGCGCCCCCAAGATTCCCATTTACTGGAGCACCTGGTATGAAAGTGGACATTGAAGATGACAACCCCTTGGCATACCTTAAACTATTTGTTACAGAGACAAACCGGTACCAAGAGCAACAAGCTACTATGCATCGGAAGTTTTCAAGAAGTAGAAAGTGGGAACCAGTGACCAAAGATGACATTTGGAAATTTCTGGGCCTAATAATACTACAGGGAGTGGTCGGGAAACCCCTGAAGAAGTGGTATTGGACAACTAACAAATTATTTGCTACTCCATTGTTTGGCACGGTCATGTCAGAGTACAAATTTTCCCTGATAATGAAATATTTGCACTTCGAAAACAATGAAGAATTTGATGAAACTACTCATCCAGCACCAAAACTCAAGAAAGTTTGGGAAGTATATCAAATGATTCTGAAGAATTTCCAACAGAGCTATGTGCCAGATAGAGATATTAGCATAGATTAAAGTCTAATGGCCTACAAGGTGTCAGAAACCATGAATCAGACTGAGACAGAAGTACAGTTAAAGCACACTTGTTTAATAATAATAACAAAAAGGTAAACAGAGTAAACATAGTCAAAACATAGCCAGAGTTCAGGAACCGGAACGGATAGTCAGACAAACCAAAATGTCAGGTAGCCAGAAGGAATGTTAGCCAAGCAAGTCTTTAACAGGAACACAGGAGAGCGTCTCTAGAGATGTGACCAAGACGAAGGCAGAGATCATCTGGACTGGGTAGCCTTAGTAGGCAGGACCGACGAGCAGGATCATCAACAGGTGAGTCACTGTAGAGAGATAGGAGCTGGCAGTTAGCCAACAGCTGAACTGCCAGCTCAGAGAAGGAAGGGAAGGCTCAGCTGGATACAATACATGGCGTCAAAGAGAGCACAAACAAAATGGATGCCTTTGGAACCGTTAGGGCTAACCGTTACGACATGCCGCCAATGTTTGGCAGTAAGAAGCTGAACACTGGAGGAATGGTTGCCTGGCAGAAAAGGAAAATGATGGCACTGCGATGGCGTGACAAGTAAGATGTGTGCCTAATGAGTACAGTCCATAATACCTCCACTGTTATGGTACGCACAAAAGGTGGGAAAGAAATAATGGAGCCACAAGTAGTGATAGACTACAAAACCACCATGGGAGGTGTTGACAGAGCCGACCAAGCTTCTTGAGCAATGCTTGTGGAATGCCTACATTCTGCTCAAAAAAAAAGTGACAAGCCTATGATCCATTCTGACTTTATTTGTAAAGTTCCCAAACTGATCTTCGTGAACCACTAAACACCATTGGCTGTGAATAGAGCTGGATGTCGTGCTGCTGGCGTTGTCAACCCGGAACGCCTGACTGGTCGTCACTTTATTGACTACATCCCACCAACTGAGAAAAAGTCAGCACCTACAAGGATGTGCAGGGTTTGTTGCTCAAAGTAAGATGACAGTGGAAAGAAAATCTGAAAGGAAACCAGGTTCCATTGTCCTGATTGTGATGTCGGACTTTGTGCAGTCCCATGTTTCAAAATTTTTCATACCCGGGATGTTTACTGAACCAATATGCAGTGACTAGTAATATTGCACCCTTGTTTGGTCAAATTTCAGTGTTTTTGATTTGATTATATTATTGAATAATATGTATTGAATAAAATGTATTATTTTTATTTGTTATTATTTATAGCTATTTATTATATACTAATTTATGATTTTGTGTTTCAAACTTTATCATACCCGGGATGTCTACTAGACTCTTGTAATTCCTAAGAATTACAGGCCTACAATATAAAACGACAAATTTCCATGCAAAACAATGTACCACTTTCAGCATCAAAAATCAGAAATAATCATACTGCCAGGGAGGTTAAACGCAAAAGCAAACATTTATTATATTGCAGCTTTCTAGCCTTTATTTTCTTTTGGTGATCCTACCAGTAACTGTGAATAACACAATCAACAATTGTGCCTGTGATTTTGCGCAAAACTTCTAAATATACTAAATAATCAATAAATAATCAATAAATAATAAATTTGCATTGGGTGATAAATCATACATGATAAATCTAATAGTCCATGAGTGAATAACCGTGACTGTGGTGCCAATCAATCAGGTGAATTAAATGCTTAAATAATAAATACAGTAAAACATCAAAAGTGCAAGTGCGTTGATAGGAGATCTCGTGACTTTCGTGGTGTTGGATACCCACTAGGGGCTCCCAGAACTCTCACCTTGTTGACACCAAAATAGTGCCTTTATGTATCCATTGAGGACTGTGCTTGTTCCAATCCAATCGGTAATGTTGTTCTGGTGCGTCTATGGGGAGATGGCGTTCTCTCCGTTAGATAACAGAGGAGACATTGTTGGAAGCAGCAGCAGAGGAGGAGTCCATATATCGGAGAGAACGCCATCTCCCCATAGACGCACCAGAACAACATTACCGATTGGATTGGAACAAGCACAGTCCTCAATGGATACATAAAGGCACTATTTTGGTGTCAACAAGGTGAGAGTTCTGGGAGCCCCTAGTGGGTATCCAACACCACGAAAGTCACGAGATCTCCTATCAACGCACTTGCACTTTTGATGTTTTACTGTATTTATTATTTAAGCATTTAATTCACCTGATTGATTGGCACCACAGTCACGGTTATTCACTCATGGACTATTAGATTTATCATGTATGATTTATCACCCAATGCAAGTTTATTATTTATTGATTATTTATTGATTATTTAGTATATTTAGAAGTTTTGCGCAAAATCACAGGCACAATTGTTGATTGCGTTATTCACAGATTCTAGATAGTGAGTGGTGTTCACTTATATTGATTTTGCAGCATTTCACTTAGTATTGACACATTTACTTTAGTAGCGCAGAAGTCCATCTTAGAAGATCCTACCAGTAAGTCTGTTGTTTTTTGAAAGAACAAACTGTCTAGCAAATGTAGCAGTTACGTAGATGCGAAAAACGTTTAAATATTCACAGGGATGCTTACAATGATCAGCTTTTATTTGTGTATAATCTTTATCTGAAAAGAAAAAAAAAATGTTTTTGTAACTGCTTGTGTAACTGCCTTGTGAGCTGGAGTTTGGCTTCAGTTTGTTAGTGTATTTAAATCAGCTAGTCCATCAAACAATCCCCTCCCCAGACTGACAGTGCTGCTGTTCAAAGGTGCCCCTGTGCTCCTTCATCCAGAGTGATGGTACTATAACAGGAGGTGTGCTACTGGCCAGATCGCCAGGTGAAAACAGAGGGAAAAAGTCTAAAAAAGAAAACAAATGCGGCCTCAAATCTAAGGATTGGTACGCTGCAATATGTTACATTTTTGGTTTGGGTTTAATAACTCTTTAAATATAACTGTTAATACAGGAAGTATAAAGGAGTGGAAATTGCACAGCTACAAAGAGAACTGAGAAACAGAATTGAACTCAAAATTGAAGATTTCCTATGTTATAGAGAAAGGTTAACTGTTAATTGTGCAGTACAAGTAAAAATGTAACTACTGCCTTGAATTACGCCTGAAACAGCAATGCACCCAGTGCCAGGATAGGGATTGAAGAACACTTTAACCACTTCCCACCCGGAAACTATATATAAATGGTCGGGGAAGATGGGAATCTTTCTGAGAGGACATATGGGTATATCCTCCAATGTGTGCACCTTGTGCGCACCCTCAGGGGCGTGCAGCAGCATGATTTGTGGTTGGACACAGCAGATCACAGATCGTGGTACAGGGTCACTGTCATTGACCCTGTACCATGTGATTGTGACAAATCACCGTATCCACAGTATTGTTGGTAAACAAAGGCATACAGCCGTTTACTACCGTGATACTGATTTTTAAAAAAAACACAACCACCCCCCCCCCCCCCCCCCCACAGCTGTATAGTGTCACTATGGTGACACTGCACAGCTCTTGTGACAGTATGTAAAAAAATTATTTTTGCAAGTGGCGTGGGGGGGGGGGGGGGTCAAGAGGATATAACTCCTACCACAGCTGCAAAACAAAGCATTTAAGTTGTGGCATGTGTACACCCCTGCCATTGCTTATGCAGTTAAAAGGGGGGAGCAAGGTAAAACTGCAGATCAAACTCAAGGTTTTACAACCCCCAAAGTCAAATGTGAACAAGCCTTAATGGTGCAGTCAGTCACAGTGTTTCTGATCACCACCACACCAGTCACAGTGTCACCAGACCAGTGTAGCTAGAATCAGTGTTCTTGATTGCCACCACCCCAGACCAGTGCATCCAGCAACATTTTCCTGATCACCACCACACCAGTCCCATTGTCACCAGACCAGTGTATACTAGTGCATGCTAGCAACAGTGTTCCTTATCACTACCACACCAGTCGTGGTCTTGCCAGACCAGTGTAAGCCAGCAACAGTGTCCCTGATTGTCCCCACACTAGTCCCAGAGTCACCAGACCAGTGTAAGCCAGCAACAATGCTCCTGATCACCCCCATACCAATGCAGTGGTGCCTTTGCCTGCGACCTGTGCTGATCCTGGCCTGTTACATAATCTGGTTGAAAAAAGACACAAAACCATCCAGTTCACCCAAAAAAGAAAAAAAAACCACACACACACACAAATCAAAAACCTCCTTATACACTATCCTATACCCACAGTTGATTCAGGGGAAGGCTTAAAAAAACAAAAAAAAAACAATAAAGCATGATCCAAATTGCTCAAGTTGGGAGAAAAAATTCCTTCCTTATCTCCCAGGAGGCAATCCGATATTCCCTGGATCAACTTTACCTATACATATTAGTATCCAGTTTCGCATTTAGGGAAAGAATCCAGGCTCTTAAGGGAGTCTATTCCACATTTTCACGGCTCTGAGTGTGAAGAAGCCTTTCTGTATTTGGAGATTAAATCTCTTTTCTTCCAGACTTAAGAGGGCCCCTTGTCCTCTGTGATGACCTTAAAATGAAAAATTCTACATCAAATTTACTATATGGACCACTTATGTATTTATACATGTTGATAATATCCCCCTAATCTCCTCTTCTTAAGATTCATTTTTGTGAACTGGTTCCCCAAACTTAACTGCATATTCCAGATGAGGTCTTACTAATGATTTGTGCAGGGGCAAAATGATATCTCTCTCTCTGAAGTCTATACTTCTTTTAATACATGAAAAAATTGTGCTTGCTTTGGAAACTGCAGCTTGGCATTGCATGCCATTATTAAGCTTATGATCTACCAGAACACCCAGATCCTTCTCCACCATTGTTTCCCCCAGTTGTATTCCTCCTAGTATGTATATTGCATGCATATTCTTAGCCCCCAAATGTTAAACTTTATGTTTATCAACATTAAACCTCATTCGCTACATTGTTGCCCAATTAAACAGTGCATTGAGATTGGCTTGTAAGTTGGAGACATCTTGTAAGGATGATTCCACTGCATTCCACTACATAGCTTGGTGTCTTCTTCAAAGACTGAAATGGTACTTCTAATCCCAGACTCTAGATCATTTATTAATATAATAAAAAGTAAGGGTCCCAACACTAACACTTGGGGTACACCACTAATAATATTAGACCATTTAGAATGTGAATCATTAATCACTACTCTCTAAATACAAACTTTTAGCCAGTTTTCTATACATTTACAAACTGATATTCCAAGCCTGTAGACTTTACCTTACACATTAGATGTTTGTGGGGAACTGTGTCAAACCCTTTTGCAAAATCGAAGTATACTATATCCACAGCCACCCCTCTCTTCAAAGTTTTGCTTACCTCCTCATAAAAAGAAATCAGGTTTGTTTGAAAACTTCAGCCTTTCACAAATCCATGCTGTCGATTGCCTAAAATATTTTTCTCATCTATGTGGTCTTTTGATAAACTCTCCAGTATCTTCCCAACCATAGAAGTTAAACTAACAGGACTACAGTTAAAGACTTTGAACCCTTTTTAAATATAGGCACCTCATTGGCCTCACACCAATCCAGTAGTACTATGGCAGTCATTAGAGTCACTAAAAATTAGAACCAATGTGTCAGGAACCATGAATCAGGTGGAGAAAGAAAATGCAGTAAAAATCACACCTTTTAATATAATGGTAAAAATGATACAAATAGTAATGGTAGTCAAAACATAGCCAGGTAGCCAAAGCAGGTAGTCAGAACAAGCCAGTAACTCAGGAAGCCTGAGATCAGCATAGTCGGAGGCAGCAGACAGGTACCAGAAGGGATGTAGGCCAGGCAGGAACACAGCAGAGAGTCTCCAGATATGTTTGACCAAGGTAGAGGCATGGAAAAAATGAACTAGGCAGTTTAAATAGCCAGAAGGTGCTGGCTGTAGGCTGGATTGATGAGCAGGAAATGTTCACCAGGTGAGCCACTTTGGAGCGATGAGTACTGGCAATTAACCGACAGCTGAGCAACCTGAGCACTGAGAATCAAGGGCTGAGAGCCCAGCCCTGACAGGACCCCCTCCACAACCACAACTCCCCCAAGAGCGTTCCTCCGGACTGTACCCTTTCCAATGAATCAGGTACTGTATGCTCCCATGGAACCTACGGGAGTCAATGATCGATTGTATCCCATACTCTTCATGGTTCTCAACCCGAACCGGGCAAGGACATGGTACCGAGGTGGGGAAACAGTTGTACACCAAAGGTTTTCATAGGAAGACATGGGACACATTCGAAATACGCATGTTAGAAGGAAGGTCTAATGCATAAGCCAGTGGGTTGATCCTACGGTTAATACGGAAAGGCAAAAATAAAATTGGGTGCCAGTTTCAGTGAGGGATCACGGAGTCTGAGGTTACAAGATGACAGCCAGACCCTTTCCCCAACCTGGTAGGAAGGCGCAGGTAGGCATCTGTGGACAGCATGGAGTCTGTACCTCTCACTGGCACATCGCAAAGACTCTTGGACCTGCACCTAAGTGGAACGAAGATCATGGAGATGCTCCTCTAATGTAGGAGTTCTTTGTGGAACAAAAGTGTCAGGCAACATGGATGATTGGAAACGATAATTCGCCATCAATCTGGAAGCGGTATTGATGGCACTATTGTGAGCAAACTTTGCCCAAGGTAAGAGGTCTAACCAGTTGTTATGGTGGTCAGAAATATAGCAACCTAGAAACTGCTCCAAGGCTTGGTTGGCTCTTTCTGCGGCCATTGGACTGCAGGTGATACGCAGAGGAGAAGGAAAGCTGAATTTCTAACTGGCTACCTCTGTCCTTGGGTATCTCATGCAACCCAAAGATCTCCAGAGCAAAACGGATGCCAGTTCTTTGGATGTGGACAACTTCTCCAGTGGAATACAATGAGACATTTTCGAGAACCGGTCAACCACCATAAGAATAACTTTGTTGCCCTGGGAGTTGGGTAACTCCACAATAAAATCCATAGACAGGTATGTCCAAGGCCTCTCCATTGGGTGTGGGTCCACTGGAAGGTGTCATGGTGTCTTACAATGAGCACACATGGAACAAGAAGCTACGAAGGCAGTCCCATCATCGCGGAGACTAGGCCACCAGAATTGTTGAGAACTAGCCCAAATTAGTTGGTTCTTCCCTTGGTGACCAGCTGCCTTGGGAGAATGGTAAGTCTGAAGCAAAGCAGTGCGGAGATTCTCAGGGACAAAGCAGCGGTCAACAGGTTTCTCAGCAGGAGAATGGATCTGAGTGGCAAGAATTCTGTCACCCAAGGGTGAAGTGAGACTAATATGAACACTGGCCAGAATGCTATCAGGAGGTATCACAGGAACAGGAAACAACTACATCTTGGAAGTGGAGGAAAACTGTTGCGACAATGCGTCAGCCCTTACATTCTTAGTAAGAATGAGACTATGTAATTGAAGCTTGACAGAAAAAGAGCCCATCGTGCCCTTCTGGGAGGTAAGCGTTTTGCCTCAGGCAAGAATGTGAGAGTCTTATGCTCAGTCAATGAGGATCGGCACAGTGGTGCCTTTGAGGAGATGCCTCCATTCTTTCAGAGTTAAAAGGATAGCTAACAATTCTCTGTCCCCAATCTCGTAATTGCACTCTGCAGGAGACAATTTCTTAGAAAAGTAGCCATAAGGATACATAGCGCTCTCAGAGGTGGGACATTGAGACAGAAGGGCACCTACTCCAGTCTCCGATGCATCAACCTCAAGAATGAAGGGTAACGTGCGATCAGGATGTGCCAGCACAGGAGCTGAAACAAAGGCAGCCTTGAGAGATGCAAAGGCTTTAATGGAATCCGTAGACCAATTCTGTGGGTTACCATCCTTTCTAGTCATATCAGTCAGGGGTTTGACCAGAGAAGAGAAGTTCCGAATAAATTTCCGATAATAATTGGCAAAGCCAAGTAAACGTTGTAGCGGACGTAGACCTACGGGTCGAGGCCACTGTAGAACTGCAGATAGTTTCTCTGGGTCCATCGAAATACCGGCAGTAGAAATGACATAACCCAGAAATGTAACCTGTTCATGATGGAACTCGCACTTCTCCAACTTACAATACAGGTTATGGTTGATCAATTCCTGAAAAACTGCAGGAGCATTGCAAAGACCAAACGGCATTATGAGGTATTCGTAATGTCCTGTCCTGGTATTAAACGCAGTTTTCCATTCGTCGCCCTACTTGATCCTCCAGATGGTATGCCCCTTTCAGATCAAGCTTCGTGAAAACCATTGCTCCATTGAGGCTGTCAAATAAATCCATAATCAACAGAATCAGATACACATTCTTAAATCGTGAAGCGATTGAGACCTCTATAATCCAAACAAGGTTTCAGTTCACCACTCTTTTTCATAAAGAAGAAGCCAGCACCAGCAGGAGACGAGGATTTGCAGATGAAGCCTCGAGAAAGTACGTCTGCAACATACTCCTCCATTGCTTTATCTGAGACAGACAAAGGGTAAACCCGGCCACAAGAGGGCATGGCACCAGTTTGAAGGTCAACTACCCGCTTGACTTCTGTCAAAGAGATCGCTAAATTTGCAGCAGTCCTCTGGCAAGGAGGAAAGTGAAGAGGTGCACAAGACCTTAGCCACTTTCTAAAAAACATGTTTTACTGCATTGTGGCGACCAGGAAAGAACCTCAAAGTCAATCAAAAGAGGGGTTGTGCCTCTGTAACCAAGGATAGCCAACAACCACTGGGAAATGAGGTGAGGAAATGACTTGGAATTGAATTATCTAATGGTGAAGAGCCCCTACGGCCATGGTCAATGGAGCAGTCTCATGAATCACATGGGCAGGCTGTAGAGGTCTCCCATCAATAGCCTCAATGGCAAATGGAGTGGCACGAAGTTGCAGTGGAATCGAGTGCTTAGACACAAAGGCACTATGAACACTATCTATGAACAGGCCTGCAGCCCCAGAGTCAATTAGAGCCTGTGTCTCAATGGATGACTCAGACCAAGACAGAGTAACCGGAACTGAAGGCTTATCCTTCAGGATAACTGGGGACCTAACAGCGCCACCTAAGGTCTGTTCCCCTACAGGACCTCAGGTGCAATGCATTTCTTGGATGGGTAGGACTGGACTTCAAAAAAGTGACCTGCTTGGTCACAATAAAGGCACAATCTCTCCTTCCTCCTAAAGGTCTTCTCAACCGCAGAGACGTGTGAAGCCCAACTGCATGGGTTCTACTCCACTGGTGGACTCAGTACCAGGAGGCATGGGAGGTGAGGGAAGCAAGGGTGGGATGGCAAAGCTCAGAGCCAAATGTACAGGAGGCTTCTGCAAGCACTCCTTAAAGGAAGGTCTCTCTCGGAGTCTGGAGTCAATGAGAATGGCAAACATGATCAACTTCTCCGATCCATAGGTATATCTTAGGCTGCTATCTCATCTTGGATTGTTCCAAGCGACCTCTGCTCCCCGAGTATGGAATTCAATGGCATAATCGGCAACAGTTCTCATACTCTGTTTGATTGACATGAGGCTCTTGGCAGAAGTGGAGCGTGCGGGAACATCAAACACCCTTTTAAAAGAAGCCACAAACTCAGGGTAAATCAGGATAATGGGTTTTTGCATCTCCCATAGAGGGTTTGCCCAGGCCAAGGCTCTATCAGAAAGAAAAGATATAAGGAAGCCTACTTTGCTTCTGCTCGTGTTTAACGCCTGGGGCAGCATCTCAAAGTATATCCCAACCTTTTTGAGAAACCCTCTGCATTGAACTGGATCACCCCCAAATCGCTGGGGAAGCATAGCAGAACCAGACATACCTCTTATAGAGGTAATATTCGAGGCAGGTGCCTGCACATAGACTGGAGCAGCAGCAGCAGGGATGGCCTGCAACACAGGTTGTACCGACACAGCCACAGTGGGGGGATCCAGGTGAGCGGTGCGAATCAGGAGCGTCTGTAATGCTATGGTAAACTGATCCATGCGGTGGTTCTGCTCATACAATCTGGAAAAAATATTACCAGTCGGTGGATTGCCTGCATCTTCTGAAATCATGGCCTTCGCCTACTGTCAGGAACCATGAATCAGAGACAGAAAATGCAGTAAAAAAAATCACACCTTTTAATATAATGGTAAAAATGGCACAAATAATATTGGTAGTCAATACATAGCCAGGGTACGGTAGCCAAAGTGGGTAGTCTGAACAAGCCAGAAACTCAGTAAGCCAGAGATCAGCGTAGTCGGAGGCAGCAGACAGGATCAGAAACCTGAAGGGATGTCAGCCAGGCAAGTCTTCAACAGGAACACAGCAGAGAGTCTCCAGATATGTTTGACCAAGGCAAAGGTACGGAAGAAATGAACCAGGCAGTTTAAATAGCCAGAAGCAGCTGGCTGTAGGCTGGACTGACAAGCAGGAAATGATCACCAGATGAGGCACTGTGGAACGATGAGTACTGGCAATTAACTGACAGCTGAGCAACCTGAGCACTGAGAAGGGAGAGCCCAGCCCTGACACAATGGCTTTGAAATGACAGAGCTCAATTCTTTTAAGACACATGGGTGTATACCATCTGGTTGAGGTGCTATATTTATTCTGGCTAAATATTTTTGGACCATATACATTTTGAGCCATAGTGGTTCATTTGAGGCTCTACTGGAACCACAGAAACTTTTGTTCTTCCTGTCTTCAGCCTCCTGTATTTCCTGGACAGTGAACATGGCATTCCTGGGGCAGCTATGTACCAGTAGGCTAGACTTGCTTGGGTTACAGGAACAGGGACTGATATAGATGATGCTACACTAAGCTATATTCCCTGACTACTCCTATAGTCACAACCATTACAGTACATTGGTTTTGACACAACTGATATACTGTATATGTGTGCTACACAAGTGTATTATTATTATATAGAATTTATATAGCGCCAACAATTTGCACAGCGCTTTACAACATGAGGGCAGACAGTACACTTACAATACAATTCAATACAGGAGGAATCAGGTCCTGCTCCTTAGAGCTTACAATCTAAGAGGGAGGGATACAATGTCCGGTACATAATCAGTCCAGTGAAATAGTCTCCCACATGTGGTATTGCCACACTCAGGAGTAGCAGAACTTGTTTTGGGTTGTAATTCTAAGAATGTCCATGCCATGTGTGAAAAATTACTTATTAAATTGACAGTTCTGTGTAAAAAAAAAATAATTTAATAATTTTCATTTTCTTTCCTCATTTTCCAAAAAACAAAAAAGGAAGTCTTCAAAATACTCACTGTACTTCTTAAAGTGGAGTTCCACCCAGAAGTGGAACTTCCACTCATCGGATTCCTCCCCCCCTCCGGTGTCACAGTTGGCACCTTTCAGGGGGGAGGGGGGTGCAGATACCTGTATATTACAGGTATCTGTACCCACTTCCGGCATAGATAGCCGCAGAATCTGCGATTATTTACGTCACTTCCTGTTCCCCCCGCTGTCTGCTGGGAAACACACGGGTCCCAGAGACAGCAGGGACCAGCCGTATTGCGCTGCGCGACTCACGCATGCGCAGTAGGGAACCGGGAAGTGAAGCCGCACGGCTTCACTTCCTGATTCTCTTACTGAAGATGGAGGCGGCAGCACCTGAGGACCGAGAGACGGTTCGGCCTCGGGTGCCGACATTGCGGGCGCCCTGGACAGGTAAGTGTCCATGTTTTAAAAGTCAGCAGCTGCAGTATTTGTAGCTGCTGACTTTTATAAAAAAAAATTCGGCGGAGCTCAGCTTTAAAAATACATAGGGGTGTTTACTCTCCAAAATGTAGTAATTGTGTGGGTGTTTCTATTGTCACTATACTATATGGCCTCCAAAAATATGATAAGTAGTCAGGAAATTAAATATAATTTATGCCCCTAGAAATCCTGAAGGTGCTCCTTGAAATTTGGGCCTCTCTATGTGGTTAAGCTGTGAAAAAGTCTCACACATGTGGTATCGCCATACTTGAGAGGAATAGCAGAATGTGTTTTGGGGTTTAATTCTAAGTATTTCTATGATGTGTGTAGAAATATCCTATTAATTGACAACTTTGTGTAAAAAAATATTTTCATTTTCTTTCCTGCATTTTCCACAAACGTGGCAAAAAATTAAATTTTTTAAAAGACTCACTATGCCTTCTAGAAAATGCCTTGGAGTGTAAATGTTTACAGTCTATAGGAAAGAAGGGAAAGAGGAGACATGATTGAAACCTTTAAATACATCAAGGGTGTGAATAAGGTTCAAGATGGCAGTATTTTCAATATGGAAAATTAGACACATAATTTATGCTTCTTGAAAGCCTGAAAGCCCAAATGTGCTCCTTTAGAGTCTGGTGTCTTTCTATGTGTCTACACTGTGAAAAAGTCTCACACATGTGGTATCCCCCTACTTGGAATGTAGCAGAATGTGTTTTGGGGTGCAATTGTAAATATGTCTATGCTGTGTGTGAACATAACAACTTTGTAAAAAAAAAAAAAAAAAATTTAATTACATGGACATGGAAGTGAAAAACAAAATGATAGTAATGCAATGCGGTTAAATGATTATAACAGAAACATTGTCATCATCGAAAGGGAGACCAATGAGGGGCAAGTAGCAAGGAGAAATTAAAACAAAATGAAAACATGACACATTAGATTCAATATATAACGATGCCTTGGGTTATGAGGGTATAGGGAAGACTATGGGAACACCTAACCTAATCAGTTGGGGAGACCAATAGTAGTGTTAGAAATGGTGGTCTTACTAAGATTAGGCATGGGGTACCGGAGGTGTTGAGGCTTCAGTAAGTCAAAGGTACTATGATAAACTAGTGGAAAGTTAATAGATTTCTAGAAAAATAAAAGGGTTTAGGAAGAGAATAGTGGAGAGGAAAAAGAGAGGGAGGGTAGGGGGTGTCTATCCCCGGGGTGGGGAGGGATTGGGTCATCTCAGGGAAACATTAAAGATGTACCATGCAAATGCATGTTGGTAGTTATGGTAGTGAACTATGACTGACTATCATTTTCACACAAATAATATACACTGATTTGGGTTATTTTTACCAAAGAAATATAGCAGAATACATGTTAGCGTACATTTATGAAGAAAGATTAATTATCTAATTATCTATTATTAATTATAAAATTTTGTGTTTTTTTCTTTTACTTTATATAGCAAAAATAATAAACAAACCCAGTGGTGATTAAATACCATCCAAAGAAAGATCTATCTGTCTCAAAAAAATAAACCGTAATTTTGGGTACAGTGTTGCATGACCGAGTAAATGTCATTCAAAGTGTGATAGTGCTGAAATCTGAAAAATGGCCTGGACAGGACAGGGGTAGGGATGAGCCGAACACCCCCCGGTTCGGTTCGCACCAGAAACTGCGAACGGACCGAAAATTTGCACGAACGTTAGAACCCCATTGACGTCTATGGGACTCGAACGTTCGAAATCAAAAGTGCTCATTTTAAAGGCTAATTTGCATGGTATTGTCCTAAAAAGGGTTTGGGGACCCGGGTCCTACCCCAGGGGACATTTATCAATGCAAAAAAACTTTTAAAAACGGCAGTTTTTTCGGGAGCAGTGATTTTAATGATGCTTAAAGTAAAAAAAAAAAAAGTGAAATATTCCTTTAAATATCGTACATGGGGGGGTGTCTATAGTATGCCTGTAAAGTGGCACATGTTTCCCGCGTTTTGAACAGTCCCTGCACCAAATGTCATTTTTAAAGGAAAAAATCTCATTTAAAACTGCTTGCGGGTTTATTGTCATGTCGGGTCCTGGCAATATGGATGAAAATCAGTGAGACAAATGGCATGGGTACCCCCCAGTCCATTACCAGGCCCTTTGGGTCTTGTATGGATATTAAGGGGAACCCTGCACCCAAATTAAAATAAGGAAAGGTGTATATACTCTGAACAGCAGTATACAGGCGGTGCAAACAAGACAGGGACTGTAGGTTTGTTGTTAAGTAGAATCTGTAATTTTAAACATTTTTAACGTGTTTAGCTCCAGCCAAAGCATTTTTAAAAGCTTTTTGGAAAACATAGGGAAGGGTTATCACCCCTGTGACATTTGTTTTGCTGTCTTTCCTCCTCTTCAGAAGATTTCACCTCACTTATTGTCCCAATGACAAATGTTTTTTGAAAATTTGGGTTTTTTTGTGGAAGAAGGATTGGAAAGCATCAGTGGAAAGGAGAAATGTTTTTCCCATATTAACTCTTACAGGAGAGAATTTCCCTTCCTAGGGGTAGATTTCATCTCACTTCCTGTTGTCTCCTTCCGTTTGCAAGTAGGAGTCGTTTGTAAGTTAGATGTTTGAAAGTAGGGGCCTGCCCTATATACTCAGCAGAAATTTGGGCCTTAGGTGTTGTTGTGGCCACAACACTGTAAGCCCTCACAGGGCCCTGCTGTGAAATATTAGATCAAGAATTGTAATTACATGCCCCTGTTGAACAGGGGCAGAAAAACTGGGCCTTTGGTGGTGGTGGTGGTGGTGCTGGTGCCACAACACTGTAAGTCCTCACTCGCTCTTGGTGGGTGCAGAAATGGGCCCTGCTGTGAAATATTAGATAAAGAATTGTAATTACATGCCCCTGTTGAACAGGAGCTGAAAAATGAGGCCTTAGGCACTGGTGCTGGTGCCACAACACTGCAACCCCTCACAGAGACTCTAGTTGGAACACAGGAACGAGCCCTGCTGCAAAGTATTGCATCAAAAATTGTAATTACACGCCCCTGTTAAACAGGGGCTGAAAAATTGGACCTTAGGCACTAGTGCTGGTGCCACAACACTGCAAACCCTCACAGACACTCTAGTTGGAACGCAGGAACGAGCCCTGCTGCAAAGTATTGCATCAAAAATTGTAATTACACGCCCCTGTTAAACAGGGGCTGAAAAATTGTGCCTTAGGCACTGGTGGTGGCGCCCAGAACCAAAAATGTTCTTACAAGCTATCAGCGTGATCATTGAGGAGGAAGAGGATAATTACTCAGGGATAGTCACTCAGCATCAGCATAGGCAGTCTTTGAAGGGATCTGAGATTTCAAAAAAAATTATTCGGTTACATCAGCATCAGGTGCTTGGTAGCTGGTGGTGATCCAAGACTGATTCATTTTTATGAAGGTCAGTCGATCGACCGAGTCGGTGGACAGACGCACCCTGTGATCGGTTACCACGCCTCCAGCAGCACTGAATGTGCGTTCCGAAAGAACGCTGGATGCAGGACAGGACAGTAGCTCAATTGCATACTGTGCAAGCTCTGGCCAGTGATCCATCCTCAAGACCCAGTAACCCAGAGGATTTTCGGTGGGAAAGGTGTCCAAATCTGATCTTGCCCCTAGGTATTCCTGCACCATGTAAAACAGACGCTGGCGATGGTTGCTGGAACCGATCATACCTTGGGGCTGCGGACCAAAAAATTGTCTGAACGCATCGGTCAGACGGCCACCTTCTCCACCACTCCTTCTTTGACTGACCGAAGCCTCAGCAACACGTTGTCCAGAAACAGGAGTTTGTAACCTCCCAGTCTCTGGGAACGCATTGCACAGACCTTTCTGCAAGGCCTCCTGAAGATGTTACATCCTCTGCTCCCTCTGCGATAGAAAGATAAGGTCCGCAACCTTACCCTTGTAACGTGGATCAAGGAGGGTTGCCAGCCAGTATTGGTCCTTCTCCTTGATACCACAAATACGAGGATCCTTACGCAGGCTTTGCAGGATCAGGGAGGCCATGCAGCGTAGGTTTGCTGAGGCATTCGGTCCGGAGTCCTCTGGGTCACTAAGGATGACATGGTCCGCAGCCACCTCCTCCCAGCCACGTACAAGTCCATGTGCTTCTTGGGACTGATCCCTTAAAGACTGCTGCTGATGCTGAGTGCCAGGCTCCACTTCCATACTGACACAATCTTCCTCCTCCTCCTCCTCGTCCTCTTCCTGTGTGATCGGCGGGCACGCAGGAACACTGTCTGGATAAAGGGGGCCTTGAGAGCTAAGGAAGTCCTCCTCTTCCTGCCTCTGTTCTGCCTCAAGTGCCCTGTCCATTATTCCACGTAGCGTGTGCTCCAACAGGTGGACAAGGGGGACAGTGTCACTGATGCATGCACTGTCACTGCTCACCATCCTCGTGGCCTCCTCAAATGGTGACAGGACAGTGCATCCCTGATCATGGCCCACTGGCGTGGGGAAAAAAAACAAGCTCCCCTGACCCTGTCCTGGTGCCATAGCCGCACAGGTACTCATTGATGGCCCTCTGCTGCGTGTGCAGCCGCTGCAGCCGCTGCAGCATGGCCAACATTGAGTTCTACCTGGTGGGCATGTCACAAATTAGGCGGTTCTTGGGCAGGTTAAACTCCTTTTGGAGGTCCGTCAGCCGAGCACTGGCATTATATGACCGGCGGAAATGCACACAGACTTTCCTGGCCTGCCTCAGGACATCCTGTAAGCCCGGGTACCTGCCCAAGAACCGCTGCACCACCAAGTTAAGGACGTGAGCCAAACAGGGCACATGGGTCATTTGTCCCTGTCGGAGGGCAGAGAGGAGGTTGGTGCCATTGTCGCAAACCACCATTCCTGCCTTAAGTTGGCATGGCGTCAACCACCTCTGAACCTGCCTCTGCAGAGCTGACAGAACCTCTGCCCCAGTGTGGCTCCTGTCCCCCAAGCACACCAGCTCAAGCACCGCATGGCATCTTTTGGCCTGCGTACTTGCGTAGCCCCTTGAACGACTACGGAGCACCGCTGGTTCCGAGGACAAAGCACAGGAAGAGGCCATGGAGGAAGAAGAAGAGGAGGGGGTGGAGGAGAGAGGTGTGTCACAATCATTAGCATTTTGGAGGCGCGGTGGCGGAACAACCTCCAACACTACTGCACCTTGTCCTGCATCCTTCCCAGCTGCCAGCAGAGTCACCCAATGCGCCGTGAAACTTAGGTAACGTCCCTGTCCATGCCTGCTGGACCATGAGTCAGCGGTAATATGCACCTTACCGCTGACCGCCCTGTCCAGCGAGGCATGGACATTGCCTTCCACATGCCGGTAGAGAGCCGGAATCGCCTTCCGTGAGAAAAAGTCATGTTTGGGTACCTGCCACTGAGGAACCGCACATTCCACAAACTCACGGAAGGGGGCAGAGTCTACCAACTGAAAAGGCAGCAGTTGAAGTGCTAGCAATTTTGCCAAGCTAGCATTCACCCGCTGGGCATGTGGATTGCTGGGAGCAAACTTCTTTCGGCGGTGCAGCAGCTGGGGCAGGGAAATTTGCCTGGTACAATCTGACGTCGGTGTACCAAAAGCAGATTGCCCACAAGTACTTGGCTGTGACACACCTAATTCTACACCTTCATTCCTCTCAGTGCAGGTCTCAGAGAGGACTGAAGGTCTAGTGGGGTTGGAAATCTCAGCTGATGAGGAGCAAGGAGAGGTCCTCTTTGTTCTTTGGTGTGGGTCTTTTAGATACGCTTGCCAACGAACTGCATGGCAGGTCAACATATGTCTGGTCAAGCGTGTGGTACCCAAGCGGAAGATGTTTTGGCCACGCGAGATACGCTTGAGACATATGTTGCAAATAGCAGCGGTGCGATCTGATGCACTCGTCTCAAAAAAGGCCCACACCAAAGAACTTTTTGAATAATGCGCAGAGATTGCAGCGCCCTGCACATGTGAAGCTTTGGGGTGTGATGCAGTCAATGTGCTGCCCTTAGGCTGGCCCCTGGAGGGCATCCTGCCTCGTTGGTGATGTGCCGCCTCCTCCTCCTCCTCCTCTCTCCTATCAGGCACCCACGTTGAGTCAGTGACCTCATCATCCCCTCCCTCATCACTGGAGCAAACCTGGCAGTATGCTGCAGCAGGGGGAGCATGACTGCCAGATTGCTGTCCTTCTTGGGCACCCCCTCTGTCCGTGCTCATGTTACTTCCTTCATCGAGCTCAGTATCATCATCAGAGCCTTCCAAACGCTGGGCATTCTCCTGGAGCATGTACCCAACACTGTGGTCAAACAGTTCGAGGGACTCCTCAGAAGGACATGGTGGGGCTAGGGAAGGAGTCACTGATGACATTGAGCCGAGGGAAGAGGCCGCTGCTTTGCCAGACAAAGTACCCTGGGCATGGGTGAGAGAGGATGAGGACGGCTTGGTCATCCACTCGACCAAGTCTTCCGCATGTTGCGGCTCAACACGGCCAGCTGCCGAAAAAAAGGCCAAGCGTGTCCCACGGCCACGTGCTGATGAGGATGCACCATCTCCACGACCAGCACTAGACACAGAGCCTGCTTGCCCTCTCTTATTGGCTTGTGACTGTCTGCCTCTCCTTCTTGGCCTTCCAGACATACTAATGGCCTGTAGCTGCACTAAGCTGGGATATATATATATATATATATATATATATATATATATATATATATATATATATATATGTACTGATACTGCAGCTAGCAAAGTCAACTGCCTGCTTGTAGTATGAGAACACCACCAACCTTCTACAGGTAGCTTTAGCTGAACACTGTGAGGCGGACGCACCCCACTAACTTGTAGGTTTAGCTGAACACTGTGAGCAGGACGCACTGCACTAACTGTAAATAGTCTAGCTGCCTGACTGTGGTACTAATAGGATCAAAAGAACACCAGTAATTTTCTTCAGGTAGCTGCATATACTGTAACAAGACAAGCCTGCCTGTCAGTAGGAAGATAACAGGAACGGATCTAGCTGAACACTGTGAGCAGGACGCACGGCACTAACTGTAAATAGTCTAGCTGCCTGACTGTGGTACTAATAGGATCAAAAGAACACCAGTAATTTTCTTCAGGTAGCTGTATATACTGTAACAAGACAAGCCTGCCTGTCAGTAGGAAGATAACAGGAATGGATATAGCTAAACTGAATACAGTGTATATATATATATATGCAACACCTGGGATGCATATATATACACAATACACTGTAAGTGCAGCTAACTGACTGACTGTTCTGCCTAATCTATCTAACTCAAATCAAATGTCACTGTCTGTCTCTCTCTCTCTCTCTCTCTCTCTCAATGAACGCCGGAACACACACTACACAGGGCCACCGTGCAGACGGCCTTATATAGTGTGGGGCGTGTACTAAATCCCCTGAGCCATAATTGGCCAAAGCCTCCTTGGCTTTGGCCAATTATGGCTCTCTGTTCAGGCGGCGCTGTGATTGGCCAAGCATGCGGGTCATAGTGCATGCTTGGCCAATCATCAGCCAGCAATGCACTGCGATGCTGCAGTGAATTATGGGCCGTGACGCGCCACACGAATTTTGCGTGAACGTCCCATATCGTTCGCAATTCGGCGAACGACCGAACAGCCGATGTTCGAGTCGAACATGGGTTCGACTCAAACACGAAGCTCATCCCCAGACAGGGGTGATACAGCCTGGTCTTGAAGAGGTTAATTACAGTGCCATGAGCAAAAGACTTACAGACACAACTAAAGCTCAGAACAACAAGCTGAAATATCGAACGCTTTCTTCACATGTTCTTTTTTTGCACTAGAAATATAGACAGAGAGCAAAAACTTTGTCAGAGCCTACCTTAAAGTGTTACTAAACCCAGGACCCTGCATTCACTATATCTGGTCTCCCACAGTACACAGAACATGGAAATGCAATAGTTTTAGTAAATATAAATTGCTAAATACCCTTTTTCATCAGCAGTTAGAGCAATCTTGTGACTTGTATGAGTTTCTAGTTAAAGCTTGGAGGAGGAGTTTTTTTTATTTTCCCCCATTGTCCTATAAGGCTGCAGGACCCCTGGCCCTCTGTCTGGACAGTACTGATTGGCCCTGTGCTGATTACATGCACTCTCCCAAAAAAACCTCTTTAGCAATACACACCAAGCTGAGCATGTGCAGAGTGCCCCCAAGGCTCTGCTCTATCAGGAGATGGATTGGAGTCAGTGGAAAAAGAGCAGGATCAGAGTAGACAGGATCACACAGCCTTTATACACAATGCAGAGGATTAACCCCTTAGGTTCCACAGTGAGTATAACAAGCATGCTTTACTGCATATACAGACTGATTTTACTGTTGTGGATTTAGTAACACTTTGAATGAATAAGCACTTAATTCAAATCATTAGGGACTACATAATAACCAGCATCTGTTAATACAATAAGCACTTTAGTCAGGAGTAGGGATGAGCCGAACACCCCCCTGTTCGGTTCGCACCAGAACATGCGAACAGGAAAAAAATTCGTTCGAACACGCGAACACCGTTAAAGTCTATGGGACACGAACATGAATAATCAAAAGTGCTAATTTTAAAGGCTAATATGCAAGTTATTGTCAATAAAAGTGTTTGGGGACCTGGGTCCTGCCCCAGGGGACATGGATCAATGCAAAAAAAAGTTTTAAAAACGGCCGTTTTTTCAGGAGCAGTGATTTTAATAATGCTTAAAGTCAAACAATAAAAGTGTAATATCCCTTTAAATTTCGTACCTGGGGGGTGTCTATAGTATGCCTGTAAAGGGGCGCATGTTTCCCGTGTTTAGAACAGTCTGACAGCAAAATGACATTTTGAAGGAAAAAACTCATTTAAAACTACCGCGGCTATTGCATTGCCGACAATACACATAGAAGTTCATTGATAAAAACGGCATGGGAATTCCCCACAGGGCAACCCCGAACCAAAATTAAAAAAAAAAAAATGATGTGGGAGTCCCCCTAAATTCCATACAAGGCCCTTCAGGTCTGGTATGGATATTAAGGGGAACCCCAGCCAAAATTTAAAAAAAAAATTGAAGTGGGGTTCCCCCTAAATTCCATACCAGACCCTTCAGGTCTGGTATGGATTTTAAGGGGAACCCCGCGCCCAAAAAAAAAAAAAAAAACGGCGTGGGGTCCCCCTAAAAATCCATACCAGACCCTTATCCGAGCACGCAACCTGGCAGGCCGCAGGAAAAGAGGGGGGGACGAGAGTGCGGCCCCCCCCCCCTCCTGAACCATACCAGGCCACATGCCCTCAACATTGGGAGGGTGCTTTGGGGTAGCCCCCCAAAGCACCTTGTCCCCATGTTGATGAAGACAAGGGTCTCATCCCCACAACCGTGGCCGGTGGTTGTGGGGGTCTGCGGGCGGGGGGCTTATCGGAATCTGGAAGCCCCCTTTAACAAGGGGACCCCCAGATCCCGGCCCCCCCCCTGTGTGAAATGGTAAGGGGGTACTTACCCCTACCATTTCACTAAAAAACTGTCAAAAATGTTAAAAATGACAAGAGACAGTTTTTGACAATTCCTTTATTTAAATGCTTCTTCTTTCTTCCTTCATCTTCTTCTTCTTCTGGTTCTTCTGGCTCTTCTGGTTCTTCCTCCGGCGTTCTCGTCCAGCATCTCCTCCGCGGCGTCTTCTATCTTCTTCTCCTCGGGCCGCTCCGCACCCATGGCATGAGGGGGGAGGCTCCCGCTCTTCTCTTCATCTTCTTCTTCATCTTCATCTTCTTCTTCATCTTCTTCTTCTTCTTCTTCTTCTTCTCTTCTTCATCTCTTCTTCCTTCTTCATTTCTTCTGCGGGCCGCTCCGCATCCATGCATGGAGGGAGGCTCCCGCTGTGTGACGGCGTCTCTTCGTCTGACGGTTCTTAAATAACGGGGGGCGGGGCCGTCCGGTGACCCCGCCCCCCTATGACGCACGGTGAATTGACGGGACTTCCCTGTGACGTCACGGGGAATGCCACAGGGAAGTCCCGTCATGTCCCGTGCGTCAGAGGGGGACGGGGTCACCGGGTGGCCCCGCCCCCCGTTATTTAAGAACCGTCAGACGAAGAGACGCCGTCACACAGCGGGAGCCTCCCTCCATGCATGGATGCGGAGCGGCCCGCAGAAGAAATGAAGAAGGGAGAAGAGATGAAGAAGAGAAGAAGAAGAAGAAGAAGAAGAAGAAGAAGAAGAAGAAGAAGATGAAGAAGAAGATGAAGATGAAGAAGAAGATGAAGAGAAGAGCGGGAGCCTCCCCCCTCATGATGTACTTTTTGTAATTTTATGTAATTTACCGCCAATGTAATTTACCGCCATTGGAGTATATTGTCTATTCCCACCAGATGCTAGCGGGCAATGGTGCCTCTCTTTCTCTCTCTCTCTTGTTTATGGTATGCCGGTCCGCAGAGGTATCTTCCAGGGTATATGCTGAGGTGATGGTTACCACTGTCATTTGGCACAGTATGATGTATTATTATATGGTTTATATACATATTTGTCACTATATTTTTTTTTATATATAATTTACATCCACATGGAGTGGGGTGCAGCCTTTCAGTAGGAACACTCTATTGCTGTGTCTAATGGCGATTAATATTGGTATAGGCTGATGGGGTTCAGTATTCACGTGGAGATCTCATATGTATTTTTAGTATTTTATACTATGAACTATTTATCATTTTATAATCCTTCCTCCTCTAGACTAATATCGTGCTGATATCATGACGACTAATTGTTATGGACTTCCATGTGTTGGTTTTTTTTAACATTAAGTATATTATATGTTATATTTTAATCTATGAATTTTATGGATATATGATTTACTGTACCTTGGAGGGATACTTCTGCGGACTCCTAACAATTTTACATTATGATCAACATATAGGCTTGGATTCCATTTTCCATTATCCCCTTTTTTCCACTTCCTTATTTGGGAATCGAGATTTACATTATAATACTTTCAATTCTATTTCATTTTTTTTTTTTTTTTTTTTTTTATTTGCATTATTAAATTTGTTCTTTACATTTTTTAATAATTTTTTTTTTTTTTATATTATTATTAATTTTTTTTTTTTTTTTTTTTTTATTAATTTTTTTTTTTATTTTTTATTTTTTTTATTATTATTATATATTTTTTATTTTATTTTTTTAATTATTATTTTTTTAATTTTTTTTTTTTAATTAATATTTTTTTTTTTTTTATTATATATATGTATGTATATATATATATATATATATATATATATATATATATATATATATATATATATGTATGTGTGTATATATATATATATATATATATGTGTATATATATTTTTTTTTTTTTTTTTATTAATTTTTTTTTTTTTTTTTTTTTTTTTTTTTTTTCCTTTAATTAATTAACTAATTACGTTTTTAAAATATACATTCCTTTTCCCCTCCATTTCCCATCAATGTTTCTTTAGAGAAAAGTGGGTTGAGCACTGCTAGTAGTCCTCGCCAGAACGCTGCCTGTCCTGCTTTGCCAGATCGCGCCTCTGCCAATGATGATAATGTTGATAATGTTGGTAGTGGAGCGATTGGTAGAGAGCGCGCGGCCATACTGAGATGCGCGCGCATCATTCATCACAGGTTGACGGTCGGAAGCAGTGGGTGGAACGCAAACACACCCACGCTTCCGGACCGTGTTCCTGGCGCACAGTGACCTCTGATGCATGTGGAGGAGGGGGTAATGACGCCACGATCGGCCGGAAGTTGCGGGTGGAACGCAGGTACGCCCGCACTTCCCGGCCTGTTGAATAGCGTGCGTTCCACACATGGCATGCGGCACCATTAGGGCTCCTGGGAGCCGGAGGAGCCCGGCATCATTCACCCCAGTAGATCGGGGGCATGGGGACACAATTAGAGCTGCATGAAAACGAGATGTCTTCGTTTTGGCGCACCCAATCCCTCTTCCCCTGCCCTGCTGCACATAGCATATGGTGAGAGTGGAATTGACCTACTGGTCCAGTGTTTCTATATACTTTATATCTTTTTATATCTATTTATTTTTTCAATTAATCAATTTCTTTTTATACTAGTATTACCACTACCATTATCTCTTTAGCAGATTACATTGAGTGATGTTTGCCCTCTATATTTTGGCTAACAAATGGGGAATCACACTCAGAGGGATGGGATAGAGAGGGTTAACCCGAATGGGTGGGTGGTGCCTAATACCTGTGGGAGGGGGCGTCGTCACTAATTGGGTGGGGTAGACACAGGCACATACATTTATAGAGAGAGCAATTCGAGAGACCAACCATTGCCCGCTTAGGCTCTGAAGAAAGGGGTGCTCCCCCGAAACGCGTAAGCCATCAGCCATTTGCGCTGGTCCTATCCTCTCGGCAACAGGTCCTGGGGTGTCGATCCACAGAAACAGCGCTTTTGCGCCCTTCTGAAAGCTATTTTCACTAGCTCGTTTGTGAGTATAATTTTTACTGTTTTTATGCTGCATTAAAGTTTACCAGTGGTAATGCACTAGGTTGGTGCGCCCTCTTTCTTTTCTGCCTCCCCCCTCATGCCATGGGTGCGGAGCGGCCCGAGGAGAAGAAGATAGAAGACGCCGCGGAGGAGATGCTGGACGAGAACGCCGGAGGAAGAACCAGAAGAGCCAGAAGAACCAGAAGAAGAAGAAGATGAAGGAAGAAAGAAGAAGCATTTAAATAAAGGAATTGTCAAAAACTGTCTCTTGTCATTTTTAACATTTTTGACAGTTTTTTAGTGAAATGGTAGGGGTAAGTACCCCCTTACCATTTCACACAGGGGGGGGGCCGGGATCTGGGGGTCCCCTTGTTAAAGGGGGCTTCCAGATTCCGATAAGCCCCCCGCCCGCAGACCCCCACAACCACCGGCCACGGTTGTGGGGATGAGGCCCTTGTCTTCATCAACATGGGGACAAGGTGTTTTGGGGGGCTACCCCAAAGCACCCTCCCAATGTTGAGGGCATGTGGCCTGGTACGGTTCAGGAGGGGGGGGGGGCGCACTCTCGTCCCCCCCTCTTTTCCTGCGGCCTGCCAGGTTGCGTGCTCGGATAAGGGTCTGGTATGGATTTTTAGGGGGACCCCACGCCGTTTTTTTTTTTTTTTTTGGGCGCGGGGTTCCCCTTAAAATCCATACCAGACCTGAAGGGTCTGGTATGGAATTTAGGGGGAACCCCACGTCAATTTTTTTTTAAAATTTTGGCTGGGGTTCCCCTTAATATCCATACCAGACCTGAAGGGCCTTGTATGGAATTTAGGGGGACCCCCACATCATTTTTTTTTTATTATTTTGGTTCGGGGTTCCCCTGTGGGGAATTCCCATGCCGTTTTTATCAATGAACTTCTATGTGTATTGTCAGCAATGCAATAGCCGCGGGTAGTTTTAAATGAGTTTTTTCCTTCCAAATGTCATTTTGCTGTCAGACTGTTCTAAACACAGGAAACATGCGCCCCTTTACAGGCATACTATAGACACCCCCCAGGTACGAAATTTAAAGGGATATTACACTTTTATTGTTTGACTTTAAGCATTAATAAAATCACTGCTCCTGAAAAAACGTCCGTTTTTAAAACTTTTTTTTGCATTGATCCATGTCCCCTGGGGCAGGACCCGGGTCCCCAAACACTTTTTATGACAATAACTTGCATATAAGCCTTTAAAATTAGCACTTTTGATTTCTCCCATAGACTTTTAAAGGGTGTTCCGCGGCATTCGAATTTGCCGCGAACACCCCAAATTGTTCGCTGTTCGGCGAACTTGCGAACAGCCAATGTTCGAGTAGAACATGAGTTCGACTCGAACTCGAAGCTCATCCCTAGTCAGGAGTAGGGATGAACTTCGAGTTTGAGTCGAACTCATGTTCGACTCGAACATCGGCTGTTCGCAAGTTCGCCTAACAGCGAACAATTTGGGGTGTTCGCGGCAAACTCGAAAGCCGTGAAACACCCTTTAAAAGTCTATGGGAGAAATCAAAAGTGCTAATTTTAAAGGCTTATATGCATGGTATTGTCATAAAAAGTGTTTGGGGACCTAGGTCCTGCCCCAGGGAACATGGATCAATGCAAAAAAAAAGTGATTTTAATAATGCTTAAAGTGAAACAATAAATGTGTAATATTCCTTTAAATTTCGTACCTGGGTGGTGTCTATAGTATGCCTGTAAAGGGGCACATGTTTCCTGTGTTTAGAACAGTCTGACAGCAAAATTACATTTCAAAGGAAAAAAAGTCAATTAAAACTTCTCGCGGCTATTAATGAATTGCCGGTCCGACAATACACATAAAAGCTCATTGATAAAAGGCATGGGAATTCCCCACAGGGGAACCCCGAACCAAATTTTTTTTAAAAATGGCGTGGGGGCCCCCCTAAATTCCATACCAGGCCCTTTAGGTCTGGTATGGATATTAAGGGGAACCCTGGCCAAAATTAAAAAAAAACGCAACCTGGCAGGCCACAGGAAAAGAGGGGGGGACGAGAGAGCGCCCCCCTCTCCTGAACCGTACCAGGCCACATGCCCTCAACATTGGGAGGGTGCTTTGGGGTAGCCCCCAAAGCATCTTGTCCCCATGTTGATGGGGACAAGGGCCTCATCCCCACAACCCTTGCCCGGTGGTTGTGGAGGTCTGTGGGCGGGGGTCTTATTGGAATCTGGAACCCCCTTTGACAAGGGGACCCCCAGATCCCGGCCCCCCCTGTGTGAAATGGTAAGGGGGTACAAAAGTACCCCTACCATTTCTACCATTTTTCACAAAAAAGTGCCCCCTCTGATGTCACGGGGAGTGCCACAGGGAAGTCCCCGTCAAGTCCCCGTGCATCAGAGGTGGGCGGGGTCACCAAGTGGCCCCGCCCTCCGTTATTTAAGAACCGTCGGGGGCGTGTCCGGACTCTGCAGTGACAGGACGTGTTACCTGATAGCTCCGCAGAGACTACAACAATCCACCGCCATCCTGCGAATTCCAACACTTGGTGAGCCTCCACAACTCACCCAACAGTTGCTGAACATCTGTTACTCCACTCCCTGGGGAAATTTAAGAGGATACCTGGCCGATCGAGTGTATCTTAGGCTGCGGCCGGCTCCTCATCTACAGAGACTCGCCGCCATCTTGCGGCCTCGCCGCTTCATCCCCAGGCTTAAATACAGTGATCGGCCGAACACAGGACAGCCAAATTGCCCCCATCTGCTGCTGCTGTCGCAGGGGAAGGTCAGGCGGTGTACGGACACTGCGGATGCCTGCAAACAATAAGGGATTAGCTCCGAGCGCTCGCGGCCCGCCGCCATCTTGAGGCCTGTGAAGCCTCCAGCATCCCCGGGCTCGAGTTCTGCACTCGGCGATACGCACGATTTCTAATCCGGCCCTTCCTACTACAGACGCCTCCGGAAGGTAGGTGCTCAAACTACAGACCCTGAGAGCCGGCAGTAATTCAGGAGAGGCCGCCCTCGGGCACCCGCAGCAGGCCACATACTCCTCAGGTTGCAGCACAGGAAAATAGGAGGCTTGGGCCTGCCCATGGAAGACGGCGGCCATCTTGTTAATCCAGGATCACTTCAACTAATTCTTTTTCCGCTCTCCCTCATACCCAGTTGACTCTCATACCACTATAAGTGGAAGATGACAGTGTGAAGGAAGAGCTCCTGCCGTTACCAGTCCTACCACTCGCTACCGGAGGTATTTCTTATTTTTATTTCTTTTTCTTTTTCTTTTTATTTTGACGACATAATACGCTCTTTGCCATGGGTACAGCTTCCAGACAATCTTCGACCTCAAGATCTCGCTCCCCGAGAGAGCTTACAGGAGGAACCAGCCACAATATACCAGAGATGTTCCGGTCACAAAGGGGCAATATGGCATCTTCCCGCCACAGACCGCCTCAGCCAACCGAACCACGTTCACCGGATCCCCTTCTCCTTCCAATATCCCAAACACATAACTCACCGCCTATAGATGTTGGCACACCTCCCGTCCAACCACATCTGAACATCAATGATCTTCGGTCCATAGCTGCAGACATCAAGGATACTCTGTCAGCTGCAATTGCTGAGCTGCGCATAGATATACACACACTGACTGACAGGGTCCAGGAAGTAGAACAGGCAACGACACAGCATGAACATGTCCTACGCAAAGCTACCAGGCGGATCGACACTCACACCATTCAGTTAAGAGAAATACAGTGTCATGTCGAAGACCTCGATAATAGGGGCCGCCGCCACAATCTTAGGATCAGAGGCATACCAGAGACCGTCCCTGCAGAACACATTTCATCGGCAGTGACCAGCCTATTCAATGATCTTCTCAACAGGCCACCTCAAACTCCAATATCCATGGAAAGAATACACAGAGCTCTACGCCCCAAGGGTAGGGATACCGACCCGCCAAGAGATATCATATGCTGCATTGTGGACTATAAGCTCAAAGAGGAAATTCTCAGGCAGGCCAGACTCAGACGGCAGTTGCAATATGCAGGAACTTCAGTCCAAATATTTCAGGACTTATCCAGTATAACACTGCAGCACCGCAGAGATCTCAAACCACTATTGGATGTGCTGCGCACAAAGGGAATCCAATACCGATGGAAGTTCCCTTTTTGCTTATCAGCTACTCATATGGGACGCACTGCCCTATTAAAAGTTCCGGAGGATCTACATCCATTTTGTGACACTCTAGCTATCCCTCTAGTGGACGTTCCACAATGGTATGCGGAATTCCGCCACACGGCGGTAAAGAAAACCACACCACAGGCAGAACCGATGGAAACCCAGGAAGGAAGAAACCGCAGACGAAGATCTTCATCTGGCTATAGGAGGCGAAATCCGGTACATGACCCTCCACATAGCTCCTACCCATCGGATTCCCTGAGGTCCCGGAGAGCCAGGAGAGATTACTGAACAGCACCTTACTGACACCGTTCTCCTCAGCGTTTTGCCATGTTCAGGATCTAATAGTTAACAATCACCTTTCATGCTTTTATTCTAGATTAGCATCCATATATTCGCTCACTCACTGTCGCAACATGTCATTTGCTGAAGGAGATTACACCCACTATCATATCACCGGACATCATAGCTGTTGTTACATTTGCGGCTCACTTCCCCCCCCCCCTCATTTCTCAACAGACAATAGACATCAAGTCGCCCAATCCACTGATGACATCCGTTATATATGTCCAACGTAATGGAACTTCCACCGCTTACCACCCTGCTCACTAGGTACAACATTCTCACAGTCATGGATACTCTGCCTTTACAGTTGGGATTATTGTATACTTATACTGCTTGCCACCTCGCCTCCTTTCCTTAAACACTGTTTCCTACATGATCCTGCATGAATCACAGTTTTGTTAACCATACTGCCAATTATCAACTTGGGTAATGTATGATAAGATGTATTCTAATGATTTGTTCCATATCGCACTGTTTAATGTACTGCACACAATGGTAGGAAGATGTGCTCCCACTATCGTCAAGCACTACATGTTCCAATACGCCGCACACAACTACATTTTGAGTCAGCTGAATACATCCCACTTATGCAGCCAGGGGAGACCACTCCTGTTTATTCTTGGTTACAGCATATGTTTTAGGATTTTCTAACAAAAGATTGACATGCATCCCTTCTCTCCATTAAACACTCCGACTGCTCGAACCTGACATCTTACTTTCTTGTATTGACCACCCTCACACGACCTCTTAAGGGAACCTGTAGATGTTGGAACATTGCTGAGAGGCTTGACTGATACGGTTGCCAGCCTCACGACATCCTTTCCCTGGTTTAGACTCTAACGTGATTTGCTTTTGTATTAGTTAACACACATAACAACAGTTCATTCCCATGACCACAATAGGCAGACTATTTATACTCCACATAAACCTGGAAGCGGTGTATCCATGACGGTGAAATTACCTTACTCAACGCCTATTTTCTCAGATCAGCTGGGAATTATTAATAATTTTTTTTTTTTTCTTCCCCCACCACCATCAATCATTATTGGGTTTAAAACTACTTCCTTAAATGACTGATAATAAATCCCTCATCACTTGTCCCTATACGTAGGTTAGTGGCTATAAACGACCACCTACCATCAACTCTTCTATACCACATATGTCACTTGGGCTTTTATCACATAGGCTGGTAAAATGAGAGAGTGCTGGAGGGAAGATAGTTGGGCTGCACTACCTACCACACTATACCGTCCCAGACTACTTCTTAAATGCTTGGACAGATACAGACTCTTTGTGACAAACAACTCCTTACACATCATCTTGAGGAATATATGGTTTAAGTTTTAACTTAAGTTATATGATGTTGCGCTTTTGCCTTTTTTGTTTTCCAGAAATATGCAATTCCTTCAGACCGATACTCAGGAAGCCTGGTCCAATATATGTTATTTCCACAAACATATACACCTGCCAGATCTGTCTTACACACACTACTACTGACGCACACACATTGATTACATGTCCCTCTCCGCTCCCATGTGCAATAGTTGACGCGCCTGAACTCAATCTCTTCTTCACATACCGCTACCCTCCCTAATCTCTTGGTAAATTCCCTACTTATCATATAATCTCCTGCCAATCCTTCCCTTACTTAAACACACTTTGCCCTACCTCCTCCTATAATTCTTATTTGCAAACCTACTCCCATGTGCACCTATGACTGGTAACGGTGGGTTAGCTCACTTGTGACTCTATCCTCTCTGCTAGGTTCTACCCGACCCCCACACGGTGCAGTGGAACGGTCTGGATCTTGACTCCAGGCTGACTCCCCTGACAACACACCGTACCCCTTTTTCCTCTCCTGACAGGGGAAGATACTTAAATACACCCCACCCTTTCTTCACCATCCTTTTACATCCCGCACAGACACCAATTTTGTACAGGTTTTCTATACCCTCCTTTCCTGTACCAGTTACAATAGAGCCCCTTTCCAGCTCCAAGGATGGCGGACACTCCTACACGCGACACAAAGACTGGTACTGGAACGATACACGTTTCACAGGTAAAACTATGCTCTATAAACATGCGTGGGCTTAATACACCTGAAAAAAGATCGCAATTGTTACACACTTTAAGACAAAACAAAACACAGATCGCGTTCATACAAGAAACGCATTTCCGCTCAGACAACATTCAGAAACTACACAATACGCACTACCCTACGGTATATCATGCCACTAATGATGACTCTAAATCAAAAGGGGTGGCTATTTTAATAGCAAAAAATTGCCCTCTACAGGTATCAGAAGTTAAACGAGACATTAAAGGTAGATTTCTTTTTCTCAAAGTGACTCTTCACAACAAACCCATAACATTAGCAAACCTATACGCTCCTAATACGAAGCAAGTTCTATTCTTTCGCGAGACCCTACAATTACTGACGGAATTTTATTCCGGCATTCTTATTGCGGGTGGAGACTTTAACGTAGCTCTCTCTCCATCACAAGATACATCCACAGGAGTTTCCTCTATGCCTTACAGAGCTCTCCGGGCCATTAAAAAACACCTTAGAGATCTGACCCTTCACGATGCCTGGCGAACACTACACCCGAATGAGAGAGACTTCACGTTTTACTCCGCACCTCACAATAAATACACAAGAATTGACCACTTTTTCATATCCCAATCAGACTTATCTCTACTTTCTAAGGCCTCCATCAATCCCATGGTGCTATCAGACCATAGCCCCATATCCATTACTCTAGATATACCGGCAAATAGATTCCACAAAATGATTTGGCGTCTTGATAATTCCGTCTTAACAGACATAGACATTACCCACAAACTCAACACCCGACTCAAACAATACTTTTCTGAAAACACCTCAAAGGACTCAAAACAATCCAGCATATGGGCAGCGCACAAATGCGTAATACGTGGTGAAATCATATCTTTAACGGCATACAGACGTAAACTCAAACGCGATCGCATTGCCACACTGTCTGAAAAAATCCTCATACTGGAACAAGCCCACAAGCTCTCACTAGCCACAAAATCCCTTGTTGAATTGATCAAAGCTAGGGAAGAACTTCTAGAAGAACTCGGTAAATCCTTAAAACGCAAATATGTCCTAAGTCAAAAACTATTCTATGAATTTGGCAACAAATCCGGAAAATTGCTTGCTAGAGCATTACAATCCCGAAAAGCAACGAATACCATACACGCTATTAAAAACTCGTTAGGCACTTCTCTTGTTTCCTCTGAAGCTATTGACGACCAATTTGTTCAATATTTTTCTGCTCTTTACAACTTACCTACCTCCACCGACTCGGGCATCACTCCTGACAGACAAGTGACAATCTCAGACTTCCTGAATAACTTTTGCCCATCTTCTATTTCATCCGAGGATGCAGCAAATCTTTCTGCTCCCATTACTGCAGACAAAATTATAACAGTGTTAAAACAACTTAAAACAGGTAAAAGCCCTGGCCCAGATGGTCTGACCGTGAGTTACTATAAAACCTTCCAGGATACACTTACCCCTCATTTAGCTAAGATTTTCAATGACCTCTCCTCATCCTCTCCAGTAAATACAGATCTATTAGAAGCCCACATCACGCTCATTCCCAAACCAGGTAAAGATGAAACTCTAGTAACTAATTATAGACCCATTTCCCTTATTAATGTTGACATGAAAATCTATGCCAAAATTCTTGCCAACCGAATGCTCCCTTTACTCCCCAAACTGATCTCATTAGATCAAGTAGGATTTATCCCTGGGCGGGAGGCAAGGGATAATACCATAAAAGCAATCAACATCCACCATTGGCTCTCCTCTTCATCCAAACAGGGTTTTTTTCTGTCCCTTGACGCAGAGAAGGCGTTCGACAGGGTGGCATGGGACTACATGATAGCAGTACTACAGGCAATGGGATTCCCAGCACACTTCACCCAGTTGATCTTGGCTCTATATACGTCCCCCACAGCCAGAATAAGGGTTAACGGCCACCTGTCGAGCGCCTTCCCGGTGTCGAATGGAACCCGACAGGGTTGCCCCTTGTCCCCTCTTCTTTTTGTTCTTTCATTAGAACCTATACTACGCAAACTTAAAGTCAACCCAGATATCGTAGGCATTGATATTAGACAAAAACACTACAAACTGGCTGCATACGCTGACGACATACTTCTTTTCCTCTCCAACCCGTTAATCACCATTCCAAACTTACTACAAGATTTCACCCTCTTCCGCAAATTATCTAACCTGAAAATAAACTTTACGAAATCCAAAGCCCTAAACATCTCCCTCCCGTCACAGATAGTTTCTCAATGCCAATCTAATTTTCCATTCAAATGGGAACCACACGCCCTCACGTATCTTGGCATTCAAATACCATCCAAACTTTCTGAACTATACGACAGAAACTACTCTCCCATTCTTCGAACTATACAGAAAGACCTTACGAAATGGTCCTCAGCACAATTTTCCTGGTTTGGGAGAATTTCCATCTTAAAAATGAACATCCTGCCTCGAATACTCTATGTCTTACAAACCATACCGATTAAACTCCCTTCAAAATTTTTTACAATTAATAAAAGAATATGCAGGAACTTTATATGGGCCCATAAGCCTCCAAGAATCAGTTGGAGCAGGATGGTCCTCCCCAAGCTTAAAGGTGGTTTAGGCTTACCCGATATTCATAAATACTATAATGCTTGTCATATCACCAGACTAATAGACTGGCACATACATACCCACTCCAAAGATTGGATCAAAATTGAGGATTCATGCACCCAAACACCCCTCTCCCACTCGCCGTGGATTGACACCAAGGCGACCCCTAAAGAACACTTGACACATCCACTAACTGGACCTACACTGAATTGCTTCAGGAACACTTGTTGTTCTCTCAAAATGACCCCATTCCCAGGGCCATTGACCCCCCTCACTGGCAACCCCGCCTTCCCCCCTGGCCTTCCGGAAAACAACCCACGTTTAGTCACCATGATATCTTCATTGAGAGCACATAATTTTTTCCGTAATGGTTCAATTATCCCGTACACCGATCTATCCACTGAACTCCAGACTGGAAACATCCCCTTCTTCTCGTACCTACAAATCAGACACTTTCTCAATAATTCCAATCCCATCTCTCAATCGTGTAGAGATATGACACCTTTTGAAGCACTATGCTCTGAAATGAATCCTCAAAACCACTTAATCTCAATTGTGTATTCCTTGCTTTTCGGCAAAACTAACCTCCTATCTACCACAGTCAACCGGAAATGGGAAAGAGAGCTCAACCTAGACTTATCTTTGGAAGACTGGGAAAATATCTATTTTCAAATCCATAAAGGCTCTATTAACGTCTCAGCACAAGAAACCAATTACAAACTGTACTCTAGATGGTACCGCACCCCTGATCACATTCATATGTTTCATACAAATGTTTCTCCTCTGTGCTGGAGATGTAATTCTGGAGTGGGCTCCCTTCTCCATATATGGTGGGATTGTACCCTCATAAAACCATTCTGGGAACAGGTACACCACATGATCACTCGAATCACTACTTATACCCTAGACTTTACACCTGCCCAATATTTACTGCACCACACCTCACTTCGCCCATCCACTTATAGGAAATCTTTAATGCTTCACCTCATAAACGCAGCTAAGCAATGTATTCCGTTACGTTGGAGGGACGCTAACCCTCCTACCTTATCAGACTGGCTAAAACGTGTAGAAAAAATAGCAACCATGGAAGACTTAATACATCAAGCAAACGACAACCCCACAAAATACAGTCATACATGGACTTGTTGGAAACACTTTCGCGATTCGGTTGAATTTCAGACGCTACTTATTGACCCACAAGGCGGAACATCCTTTGTTCCATAATGACCCTCGCAACAAGTGCTAGTCAGGGAATGTGGAAGGAGTGTCCGCCATCCTCCCCCATCCTCCATCACCACCACCTTCTCCCTCACCCTTATACACACACACCCATATACCCACCCATGTCAGTCTCTACCCCATCATATTATTAATATACAAAGTAAAGCATATATAATCCAACTTCTCCCCCCCCCCCACCCTATATGCACCCCACACCCCACACCTTTCAAAATCAAATTCACCACACACACTATAAGACCTCTTAGAAACACTAATCCACATAAAGGACCTCTCTCACTACCTCCATATATATATGGCTCTTCTGACTCTCCCCCCCAGTACAGTGTGCTCCCGTAAGGGTACTGGGAATGGGAGAGGATTGGTAAAGGTCCATGTCCCATGCTCCTCTTTTGAATTTCACCCCACAATAATAACAACATGGGATATTATAGATTTCAATAGCTAACTTCAATGTTTCTAGAGCAGCTAACAAAGGTTTAAGGTGACTGGACACCTCATATACTTACTTACGGCTGTTTTAAACGTTTTAATTACCTGCAATTGGATGCTTTCGCACCCATCTGCTCTTTTACATTCAACATTGTTATATGTACCACTATATCTGCTTGTTAAATGTAGGAAATCTGTAACTTGACAATGAATCTCTGTAAACCTTGGAGAAATACCATTACCTGTAGTGTACATTTCATCTTTCATCAATAAAAATTTTGAAACAAAAAAAAAAGAACCGTCAGAAGACAAGAAGCGTCACACAGCGGGAGCCTCCCATCATGGATGCGGAGCGGCCCGAGAAGAAGAAGGGAGGAAGACGCTCTCGCATGGTGTTTAGTTCTTGCGGGCGCGCTCCCGTGATACAGCCGGCGGCTATAGCCACCGACTGTATCACTCGGCCCCGTCCCCGGGCGCGCAGCCATTTGCTCACGCTGCTGTCAATCCATCCACTCTAGCCAATCAACGGCCAGGCTGAGCGGCGAAGAGGAAACCGGGGGCGAGTGCAGCAGGTGAACGGGCTCAGGTAAGTAAAATGGGGGGGCCGGTATTGTCGGATGTTTTTTCACATTAATGCATAGGATGCATTAAGGTGAAAAAGCATGAACCTTTACAACCCCTTTAAAGAGGAACTTTGATATTTGTACAAAAAGTAAAAGTACAGTATTTGTAGCTGCTGACTTTTAATAAACACACACTTACCAATCCAGGGATCCAGGGCTGTCATCACCTGGGTCAGTTCTTCGCCGTCTTCAGGCCCTTGGGGCCACCATCTTCCTTCCCGAAAGCCGGCTGTGACTTCCTACTGGCTCCAACTGTGCATTGGTGCATTGCTTTTTTTTAATTTACCTGCAGCCTCCTGGGACATATGATGTGTCCCAGGGGGTTGCTAGCAATATGGGGGGGGCAACTAGGCAAGCAGAAGTGGGAGTGGGTACCTGTCACACAGGTACCAGCTCGAAAAATGAGGAGGAGGATTGGCGGAGCTTCCCTATTCAAGTGACGCTCCGCTTTAAGTACACCTGTGTGAACAAGGCCTAAGGGTCGGTTCACACTAGGACGACTTGGGATCCGACTTGTAAGCCCTCAAGTCGCCCCAAGTCGCCCTAAGAAGAGATTTGCATTACAGTGAATGAGAGCGTCTTAATTTACACTACTGAAGTCGCTCCGACTTCAGAAAAGGTTCCTGTACTACTTCGATCCGACTTCTAGGCGACCTGTACTCATAGAAATCAATGGAAGTCGCCTCCAAGTCGAATCTCTATCTATAGTAAAGCGACTTCACAGGAAGTAGTAAAAAAAAAGTCACCACTACACATGCTTTCCCCTCCCTCCCTCCTGAGCTCTGATTGGCCACAGGCAAATTCTGGGGGCCTGGGGGCGACTTGTTATAAGTCGCTCAAAGTCGTGTTGAAGTCGCATTGAAGTCGCGTTGAAGTCGCATTGCAAAGTCGTGTCGAAGTCGCGTTGCCCCTGTGTGAATCGATGCTAAAGGTGCACTGGGCTTTAACTTTACTCCTGAGGGTACAGACGCACTTCTCAACTACCCAAGACCCATTTTTGTAGGTAAAAATGGCCCCCCATTAGCCTCTTTATGTTTTTTTCCATGATATACAGTGAAAAAAAGGTAGCAAAATACCAAAGATTAAAAGCGACGGTACATAAATATCAATTATCCCAAAAAACACACACATACAAAAACATTAAATCCCCACAAATACATACAAAAACAGCAGCACTTACAAATATTTATTAAAAAATAAATAAATGAATGAACATTAAACTTTTGATTGCTGGATATCTCACACTGTTTGAATGAAAGTGTCATTAGTAGGCTTTGTATTCACTGCATGAGCTGAAGTTGAATATGTATTTTCTAAATATGTGAATTACTTGTTTGGCATTTTTATGTTAATTTATACCGTATAAAGGAACACATGAAAACTATTACGATTTAAAGTGTAATTCCAGTTTTGTAAAATTTTATATAATATATACAATTACCTTGCAAGCCATTTTGCAAATTATTCATATTAAAATTACCTTTCCCTTTCAGTCTAAAGCCATTCACATTTTTCTGTAACTGCTAAATAAAATTCCAATTTCTGCTCTATAGAAATGAACTGCAAAAATAGACTTACAGTATAATCAGGAATTACTAGAATCCCTTTCTCCTGCTTTTCTGTTTTCTTGTTTTTTTTACTCACAACACAGAGCTTGAGGTCAAATCACAAGCAGCCTGTTGTAGTAAATATGCTTTTCCCTGCACCTTTGTAGTTGGGAATTTCCTAATGAGCTAATCAACAATGTTCAGTAAAAAGTTTCTATTCTTTATTGTAATTTAATTTTTTTTTAATTAGCATATTTCAGAATTTCATTAATTCATTTTGTGTTTTGATAAGAAAAAGTGCATTTGTTTTTTTTTTAACCAAGTATACATTTTTTCCTCTCTACACCTACTTTTTTTAGCCTCATAATCACAGTGCCATCCAGTTTGAGAGTTCTGTAGGTTAAGGCCCCTTTCACACTTGTGCGACTTCAAAGTTGCGCGATTTTACCGCGATTTCGCAGCCGCGATTTGGGAGCAGTACTACTTTGTACAATTTTGCCACAACTTTGGCATTAACCATTCTCAGCTTGTGCTTACAAAGTCGTACTGAAATCGTGTCTATTATTCAGGTACGATTTGCTTGCTACTTGAGGGTTTAACATTGAGGTCTTTGGACATCAACTCGCATGGAAGTTGGACCAAAGTAGTGCAGGGACTATTTTGAAGTCGGCACGACTTAAAGTCATGCCAATATGAATGGTAGTCATTGAAAATCATGGAGAATGACTTGTCATACGATTTTGCAGTACAAAATCGTGGGACAAGTCGAATAATGCCCCGTACACACGGTCGGATTTTCCGATGGAAAATGTCCGATCGGAGCGTGTTGTCGGAAATTCCGACCGTGTGTGGGCTCCATCGGACATTTTCCATCGGATTTTCCGACACACAAAGTTGGAGAGCAGGAGATAAAATTTTCCGACAACAAAATCCGATCGCGTCAATTCCGACCGTGTGTGGCCTGTTCCGACGCACAAAGTGCCACGCATGCTCAGGAGAAATTCCGAGACGGGACAGCTCGTTCTGGTAAACTTAGCGTTCGCAATGGATACAGCACTTTCGTCACACTGCAATGTTCAAAATGGTTTAATACAGCGCAATCTCTTCTTCTTTATAATGTGACAAGAATGAAGTAGTTTTGCTGCTCATATTCACACACACTTCTCACAAACTTATTTCGTTACAATTTATCTGGATTCCCTCAATATATTTTGATTTCTCACATCTGACAACAAATTTTTAGATATTTTTTTGGGGTTTTTTTGCCTTTAATGTAGAATCTTTTTTTGTGTTTCTATTTTTTTTTTTTTTTTTTGGTGATTTTGATTTGTACTCCCGAAAATGTTTGTGTGTGTTTTTTGTGACAAGTTCCCACAACACCATTATATGTTGTTGTATTTAATCTGTAGGAGATTGTTTGGTGTTGTTGTCCCTTGTTAATTTCACATTGTACTTTAGAAATGTACCTGAATCGTCACCAACAAACTGTCCTTTTTGGATGAAAACACACACAGGAGAGTAGAATTTCCCAAAAAAAATTTTATTAAGGGGTCACAACTATAAACAAAGAGGGAGGTAACGCTGGAGAAACTGCAGAAATTGGCGAAGCCTTGGACCCCCAGCGCAGACATCAATTATTTCAAAGCAAAATTGGTGGCCTGAGGAGTCCTTATCTTAGGGAGGGCAGTCTGGTCCAGAAGTCCCAGAGATCCGGAAAGCAGCAGATGACACCTGTGTCCCCAGGCTGTGGTCATACGAGAGACTGCATCTTCTGTCAGACCAGACTGAACTTAAGGGCAATCACTCTTTGGTCTTCCTTCCACGCTTCCTTCCAGGCTTTGGCTGTGGTGGTGGAGTTGTGGCAGCAGGAGGAGGAGGAGGATGGTCCATCTCAATGAAATCCGTCTTGGGTGTTAGTTCCCCACTCTCCCCCTTACGTAGCACTTTATAAAGCAGGTCCTCACAGAGCCTGCGTTGGCCCTCCTGCATGCCCTGCAATTTTGTGGCAGCCATGCAGGCAAAGGCCTCTTCAGGACTGGGGAAGGCTCTGAGGGACGCAGAAGCCTCCTGGATCAGCCTGTATGCTGAATCCTGCACAGGACTGGGAGTCATCTTCCTGGCTCGTTTATGTGGCAGGCGGAGGGGAGGAACCTGAGACTCAGTAAGGCTGCGACTGGTCCCAGGCTTCTCTTGGCTGACACTTAGCCCCACCCCCTCCTGGCTGCCACTAATCCCCGCCTCCTCCTGACTGCCACATTCCACAGCCTCCTCCTGGCTGAGGTCTTCCTGTGTATGAAAAAGGGACATAGTTTTAGTTTTTTGTCATCAATCACACACAATTTTCACCTCCTGTCTGCTGCAAATTCAATGTTAACAAATATAACAGACTATCCTTCTGAGCAGGGGCGGACTGACCATTCGGGCATATCGGACACTGACCGAGGGCCCGGGGCCAGTAGGGGGCCCCATGAGAGGCTCCTGGGAGGACGCAGCAGAATGGATGGAGCAAGCAGGTACCGGGTCCAGTCTTGAGAAGGGAGAGAGAAAGTGAAAGAGATCAAGAGAGCCCGGGGAGGAGGAGAACACTTCTCGAACCAGTGAGAGAACTCAGGGCAGGGGTCGGCATCAGTTTAACAGCACCGCCGGCAAATAGGCTGCATGTGTGACTTGCTCACATTATACTGTCTCTCGGCTCGTGTCAGTGAGGAGAACAGCATCGCTGAAGTCTCTCCTGCACTGCATATATACATAGTTTCAATTTCACCTCCCAGCAGGACAGCAGGATGTTTTGCTGCCAATTCACCCGAATACAACTGGAAGATGATTAGCCCTGTCATACAATGCTGGCACCTGCCATCTCCTGAAGTCCAGGCTGTGCTTCCTGCACAATATGCATGCTGGAGAATTAAATGTCTGCTGGAGCAAGGGTGGTAAGAGCCAGTGGCCTCTCTTGTCATAGCTTGATAATGAACATGTGTTAGGGGGGAGTAAAGTGATAGCATATATGTGGGGGCTTGTGTGTGTGTGTGGGGGGGCACTGTACTTCATATATTGGGGGGGCCCTGTGTCCCCTTAGCATAAACAGTACTCATAATGGACAACCCCCTGTCATGCCATGTGGCTGTGAGAGAGATAACTCCTTATATTGAGAGATCCTGTGTCCTGAGGATGGGGGGCACTGAACTTATAATGAGGACCCCCTGTGTGACCTCCGGTTGAGGAGCTCAGTGCATATTACTGTATAATAGGGACCCCCTGTATGACCTGAGGATAGAAGCTCTATACACCTTGTAATGAGGGGCACACGTTGTGACCTGAGAATTAGGGCTTATTGTGTTTTGTTGTTGGGGATCCCCTTTCTGCCCTGAGTAAGGGGCTCTGTGCACCTTATAACAAGGGGTCCACTCTGTGACCTGAGCATGATGATGTACTCTGCACTTTATAATGGGGAGCACCCGGTGTGCCCTGAGATTGGGGGGCATTAAATATCTTTTAATGGGGTGCCTCCTGTGTGACCTGATGATGGGGGGAACTTAATGTCCCCTGTGTGTCCCAAGGTTGGGGGCACTATATGCCTTATAATGGTACCCCCCTGTGTGCCCTGAGTATGGAGGGGCACTGTACGTCTTATAATGCAAACCCCCTGAGTGTCACCTTCCCTCAATTCCTCCCCCATCATTCTCTTTTTCTCCCCCTTCCCTCTCACCCCCTCACTCTCTCTCACCCACCCTTTCTATCTCACCCATCCTCTCTGTGTCACCCCCCCTCTCTCTCTCTCTGTGTTTCTCTCACGCTCCCCCCTCTCATCCCCCCTCTCTCTCACTCAGGGCCGGTGCTACCACTAGGAAAACTAGGCAGCCACCTAGAGTGCACTGCTGCCTAGGGCCACTGGTGTTTCTACTCTCTTCTTTCTGCAGCAAGCAACTAAGTCTCAGCATCATCAGGCAGTGGCCACTCCATTTGCACATAGTGTCAGAGATGCAGCGGCAGCGGAGGACTGTGTCTGTGTCCCGACTCCCCAATGAATGGAAGCAAGCAAACATTCATTGATGGGCGCTAGTAGGCTGCATTTGATGAGTGCTGGTGGACTACTTCATTAAAAAGGTGGGGTATACATAGGCAGGGAAAAGGGGGTGGGGTCAGGGGTGGAGCCACGGGGGGTGGAAAAATTAGGTTTCGCCTAGGGTGTCAAAAATCCTTGCACCAGCCCTGCAGTCTCACCCCCCCCCCTCCCCTCTCATTCCCCTCTCTCTCATCCCCCTCTCTCTCTCACCCCCTCTTTTTGTCTCACCTCCCTCTTTCTCACAATCCCCCCACCCCCTTCTCTTTCTCACACCCATCTCTCTCTCTTACTCCCCTCTCTCTATTTGTCTCATCCCCTTTTTCTAAGTTCCCTCACTCGCCTCTCTTTGTCTCATCCCCCCTCTCTCTCTCTCTCCCTCTCTTTCTCCTCTTTCTCTCTCTCTCTCTCTCCCTCTCTCTCTCTCTCTCTCTCTCTCTCTCTCTTCCCTTCTCTCTTTCTCACCCCCTCTCTCTTAAAGGGGTTGTAAAGGTAAAAATTTTTTCACCTTAATGCATTATATGCATTAAGGTGAAAAAACTTTTGACAATACCGCCGCCCCCAGCCCCCCTGTTTTACTTACCTGACACCTCGAATCTCCACTGCTCGTTCCTGTCATCTCTATTACAGCTCAGCCTGGTCGCTGATTGGCTGCAGTGGATGGATTGAAAGCAGCGCAGCCATTGGCTCGCGCTGCTGTCAATCACATCCGAAGACGCGGTGTGCCGGGGGGCGGGCCGAGTGATAGCCGCTGGCTGTATCACGGGAGCGTGCCCGCAAGAACTATCCACCATGCGAGGGAGCTCGCATTAAGGTGGATAGTTCTTGCGGGGAGGAGCTGAAACAGCCGCCGAGGGACCCCAGAAGAGCAGGTTCGGGGCCACTCTGTGCAGAACGAGCTGCACAGTGAATGTAAGTATGACATGTTAGTTATTTAAAAAAAAAAAAAATTACCTTTATAACCCCTTTAATGAAGGAGCTGAGTGGTAGCTGAATGGCTGCACAAGGCAATGAAAACCAGCCCCCCCCGTAAACCACACCCATGCCACACTACTTTCTCTGGCATTGGGGCCCAAATTATGATCTTGTGCTCAAACCCACTGCTTTTATAAAACACCCCTGGTTGCGTCATAAAGATGGCTGCTGTGCATCGGCCACCTTTAAACCTGGAACCTCCTAAGGAAAAAAGCCGAGAACTTCCATGCAGGCTATATTTAAATGCCCCTCTATTCAATTGAGCTGCACTATGTAGTTGGAGCTTTTTGTGGGTGGGGACACACGGGGCCCCATGATCTCCTGATGCCCGGGGGCCCCTTGGGTTGTCAGTCCGCCCCTGCTTCTGAGCCCAGCATTTTTCATTCTTGTCCCAATTTTGGGTGCCCACTACTGTCTATTGATATGTAAAACACTTTTTTTAATCAGCAATTAGTTATCAATAATAACATCTAATAAACATGATTTATTTATTGACCAGAAATCTGTAGAAGAATGCTATACCTGACTCCAGCTGGGCTCCTCCACTTCTTCCTGGCTGGAAGGACCAGGTTGGACATCGGAAGCCTCAGCTGGTATGGAAGGAAGCGTGGAAGGAAGAGTAGAGAGTGATTCCCTGACTTCAGTCTGGTCTGACAGAAACCGCAGTCTCTCATAGTACCACAGCCTGGGGACATAAACGTCATCTGCTGCAGCTCCGGACCTCTGGGAATCTGTGACCTTCTTGCGCTCCCTAAGATATGTGCTCCTCAGGCCACCAATTTTAGCTTTTAAATAAGGGATGGTTGCTGTGGGGACCACCGGCTTCACCAACTCCAGCAGTTTCTCCAGCGCTGCCTGCCTCTTCTGTTTATGGTTGTAATGTGGGTGTCTGACCTGCCACAGACAGGGCAGCTCCCTGTACTTGTCAATAAACAGGGGCAGGAAATTGTGGTCGTTGAAACCATCCATTTTCTCTGTAAGACACAACACAAGACAAACCCTAATGTCAGGCAAAACTCCCCTAATCTTGTTACAATATAGGCTTCCATTTCGAAGCAGTATAGGCCCAAGTTTAGATCCTACCTTCGTTAGCACGATCGGCGTCTCCGATGCTCCTTCCTCCGCTCACAGATCGTACGTAAGACAAACGTGTGTTACGCTTTATACACACTGCGCATGCGTATAACTCCGCCCGACCCTGACGTTCTTTCTAGCCTATTCCCCGCCCCTTTTCGTTCGGCGCAGTGGGGGAAGAGCACATGGCGGATAGACAGCAGGTGCGTGCTAATTGTAGCAACGAGGAGGAGGGGGAGGAAAGGCTGGAGCCTGAAACGTCCCGATCCAGAAGGAGATTTAAGGACTCAAATATGTCCTTTGGGGAGATGTTGGAGATGGTGGACATCCTGAAGAGGGCCGACTATGACGGAAAGTATGGGCCTTACCCCAACCCCAATGTCCGAAAGGCCAAGATCATGGCGAAAGTGGTCAGGAGTCTGCACCGGAATTTCGGAGTACGACGATCGAAAGATCAGCTCAGGAACCGGTGGTCGGACCTCAAATTACGAGAACATGAGCAGTATAGAAAGATCCGGAGAGTGCTGCAAAAAAGTAAGTAGTTGTGCTGTGTTCCTATTCTTTATGTTTATTACGTTCGTGCTGCTCCATGTGCTTTTAGGAACTGTTGTACAGTTTAAAATGGCAACTTTCATGTTCATGGGCACATTATTCGTTTGGATCACACATTTTTCTTTCGGACTCTAAAATACCATTGTTTAGGCCATATGCATTTGGCCACCATTTTGAGGCCCTATACTTGTCTTCAAAGAATTGGGTTGTGTAGATGGCTTTGTTACTAGAATGAAATGCAAACTAGATTCTGTGTAAGGAGAGGACACTGAGCAGCTGTTTTCACTTCTGGACACTGGAGCACTAGTGCAGGACCCCAGAACGCCATTTTTATCAGGGGGGCCACACAGGTGCTCCAGTGTATACTATAGGGGGGTCTCCATCTGTGAAGCTTGTACCAAACAGGTAAAGTATTGCAGCTTGACAAAGGGCATTTAAAAAATTACATCTTGGAACTCGGCTAAAATAGATAATTGTACACCACTTCCAAGCAATGTTTCCTATTTATAGTTCTGCCATCAAATATCTGTGTGCTAATTATACCATTTTTGTTTTACATAGGGGAGAAAAGACTCGGAGGACACCCCACATCCGAGGAGACCAGAGACCCCCCACCTCTGGAAGAAGGTGAAATCCCCCCAACACAATCTGAGCAGGAGGAAGAAGACGTGGTGGAACTAGTCACCACAACAGGTGAGTGTCTGCAACCACAGGCTCAGATAAGAGATGGATTGCGGCATTTTTTGGAAACAAAATTTATTTTGGGGTTCCTCTCTTTTTAGGTGATCGTGAGGTTGTGGATGAAGATCCTTTCACATCCGAAAGTGCCCAGATCCTGATCGGGGAGATCATGGGGTGTAATTTACAATTGGAAATCATCAAGCAAAACATCAATGATGTTATTCCAAAATATAAAAACATCATTAATGTTTTGGGGCGAGTTTAAAACCCCTCCAAATCACTTACTTCTTTTGTGTGCTACAATGTGCAAAATGTTTTTGTGATTTTTCCCAAACCCAAATTTGGAGGATGCACACAGTGTGTCAACATGTGTTATCTGCCATCACAGGAGATCAATGGATGCGTTTTGGGTGTGCAAGCCCTTCCTCAATAATAAAGTAGCGGTGAGGAAGGGGTTTCTCCCCCAAAACATGTCCCTTGATCCCCCGTGATGGCAGATAGCACATGTTGACATTGTGAAATTTGTGTGCATCTTCCAAATTTGGCTTTTCCTGGGGTGATTTCCCCCCATCTGAACGCAATATCAAACACAGTTCCTAAATACTCATGTCTGATATTGCCTTCAAGTTCTACCAAATGTGAACTTTGTAAGATCAAGATTTGTGTCTTTCTTGTTGTTTTTACACAGGCGTGTTTTCTATAAAATGCACATTTTGATTTTGGATAATGCCACCACAAAAATTGGTATACAACAAACATGTTGTTTTGTCAGAAAAACCTTTGGTAAATGCACATGTGATTGTGCTGGTATTAAAAAGATTGTTCATCAAGAATGTGTGGATTATTGTCTCAACGCTACAACATTTTTGGGGTGATGTTTTCTGTCAAAATGGGGGTTATTTCCTAAGGGCAAATCCACTTTGCACTACAAGTGCAGTTTAAGTGCAGTTGCAAGTGCACTTGTAGTGAAAAGTGTCTTTGCATTTAGTAAATAACAGCCAACAGTGCTTTGTATAAGGTTACACAATCACGCCATTTTCTGGACTCCACACATTTCTGTCAGGGTCAGCTCAAACAAACACAATCAGTAAATGTCCACAAAGAATTTATTTTTATTTTTTATTTCAAAAAGGCTTCACATATTGTCTGGCATATTGATAGTCCCCCTACCCGCAAAGAACTCCAGGTATCGTAACCGGACATCACAGGCACTCAGGGAGGGCAAGCCAGGACATCCGCTTTCAAGCGCCGTCAGTGTTGTTGGATTTTGGATTCCAGCCTCAGGCCCAACTGAGCCAGCATAGTTGGCAGAATGTTTTCTAAAAAAATTATGGAGAACACAGCACGCAAGTATTATATGGTTCAGTTTATACTCCGCCATATGGATGGGTGTCAGAAATAGTCGGAACCGGCTGGCCAGGATTCCAAATGTGTTCTCCACCACTCTTCGGGCTCTGGCCAGCCGGTAATTAAACACCCTCTGTTCCGGGGTGAGGGTCCTCATCGGGAATGGCCGCATCAGGTGGTCCCCCAGCGCAAACGCTTCATCAGCAACGAACACGAATGGGAGTCCTTCCACATTGTCCTCTGGAGCTGGCAAGTCCAAGCTGCCATTCTGGAGACGCCTGTAGAACTCCGTCTGGGCGATGACTTCACCATCGGACATCCGGCCATTCTTCCCCACGTCCACATACAAGAATTCGTAATTAGCCGACACCACCGCCAACATCACTATACTATTAAACCCCTTGTAATTAAAATAGTATGACCCCGAGTTGGGTGGTGGGACGATGTGGACGTGTTTCCCATCAATTGCCCCTCCGCAGTTAGGAAAGTCCCACCGCTGGGCAAAGTGGGAGGCCACAGTCTGCCATTCCTGTGGCGTGGAAGGAAACTGTTGAGGAAAAAACAATAAACATTACTATTTTTACTCTGAAACATGGCAAGCAGATTAGACACAAACATTATGGGGCAACCTCCAGATAGCATTTATTAAGGGGAATTTAACAAGGCCAAAGTATAAGGTACACCTATCATATTCCCCCTACCCCCCTCTCATGGGCCATTTCTAACATTATAGGGGGGGAACTCTTGGACAGGTAACCCTCTTCACTTCATTGAGAGATGAAGGCCTAAATACAGGGTATTACTTGGAACAGCCCCTCCTTAGTTACGCTATTGGCAGCCCACTGGATAGGTAAGAAGTGTCATAATACAAAGATATAAATACACACTGTTCACATTTGAGGACATTTGTACATTCTGCTATTACCTATCAAGATAATAATAGGATACAAAAACTTTAAACAGTACCATTTGAAAGTATACAGGCAGGCCCTTGCACTACATGCTTTGGGGAATTCATCCATAAATCAGAGCACAAAAGAGATGGGTATAGTGTGTATGGGTTGGCAAAGTCAGCAGATAGATGATTGAGGATAGATAGAGAATTGGTATCAGCTGACTTAGCAGTTGGGGGAGGGAGGGTTACTAAAAATTATTTGGGGACACCACAAAAAAAAGCCTCTGGCACTCTGCCTGAATTAAAATCAAAAATAACATTACCAAACATTTTAGGGGGTGTTTGGGGTAAAGCACTACTATGGAGCTGATAAAATACATTGTTAAGTGACTACATGAGGTGAATATGGACCAGGAGACACCATGCTGGGGAGGTTAGTGAAGGGCAAATATGTATGAAGGACCTAAAATAATAATTACATAAAAATCCAGCATGCATGAGGACAAAGGGGACATTCACAGCATATTCCAATCATGGTAACTAGGGAATGAGGAAAGAAATACAATATATTAGCAAACATTCAAGACAATAAAATGTGATATAAAAGGATAAAAATCTTCCCTTCATATACTCCTTCTGCAGGACCTGTATGATGGCAGAACAGGTCTCTGGGATAATGATCCCCAGAGCCTGGGGGGAGATGCCTGTCGAGAACTTCAAGTCCTGCAGACTTCTCCCTGTGGCCAAATACCGCAATTTAGCGACCAACCTCTGCTCCGGAGTGATGGCTTGCCTCATGCAGGTATCCTGCCTGCTGATATAGGGGGTCAGCGAAGCCAACAAACGGTGAAACACGGGGTCCGTCATCCGGAGAAAGTTCCTGAAATCATCAGGATTATTCTCACGGATCTCACGGAGCAAAGGCATATGACAGAACTGGTCAGGCTGAAGCAACCAATTCTTGGTCCATGAACTCCTCCCCACCCTGTTCATGGACTGGACTTGTGTCAAGGTCAGGACCCCAACACCAAGCCCCCGCACAGCACGAACTCTATGAGGAGTACGCATACGAAACATGGCTAGAAAACGGTCGGCTGCTCAGAACGAAGTAACAGAACGCACTGAAGAACAGCAAGGCCTGTGAAGAGCGACCTGAAAACAGCAACGAGCAGGCAAGATCACACAGAAAACTCTGATACGAACTGACTGCACGCACTGAAGAGCAGATACAAACCCACAAGCACAAGCTGAACGGCAGAAAACGATCTGAAAGCCACGAGTCTGAAAAAGCGCGAATTGTCTCTCACCAAACTTTTACTAACACGAGATTAGCAAAAGGAGCCCAAAGGGTGCCGCGCTTGGTTCTGAACCGGCCTTTTCTAGTCTCGTCATATGTGGTGTACGTGACCGCGTGGTTGTCGATCGGAAATTCCGACAACTTTGTGCGACCGTGTGTAGGCAAAACAAGTTTGAGCCAACATCCGTCTGAAAAAATCCTAGGATTTTGTTGTCGGAATGTCCGAACAAAGTCCGACCGTGTGTACGCCCTATAAGTGTGAAAGGGACCTAAAGCTGCCACCATCAAAATGACTGCTTGCTGCAGCTGGATAATAACACTGGACCTTCAGCATGTTTGGCAGGAACCAAATATCATATATAGTAGTACGTTTCTCTCCCAGTACTATATATGACACCTACCTTCCTTATCCCTTATATATGACAGGAATAACTGTGATGGCATTGACTAAATATATTAACGTTCATGTTTGTTCAATTACAATTTATATTTCAATTTATATTGTATACTTTATTGTCTGTCCCCTGCCAAGCTGCATGCTTGGATAAGGGTCTGGTGTGAATTTTTGGAGTGACCCCACACTCTCTTTTTCTTGATTTTTGCATGCAGTTCCCCCTTAAAACCATACCAGACCCGAAAGCCTGGCATTAATTATGAGGAAACCTCTTTTACTGTTTTGTGTGTGGTCCTCATTTAACCACTTTAGTACTGCGCTATAGCCAAAAGAAAGCTACAGCGCAGTACTATTGTTATAGGAGGGCGTACATAGATGTCCTCTCAGAACCCTGCCCCCTACGTGCCCCCTGGGTCGCGTATAGGACGGCTTTGTGACCGCTGTGTCCTTTGGACACAGCTTATCTCCAGTTGGGGTAAATGGCCAATCACAACCAATCCAATCACAGCTGATCACATGTAAACAGACTTGGCGGCAAGGCTGTCAGCATACTGTTTACACTGATAATCAAGGCACTCATCATTAGTGCCCTGATTATTGGTGCAGCCCCATCAGTGCAGCTTATTAGTGCCCACCAGTGCAGCTTATCAGTGCCCATCAGTGCCGCCTATAAATGCCCATCAGTGCCACCTATCAGTGTCCATCAGTGATGCCTTCTATCAGTGCCCATCAGTGATGCCTTCTATCAGTGCCGCCTCATCAGCGCCCACCAGTGCAGCCTCATTGGTGCATATCAGTGCAGCCTCATCAGTGCATCTCAGTGCAGCCTAATCAGTGCTCATTAGTGCAGCCTCATCAGCGCACTTTAGTAATAAAGAGAAATATTATGTATTTGCTAAATTTTATAACGAAAACTAAGAAAAACTTTTTTTTTGCAGTGCCCACATCAAGGACCCTCTGTATTTTGCAGTCTTAACTCCATAGTTTAGTATTTCTCCAAGTTGGAGCATACAGTATATAGCAGTGGACAAATAAAGGGCAGATGCCTTGAGGAATCCCACTCCTCCCTAAAGGCACATTGGATGCCCAGCCATAGGGCAATGGCAGCTGAGGGCATCCAATGTGCCCCCACATAAAACCAGTGAAAAAAAAAATCAGTGAACAAGCTGTACAAAAAGATGACAACTACCCTAATTTATAACTAGCCTATGCAGCAAGGTGCAAATGGAAGGGCAACACAAAGTACAAACATAAATTTCCCAGCACACTTACCAGTTAGCCTGCAGACAAACCAAACTGACCCTGTCTAACAATCCATGTTAAAAACAGAGGGTTTTGTTGCACAAATTTGCAAATATATGTGGAAGTCTCAGTGCCCACAACTCCCCATCAACGCTGGAGGAGTAGTTCCAGGACCCCTGTGGGTATAGGCCGGACCTGATGTCAGCTTGGGGGCGGACTGCCTATACATCGCCTCCAGCCCTGTGAGTACCCCCAGCAGTCATGATTTTTTATCATCCGAGGGACCAGGATACTATGCAGATTTTGCATTTTAGAAGATATTTACTTAATGTGATTTATAACATGTTTACTAAACTGCCCACTAGATGGTGCTTCCCTTTCTATATATATACACACACACACACAGGAGTGGTGGGGGCAATCACATGCAATTCAGGCAGGAATTGCACCACGTTCCCAATCAAATCGCATTTGATTCTTTGCAGTGCAATTTGCGCACATTCATTTTGTATTGACGCAAATTGCAGCGCAAAGTATCAGTTTCGGTACCGGGATTATTTTCAAGAGAACGAGTACTGTGAAAACACTCGGTATCGGCACCGATACTGATAATGGTATCAGTGCATCCCTACAATCAAGCATATACCAGGCAGATAGGCTCATAACGATAAAAGGAAACAAATAGTGTTCTCTGTAGCTAACATTTTAAATATCACAAGAATAGAGGTAATACACTAACATGGATACTCACTGCGATCCTTGGTTTTTAGTGTGGAACATCGCTGTATGGAAAGTTGCGACTTGTCTTCTCCAATGGAGGACTGGTCATAGCTGCAGTCCATGCTGTGTGCATTAAACAAGGAACAAAAGGAATAAAAAATAGATAAAGTTAACAAAAAGAGCATAAGAAATGGATCTTGTAACGGATCCTGGTGCAGACGTAACTGCTATCTGCGTTAGGAGGGTAAGAGGAGAGAAACTTGTTGTTTACTCCCGTGACCGGAGAGTCTAGTGATTTCCTGTATTTGGTTGTGAGCTATCACCGGTGTTTTTCTTGTTAGCACGTTTGTGAGATACCACTTGCCATTCATTGTGGACCTGGTGTGGTCTTGACGTAGATGGCTGGTGCGGGGCCTGGTCTGGGAGGATACCCCAATTCCGGAGGGCTACGATTCCCTCTTCCAGTGTGTTGATGGATATGGTGGTTCCATTATGCGTTATGGAGAGAGTTGCAGGGTATTTCCATTTGTGGAGAATTTTGTGGTTCCGTAGAGCCTTGGTGATTGTCGCTAGATTGCGGCGACGTTGTAGAGTGTGTCTGGAAAGATCAGGGAGGAGACATATAGTGGCATATTGTGTAGGAATGGTGTCTGGTTTTCTCGACGCTTGTAGGATCTGTTCCTTCACGTGATAGTAGTGTACCCTTAATATAACGTCCCTCGGTATTTCATCAGGGAGGAAGGAAGGTTTGGGGACCCTGTGGATTCTGTCCACTATGAGGTCTGATGGCGTTAGCGTTGGGACCAAAGTCGAGAATAGAGTCAGGGCATATTGCAGGAGTTGATTGGGTGGGACAGATTCTGGGATACTTCTGATTTTGAGGTTGTTCCTCCTGGATCTGTCTTCCAAATCTGCGACTTTGTCCTTCAGCCATGCAATTTCTTCTCCCTGAGCAGTATGTGCTTCAACTAGAACATTGTAGGAAGATGCATATTCATCCATTTTATTCTCCACTCTGTCCACCCTGAGCCCCACAGTCTGAACTTCCCTCTGACACTTGTTTTTTTTTTTATTTTATAATCAAAAATTTTTATTGTTTATTTCATTTATATATACACCAGGGGGGAGAGAGGAAGTTTCCTTTCCTCTTTCTTTCCCTTTCCCCTCTGACACTTGTTAATCCCTGTGATCAGGTCTGCCTGTAGTGATGATCTTAGGGACAGCAACATCTCTTTCAGCATAGTGTCTGAGATGGGTTTGTCAGAGGTGGGGAATGCAGCTATGGGATCATTGGGGAGAGCACCTGGTGATGTATCAGCATGCTGAGGCCCGCTTACCTCCATGCCAGTGTCAGATTGCGGCCGTGCTGGGGAGTGTTTCCTATGCTTTGCCTTTGCCGGACTTCTGGTGGATGGGCTGAATGCTCCGGAGGAGGATTCATAATATGTGTGTGCTGTGGAGGGTGTAGAAGACTGTCCTCTGTGGCCATCATTCATCGCGGCCTTGCGATCCTGTCTTTGTTCCCGGGCGCCAGCGCCATTTTGTTGGAGCCCGCGCGTCATGAAGAAATCCAGCTTCATGGGCTGCTGCGGCGGATTCTTTCGGTGCCTCGTCATCTCGGGCAGTGTTGGCAGGCAGAGCGGACGTAGGATGGCTGTGGATGGAGCCGGTGGGCTTGGATGTAATCGGATTTACTCCGGTGGCGGACGGAGCTCCTGTATCTGGTGTCCATCTTAGAGCCCGGTCGCCACGCCTCCCCCGTAATACACTAACATGAAGACAAGGTAATATTGCCCATCTAAAGGGCAAATCATAAGGGGAGAAGCAGCACTGCATGTGTCTCACTTTGCACAGCCACCTGTTAATCCTAGATCTCCTCCATTCTGTATAAAGTGTACCTTCCTCTCACAATGTTTTCTATACTCTGCCCATCGCTAGACCGTGGGACAAATAAGTGTCTGATTATTAAAAGTCAGCAGCTACACTTTTTGTAACTGCTAACTTTTAAATGGGTGGAATTCCGCTTTAAATCTGCAGCATTTGTTGACAACAAGTGAAATGCAGCTCATCTTGTCTAGCAGTCAGTGGTGAATCATTGAACCCACAATCCAGGATTGGGAACAGAAATTCTGGTGATATTTTAAATATGGCACATTTTGGAGTCTTGAATTTTGTGTTATAGAGTAGGCCCTCTAGATATAGGATGGATGGTAGCAAGTGCAAAAATTATGCATAGGAGTTAGCAAAACCAGTTAACGAATGCACTTTATAACTCAAAGAACACAAAAGGTATCTAGATTTTTCACTTCATAAAATATTTATTCTTTAAAGAATCTAAGGACAAAACTTTTTTTTAGTTTTGGATAGAGTGGTGAGGGGTTACAATCTGTCGGGTTTTAATTGCTGTCTGCGTCCCTGCTGGGAAAAGTCACCCTATTTTTTGTCTTGACTAAGAATGAGCTAAGTTTGGGCTAACCTAATATGTTGACCTTACATGTCCATATTAGGACAATGTCATTGTCCAAATATGGCCATGTCGTCATCAGCATCCCTCCCCCTTTATTACGTGCAGCTGTGAGGTGGGAAATGCCCTGGTGACCGCTGGGTAGGCTAGCAACCTGCTATCATGTGACCGTTTGCTTCAGGTTTTGGGCCAAAACGTGTTTGGCCCGGCCCTAGGCTCATCCTTACTGGTGACCATTGTCACTGGAAACTAAAATTAGGGAAAATACCACATTTTGAACTAGAACAAAAGTAGAATGGAAATCTACCATTAGGGTAATTTGGTCCTATAACAACTAACAGTATTTGTCCCTTAATTTGGAGAGTTTTCCTCTTACTTTCTGTTGTGTCTATGGGACCGGAACGGAAGATAGTTTTCCCCAATGAAACACGAATAAACTGTGTTTTAGCCATCCCTTGCTCTATCCAAAACTTAAAACAAATGTCTTTAGATACACGTTGGGGTTTCATGGTCATACATTGCAAAGGTAAAGCAGAAAAATAATTGACATAGTAAAAAACTATACCGTACATCACCAGTGATCGAGGTTCTTGGGTGTCCATTGTTGCCAGTGATAAATTTAAAGGGTAACTCCACTTCCGTGGGTAATAAAAAATAGCAAATAAAGAAAAATAATAAAGTGTGTACAATTGCGATACATGTCATATTGTAATTGAATGTTATTAAAAAATTACCTTTCCTTTTCAATTTGCAGCCGCTGTAATTTTCTATAAATTCAAAGCAATATGGCTACATGAACTTGTTCTGTACACAGAGTGTGTACTGACCACTCCCCAGAAACATAATTTCCTGCTTGTGTGATTGGCTCACCAATTTTCCCAGTAGTCTGCATAAAGCCGCGTACACACGAGCGGAATGTCCGACAGAAAAAGTCAGACAGAAGCTTTTCATTGTCTATTCCGATCGTGTGTGTGCCTCATCTGACTTTTTTTTTTTTCGAAAATTCTGATGGACCTAGAAATAGAACATATTCTAAATATTTCCGACGGAATCAATTCCTATCGGGAAAACCGCTTGTCTGTATGCTGTTTGGACGGACCAAAAACTACGCCTGCTCTGAAGCAAGTACGAGACGGAAGCTATTGGCTACTGGCTATTGAACTTCCTATTTCCCGTCGTACGTGCTGTACGTCACCGTGTTCTGGACGGTCGGACTTTGGTCGGACTTTGGGTTGATCGAGTGTAGGCAAGACTGCTTGAATGGAATTCCATTGGGGTTCCAGCGGAGAAATCTTCGGAGTTTATTCTGACGGCAAAACCGGTCGTGTGTACGCGGCATAAGATACAAGTCAGATTTCAGGCATCCCCTGCAACAAACATGTAATTTTTGGTGAGATATTTTCAATAGAAACACGTCTAAAGGGCTGCAGGCCCAGCAGCTTTCCTCATTAGTGCCCTGCAGCTGCCACAGCTGACTGATAATTATGAAACCACTCCCATTAGACCCACTCAGCCCAGATGCACAGACAAACAAACATGGATTTCTTCAGAATAACAAAAGGTAGGAATCTGCAACAAAGGTTGTTATAATCCTTGCAATGTACATAGATTACCCAGGGGGGAATATTTTCTTTTCTCAACAAAAGTGGAGTTACGCTTTAAAATATTGCTTGTGATCCAGCTATGGCACAAATTCTTTCCTTTCAGGCTTTCCAACTGAAAGTCTTTGGACTTTGTTATTGTACCCCAACATTTCATATTCCTGATATGTGTGATATGCAACTTTTGTACCATGTACAGTACTTGTGTTAAAAGTACCATGTTCTCTTTGTATTGCTTCCTTTGTGTGAAATACTTGGTGTTCCTGCCAGTCCCCCCGTTTTCCTATTTTCAACTGACCACACTAGGCATGAAAGCACTTCCATCCCAGCATGGTCAAATTTCTGGCTGTGATGGGAGCCAAGCCTGCCTGTCCTCCAATGTTCAGACTTGTACTGACATGCCCCTTGCATAGCCATTCACTGAAAGGATTAGTGTGCTGCTGTTTCTCCACCCCCAGCTCGCTAAGCTCCTTATGCAGGTGAGAACAGAGGTAATGTGATCACTTATAAAAAAAGTGAAAAGAAGATAATATAAATATATTCAAATGTTTTGACTTTCATTTCTATTTTAAACTGGGTTTCTTAACAAGGTAGGGGTTCACATATACTTTAACCCAGGGCTCAACAAAACCCAGGCGCCAGGTCGCAATGGTGACTGGAAATTGCGTCCTGGCTCCCAGGTAACACCACAACAGTGATCGGGATCCTCTCATGTGGCCCAATAGAATCGGGCTGGCTGATAATTGAGGCCGTGGCTTTGCGGCCTGCTGGAGCTGGATACATGCTCCTATCTGCAAACCGGTGCCCTCTGGTGGATGGTGCTGTGATGAGCGCGACTTGCTCTCACTGCCCGCCCACCTCCGAAATAATCTTCCCAGGTTGACAGCTGGGCTTCATTGGTTGCCCTTTCCATACCGTCCCAGGTGGACAGGAAGTGTAGTTTATCAGAGCCACCTCATCAGTGCTTATCAGTGCCACCTGTCAGTGCCGCCTTTCAGTGCTACCCCATCAGTGCAGCCCATTAGTGCCCATCAGCATAGACTATCAGTGCTTATCAGCACAGCCTCATCAGCATCACCTATCAGTGCGTGCCACCTGTCAGTGCCCATCAGTGCAGTTTACCAGTGCCCATAAACGGCACCCAATCAGTGCAGTCTACCAGTGCTTTTATCAGCGCAGCCTCATCAGTGTCACCTATCAGTGCCGCCTGTCAGTACCCATCAGTGCCGCCTGTCAGTACCCATCAGTGCCGCCTATCAGTACCCATCAGTGCCGCCTGTCAGTGCCCATTAGTGCTGCCTGTCAGTGCTGCCTATCAGTGCCCATCAGCGCAGCCTCATCAGTGCCCATTAGTGCCACCTATCAGTGCTTATCAGCATTGCCTATCAGTGTCCATCAGTGCCGCCTATCAGGGCCCATCAGTGCCACCTAATCAGTGCAGCCTGTCAGTGTTTATCAGCACAGCCCCATCATCGCAGCAAAGCAAATTTGTCAAATCAGACACCTGACACTTTTGACAATTTTTTGGGGACCAGTGACATTATTACAATGATCAGTGCTAAAAATTTGCACTGCCACTGTACTAATGACACTGGCTGGGAAGGGATTCACTGTGTGGCTAGGATGTGCTTAATCACTGTGGGGGAGTTGCTTTGACTAGGGGAAGGCAAAGATCTGTGTTCCTGCTTTGCATAAACACAGGATCACTACCTTCCCTTCTAACAGAACAACAATCTGCCTTGTTTACATTATTGTTCTGCCTGTGTCCTGTGTAATCAGCAGGTGTTGGCAGACACTGAGTCAGTGGTACCTGTGAGTAATTACAGCGGGTCGCCGGCAGTATGTGCACTCGCCCCAGGCCCAGGAGTGTCAGATCACGTACTAGGTATGTGATCTGGCGCAGAGCGGCTGCCCTGCTGCAGTGAATGTACAGTGGGCGGTCCGTAAGTGGTTAAATACACAGAACAAAATGGAGGGGACACTAGAGAGAAGAAAAGGAAATTGCTGCTCACCCCTTAAAAATTGGAACAAAAAAGGAAAGATTTCCCCACACTGGGGTTTTTAGGCAGCACAGTAACAGATATAGTCAATGTTGTATGAAAAAATATAACAATTTTATTGGATAATATACCATCAGAGTTAAAAACAATGAGCTCCAGTGGGAATTACTTTAAAAATTGTTGGCTGAACATACATAAGCAGACATTTGTTCATAACAATACTTTATATCATGAACATTAAAGCTGACGCGTTTCAACCCCTATAATTGGGGTCTTCTTCAGAGGATCAGTCTGCTGGGGAGAACACGAAAATAGAGTTGATATACACATATAAGTTCCATTGGTATAAATATAATATTAACTACATTAATTATGTGATACATCAATACAGTATAGTTACCAAGTGAATGTATGTCCAACGGAAAACACAGATTCCCACATGGAGATCCCTTTAAAAAGATATGTTGCTTTGCCCTCTTCCCCAAGCGGAGGATTCCAAACACCTCTACCGCCACTGCAACCCAGACCAGGATGGTGAGAAGCAACGTGGCTTACGAGAGGTCACACTTTTGAGCACCGCCCGCCAGAGCAGACAACCGGTCGGAAAGCACCAAACCACCTGCGATAAAAATTTGCAAGGCAAAATAAGTAAAAGCCCATAATAAGGTAGTCAGATTTATTCTGTGAGCTAAAAAAGCCACTGAGGAATCAAGGTCAATATAAATGTAATATGTGTGGCTCAAGCCGAAAGGGTTACGAACCATATTTATCTGGTGTGTGTTTAAAGGTAAATACCATAAAAGGTACATAACTGCAAGAATATTGGTAAATACTCTATCTGTGCTCAAGAAAAAATGGTGGTGGCGGAGTGAAGGGAAAGTGAAAAAGGGGTTGAGGAGTGAAATAAAACATGCAATCTAGATGTGATAAAATGTAATCAACAAAATTGTGCAAACAAGTGCAAGTGAGTGGAGAGAGGGGGAAAGGGGTTGTTTGGGGGTGGTGGTGTGAAAACAAAATTATTACCTCAAAAAGTGCTAAATAGCGCATGTGGATGCATCAAATTGTCCCATATGGCTAGACTGTTGCTTGTTAGCCAACCCGGGATTGGTCACAAGCTGTATAAGACTCAGGGGGTTGGTATCCAAAACCTGAGTCAACCAGTCTAAGAACAAACAAAATATATAATTGTAAGGAATATGACCAAACATATTGTTAGTAGTCAAAAAGCAATAATAATAATAGGGGTCAATGAGCCCTAATTATGTGGGGCAAAAAGATGCTATAGCAACACATGGCTAAAAGGATGTACTTACTAGGTGATAGCCGAGAGTGACAGCAAGAGTGGTAACAGGCAGCAGAGGGTGTTTGCAGTTCACCAGATAAGAAGAGATTGAGGACATGTTACAAGTACCGTTTTTTATACCTATGATTAAGGGGGTGTGTGTACCTTGTACCCGTCCATCCAGGTGTGTGCAATCCGCCGATAATCCCATGGCAGGCGGCATGGCGGCCATCATGGCAGCCAAGTGTGGTCTCCCCGGCGTTCCAGAAGAGCATCGCTCCGAAATCTCGTCATTCTCGCCGAAATCTCGCGATGTCTATGACGTCACGTCGCTCGCGCGGGGCCCCTCGCATGCGCAGTGACGGAAGGCATCCGAGAATGTTCCGGAATGCCGCCGGCAAGGAGGGAAAGATCCCCAAAGCGGCGCCCGGTGGCCAACCAAGCGTCCAATGGGGAAACATGGGGGGGGAGGAGCCGCCCAGACGGGCCGGCCCGTCCCCGTCCCCCCTTGCCGGGAAGGCACGCCACAGGTCACTCCCGCTCCGGAAGTGATAGTGGAGAGAGCGCCAGAGCTCCCCCAGTGGGAGGAAAAGCAAATTCAAAAAGGCAGACACAACTGCAAGTTGTGAACATGACATATTATCTTCACAGTTCAGAGTTAACACCTTTGTTACATATCTTATGTGTATATAACTATGTAAGGAGCATCAGTGAAAAATAGGAGAAACTCAGTCATATGCATTGATAGCTTCACACCATCGAATTAAGAATAAAGAAAAACAGTAAAATAAAATCGATGGAATATGATAGAAAATGCAATGGGATCAGCACAGGGGAAAAAGAGGGAAAAAGGAACAGGACATGGTCAATGATACTGATTGTTTTTACTTCTTTGGATTGTATTATATTGTAGCCAATCCAGAGAGGAACATGACTATTGTGTTTTGCCAGAGACAAAGCCTTTTAAGAATGGAGCAAACGAAATGGCATCGTTCAATCCTGGGAACGAGGTGGAATTTAAATTAAATATCCACCTCTGCTCGTGCTGCAGTAAGATTTTGTTCCACTCGCCGCCTCGCACTGGTATATGGATTCGATCGAGTGCGACGAAAGATACTTTGGGCATTCTGTAATTGTGGGTTTCCATCACATGTCGCCCAAGTGGCAAATACGGGTTACCGATTTGCATATGGTAAATGTGTTTAGATATGCGCCGGTGAAACTCTTGTTTGGTCTTTCCGACGTAGTGTGCTCCACATTCGCAGGACATGAGGTACACTACGCCACGTGTTTGACAGTTGGTGAAATGTGACGGTTTAAAGATTGTCCCATTTGGGAGATTAAAGGTCTTTTCACGTCTTATATACGGGCAGCAAGAACACTGTCCGCAGGGGAAAGATCCCAGGATAGAACAATGCCTACGTCTTTTTTGTGCAGTTTTGAACTCACTCTGAACTAGTTTGTCCCTTAGTGAGGTTGCTCGTCTATAGGTGATTGAGGGGGTGTCTGTAATGAACCTACTAACTTTTGGGTCATCTCGGAGTATGGGCCAGTGCTTACGGATAATATTTCTGATCTCATTATGTTGTTTGGAGAAGCGCAGGATCACCCTGGTGGGATCCATACCAGGGTTGCCCCTGGCCCTCTCCCCAAACAGTAACGTATGTCTAGATTTTTTAGCTCACAGAATAAATCTGACTACCTTATTATGAGCTTTTACTTATTTTGCCTTGCAAATTTTCATCGCAGGTGGTTTGTTGCTTTCCGACCGGTTGTCTGCTCTGGCGGGCGGTGCTCAAAAGTGTGACCTCTCGTAAGCCACGTTGCTTCTCACCATCCTGGTCTGGGTTGCGGTGGCGGTAGAGGTGTTTGGAATCCTCCCCTTGGGGAAGAGGGCAAAGCAACATATCTTTTTAAAGGGATCTCCATGTGGGAATCTGTGTTTTCCGTTGGACATACATTCACTTGGTAACTATACTGTATTGATGTATCACATAATTAATGTAGTTAATATTATATTTATACCAATGGAACTTATATGTGTATATCAACTCTATTTTCGTGTTCTCCCCAGCAGACTGATCCTCTGAAGAAGACCCCAATTATAGGGGTTGAAACGCGTCAGCTTTAATGTTCATGATATAAAGTATTGTTATGAACAAATGTCTGCTTATGTATGTTCAGCCAACAATTTTTAAAGTAATTCCCACTGGAGCTCATTGTTTTTAACTCTGATGGTATATTATCCAATAAAATTGTTATATTTTTTCATACAACATTGACTATATCTGTTACTGTGCTGCCTAAAAACCCCAGTGTGGGGAAATCTTTCCTTTTTTGTTTAAATACACAGAACAGGGAGAGAGAAGAGAGAGTGAGGGAGGGTCACTTATCTGATTCAGCTGTGTGTGTCATCTGAGCTTCAGCTGCTAAGTGCTGCAAACATAAACTTTTATATAAAGAGTTCACTTAGCTTGGTAAACGTATAAGAGGGTGCTTTAATCACCACCTGAATTTGGTTAGGATTCAGAAATGTGAAAAATTTCATATTTTCCAACAAAAATGTTTTAAAAACACTGGGAAGGCAAAGTAATGAAGGAAATAATACTACGCATTTTGCATTTACTATGTTTGTGTTTTTTATGTATGATTGTTACAGGACTATAGTGATCTGAGTGCAAGGTATGACAATGATGCAGCCTGCATTCCCCTTATCAAAGAGGAGACACAAAACACTGTTGTTCACTTGCTGTTCAAGTTTAATGTGTTAAACAGAAAGGGGTCACATTACACAGATGATCACTTTCTTTATAGTGGCAGTGCAGTCCACATGGAAAAACACATCAATTAGTGTTAGCAAAATACCCGTACTAACATATAAGATACTAACAGAGAAAGTGAATGTCAGAATAAACACAAACCTGAACAATGATAGCATGAACAAAGTGTGACTAACCGGTATCAAAGAGGAGCCACAAAACACTGCTGTTCACTTCCTGTCCAAGTTTATTGTAAACTTGTTGGTTTTCAGTCTCCTGAAGAAACCCTACAAATCGTTAGAGCTCCCTCTAGCTGCAGCCAAGTAATAGCATTACTGGGAGGTTTATGTACTTGCTACATACTTCCCCTCCTTAAATACAAGTCTCCTGAAACTTAGCATAAATGAGAATTCATAGCCTCTATCATCTAGGTACCTAGTGGCATATGTTCCTGGCAAGAAATAAGAATATGAGGGAATTGCAAACTTTGTATATGTTGGCCATTTGACACCAGGGAGTTCACAGTGCTGTTCATTCATTTTTGTTGAAACATCCTGCTATTGAAAAGAAGGGTTGCCAAGTGTCTCATATTTTTATTATCTACTTTGTTTTGTGTGTTCTTCGAGAATATCTTTGTTCAGAGGACAGGTTTCCTTCTCCCTCTGGTTCATCAGGTGTTGGTACAGCAGTCTCACCCTCTGGTTGTACTTCTGGCACCTATTGAAGTGATTTTGGCTTACTTTCTTCAACAACATCTGTAGGTGGTTCAAAACTACTTCATCTGGCATTTCTTGATTTGCTAATTCTCCAGGCAAAAGGTTACGGTCCCTATGATAGAATTCTTCAGCCTCGGGTTGTAATTGAGGAGCTATGCATTGCTCACTGCCTTGGTAGAGTTTGGGACAATACACATATTATTAATCGTCGGAGATACTGTATCTGAATCTGAGACCTCTGGGCTATTGTTTTCTTTCACGCTTGATGTCTGCCGACACCCGCCGATTACACTGGCCTAGTGGCATTTTTCTTTGTTTTGTCTGGTGTAATATCTTCAAAACACAAATTATTGACTGGGAGTAGCAAGTTGTGTTGAATGACACTTATACCTGGTACACACCATGAGGTTGTTTTCGTTCAACCCAGTGGGTTGAACAAATAAAACTGTCAGCTCCGGTAGAAGCCGCTGTACTAACTATGCAAAGTTAGTGCAACTATCTCCCCTGCTGAGCTGTTGTGTTTTGATAGGGGGATGGCCCCTCGCCAGAACACTTTGGCTGAAAGCACTGATCGGGAGGCGGTTAGCTGCTGGTTTCTTACCCCGGTTTCTTTCCCTCCTCTGATTTAACGTTGTAGATATGTTCTTGCCCTATCTATTCACTTCCTTTTCCCAGAATGTTCTGAGTTTTCCTGGGTCTCCTCTCTCTGACAAAATTTCTTACAAGAACACGATCTCCAGCCTGTAGTCCACTCCTTTTGTGTGTTGGTCATCGTGCCGTTTACCTTTCTAAGAGGACATTTGGCTACTCTTGGGAGCAAAACTGTAAGCTTATATAATTTTGGTAGCCAGTTTTTCAACATACTGCTGGGGTCATGTTTCCTCCTTCTCATCATCCATTTAAAACAGAAGGTCCACTGGCAAATAGGATGTTCTGCCATACAACAGAAAGAAAGGAGCATAGCCGGTTACTTCACGCCTAGTACAATTATATGCATGGAATATTTGTTGTAAGTATTCTTTCCACTGATCTTTATTTTCCTCTTCCAATGTACAAAGCATTTGCAAAAATGTTCCATTCAATCTTTCAACAGGGTTACTTTGAGGATGATATGGCATTGTTCTAGAATGTGATATTCCAGACAATTGTCTCAATCTTTTGAAAAGTCGATTTTTAAATTCTCTGCCCTGATCATGGTGTGTTTTTTCAGGATATCCAAATCTGGGAATGAAGTAATTTAAAATCTCTGCTGCAGTTTTTGCTGATTTGTTGCGTTTAGGGTAGGCCTGTGCAAAGCGAAGGGATCAATGATGACCAACACGTATTCCTAACCACCTCTGCTGTTCACTAGGTGAAGAAAATCCACTAAGACAAGTACAAAAAGAACACCCCAGCCCACTTTGGTACTGTTAGGTGTTTCTGTTTCAGACAACTGCATCTTTTCGTGACACAATCTGTTATCTGCTTTAGCATTAATGTTCAGTAGAGTGTCTCTTTTACAAGCTGGATTACTTTGTCTGTTCCACAATGGCCCATGCCATTATGTACTGTAGGTGTTTCAGCACTATCTGAGTTACCTGTTCTGGAATAACCATTTTTTGTTTTGTAACAAAATGCCACCTCATACGATCAGTTTATTCCAGGCATGCATGAGTTGTTTTCCTTTTCTATCTAGGCATCATTTGTCAACTTTGGTGGGTTCAGCCTTTTTATTCTTAAAGCGGACCTTCAGAAATGTATTCAACTTTCCATCTATTAACCACTTCAGCCCTGGAAAATTTTACCCCCTTAATGACCAGGCCATTTTTTGCGATACGCACTGCGTCGCTTTAACTGGCAATTGCACGGGCATGCAACACTGTACCAAAAACAAAATTGATGTCCTTTTTTCCCCACAAATAGAGCTTGATATTTGATCACCTCTACGTTTTTTATTTTTTGCGCTATAAACAAAAACATTTTGAAAAAAAAAAAAACAGTATTTTTTACTTTCTGCTATAATACATATCCAAAAAAATATATATATATAAAAAAAACTAATTTATTCATCAGTTTAGGCCAATATGTATTCTGTTACATATTTTTGGTAAAAAAAAATCGCAATAAGCGTATATTGATTGGTTAGCGTCTACAAAATAGGGGATAGATTTATGGACTTTTCTTTTTTTTATGTTCTAACTGGTAATGGCCATGATCTGAGATTTTTAGCCTGACTGCGACATTGTGGCAGACAAATCTGACCCCAAATGACACTTTTTGGGGACCAGTGACATTATTACATTGATCAGTGCTATAAAAATGCACTGATCAATGTATAAATGACACTGGCAGGGAAGGGGTTAACACTAGGGGGTAATCAATGGGTTAAGTGTGTTCCCTGGGTGTGTTCTAACTGTGTGGGGGCTGGGTTGCCTGGGACAACAAATTGATCGCTGTTCCTGATCACTAGGAACAGCAGATCTCAGACTTATCCCCTGACAGAACAGGGATCTGCCTTGTTTACTCTCCTCACCGCAATCGCGGGTGGCCAGCAGACATCAAGTCCGCGGGACCCGCAGTTTAACATGCACGGAGGAGAGCTGACCTGCCACCGTATATATATGGTGGCTGGTCAGCAAGTGTTTAAATCTTCTGCCCTTGTTGTTTTAACTTTGGATAGTAAAACAAAAATTTCTGCCAGTAAATACCTTATACAGCCCACTTCATTTTTCTTGTCTGGTCATTAGCCTAGGCTATTGACATCATGCACAGCTCTCTCTCTCACTCTCGTGAGAGTTTGCCAGGAAGGGAGGGGGGATGAGTCATGACACCTGCAGGGCTGCAGAGCTGGAGGTACAGTACAGAATCACAGTATATATAAAATAATATGCAAAGTGGTTGGAGGGAAGCTTCAGAATGGCAAAGATGTTTTTATTACAAATTATGTGAGCAGACTGCAGTTCCTCTTTAAGGTCAATGATAGCATGTATGACCTTGTCCTGCAGCTCTCTTTTAAAAAGTTCACACTTGTTTGTTCTCAGCTTGATCAGATGTGCACACAGCTTATGAAAAACCTCAGTACTTCGGGGTGTTCTGAAAAGGTCCAGGAATGTAAGGATAAAGGGGGCCTGTTTCAAGGCCCCTCCTTTCCTCATGGGATCTGAGGCAGCAGCAGTTTTTTCTAGCTCCAAAAAAAGTTTTGAAATCATAGTAACTTAATTTGCCAGTAAATGCAATTAAAACAATAAAATTATAAGGTCAGTAGTATAGGATAGGTCAATTAGGTCACGTACCCCACCTGGGAATGGGCTAGAACAGCAGGGTACCCCTATAAATAAGGGCTCCGGGTAGGGATCGTTGCCAGTTGCTGGAAGAAAACTGAAGAGGACACCTCCCCCTCCCCTCCCTTATCGCGGCTTTTTATGTGGTTAGACCCTTTCCTATAAGTGGCAAATGTTTTCCATATTCGTAAGATACAATATCATTCAACCCGAGCCGTAGTGGCTGGGTTGTACTTGTAAGAGATGTTACATGAAGAATATTAAGATACAATTAGTAAATTGTTTTATAGATTATTAATATATTTTATTTAAACCAATAAAATAGCTGTGGCCAATATTTATCCAATACAATTTATTGTAAATAAAATTGCTGGTCTGGATTTAATTTTTTGTATAATTAGAAATGCCTGCTGCCTTCTATCCCATAAGAGAGTACATTATTAAGATAAGGTGAACAACACTAATCTCAAAGTTCTCACAGTGTCTCTTCCATGCATCTTTGAAATGCTGCTGGGGCATTCATCAAACCAAAAGGAATCCTCTCCTATTCATGTAGATCCCAGGGTGTACTAAATGCTGTTATATGCCTTGACTTATCAGAAATAAAATCTTAGTGAATTACCAGTACTAACTTATAAGATACCATCAAAATGAATGTCAGAATAAACCCAAACCTGAACAAAGATAGCATAAACAAAGTGTGACTAACCTGTATCAAAGAGGAGACACAAAACACTATTGTTCACTTGCTGTCCAAGTTTAATGTGAACTTGTTGGTTTTCAGTCTCCTGGAATCACACTACAAATCATCAGAGCTCCCCCTGACTGCAGTCTAGTAATAGCATTACTGGGAGGTCTATTTATTTACTCGCTGCATGATGTTCCATGCCTTCTTGATTTACATTTACTTTTACTTTCCCTTTTAGGATTCACATTGCCGTAGAGCCCTAGATTTGTGCAACGGCATGACGGTTCTTACATGGAATACCAAATTTCCGAGGAGCAACAACTGACAACCTTTTATTTTATCCCATTGTTTTCTAAGTTTAGCTTGTAGAGATATAATTAATATTTTATGACTTTGAGATTACATTTTTTTTTTTTTTTACACAAAGTATATGGAACACTGTTGTATTGCGAACATTATAGAAAATGTAGAATGTAAGGGCACATCACTAAAAATGTAGCCATGTTGCTATATCTCTGTATGCTGAGGTCCTGGATCTCTTGCATACAACCGTTTTTAAGTGTCTAGTTATGCGAGGTTCACTACTTGAGGGGTAACTATACTATCATAGATATAGAGCAATGTATGGTTTATACATGATAATATAAATTAAGTAGTCTTCTACTCTTTCTTTGATGTATCTTTTAAAATTCTAAAAAAAAAAAACCCGAAGAAGACCACGAATGTAGGGGTCGAAATGCATCGGGGTATTCTCATGCATCCCATGGTGTAACGTAACTTGTAACACATTGTTCCTATGATGTATAATGTCACCATCAATTTTGGCTACCCTGCTTTATGTGTATTGACCAGAGCTCATATTTTAATCTTTTGTACAATTAAATATTTTTCACAAAATAAAATAATTAATTTTTTACAATAGATATTTTTCTATCTTTGCTGCTAAAAAGCCCCATGGGGGAATTTTGCCATGTTTTTTGTTGCTATATCTCTGTAGTTTCTCATACTTTAAAGAATTTACTGATTCCTGTGGGTAATCTATAAAAAAGACCCAAAATGGTATCTACAATCACAGTAGCCTGATTGTAGCTGCCAGTCATACACTGCTCAGTTCGCGGGAGCCTCAGGAGAGAACCAGTGCAGACACGGAAATCTTATACTGTCTTTCATGTTTACCCCTGACTATACAACATCAGAATCAGAAACAAAGTGTAGATACAGAATTCTAAAAGGTAGTATATCATGAGGCCAGAGGTGATTTTAAAAATAAGTGGAACACCTAAATTAAATATATGAACACATGGAAAGCATCTGTTATTTTCTTTATTGTACCTCAGGGGTGTAGAGGTGTCTTGGCTTTCCAAAACATTAATGTTGTTAAAATGGCGCAAAGAAGTAGCAAGAGAGATCTAAGGCACCATTCACACATTTGTGTGTTGACACGCTACATTTCAATGGGTTTTCCTACACGCAGTAAATGTACAAAGTAGCTTATGCACCTTTTTTGAGCATCAAGCTTTTTGTGTTGTTTGATTGCACACAAAAAAAAATTGAGTGTCCGCAAGAGTGTCACACAATTATATGATTTTGTGCAGACGCGATTTTGTTTGTTCTTTATGTGAAAAATATATGCAATGATGTGAACACAGAAAACCCATGGTTAACCAGTTCCCACCCAGCCTATTACAATATGACAGCTGGGCGGGCCTCTCGTCCAACCCAGTGGACATCACATGACGTTCTCCCAGATCGCGCCCCGCGTGCAGCCACAGGGCCGTGCAGTAGCATGATCTGTCACCGGCTGCGTCCACCAGACACAGTTAATGACTGATCAGAGTACCGGCTCACTGTCGGTACCATGTGACCACTATGACCAATCAGAAGAGGTCACATGACAGTTGTACATAATGGATGGCTTCCATTCATGCCATCCAATGTGTAAAATTGTGTTGCTAGCTGTGATTGGTCAGTGTGATCACAGCCCATCTGTACCATGTGATTAGTCAATGACTGATCAGAGTACCGGCTCACTGCCGGTACCATGTTACCACCATGACCAATCACAACAGGTCACATGACAGTTGTACATAATGCATGGCTTCCTTTCATGCCATCCAATATGTAAAATTGTGTTGCTAGCTGTGATTGGTCAGTGTGATCACAGCCCATCTGTACCATTTGATTAGCTCTGGCCAATCACAGCTAATCAAAAACAAAACAAACTGGATGAATCAGTTTCATTCAGTAAAATGCTTGCTTATAGCATTCATGTAATGCACTGGTCAAAGTGTAAAAAAAAAATCCTGATCATTTCCCCAGAGTAGTAAAATGTTACTATGGTAATATTATATTTCTCTGCTTACAGTGTGTTAAAAGAAAATTGTAAAAAAAAAGAAAAAAATGTAATAAAAAATAAAAGAATAAAAAAATAATTTGAAAAAAAATTATAATTTTTTTTTTCCGTACTGTCACCAATCAGTGTTTCTGATCACTGCCACACCAGTTATATGATGATGTTGTACTGCACTGGTGACTGTATGTAAAAAAAAAAAAATTTGAACAATTTTTTTTCAATTTCTTAATTTTCAAAAAAGTTGTGACAAAAAATTTCAACTTTAAAAAACTCACCATGCCTCTTACTATATACCTTGGACTGTCTATTTTCAAAAAAAGAGTGATTTGAAGAGTATTTGTACTGTCCTGACGTTTTCAGGCCTCAAGGAATGAGATACATCAGTGCATCAGGATTGATCAATTTTCAGAAATATACCATAGTTTGTGGACTCTATAACTTTCACACAGACTAAATAATATACAGTAATTTGGGGTTTTTTCACCAAATAAATGTAGCAGAATACATTTTGACCTAATTTTTTGAAGAACAATTATTTATTTGCAAAATTTTATAATAGAAACGAAGAAAAGGGCAGTTTGTTTTTCAAAATTTTAAGTATTTTTTGTTTATTTAGCAAAACAGGTGAAAAAAAAGCCAGTGGTAATTAAATACCACCAAAAGAAAGCTCTAGTTGTGTGAACAAAATGATACAAATTTTGTTTGGGTACAGTGTTGCATAACCACACAATTGTCATTCAAATTGCAACAGCGCTAAAGGCTGAAAATTGGCCTGGGCAGAAAGAGGGTAAAAGTGCCCAGTATTGATGTAGTTAACACATGAAGCCCGGTGCTCCCAAAAAGGTGCATGAGCCATTTTTCCACATGTGTCATATGTACAGTAACCAATTGAAATAAATGGGCTGCTCTATGTGTGTAGCACAATATCCTGCAAAAAAGATATATGCCATGTCTGACAACTCGTGTCACAGTCTGACTAGGGCCTGAATGTTGTTGCACTGACTTAAGTTATAAAGCAATAGAGGGCTGATCCTAGGGTCACAGATGCCTATTTGCAGTGCCCCCACATGGGCGTGGTCATCACACTAACCCCTCCCCTTTACAAATGTTTCTATGGCAACGACTCAAACACAGAGATTCTCCCATAAAGGAGTCTTCGTTACCCTGGGATCATCCCACAATCTCTTAACAATAAACAAAATACAGGAAGAGAAGCAGAGTACTCCAATGGGACCTAGAGGGGGGTCTCTTTAATGGACACAGAGAGAGCTTCTATTAGAGAGGCTGTTATAAAGTGCCCCCAGAAATACTGCAGACATGCTACAGGAGATGATTAGAGACCGCAGACAAGATACAGGAGATGGTCAGAGACTGCAGACATGATACAGGAGATGGTCAGAGACTGCAGACATGATACAAGAGATGGTCAGAAACTGGGGACATGATACAAGAGATCAAGGCAGCCTCACCAGTGCCCATCAAATGCAGACTTATCAGTGCCCACCAAATGCAGCCTTATCATTGCCCACTAAATGCAGCCTTATCATTGCCCACTAAATGCAGCCTTATCATTGCCCACCAAATGCAGCCTTATCATTGCCTACCAAATACAGCCTTATCATTGCCCGCCAAATACAGCCTTATCATTGCCCGCCAAATACAGCCTTATCATTGCCCACCAATTACAGCCTTATCATTGCCCACCAAATGTAGCCTTATCATTGCCCGCCAAATACAGCCTTATCATTGCCCGCCAAATACAGCCTTATCATTGCCCACCAAATGCAGCCTACCAGTGCCCACCAACTGCAGCCTACCAGTGCCCACCAATTGCAGACTCATCAGTGCCCACCAGATGCAGCCTACCAGTTCTCACTGTCTAAAACCAAGCTGGTACCTCCTTCACAGTGCACCTGTAATGTGATGGGGCACAACCTGAAGAATGTCACATACCACTGAAAATGGAGCTGTGCTAAACTTCCACTAAACAGCAGTGTGTGATGAGGGGGTGGGGTTATGCATTCCTCGCTTCCCCTCACTGCCACAGGCAGCTGAGGCCACCTAAAACTTCCAATGACTGGGTTCCCTGCATAAGCAAACTTCCAGATCACACCCCACAGATACTCACACTTTGATCACACCTCCCCAAATCCCCCCACCCTAATTATACTCCTATATTCCCCCCTGATCACACCTCCACAAATATCATTACCCCGATTACAACCCCAGATACCCCCACTCTGATCTCACACACCCAGATACTCCTACACTGATTACACCCCCAGATACCCCCCACTCAGATCACACCCCCAGATAACCCACCCCATCCTGATTACACCTCCCCAGATACCACTGCCCTGATTACACCCCTAGATACCCCTCTACACACTGCAGAGCACTCCATCTATAGAGAGAGGGGGAGGCTGAGAGAGAGAGGGGGGCTAAGAGAGAGAGGGGGGCTGAGAGAGTGAGAGAGTGGGGGCTGAGAGAGAGGGGGCTGAGAGAGAGAGGGGGGCTGAGAGAGTGGGGGCTGAGAGAGAGGGGGCTGAGAGAGAGAGGGGGGCTGGGAGGGATAGAGGGGGGCTAAGAGAGAGAGGGGGCTGAGAGAGTGAGAGAGTGGGGGCTGAAAGAGAGAGAGAGAGGGGGCTGAGAGAGTGAGGGGGGCTGTGAGAGAGAGAGGGGGCTGAGAGAGAGGTGCACAGAGGGCAGACTGAGAGAGAGGGTGGCTGGGCTGACAGACAGGGGGGAGATGAGAGAGAGACCCCTAGCCCTGTCCCTATCCACAGTCCCCCCCCCCATCCTAGTCTGTATCTGCAGGTAGATCTGTATCAGTATATGATGCCCAGTACCTTCTTGATCCAGGAGGTGCTCTGCTGCTCCTTCCAGCAGCTCCCTGGCAGCCTGCGCCTCCCACTCATCCTTGTCCTCCAGGCCTCACTGATTGCTTATGCTGGAGCAGAGAGGAGGTTGGAGGAGACAGAGTCCAGGCTTTGAGACTCCAGGGATGCTTCTGAGCACCACTTCGGATGTCGAGCTCTACTCTTTCCTGGGCTCCCAGCTGCTCTCGGTGTTCACCTTCCACGTGGATGCAGCCTCCTTCTGCGGGGCCACCCACTCACCATGTGGAGATGCCCGAAGGCAGGAAGATTATGGCACATGAAAGGCTGGAAGACTTTGGCACATGGAAGGCAGAAAGGAAGGACCACTATGGCACATGAAAGGCAGGAAGGAGCACTATTGTACATGGAAGGCAGGAAAGAAGGATCACTATGGTACATGGAAGGCAGGAAGATTATGGCACATGGAAGGCAGGAAGGCTTTGGCACATGGAAGGCTGGAAGACTAAGGCACATGGAAGAAAGGAAGGAGGGATCACTGGCACATGGAAGGTAGGAAGGAAGGACCACTATGGCACATGGAAGGCAGGAAGGATCACTATAGTATGTGGAAGGAATGGCCACTATGGCACATGCAAGGCAGGAAAAGAAGGATCACTATGGTACATGGAAGGCAGGGTCACTATGGCACATGGAAGGCTGGAAGAGAATGACACATGGAAGTCAGGAAGACTATGGCACATGGAAAACTGGAAGACTTAGGCACGTGAAAGCCTGAAAGAGTATGGCACGTGGAAGGCTGGAAGACTATCGCACATGGAAGGCAGGAAGACTATGGCATGTGGAAGGCTGGAAGAGTATGGCACGTGGAAGGCTGGAAGTGTATGGCACATGGAAGGCTGGAAGTGTATGGCACATGGAAGGCTGGAAGAGTATGGCACGTGGAAGGCTTGAAAACAAAGGCACATGGAAGGCAGGAAGAATATGGCACATGGAAAGCTGGAAGAGTATGGTATGTGGAAGGCTGGAAGAGTATGGCACGTGGAAGGCTGGAAAAGTATGACACGTGGAAGGCTGGAAGAGTATGGCATGTGGAAGGCTGGAAGACTATGGCACATGATAGGCTGGAAGTGTATAGCATTGGCATGTGGAAGGTTGGAAGAGTATGGCACATTTAGGGAAGAGAGAGAGAGGGGAGAGATCACTCACCTGGGCTGAATTATCTTCAGAAGCACAGGCAGCGACATCAGGCAGGATCACTGGCTGCTTTAAAATCTCCCACCCACATCCCATTCCCATGCACAGATTGACTGCATGAAGGGGTTGTGGGCGGGTGCAGGGGAGACATGGGGAGGAGGTGAGGCAGACCTAGCCTACCTCCTCCTGGTATGGGCTATACAGTGGGTGGGGATGTGTAGCAGGCGCGTCGGCGGGCGGGGGATGTGCACACTACGCTGGGCGGGTGAATGGGCGGTGGGAGCACTGAGCCTGACATGCACTCTAGGCAGTCAGGAGCAGCTGCTGCGGTCCACACAATACTAACTGGGCTCGAGGCAGCACACTAGGGACTGACGGTGTCCTGACACTTTGGTGCCCCCTCCTCCTGCGGCACCTGGGTGTGGTGCACACCGCACACCCACCCAGGTTTGGCCCTGAAGCAATACACATCCAAAGATGGATTAAAGTGTATGGCAATTCAAAAACATTTGCTTCTTGATAGAGTAGGGAAGGGCTGTAACGCCTATTGGGATTTTACTGCTATGCACTGCCCGCTGACAACAGTTTCAACAGACAAGACGTGAGAGAAAATCTGCAACAGGGAAACAGACAAAAATTGAAAATGGGTTCTAGTATCCCCATAGTCTGCTAAAGAAAAGCATTTTTGCTTTCTGACCATGTTTCAGTTGGAGGTTTCCCTTACTTCATTGTCTGATAAACTGTTGTCAGCGGGAGATGAAGTGAAGGCAAATCTCTCTAACAGAGCCTCAGAGAAGCAATCAAAACCTGAAAGGGGTTCTAACACTTTCCCGTTCCATGTAAAACTTTGGAGACAAATTTGGCTTGACATACATTTTAAGGCAGAATGGGGCCCAAGATAGGAGCAGCTTTGGCATCCCCTCCCTCATTCCTTCAATTGATGTTGATAAGGATTGCAATAGGCTCACAGAGGCTGCACAATTTTTATTGCCTGTACTAGCATTTCCCCATTAGACACCTAGTGCCTACAGTGAGGAAAGATGGCAGGAAATGAATGCACTGCAATTATTCAAACATACCAAAAATGACATTTTATTTATTATTCATATTCAAAGCACTTTCCTATAAAAGTAGCCATTTTGATATCTCTATTAAAATGTTCTTGTGAATCCAGCTCCCAGCATAGGATCATATCACCTTGGTCAATTGGAGAATTTTGCTCCAAGGCCAAAGTTTTTTGTTTTTTTATTGTTACTTAAAGTATAACTAAAGGCAAAACTTGTGAATGGGGAAGGATTAGAAAAATTGTCAGTTTTTATTTCTGTGCCCCCTGTTAGGGAGATTCACCCTCTCTATATGTCCTCTTTACCATTAACATTAAAGTACTCAGAAAAGTAATAGAGGAGAAATTTTCCAACTGGGGCACTAGTTCTGGTGACCTGTGGGTCCCCAAGGAATTCCGTTAATTTTAAGGATTTCCTATAACTTTCTGTTTGGCTATGGAACAGGAAGTGAAGGGAAATATCCCCTATGGGACATAGATGGTGAAAAGAAAATCTGATGGGGGTTATAACCCTTCCTTACTCTACCCAAAGTGGAAAAAAAAGTTTTGCCTATAGGTCTACTTTAATTTTTTGCATATAGTGGTTCATGCGAGTGCTGGCTTCACAAGCACATTGTAATAGAGGTATCCAGGTAGGTGCCTGCTTAGATAGGAAAGTGCTTTTATATGTTTGGATAGTTGTGGTGCATTCATTTCCCATCATCTTTACCCTTTCTCAGGATTTCTTTTTGTACAAGTACTTCTTTGGGAAGATAGAGTGCTCCCTTTCCCCCCTCGATTGTGGGGAGTCAACACAGACATTATATTTAGTTGACTGCATACATATTTTATTTTTATGTATCTCCTGCCTACAAGTTCATCATCCCTGGTGAAGTGATAGGCAGATGCACTGCTTTGACCACTTGCATTATTCTGTGGTTTCTGAAATAGAATAGAGGTTGTAGCTGGGCCCCCTGAACATTCAACAGCCCTAGGCTCATGTCTTGGTTATCTTATGGATGATCATGAGCAACCAATAGCAACCAGTAAGAATGGATCTTTCATTGTCCTGTCTGCGCTAACTAACAAAAGCTGATAGCTGATTGGTTGCTTTGGGTTACTGCTCTTCAGTATTTTTTGTGTTCCTGCATTAAAAAAAATACACAAAGTGCTATTGATATTCAAATGTTCTTCTATTTTTACTCTCTTATTCCACCACAAACTTTTCTTAGATAGATTTACTAACAGAACTGAGACAATGTAAAAGTGTAAGTTACAAATACATTCCTACTTCCAAATGATCATCTGGTTTATGTAGTGGTAAAAATGTAATAGCGAGCTTTATAATAATACATGTAGCAATGCTCTAGTTAGCCATGTGTCAGTTGTTTAATTTGCCTTCTGAGTTTAGTACACAGCTCTATTAAATAATATACGTAATTGCCATTTTTATAAGGCAGTTGTAAGTTGGTTAATGCACATTAATAATTTATTGGCCAAAAGCTTAAGACATAGGCAGATGTCACGGTGCTTTTATTAGCAATGCATCAGCTGGTGGGCCTATTGTTGGTATACAAGACTCTTAAATATTACATATAATAAAATGTTTTTTTTAAGAGATTAATAAGTGGTTTTATTTATAGACCAATAATACTTCCATAATTTGCTGTCATAAAATATTATACATGGATTTAAAAATTTCTAATTGCTCTGATTATTTACCATTAAAGTAATATTTAGCCCTTGTATTTTATGGATGCCATATATTTACAATGATGTAACATTATTTGGATTCATATACTTCCCTCTTCTGGGTGCAGCACTTCCCCTTATTTCCTGTCTAGGAGTGCGAACACCCTAATTTCTTCACTCACATACATTATATTACCGAAAGTATTGTGACGCCTGCTTTTACACTCGAATTAACTTTAATGGCATCCTAGTGCATCCTATGCAGCTATAACAGCTTCAACTCTTCTGGAAAGGCTGTCCACAAGGTTAAGGAGTGTGTCTATGGGAATGTTTGACCATACTTCCATTTGTGAGGTCAGGCACTGATGTTGGAGAAAAGGCCTGGCTCGCAGTCTCCGCTCTAATTCATCCCAAAGGTGTTCTATCGGGTTGAGGTCAGGGTTGGCCCTTCCTGTTCCAACATGACTGCGCACCAGTGCACAAAGCAAGGTCCATAAAGACATGGATAAGCTATTTTGGGGTTGAGGAACTTGATTGGACTGCACAGAGTCTTGACCTCAACCTGATAGAACATCTTTGGGATGAATTAGAACGGAGACTGCGAACCAGGCCTTTTCTCCAACATCAGTACCTGACCTCACAAATGCGTTTCTGGAAGAATGGTCAAACATTCCCATAGACACACTTCTCAACCTTGTGGACAGACTTCCCAGAAGAGTTGAAGTTGTTATAGCTGCAAAGGGTGAGCCAACTCAAAATTGAAGACTGGGATGCCATTAAAGTTCATGTGCATGGAAAGGTAGATGTCCCAATACTTTTGGTAAAATAGTGTATCAACACAGAAAAGAGGATAAGCAGAAGAGTAGGGAGCATGCATGCATCCACTGAGACATTGCTAGTGATGAGAGCCTGCGCAGTATGGTAAATGCAATTAGATAAGATATTATTAGATAATATAAGTAATGTTCCTGTAAGTAATGGAAGTAACTAATATCAACATGCCATAAAAAGCATATACAATGTGCTCATATGAAAATAAATAAAGTGCGCTAACTGTATGAGAATATACACATAAATGTGAATGCATATGGGTGGTAGTGAAAACCACAATCTACTGAGAGCAAATAAATGACTCAATGGGTGATGGAAAAATATACGTGCCAATCATAAAAACTCAAATAAAAAGAAAAAAGTGTACATGTGAAGTACAACAATAATAATAACGTGAAAACATGATAATCAAACAGACTCAGTCCATGAGTTCAAACATAAAACGTTCATCAGTGAAAAAATACTTCCATCCACTATACAGCTTAGCAGCAACCAATCTCCCTATGAGTGGATCAACAAAGGTGAGGGATGTGCAGGATGGTATAATTCCACTGGCGGTGACTCTAATAAGTGAGAAAAGTGGTAAAGATGGACTCTTACCCTCCGTGTTGGACCCTTGGCAGGGTCTATCAGGCATGCAGATTTTGCCCTCTGCAGGGACCGTGTGATGAGAAGATCTCCCCAGCAGCTGTCAGGAATGCTGTCTCCGGTCCAAGTGAAACACTAGCCCGGAGGGCAAAATCTGGGGGGGGGTCCGTGTCTGACGTATTCTCCTCCACTGTCTTTCACTCCCGCCCAAGCCTGTCACCAACTGCTCTCCACCCGGGCGGCGCGACTGCACACTGTCCTCTCCTCACTAGCTGCTGCCTGGGTGTTTTTATGTAGGCTAATGGGGGAGGGGGTCTGTACTAATGAAGGGGAGGGTTTGTCCTGGGGGGTATATACTAATGGAGGAGGGGGTTTCCTGGGGTGGTCTGTACTAATGGAGGAGGGGGGGTGTCCTGGGGGGGTCTGTACTAATGGAGGAGGGGTCTGTACTAATAGAGGGGGGCTTTGTCCTGGGGGGTCTGTACTAATGGAGGGGGAGTTTCCTGGGGGGGTCTGTACTAATGGAGGGGGGTCTGTACTAATAGAGGGGGGCTTTGTCCTGGGGGGTCTGTACAAATGAAGAGGGGGGGTCTGTACTAATGGAGGGGGGGCGGTTTGTCCTGGGGGTCTGTACTAATGGAGGGGGGGCTTTGTCCTGGGGGGTCTGTACTAATGGAGGGGGGTTGTCCTGGGGGGGTCTGTACTAATGGAGGGGGGTTGTCCTGGGGGGGTTTGTACTAATGGAGGGGAGGTTGTCCTGGGGGTCTGTACTAATGGAGGGGGTTTGTCCTGGGGGGTCTGTACTAATGGAGGGGGGGCGGTTTGTCCTGGGGGTCTGTACTAATGGAGGGGTGTTTGTCCTGGGGGGGTCTGTACTAATGGAGGGAGTTTGTCTTGGGGGGGTCTGTACTAATGGAGGGGGGTTTGTCTTGGGGGTCTATACTAATGGAGGGGGGGTTGTCCTGGGGGGTCTGTATTAATGGAGGGGGGTTTGTCTTGAGGGGTCTGTACTAATGAAGGGGGGGTTGTCCTGGGGGGGATCTGTACTAATGGAGGGGGTATTGTCCTGGGGGGATCTGTACTAATGGAAGGGGGTTTGTCTTGTCTAGTGAATAAGCTCCCCTCACCTCTGCTGTTCTTCAGACAGCGTGGCTCAGAGGGAGCGGAGCGGTCTCAGCAGCGGAGCAAAAATTTCAGTTTCTGAAGAGGCTGCAAGGGGCACAGTGAGGCTGCAAAGGGCACGGTGAGGCTACAATGGGGGCACGGTGAGGCTGCAATGGGGGCACGGTGAGGATGCAATCAATGTTGGCATAGTGAGGCTTAAAGGGGCACAGTGAGGCTGCAATGTTGGGCACAGTGAGGCTGCAATGGGGGCACAGTGAGGCTGCAATGGGGGCACAGTGAGGCTGCAATGGGGGCACAGTGAGGCTGCAATGTTGGGCACTGTGAGGCTGCAATGTTGGGCACGGTGAGGCTGCAATGTTTGGCACGGTGAGGCTGCAATGGGGGCACAGTGAGGCTGCAATGTTGGCACAGTGAGGCCGCAATGTTGGGCACGGTGAGGCTGCAATGTTGGGCACGATGAGGCTGCAATGTTGAGCACAGTGAGGAATTATACTTTAATTCTTGAGAGTAGGTGCGAAAATTGGGACAGGCTTGTAGGGGCCCCAGTGCATTACTTTGCCCACGGGCCCATGATGCTGTTAAGATGGCCCTGCCAAAGTCCGACCGTCTAGAACGCGGTGACATACAACACTTATGGAAGTTCAATAACCAGTAGCCAATACCTTCCGTCTCGTACTTGCTTCAGAGCATGCATCGTTTTTGGTCCGTCGGAACAGCATACAGACGATCGGTTCCGTCGGAAATATTTAAATCATATTCTATTTCTAGGTCCGTCAGAATTTTCGGAAAAGAAGGTGTGATGAGGCCTACACACGATCGGAATAGACGATGAAAAGCTTCTGTCGGACATTCCGCTCGTGTGTGTGCAGCTTTACAGTACAATTCAATACAAGAGGGTTAGGAGGACCCTGCTCCTGAGAGCTTACAATCTAATATGGAACAACTTATTTGTACAGTGGATTCGGTGTATAAGCTCTTACCTAGTGAAATGTGTTGGAAGGAGGCGCTTAGGCAGTCTGCCTCGCACCAAATGGATAAAAAAAAAGTATAGCAAGGCTAAGAGATTCAAAGTGTGACTTTCCAGATGTTTATGTGCTAATGTGACCCAGTGTAGAGGAGTGCTGAGGATATAAATCAGTAGCGGAGCAACATTTTTTCCCATTTACAAGACAATTCCTGTCTACATGTGTTTGATTTAGAGATAGCTGCATTGCTCTTGTCTGTCTTACTGAAAGTGAGCCAATTGGTTCTGCACCGCTCAACCACAATAATATACAAACAAAACTTTAAATAACATAATATATTAATATCAAGTTCATGCAGATAAATATGCACCAAAACACCTAAAAACTCATTTAAAAACGTGAAAAGTTCATGCATGTACCTGTGTCTACCAACTCTACATTATTGCAAGTCTATTAGGATTAATCAGTGGCGGCTGGTGGCCAAAATTTTAGGGGGGGGGGGCGCAAAACAGACCGGACCCCCTCACTCGCACGACCCCCCCTCCCCCCCAAGACAGGCTATTGCACTACTTAGTAGTTGGCAGATCTATAGGAGTATTGTGTATGGTCTGCTGTAAAACGGGATTGGACAGAGTATGGTCAGCTTTAGAACAATACCAAGAAATAAACTACTTTCATATAGGAAACAGGAGGGTTAGCCAGGATATACACAACCAGCAGGAAAGGGTGTACAGGAATGGATGGACAGGTAGGCGAGTAGGTGGGTGGATGGATTTATGGATGGATGGGTGGGAGGATGGATGGGTGGGTGGGTGGATGGCTGGATGGATAGGTGGGTGGGTGGGTGGATGGATGGATGGATGGATTGGCTTGCCCGCAATCACATGACCCATGCCCCTGCGCCCCCTATGGACGGGCTGCCACTGGCCGATTGATAGATGGTGGCTCTGTGCTATATTAGGGGGGTATTAGCTTCCTTCAACATGGGGTCATAAGAGGCAGTTGGCTCTGTGTAATGTAGGAGTGCATCTGTTTAACCACTTCAGCCCTGGAAGGATTTGCCCCCTTCCTGACCAGGCCATTTTTTGCAATGCGGCACTACGTCGCTTTAACTGACAATTGCGCGGTAGTGCAACCGTGTACCCAAACAAAATGTATGTCCTTTTTTCCCCACAAATAGAGCTTTCTTTTGGTAGTATTTGATCACCTCTGCAGTTTTTATTTTTAGCGCTAAAAACAAAAAAAGAGTGACAATTTTGCAAAAAACACAATATTTTGTACTTTTTGCTATAATAAATATCCCCAATTTAAAAAAAAAAAAAAACATTTTCCTCAGTTTAGGCTGATATGTATTCTTCTACATATTTTTGTTAAAAAAAAAATCGCAATAAGCGTATATTGATTAGTTTGAGCAAAAGTTATATTGTCTACAAAATAGGGGATAGATTTATGTCATTTTTATTTTTTTATTTTTTTTTTTACTAGTAATGGTGGCGATCTGCGATTTTTATCAGGACTGCAACATTTCGATGGACGGATCGAACACTTTTGACACTATTTTGGGACCATTAACATTTATACAGCGATCAGAGAAAAAATAGCCATTGATTACTGTATAAATGACACTGGCAGGGAAGGGGTTAACACTAGGGGGCGATCAAGGGGTTAACTGTGTTCCCTGGGTGTTCTAACTGTAGGGGGGATGGGACTGACTAGGGAAGGAGACCAATCGGTGTTCATACTTAGTATGAACACACAATCTCTCTCCTATCCCCTAAGAGAACGGGGATTTGTGTGTTTACACACACAGATCCCAGTTCTCGCTTTATAATGAGTGATCGCGGGTGCACGGTGGTCATCGTGCCCACCGGGCACACGCATCAGCTCCTGGGACATGCAGCGGCGCGCGCGCGCCTGCTGAGTCATCTTAAAGGAGCGACGTACAGCTATGGCGATTTGCCCAGCCGAGACAACCTGCTGGTCGGCTAGTGGTTAATAAAGGGACAAGGTTGGGATCAATAGACACAGTCCTGCATGGATTACAGTAATGTGAGGTTTATAGGGAATAATTAAAGGGAAAATGCCTGCAGATGGAGGGATTGTAAAGGAATGGTACAGTGAAGGAAAAAACGATTTGATCTCCTGCTGATTTTCTACCTTTGCCCACTGACAAATAAATGATCAGTCTATATTTTTAATAGTAGGTTTATTTTAACAGTGAAAGACAGAATAACAACAGAAAAATCCATGCTCATGCATTTTAATGAGTGAAATATTTATTTGATCCCTTCACAAAACATGACTTAGTACTTGGTGGCAAAACTTTTGTTGCCAATCACAGAGGTCAGACGTTTTGTGTATGATGTTTGCACACATTTCAGGAGCAATTTTGTCCCACTCCTCTTTGCAGATCCTCTCCAAGTTATGCCCCAGCTAAGTTTGGGAAGCTGAGGGCTGGGTGGGGGGATTTTACATGATTTGGTTATTGTTGTTTATTTGTAAAGTGAGGCCTAGAACGGAAACGACAGAAAGAAAGAGTAGTGCAAGTCCTACAGGGCTGATATAGTAGTTTTGGTGGAGATGCATGTCACTGGTCAACTCCAACTTGCACTTAAATGCCCGTGGATACGATGGGCTTACCACGCCACCCACACTCCCTACTCTCGAGGCGTTTCTATTTTAATAGCTAAAACAACCCAATTTGGAATCATTTCGGTACAAACGAACACCCAGGGCAGGTTAATTTTCCTACACTGTACTTTATATGGTAAACAATACCTTATTCTGGTCTACTATATTCCACCTTATAATTCTACGGTGGTTAATGAAGGTTTCCTGTACATGGCCCAGCACCCACGATCCCCGCCATCTGGCTTGGGGACTTTAACATGGTTCTAAACCCAACTAAGGATAGACTACAATCGTGCCAGACTACCCAGCTACCTATCACTACCTGACTGAGCCGCACACTCACGGAATTTTCATTGACAGACGCATGACGATTTAAACATGACGCTTTGAATCTCCAAGCTTGCCATGAGACAGTTGGTACCAGAGCAGTGATAGCATTAGACGCCGCTAAGGCGTTCAATTCTGTGGAGTGGGGATACTTGTCGGAGTGCCTGAGAGGCTTCGGGTTTGGCTATAATTTCATTAAATGGGTTCAGCTGTTATACTTCTCCCCGGGGGCCCACGTGGCAGTGAACGGTTGGACTTAGGACCCCTTCCCTCTAGGACGAGGGACCCGGCAGGGATGCCCACTATCCCCACTGTTATACGCCCTTGCCATGGAACCACTGGCCATTTCACTTAGAAGGAACCAGAACATCCATGGTCTTCAGTTGGGCCCTCTCGTGGAAACAGTGAGCCTATACGCGGATGACATGCTCCTCTACCTAGAGGACACTGGCCCATCTCTACAGACTGCCCTCCAGACCATCGAGGAATTTAGAAAACTCTCAGGGCTACGCATAAATTGGTCTAAGTCACAAATTCTACCCCTAGACCTCTCTCCACCAACCAGATGCTCTGCTTCCAACCCATTGAACATGGTATCCTCTATTCAATACTTAGGAATACAGATCACTAGAGAGCCCCAAGAATATATTAAAAATGACAGAGAACCTCTATTCACCTTTCTGAAAACCCTACGCAATCCTGGGCACGTCTCCCATTGGGGGTGATGGGGAGAGTCAACCTTAAAATGATTCTGCTACCCAAGTTCCTATACATGCTTTGGCACTCTCCTGTTTTAATCCACTTAAAAATATTCAAAATGCTCGATAGTATTCTCAACACTTTCATTTGGGGACCCAGCAGACATAAATTAACATGGTGCACTCTCAAAAACCCAACCTCCTTAGGAGGAGCAGCCCTCCCAGACTTCCACTCATACTATATACTGGCCCAACTCTCTCATTTCTACCATCTCCACAAAACAGATGGACTTAGATACCAAACCCTAATATGCAAGAAACCTGGCTGTAGCACACATTCTCCCATGCAAGTACTATTTAGAGGCAAGGGAGGTGGAGGGGCTGCCGACAACCGGAACCTACTATTATCCCACCATAAACGCATATGGGAGATTGTGCTCAAAATAACTGGTGCTGACTTCTTCCACTCACACACACCCTTGTGGCATAATCTCCAACTACGGGAACTGACTTCAATTCCGGACGTTGACATCTGGGCCTTTAAGGGATTTTATTCCTACATCAAGTACTTACCCCCCTCGGAGTACGAAATTTCCAATCACTGAAGGACAAATTTGAGCTGCCCTCCCATATGCTATTATGATATTTACAGCTAAGACACGCCCTACAAACCCAATTCGCAGACGGTTTCCCAAACCCGCAAAACTATACCCCTGGTAGATGTGATCATAGGTGCAGGCCCCTCCAAAATGATATCCACTATATATAATATCTTACAAACTCGCTCAGTAACACGGATGATCGATACTGCTAGAACCAGATTGGAGGGGGATATAGGCCCTATAGAAGAATCAGACAGGGACGAGGAATTGGAAAACACCAAAAGGCATGTTTATTGGGCCTACTTCCAGACGTATCTATCGATAAGTTCCTAGCCACCTTCCTCTTCGAAACCCTAGTTAGTGGCCCGACACTGGATGTGGACTACCCCTCTACCCTACAGGCCTGGGTTGGGGAAATCAATTTGAATCTACCATATAAGAAAGTCATCTACAGACACCGGGGCTGTCCCACCAAATATAATAAGGTCTGAAATAGGTGGCTTGACAATCCAGACACATGCACTGAGTAGGCCTGTACTCCTGGACAAACATAGGGGTACAAGAAATACCCCAAGTCACCTGTAGGAATCCAAAATACTGCAATCTGATAAATGTTTATGTGATTCTACAGCACAGGGTGATGTACTACAACCTGACAAATGTGATTGGACGCTGACTTAAAGTCCTATTATGTTGTGCTCTAGACACCTAAGGCAATCCACTTGTTTATGTTCAATTTGTATCCTTTTTTCAGCCCCAAAATTCGGGCTGAAATCAGACCTGAAATGGTGAATGGAGACACATCGGACCCCGGCTTTTGTTTGTCAGTGGGCAAATGTACAAAATCAGCAGGGAATCAAATAATTTTTTTTCCCTCACTGTATATGAGCTAGGGTATTTGACAATATATGAAGTGTTATATGGTGAATAGAATTTTATTTACAGTTATTATTTAAAAGAAGTCAACAAAATGTACATGGGTTTACACAATTTAACCATATTCCTACTTTCTGAGTAGGAGTCTGAACCCTGGTCTTCTATGTAAAAGGAATAAAACCTTTCCATGTAAAAACCGTGCCCACAGCAGTAGGTAAAAATGCTATTGCTATATAGCTTCACCTACATTCTGCTACAGTGCGTCACATGCGTCACCATTAATATATTTCCTCATGTCTTAGCATTCCTTAGGTAAATTACAAACCTAGAAACACCATTGAAGACAGCAAAAACACATGACAGGGGGTTATAACTCTTCGCCCTACTAAAAACTGTTTACTGTTGCTTGAATCTCTATTTTTGAGGTTCCTCCACTCGTTCAAATTACAGTAAAGCACTAAGTAAGGGGAAATTTTATTAAGGGCTTATACATTTGGGCATTGGATGAAGAACTGTATCCAGGGCCCATACTACATATTTGCACTCACAGTGCACCTCAACTGGAGGCTGTGAGAACCAGTGTACTGCAATGGCCAGTGCAGTTGGTGCAACACAAAGCCACACCAAATAAAAATGGCATTTGTACTGAGCTCTTCATCTCACAACAGAGTTTCAGAGCAAGTGATTGCGGGGTGCCCAGCGGTAAAACAACCAGTAAGCACCAGATTTACTATAAATCCAATCCTAATAAAGACACAGACGGAAATAAATAACTGATCGACAACCAACTTGAAATTCAATTTCATCCACTTGAAATCCCACTTGAAATTAAATAAATACACAGACATTCTGTAAATTAAAAAATAATGTCCATGTGTGGTAAATGGGAATCCTTATATAAATTGATTAACCAAAATCAGTCCAAGAAAGGAACCTTTGAGTAGACACAACCAAACTCAGTGGTAAGCATGAGAGAGACACCAGACTCAGTGATCTGTCACCACACAAATATTGCGCTTACCACAAGGCAAGCAGAAAACAGCCTATATTCCGTCCTTGGTTTGAGAAATCCAGCTGGTGTAGTACTTAGACTGCACACAGCATGGCTAGGAGGATATAGCAAGGACCCCAGACTTCTGTCTCACAGGCATGTAAATAAAAAGAAACTGGCCATAGTGTAATACTGACAAGATGGTTTAGTAAGAGAAGGTAGAAAACTTACATCAGTAAATTAAAATACAGCAAGAAGGAAACCCTTGAGTAGATACAACCAAACTCAGCGGTGAAGAAAAGAGAGACACCACACTCAGTGATCCGCCACCACACAAATATTGCGCTTACCGCAAGGCAAGCAAAAACAGCCTGTATTCCGTCCTGGTATGAGAAATCCAGCTGGTGTACTTAGACTGCATACAGCATGGCTAGGAGGATATGGCAAGACCCCAAATTCCGCCTCACAGGCATGTGAATAAAAAGAAACTGGCCATAGTGTAATACTGGCAAGATGGTTTAATAAAAAAAGGTCAAAAACTTACACAAGTAGATTAAAATACAGCAAACAGCCGGCCGGCATAGCGAGCACCCGTCCACACTAAAATGGCGATGACGTCAGAGCGTCAACCTCCCGACGTACGTTCCACCACAAATGGCGTCGTCTGGATTTCTGGGTTCCAGCTGGATTTCTCATACCAGGACGGAATACAGGCTGTTTTTGCTTGCCTTGCGGTAAGCGCAATATTTGTGTGGTGGCGGATCACTGAGTGTGGTGTCTCTCTTATCTTCACCGCTGAGTTTGGTTGTATCTACTCAAGGGTTTCCCTCTTGCTGTACTTTAATTTACTGATGTAAGTTTTCTACCTTCTCTTACTAAACCATCTTGTCAGTATTACACTATGGCCAGTTTCTTTTTATTTACATGCCTGTGAGACAGAAGTCTGGGGTCCTTGCTATATCCTCCTAGCCATGCTGTATGCAGTCTAAGTACACCAGCTGGATTTCTCATATCAAGGACGGAATATAGGCTGTTTTCTGCTTGCCTTGTGGTAAGCGCAATATTTGTGTGGTGCCACATCACTGAGTGTGGTGTCTCTCTCATCTTTACCACCGAGTTTGGTTGTGTCTACTCAAAGGTTCCTTTCTTGGACTGATTTTGGTTAATCAATTTATATAAGGATTCCCATTCACTACACATGGACATTATTTTTTGATTTACAGATACATGTATGGACTTATGTAGATTTCCATGATCATTGCAATGTTTTACACACTCATATGTATTTTCTAACAGAAGTTTTCAAGATTACTTCACATGTCTCACTAATATTTAGCGCGGTTATTTCTTTTTTCTGTTTGATATTTTGGTGCACATCTCACTGTTTAACTGCTGCTTTTTGGGGGGTTTATTATCTAGTGGTAGCGCAGTATTTTTTTGTATTTTTATTCTGTAAATTAAATTTACCAAGATTACCAATGAGGTGTTCTGAAAATAAACATTATTCTTCACAATAAAACCCTAACAAAAATAAGGATGGGTACTTCCCCATGCCCCCCTTCCTCCATTGTGGAGTAAGGTATGGGAAGTAAACAGTGCATTTGTCTCATGTTCTCAAGTTACATTTATTCTTTAAATGCTGCTGATACAAAAGTAAGAAATTCCTTTGAGGCCGGTAAAAAAAAAAAAAAATAGAAAAATGTAGCAAATCTTTATGCAAAATAAATTCATAATGATAGACAGAAAATAGAAAAAAATTCCATGATTGTGGCATATTTCCTAATTTAATAATAACGACATCTTAATTTAATAGCATAAAACAGAATAACTGAACAAGAAAATATGTGCAACTTAGGCTTTCTGATCAATAACCACATATAGGATTTCTTCTATATTATCATGTCACCTAGTATTTTCCATTTTTTACCGCGCAGGTCAAAGAGACAAAGATCTGAGAGAAGTGCAAACATATGACTAAAGAAATCGCTATAGAAACATGAAATGAGCAGGGAATATTTGAGAGGGACATTCAGTACTGCTTGACCTTCCGAAGACAGTTTACCCTTGAAAAGCTTGTCATAAAAATGAATTGTTAGCAAGAAAAGAAAAAGATGCGTGACCTTTTTTCCTTTGTTAAAGGAAATTTAATTCCTGTATAGCTGCCTCCATACAGAATAAACGTCTAATTTGTTAAGGTTTTGGTTTTTCCCTAAGGACTAGGTATATTTACACAAATTGGTAGGAGATAAAAACATTCTGAAATGTGACCCTGGAACACACCCTCTCATTTGGGCTTTTTTTATACCGTCAGAACAAGACCAATACAATTTAGATGTAATTCAAGTTTTATCAACTTTTCTAACCCAACTAGCTAGGTTTAATACAGTATTTTACTATTGAAGGAAAGTTGAATGGGTATGTGTATTTTTGCCTAATTGCACTGGACCAGCTTGGATAAATGTACAGTATCTCACAAAAGTGAGTATACCCCTTACATTTTTGTAAATATTTTATTATATCTTTTCATATGACAACACTGAAGAAATGACACTTTGCTACAATGTAAAGTAATGAGTGTACAGCTTGTATAACAGTGTAAGTTTGCTGTCCCCTCAAAATAACTCAACACACAGCCATTAATGTCTAAACCTCTGGCAACAAAAGTGAGTAAACCCCTAAGTGAAAATGTCCAAATTGTCAATATTTTGTGTGGCCACCATTATTTTCCAGCACTGCCTTAACCCTCTTGGACATATAATTCACCAGAACTTCACAGGTTGCCACTGGAGTCCTCTTCCACTCCTCCACAACGACATCACGGAGCTGGTGGATGTTAGAGACCTTGCGCTTCTCCACCTTCCGTTTGAGGATGCCCCATAGATGCTCAATAGGGTTTAGGTCTGGAGACATGCTTGGCCAGTCCATCACCTTTACCCTCAGCTTTTTTAGCAAGGCAGTGGTCATCTTGGAAGTGTGTTTGAGGTCGTTATCATGTTGGAATACTGCCCTGTGGCCCAGTCTCCGAAGGGAGAGGATCTTGCTCGGCTTCAGTATGTCACAGTACATGTTGGCATTCATGGTTCCCTCAATGAACTGTAGCTTCCCAGTGCCAGCAGCACTCATGCAGCCTCAGACCATGATACTGCCACCACAATGCTTGGCTGTAGGCAAGACACACTTGTCTTTGTACTCCTAACCTGGTTTCCGCCACACGCTTGATACCATCTGAACCAAATAAGTTTATCTAGGTCTCATCAGACCACAGGACATGGTTTCAGTAATCCATGACCTTAGTCTGCTTGTCTCCACCAAACTGTTTGTGGGCTTTCTTGTGCTTCTTCTTTAGAAGAGGCTTCCTTCTGGGAGGACAGCCATGCAAACCAGTTTGATGCAGTGTGCAGCGTATTGTCTGAGCACTGACATGCTGACCGCCCACCCCTTCAACCTCTGCAGCAATGTTGGTAGCACTCATATGTCTATTTCCCAAAGACAACCTCTGGATATGATGCTGAGCACGTGCACTCAACTTCTTTGGTTGATCATGGGGAGGCCTGTTCTGAGTGTAACCTGTCCTGTTAAACCGCTGTGTGATCTTGGCCACCGTGCTGCTCAGAAAGTTTTCTGCCATGAGGTGCCATGTTGAATTCCAGTGACCAGTATGAGAGAGTGAGAGCGATAACACCAAATTTAACACACCTGCTCCCCATTCACACCTGAGACCTTATAACACTAACGAGTCACATGACACCAAAAAGGGAAAATAGGTAATTGGGCCCAATTTGGACATTTTCACTTAGGGGTTTACTCACTTTTGTTGCCAGCGGTTTAGACATTAGTGGCTGTGTGTTGAGTTATTTTGAGGGGACAGTAAATTTACACTGTTTTACAAACTGTACACTCACTACTTTACACTATAGCAAAGTATAATTTCTTCAGTGTTGTCATATGAAAAGATATAATAAAATATTTACAAAAAGGTGAGGGGTGTACTCATTTTTGTGAGATACTCTAAGTATTTATGTGCCACACCTGGCTGATCCCTGTAGAAGTTGGAAATCACCATAGTGGGCACTGTTATTACAATGATTGCTGATCACTTCCAGGTCCTGGGCTGAGTGACTGACCTGCTTTGTGAGCACAGGAGGCCACTTGCTCAGCATAGGCGCCACTCAGAGAAGACTTTGCATCTTTTCAGTGATTGCTGGAATGCGTTCTCTGAATTCAAAAGGTGGGGATTGTGACACCAATGCCCCACCTATCCACATCATCTATGCTTAGGCTCCATGTACACTAGCAGCTCCCAAACTTGAGTTTATTTATTTATTATTTTATTTATTTATTTATTTCAGGTACTTATATAGCACCGTCAATTTACGCAGCGCTTTACATATACATTGTACATTCACATCAGTCCCTACCCTCAAGGAGCTTACACTCTAAGATCCCTAACTCACATTCATATACTAGGGACAATTTAGACATGATCCAATTAACCTACCAGCATGTCTTTGGAGTGTGGGAGGAAACCGGAGTACCCAGAGGAAACCCACGCAGTCACAGGGAGAACATGCAAACTCCAGGCAGGTAGTGTCGTGGTTGGGATTCGAACCAGCAACCCTTCTTACTGCTAGGTGAAAGTGTTAACCACTAGACCACTGTGTTTAGGAGCTTTTGGTGTTTTTTTGCCTATGCTCATCTTTATAAAGGCCCATGTGTCCATGTACACATAGGCTTTTAGGTGTCAGGGCTGGGCTTAGCCCTTCCTTCTCAGAGCTCTGTGCTCAGCTGTCGGTTAATTGCCAAAGACTCTTCCTTCCACAGTGACTCACCTGGTCTTCATTTCCTGCTTGTCAGCTAGAGCTGCTGGTTATATAAACTTCTTGGATCAGATCTTCTGTGCCTTTGCCTCGGTCAACATATCCGGACTCTCTCTGCTGTGTTTTCCTGTGAAAGATTTTTGTTTGGATGACTTCCCTTCTGGTTCCTGATTCTGTTTGCTGCAGCTGAATTCGATGATCTCTGGGCTCCTGTTTCTCTGGTTTGTTCTGACTACCAGTCCTGGTTACTGAACTCTATCTATGTTTTGACTACGTTTGCACTGTTTATACCATTTTACCATTTTATTAAATAGTGTGATTTTTGCTGCACTTCTGTCTCAATCAGATTCATGGTTCCTGACATTAGGATCGGTTAGGAGCTCCTGCAGTTAGGGGAGGTTTAACCTCCTTCTCCTGAACGCGGAAGAATCACGTTCAGGATAGCAAGATTTTGACTGTGGGCTGTAAAACGCAGTACAATTTTGCCCTGTTTTGCATTTTCCCACAGCCGCCGGTCAATGTAGTTCAAGTGTACGTGAAGCCTTAGAATACTTTACATTCCCTGAGAAAATTCATTGTTCTATAAATGGTGCCTGTGCCAACCAAGCAACAACTTGTGTTCACTAAGCAGAAGGGCATCTGCTTAGCAGGCTAGCTGCAATCACTGTAGCAGCAGTGACTATTATGTGAATTTCCAGCTTCCAAGGCATTTTCAAGGCACGACACATGCATATTTACATTGGTCCAAGTTGGACCAATATAACTATGCATAAATATCCATATCTGGAATTAACTTTAATCTGTGTTCATTTATAAAACTAGGAACCCACAGCATTGCCTCATCATTGACAGCGCATGTCATACACTAACAATTGGGAATCACTCTAATGCCCTGTACACACGATCGGACATTGATCGGACATTCCAACAACAAAATCCATGGATTTTTTCCGACGGATGTTGGGTCAAACTTGTCTTGCATACACACGGTCGCACAAAGTTGTCGGAAAATCTGATCATTCTGAACACGGTGATGTAAAACACGTACGTCGGGACTATAAATGGGGCAGTAGCCAATAGCTTTCGTCTCTTAATTTATTCTGAGCATGCGTGGCACTTTGTGCGTCTGAGTTGTCCACACATGGTCAGAATTTCCGCAAACGGATTTTGTTGTCGGAAAATTTTATAGCCTGCTCTCAAACTTTGTGTGTCGGAAATTCCGATGGAAAAAGTCAGATGGAGCCCACACACGATCGGAATTTCCGACAACACAATCCGATCGCACCTGTGTGTACAGTGCATAATTGTTTCCCAGTCACGTGATCACTATGATAGCCAATCATAGTGATCATGTGGCCTTGTTTACAAAACAAACCTGCCAGCTCAGCTGCCTCAAAGAGAAAAGGCAGCTGGTAAAGTAAAATACAAATAGTGAAAACAATGTTTATTTAAAAGGACGAAAAATAACATTATAATTTGCTAAGCATAAAATTTTATTTTTAAAATTTTTTGTCAATTTGGCAGGTTATAATAAAAAAGCAAGGGATTTAAAACAGTATACCGAATAAAAGCCTTATACACGCTACTACATTAAGTAATTTAGGTAGGTAAATTAGTTATAATCAAAATTACTGACACATACTGAAGCTGCTAAATTTGGTCTGAGCATCTAGGTTAAATGGATTTTGACATGTACAGTACACAAAAACATTCGAGAATTTACAATTGTACAAGTTAATTTTAACCACCTTATTTTTAATTTAGTAAGTAAATAGATGAAGTTTCATGAAAGTAAGTAAATAGCTGTAGTAGTAGGAATAGAGTAAGGATTAAACAATTTACAAGCCAGAATTTAGCACATTCAGCCAGGTCAGAACTCAAACCAGTCAACCAAAGCCACCATGTAACTTAAAGATCCAGTCATTAGTCAGCATCCATAATGTAAACTAGAAGTAAGGGAGCAAAACAACTTTAATGGGAACATAGCCTGTGGTGGGTAACTAAGGGGCAAATGTTGGACCAGCGGAAAGATGAGGGGGAGGGAGGACAAGGAGACAAATGGGCAGCGGGGGGGGGTAGGGGAAGAAGAAAGAAGAAAATAAATTTAAAAAGGGGGGGAGTGGAAGGGAAAGAGTAGCTTAAATAGTGGGAAGGGTGCCATCAGAATCTGATAAAAAATGTAATCCAAGGCTCCCAAATTGTGTGGAATTTACACAGTCTATCACCAACAATGGAAGCCATTTTCTTTCAAACCTCATATATAAATTAATATGAAATTTAAACTCTTCAAAGGTGAATATTTCATTTTCTCCAGGACCTAGCTTTTGTCTGCTATGAAGCAGTAAAATATGAGTAAATAAATGGGCATTCTAATTTAGTATAGACAATGGGCCTGAAACAATTATATGCAATTCAAATTAAATGGCTCTATAATATTAGGCTATATTTGCACTATACACCAGAGGGTCTGAATGAGAATTTGGATTTTTGGTGCATAGAGGAATGATTTGCATGGCCCTGCTCACTCTCCTAAAAAGAGGAATAATCCTCTTATATTTTGTGATGAAATGAGACATGTGAATAGTTTCTGTTTTAAAAAGCTTTACTGTGCTATGCACTGGATTACTGGAAAGATCAGAAAGAAATACACAAAATACACCAAGATTCGAGTAACAATATGCATGTCTCTTGTATTTAGAAGAAAGTTTCTTATGCTGGAGTTCAGCTTTAAGGTACTGTATATTTCAGTGTATATTGCACTAATTATATTATGCGCAAGGAAATCAAATCATAAATAGCTTACCTCTTATTATTTTGACCTGGCAAAAAAATTAGCACCTGCAATAATATGTAAACACTGACATTCTGCCAAGTAGTCAGCTGAAACTATTTTTAGTCCTCTAGCCATTCCTCTCCTGACTGAGATCATAATTCATAAACCAGTCATTCCCTTTTTCACTGAACTGTCTTGTAAATCTTGCTCAATCATGTGACTGCCATCCTCCATTGGTTATTTTACCAATGCAGCAACATATACACACCATCCCGAATGTGAATGTGTACGCTTACTAACCATGCACCCAGGTGATTGGCCTTAATTATTTATTATGTTTATATTATATTTATATGACGCCATTTATGCTTTCTAGATTGAGTCACATTTTGTCATATGACCTTATAATTAATATTCTTTCAGAACCAATATATATAATCATTTTTGGTCATGTGGCCTTGAGTCCGCATTATATGCTTTATACTATACAGATTTTTTATGGCTAGATAGATGCCTTTTTAACTGTTCACTTTGTCTGTTTTTTGTCCAAGATTGTTAGTGTAATTATGGGTAACGGCTCCAATGGCATTGTATATGGTAATTTTTCTAACCTTTTATAAAGCATTTTGATACTTTTTTTAGGTTTTTCGTTTTGCATTTCCATGGTCCACGATAATATGGCTTCCTTTTGCTTGTTTGGACATCTCTTTCAATATTATTATTATTATTATTATTATACAGGATTTACTGTAAATAAATCCTGTATAATAATAATATTGAAAGAGATGTCCAAACAAGCAAAAGGTAGCCATATTATCGTGGACCATGGAAATGCAAAGCGAAAAACCTACAAAAATTATCCAAATGCTTAATAAAAGGTTAAAAAAATTACCATATACAATGCAATTGGAGCCGTTACCTATATTTACACTAACAATCTCGGACAAAAAACAGACAAAGTGAACAGTTAATGGTAAAAAAGGCATCTATCTAGCCATAAAAAAAGTGGGAGAACTTGCACAATTGGTGGCTGACTAAATACTTTTTTGCCCCACTGTATATAGCGCCAACAGTTTGCGTAGAGCTTTACAACATCAGGGTAGACAGTGCAATTACAATGCAATTCAATACAGGAGGGATCAGAGGTCCCTGCTCGTTAGAGCTTATGGCACCAGATTTGTGAAAGTGATTTTAAGCGGTTTCCTGTGATAGGCTACATAGTCATGGTTGCTGATGTAAGTCACTAGAGCCCCCTGAGTATGCACTACCGTGCAAAAATACATGTTGGGTAGAGCTTGTGGAATGACATTACGCCGCCACATTGGAGCCCAGAGTGGCCGCGATCAAGTCTTGGAGGCTCATTTTTTCTGTTTTTATGCATTTGGATTTGTCAAATTTTTAATATGTATGCTCTTGCTACTGTTCCTTATTAAATGAATTACTACACTATATGGCGTTTTATTTATTGCCTATGGTGCATACGGAAAACAATAAATGGAGTGTTGCCGTCTGGAGGATGTGATTGAAAGACTGGAGTTTTCCTCAGATTGATGTCTGCATTTATTACCATCACTTAAGCTGTTTATGCTACACATTGATTTGGCAGTAAAGAAGGCGGTGAGTGTGTATTGCAGGTGAGTGAAGGCTGTTGTTTTTCACACAGAGTGGCACATTACTTACCTGGCTGGTTTGAAGTGGATATTTTGCAGCAGTATTACGCTATAAGTTCTCTTCCCAAATTCCAGTTTCTAAGAATTCATTGGATTGTGTGACTGGTTGTAATCGGCAGAATATTAACATCCTCCATTTGTTTATGCTGCACTTAAGTGGACAGCCTGTTTTTCTGTCTATAGCCCCTTTCACAAGGGCTTTCCACTCAGGTCCACCTGTCAGTTTTTTAGGCGGACCTGATCGGGCGCTCTTTTCACCTCTATGGATCGGCGATATCCGATTTGATCCTGTCTGTGAAATTGACAGATGGTGACCCTATTTTCCATCTATCTGGAGGATCGGACGGGATCGGATGAAAATGGACAGGCGGTCCGTTTTCATCAAATCTCTCCATAGAGGAGAGCGGGGCTCTGACAAGTCCATCTCAGCACAGTGAAATGGAGACGGACCTGTCATCTGCCTGCTCACGGATCGACCCCACGCTGAGCAAAGCGGAGTCCGTCGGGCGGAGTGGATGTTATTTAGCAGTATTTTGTTATATGTTCTTTTCCTGAGTTCCAGTTTCTAAGAATTCACTTAGATTGTGTGACTGGTTGGAATCAGCAGAATATTAACATCCTATATGTGTTTATGCTGCACTTAACTGAGCAGCCTGTTTTTCCGGTGAATGTGCAAAACAGCCATATTAGAGCATGGAAGAATCTTCGCTTGAATATTCATTTGATGAACTTTATTTCATTATCTAATTATTTATCATAACTCTCTGACCTGATGAACTTTATATTCAGCGGATGTAAACATAATGGGTTTACTGTTTTTGATTATTTATGTTATTGAACTTTTGCACATTATTACATTTTTATTTCATGCATAATTTATGTTAATTAGAGCGTTGCAATTTTTTTTGATTTTGTAAGGTTCACGGGAGAGTATACTGCCTCTTTTTGCGACGACTTTCTGTAGTTTTTTTACAAAAAAAAAAATATATATATATATATATATATATATATATATATATATATATATATATATACATATACAGTATAGTAAAGCCCTGTGTAGATTGGCAGTGCTATATAAGTACCTGAAATAAATAAATATATTGCATGAAGATATTGCAATAAAAACTGAAATTACTTACGGGGGGGCAAGATTGTAATAAACACCATACACCTTAATCTAATAAAAACCCATTGTGATGCTACAAATTTGCATTGGCAGTGGAAAAATAAACGCCAACACCAACAGAGACCACTATTCACAACAAAGAGCTAATGTTAAAAAGTACTAGTACTGTACAATTCTCATTTCACAAAGAATAAGATAGCCAATATGGCATATCTTATGATATCACATGATCTAACATGCATGAAATAAACATGGAGTAATACAAATGCAGGTCCTATTCTACATATAGCTGAACCAATCAACTACTGTTTCAAGCTGTTCAAGAACAGACCAGAAGGGGAAGCATATGTAGAAGTACCCCTGTAGGGGCTGCTGGTAATTGTGGTCCGTCTCTCACCCTGCACAGCCAGGCACACAATCTTTGTACTTTGTTTTTATGTTTTATTAAGGGGAAATTAAACTTGGATGGGGTAAGGGTAAGTATGGGACGACCACTTGATTGAAGAATTAATAAAATTATACTCCAACTATATACGCTCCTGGTATACCTGTATACACCTCCTCACTTCCAGCTCCAGCACATCACTTAGTTACACTTCCTCACTTCCAGGACCAGCTAGGACCAGCTAGCACTATAGTTTAGGCCTGACACTGGCTCAGCCAGGCCTTAGAAAATGCCCTTTGCAGGCATGGACCGCAGGCCCCTTTGGTCTAGCAAACAATGGTGGTAGTCCTAGTGCTAGCTGTCCACGTGGCTACTGATGCCAACACCACATTTTCAGGCCCTGCCAGCCCTCCTGGCTGCAGCTGCCCCTTTCCACTGCCTATGCCACCACAGTCCACTCTACTGGCTCCTGCTAACCCAGAATCAAACACAGAGGGTGCTACACATACAGTAGTTGTCTGTTTTAGATCTACATTAGAACCCCAACCAGCTTCCTTTGGCTCCATAACCATCTGTATAGGTCTTAAGATCTTGACTGGAAAGGGCATCTTAATAATATACTATCCTCAAGGTGACCGACAACATTTTTCTTCAGCTATTAACAGACTTACTGGCTACCCTGAAGATGTATACTGCTAAAATACATCAGTGTCTGGATTAACTACAATCCAAGGAGCTTACAAAAGAATGAGTGCCACAACAATGGTTGAGAGTCTTGTATGTTAATCATAATTCATCTGAAAAAATAATCCATGTTTTGAGGGTTCTAATAGGACCCCTTCATGAAAAAAAAAACAGCACCTGAAGCCTGCTTACTTGCAGATTTTCATACTCTCCCTGATGAAGGCAACCTTTGAGAACCCCCAATACTTATTATGTTTTCTTGTATTATTATTGATATTATTTACCAACAGTCAGATCTTTCCCTCCTCTCTTCAGCAATTTGCAGTAGTAACTAGACATTCTTGAACTTAAAGTGGATGTAAACCTGATTCATGGAAATTGTTTTCTTATCTCTCGTCAAAACACTAAGTCCTGTGGCTTTCTCCTGCTCCGTTCTTCTGTTATCAGCATGATAACTTCTGACAAGTTCTCCGATACATATGATAAAACCAGGCTGAATTTTGTGTCAGGGAGGGTGCTATAAATAGATTAGCAGAAAGCTGCTTTACTTACAGGAGAGCTCTGAAAGTCTCTGCCTATCTGGAGGGGGGGGGGGGGTGCCTTTCCTCCAATCAGCTGTCTCCCAGTGTAATCCAACACTACACAGCTACTGCTGAATGAGGAAGTGAAAATTCTAACAGGACGTGCACTTTCTAAACAGTATATAAAGCTGAAGACAGCACATATACATGTAAAACTTATGTAGGGAAATTTGTTTAATCCCTTTGTATCATCTGAGGCTGTTCACTTCACTGGGTATATGTGAGAGTTTACATCCACTTTAACTGTAGAGTCTTCTGCACGTCAAACAAGGATATTTATTACACTAAAAGGTAGTCATACCAATTACTCTAGACAAGGCTTAACAACAATTTGTCACAAATTGTGGTGTTACATTTAAAGTGTTACTAGACCCCCAACAGTAAAATCAGTGCGTATATGCAGTAAAGCATGCTTGTTATACTCACTGTGGAACCTAAGGGGTTATTCGTTTGCATTGAACTTTGGTCTGTAAATGAGGTCAGTTTAACCATTTACCCATTTAAAGACTAATGTCCCGTACACACGATCGGACATTGATCGGACATTCTGACAAGAAAATTCATGGATTTTTTCCGACGGATGTTGGCTCAAACTTGTTTTGCATACACACGGTCGCACAAAGTTGTCGGAATTTTCCGATCACCAAGAAGGCGGTCACATACACCACGTACGACGAGACTATAAAAGGGCAGTTCAGAACAAAGCACCCTTTGGGCTCCTTTTGCTAATCTTGTGTTAGTAAAAGTTTGATGAGAGACGATTCGCGCTTTTTCAGACTTGTGGTTTCTGCTGTTCAGTTTGTGCTTGTGGGTTTGTATCTGGTCTTCAGTGCGTGCAGCGAGTACAATTAACTTGTCATTGTGTTCGTGTTAGTTCGTTACTGATTTTCAGGTCGCTCTTCACAGGCCTTGCTGTTCTTCAGTGCGTTCTGTTACTTCGTTCTGAGCAGCCGACCGTTTTCTAGCCATGTTGCGTATACGTACTCCTCGTAGAGTTCGTGCTGTGCGGGGGCTTGATGTTGGGGTCCTTACCTTGACACAAGTCCAGTCCATAAACAGGGTGAGGAGGAGCTCATTGACCAAGAATTGGTTGTTCCAGCCTGACCAGTTCTGTTATATGCCTTTACTCCGTGAGATCCGTGAGAATAATCCTGATGATTTCAGGAACTTTCTCCGAATGACGGACCCCGTATTTCACCGTTTGTTGGCTTTGCTGACCCCTTATATCAGCAGGCAGGATACCTGCATGAGGCAAACCATCACTCCAGAGCAGAGGCTAGTCGCCACCCTGCGGTACTTGGCAACGGGGAGAAGCCTGCAGGACCTCAAGTTCTCGACAGGCATCTACCCCCAGGCTCTGGGGATCATTATCCCGGAGACTTGTTCTGCCATCATCCACGTCCTGCAGAAGGACTATATTAAGGTAAGATTTTTATCCTTTAACATCACATTTTATTGTATTTAATGTTTGATAATATATTGTATTTCTTTCCTCATTCCCTAATTACCATGATTGTAATATTAATAACATGATCAAGTATCGCGCAAAAAAACTTGATATCCCACCACTGCGCTATGGTATAAAATGTATGGTGATTTTAGCTGCCAACTTAAAAAGAAAAAAGCTGTAAGAAAGTATTCTAAATGAATAAAATAGTGGCGCTATGACTAAGATATCCTAAAGAGTTGATAAATCATAAAGTAGTGATATCTACTGATATATACCAATAACCTAAAGTGCTAGTATTAAACAATAAGCAATACGTGATAATTCAAATAATATTAATAATGATATAATAATGAAAATGAATAGAAATGGAGAAAACCGCGCTTAACAGAAAATATAAAAATAAGCAGCAGCATATAGTGCAACCACACCAAAATTCTAAAGTCCTGTAAACAAGCTGCGCTAAGAGTTGAATATTAGTCCATACAGATAATCAACAAAAAAGGAATTTTTTAATCCTTCCAGAATAAGTACACCACCACCGTGCACTTATAAACATTAGTGTCAATCCACCGTAGTAGTTGATCCTGCTTACCAGGTGGCAAGCATAAAAAGGGCAAGTGGCTTTAGCCCAGCCAAGGCCTTTTAGCTTGCTGGCGCTCCCGGTGTTCCGATGGGGGGGTAAATCTCCAGGCTCACATATGATGTTCACGTTTCCCCGTTTTGCAAAGGAAAGAGAGACTTGCCATAGTGTAAAATTCTCCAGATATTTTATTTAAAAAACAAGTACGAACAAAAAAACCACACTAACCAATTGAGCACATTGTTAGTGTCTATTACAACCCTATATGTGTAAGGAATGAGTGTAAAAAAGTGTATAAAAGTGTATAATAGTACCGCTCCTATCCCAAACTGAAATGTGTATGCATATACACATAAGGAGATTAATAAAAATTATAAATATAAGAAGATTAATTATTAATATAATTATTATTAACCACTTGCCGACCGCCGCACACAGATGTACGTCGACAGAGCGGCACGGGCAGGCATAAGGGCTTACCTGTACGTCCCTGCCTGCCCGCGGGTGGGGGGTCCGATCGGACCCCCCCCCGGTGCCTGCGGCGGTCGGATCGAGGTCAGGGTCGATCAAAGGTGAGGGGGAGGCCACTCATTCGTGGCCCCCACCTCGCGATCGCTCCTGGCCAATGACAAGCTTCCTCGGCTTCTGTGAATGTAAACAGAAGCAGAGGAAGTGATGTCATCTCTCCTTGAGCCGGTCTTTTCGTCCGGCGCCGAGGAGAGAAGACATCCAAGTAAGTGCACCAACACTACACATACAGTAGAACACGCAGGCACACTTGTCACCCCCCTGTCACCCCCCGATCACCCCCTGATCACCCCCCTGTACCCCCTGTCACTCTGACACCAATAGCAGGTTTTTTTTTTTTCTGATTTATTGCATTGGTGTCAGTTTGTGTCAGTTACAAGTGTTAGGGCCGTTAGGTTAGCCCCCTTTAGGTCTAGGGTACCCCCCTTTAGGTCCAGGGTACCCCCCTAACCCCCCTAATAAAGTTTTAACCCCGTGATCACCCCCCGTCGCCAGTGTCACTAAGCGATCGTTTTTCTGATCGCTGTATTAGTGACACAGGTGACGCTAGTTAGGGAGGTAAGTATATAGGTTCGCTGTCAGTGTTTTATAGCGACAGGGACCCCCATATACTACCTACTAAAGGTTTTAACCCCTTGATTGCCCCCTAGTTAACCCTTTCACCAGCGATCACCATATAATTGTTACAGGTGACGCTGGTTAGTTGGTTTTGGTTTTTTGTAGTTTATTACAGTTTTAGGGCACCCGCCGTTTATTACCCTATAAAGGTTTAACCCCCTAATTGCCCGGCGGTGATAGAAGTTAAGTTTTTAGGATCAGATAAGGTCTGCGTCGCCCCAGGCAGCGTCAGGTTAGCGCCAGTACCGCTAACACCTACGCACGCAGCATACACCTCCCTTAGTGCTATAGTATCTGAACGGATCGATATCTGATCCGATCAGATCTATACTCCCCAGCAGTTTAGGGTCCCCCAAAAAAACGCAGTGTTAGCGGGATCAGCCCAGATACCTGCTAGCACCTGCGTTTTGCTCCTCGGCCCAGCCCAGCCCAGCCCACCCAAGTGCAGTATCGATCGATAACTGTACTGTATAGTTTGTCGCCACTGCACGTTTGTGCGCAATTTTAAAACATGTCATGTTTGGTATCCATGTACTCGGCCTAAGATCATCTTTTTTATTTCATCAAACATTTGGGCAATATAGTGTGTTTTAGTGCATTAAAATTTAAAAAAGTGTGTTTTTTCCCCAAAAAATGCGTTTGAAAAATCGCTGCGCAAATACTGTGTGAAAAAAAAAAAATGAAACACCCACCATTTTAATCTGTAGGGCATTTGCTTTAAAAAAATATATAATGTTTGGGGGTTCAAAGTAATTTTCTTGCAAAAAAAAAAATTTTTTTCATGTAAACAAAAAGTGTCAGAAAGGGCTTTGTCTTCCAGTGGTTAGAAGAGTGGGTGATGTGTGACATAAGCTTCTAAATGTTGTGCATAAAATGCCAGGACAGTTCAAAACCCCCCCAAATGACCCCATTTTGAAAAGTAGACACCCCAAGCTATTTGCTGAGAGGCATGTCGAGTCCATGGAATATTTTATATTGTGACACAAGTTGCGGGAAAAAGATTATTATTATTTTTTTATTTTTTTGCACAAAGTTGTCACTAAATGATATATTGCTCAAACATGCCATGGGAATATGTGAAATTACACCCCAAAATTCATTCTGTTGCCTCTCCTGAGTACGGGGATACCACATGTGTGAGACTTTTTGGGAGCCTAACCGCATAGGGGACCCCGAAAACCAAGCACCGCCTTCAGGCTTTCTAAGGGCGAAAATTTTTGATTTCACTCTTCACTGCCTATCACAGTTTCGGAGGCCATGTAATGCCCAGATGGCACAAACCCCCCCCAAATGACCCCATTTTGGAAAATAGACACCCAAAGTGAGGAGTAAAATCAAAAATGTATGCCCTTTGAAATCCTGAAGGCGGTGCTTGGTTTTCGGGGCCCCGTACGCGGCTAGGCTCCCAAAAAGTCCCACACATTTGGTATCCCCGTACTCAGGAGAAGCAGCTGAATGTATTTTGGGGTGCAATTCCACATATGCCCATGGCCTGTGTGAGCAATATATCATTTAGTGACAACTTTTTGTAATTTTTTTTTTTTTTTTTTTTTGTCATTATTCAATCACTTGGGACAAAAAAAAAAATATTCAATGGGTTCAACATGCCTCTCAGCAATTTCCTTGGGGTGTCTACTTTCCAAAATGGGGTCATTTGGGGGGGTTTTGTACTGCCCTGCCATTTTAGCACCTCATGAAATGACATGGACAGTCATAAACTAAAAGCTGTGTAAATTCCAGAAAATGTACCCTAGTTTGTAGGCGCTATAACTTTTGCGCAAACCAATAAATATACGCTTATTGACATTTTTTTTTACCAAAGACATGTGGCCGAATACATATAATACACTCATTCCTTACACATATAGGGTTGTAATAGACACTAACAATGTGCTCAATTGGTTAGTGTGGTTTTTTTGTTCGTTCTGGGATGGATATATGCAGCGATGCACATCCTTTCAAGACGTTCTTGAACTAAGGGAATTTTTTCCCACACTTAATATGGCGCCTGGATGCTCGTCACTCAGAGCGAGGCTTGGCTCCCTTTATATGGTGGTGAGTCGCTGCGTTGCCCGTTCCCCATTGACAACGTCAGATGATGATGAAACGCGTCTGGGAGGGTACCCACTGACATCACCACGCTTTCGGAGTGAGAGAACGGGCTCTGTTTTGTTTGTTTGCCGGCCGGCTTTTCGTACACGCAACTTTGCAAATTTATATGTAAGTGACTACTTGTTTTTTAAATAAAATATCTGGAGTATTTTACACTATGGCAAGTCTCTCTTTCCTTTGCAAAACGGGGAAACGTGAACATCATATGTGAGCCTGGAGATTTACCCCCCCATCAGAACACCGGAAGCGCCAGCAAGCTAAAAGGCCTTGGCTGGGCTAAAGCCACTTGCCCTTTTATGCTTGCCATCTGGTAAGCAGGATCAACTACTACGGTGGATTGACACTAATGTTTATAAGTGCACGGTGGTGGTGTTCTTATTTTGGAAGGATTCAAAAATGAAAATGAATACCTTCCATAAATAATCATAAACAGTCCGTGCAGTGTTTAAACTGTTACATAAAGTCCAAGCCAAATAAGTGTGTTGAACAAGTGAATCAAAAAGTGTGATCTTCCTCTGCCATACAAAAAATCTCCTCCACCACACCGATCGTGATTGTGTTCAACTCTAATGGAGCCGCACTCACCAAATACATATGCCTTGCATTCTCATGCATGGCATGTAAGCATTATAATCATCCCTCCAGGGGGTCACTCAGGTTGGATGAAGCTGGATCCACAGTAACTGGAGCTCTTTACTAAACAGCACCTTTCAGCAGGCAAAGATGTATCACCATGCAAGAAAAATAATGCCTCCAATGGTGTGATAATGTTTAAAAAACATTTATTTAAAAAAATAAGTGAAACCTTCTAACATTGTACATTTCTAAAAAAAATTAAAACAGCATATACAAGACACTCCTTGTGATTGGTAAGAACAATGCACTAGTGGTCACGGCGGACCCGGGATGCAGCCTGAGAACTCTCACCCCTTCCCTCGCTGTATCCACAGCACTACGAGGAAGTATCAGCCAGGCACAACAGATCACAGTGCGTCATACGTCATACGCTGTTGCTAGGTTGCCGTACAGCCACGCCTCCGACAGGTTTCGTCATATTGACTTCTTCATAGGATTGTTGATTTATTGTTTAATACTAGCACTTTAGGTTAATGGTATATATCAGTAGGTATCACTACTTTATGATTTATCAACTCTTTAGAATATCTTAGTCATAGCGCCACTATTTTATTCATTTAGAATACTTAGTTACATGATTGTAATATGCTGTGAATGTCCCCTTTGTCCTCATGCATGCTGGATTTTTATGCAATTTTTTTTTTGTCCTTCATACATGTTTTCCTTCACTTACCTCCCCAGCATGCTCTCCTTGGCCTATATTCACCTCGTGTAGTCACTTAACAATGTATTTTGTCAGCTCCATAGTAGTGCTTTACCCTAAACAACCCCTAAAATGTGTAAAAATGTGATTTGTGCTTTAAATTCAGGCAGTGGCAGAGGCTTTTTTTTGGTGTCCCAAAATCATTTGGAACCCTCCCTCCCCCCAACTGCTAACTCAGCTGATAACAATCCTCTATCTGCTGACTTTTCCAAACCCATACACACTATACCCACCTCTTTAGTGGTCAGATTTATGGATGAATTCCCCAAAGCATGTAATGCAAGGGCCTGCCTGAATACTTTTAAATGGTACTGTTTGAAGTTTTTGTATCCTATTATTATCTTGATAGGTAATAGCAGAATGTAAAAATGTGCTAAAATGTGTACAGTTTTTATTTATCTCTTTGTATTATGACACTTCTTACCTGTCCACTGGGCTGCCAATAGTGTAAAGTAAGGAGTGCTGTGCTCTCCACAACTTTTTAAGGCGAAATTCTGCCAACTATGCTGCCGCAGTTGGGCTTGAGGCTGGAATTTATGTAAATGAACCAACCCTGACGGCACTTGAAAGTGGCCATCCTGGCTTGCCCCCCCTGAGTGCCCGCGAGGTCCATCTTAGATACCTTGATTACTTTGCGGGTAGGGGGCCATCAATATGCCAGACAATGTCCGATACATTTTTACAATAAAAAAATCATTTTAACTACTAAAATCTTTAGTGACATTTACGGCTTGTGTTTCTTTTAGCTGACCATGACTGAAATGTGGGTAGTCCTGAAAATGGCGTGATTGTGTAACATTAAAAAGCACTGTTGGGTGTTATTTACTAAAGGAAAATCCACTTTGCACTACAAGTGCACTTGAGCCTGCACTGAAACTGCACTTGTAGTGCAAAGTGGATTTGCCCTTAGGAAATAAGCCCCATTGTCACTGAAAACACCAATTTTACCACAACAAAATTTTAGGAGCATTGAAACAATAATCCACACAGTCTTGAGTATCAATCTTTTTAATGCAAGCACAATCACATGTGCATTTCTAAAAGGTTTTTAAAACAAACCAACATGTTTGTTGTATAACATTTTTTTCAGTCAAATTACTAAAAAATTAAATGTCCATTTAAGGTAAAACAGGCATGTTTCAAACAAACAATAAATACACAAATCTGGAATTTACAAAGTTCAACTTTTGTAGAAATTGAAGGCAATATCAGACATGAGTATTTATAAACTGTGTTTGATATTGCGTTCAGATGGGGTGAAGTCATCCCTGGAAAAGCCAAATTTTGAAGATGCACACAAATTTCCGAATGTAAACATGTGCTAGCTGCCAACACGGGGGATCAAGGGACGTGTTTTGGGGGTCAAACCCCTTCCTCTCAGCTACTATATTATTGAGGAAGTGGTTGCCCCCCCAAAACGCATACATTGATCTCCCGTGATGGCAGATAGCACATGTTGACACACTGTGTGCATCTTCAAAATTTGGCTTTTCTATAAAATGGCGAAAAATTTTAAAAATGTTTACATTCCAAATACCACAAAAAAGGAAGGGATTTGGAGGTGTTTTAAACTCTCCCTAAAACATCAATGATGTTCTTCATTTTGTTTTTAACATCATTGATGTTTTTCTGGATGTTTTCCAAGTCCCTATTACACCCCATGATCTCCCCGATCAGGATCTGTGCACTTTCACTGGTGAAATGACCTGGATCCACAACATCAAGATCACCTAAAAATATAGAAACAAAAGCACACCATGTATTATAAATCTGCTGGAATCCATCTCTTACCTGAGGCTGTGGTCGCAGACACTAACCTGTTGGGGTGACTATTTTCTCCTTCCTCCTCCTCCTGTTGACTTTGGGGGATTTCACCTTCCTCATGAGGTGGGGGTCTGTAGTCTCCTCGGATGAGTGGTGTCCTCTGAGTCTTTTCTCCCCTATGTAAAAAAAATAGGTATACTTAGCACACAGATATTTGATGGCAGAAATAGAAATATGAAACATTGCTTGGAAGTGGGGTACAATTGTCTGTTTTGGTAGAGCGCCAAGATGAAGAAATGTTTTTGTCCTTTGTCAAGCTTGAATACTTACCTGTTTTGTACAAGTTTCACAGATGGAGTCATCCCTATAGTATAAACTGGAGCACCTGTGTGGGGCCCCCTAATAAAAAGGGTGTTCTTGTGTCCCACACTAGTGCTCCAGTGTCCAGATGTGTAAACAGCTGCTGAGTGTCCTCTCCTTACACAGAATCTAGTTTTCATTCCATTCTAGTTACAAACCCATCTAGACTCCAAAATTATTTTAAGAGAAGTAGGCTAGCAAAAATGTATTCAAATGCATATGGCCAAAACAATGATGTTTTCTATTCCGAACGAACAATGTTTCATACGAATGAACAATGTGCCCATGAACATGAAAGTTGCCATTTTAAACTGTACAACAGTAAAGAAAAGCACATGGAGCAGCACAAACGTAAGAAAAATAATGAATAGGAACACAGGACAACTACTTACTTTTTTGCAGCACTCTCCTGATCCTTCTGTACTGCTCATGCTCCCTTAATTTGAGGTCCGACCACCGCTTCCTGAGTTGATCTTTGGATCGTCGTACCCCGAAATTCTTCTGCAGACTTTTGACCACTTTCGCTATGATCTTGGCCTTTCTGACATTGGGGTTGGGGTAAGGTCCATACTTCCCGTCATAGTCGGTCCTCTTCAGGATGTCTACCATCTCCAACATCTCCCCAAAGGACATATTTGAGGCCTTAAATCGTCTCTTCCTGGATCGGGACGTTTCTGGCTCCGGGCTTTCCTCCTCCTTCTCCTTGTTGCTGTAATTAGCACGCACCTGCTGTGTCTCCGCCATGTGCTCTTCCCCCACTGCGCCGAATGAGAAGGGGCAGGGAATAGACTAGAAAGAACGTCAGGGGTGGGTGGAGTTTCACGCATGCGCAGTGTATATAAAGCGTAACACGCGCGCATAGTACGCACGATCTGTGAGCGGAGAAAGGAGTATCGGAGGCGCCGATCGTGATAACAAAGGTAAGATATAAACTTGGGCATATACTGCTTCTAGATTGAGGCCTATATTGTAGCAAGATTAGGAGAGTTTCGCCTGACATTAGGGTTTGTCTTGTGTCTTGCAGATAAAATGGATGGCTTCAATGACCACAACTTACTCATAGACAAATACAGGGAGCTGCCCTGTCTGTGGCAGATCAAACACCCCCAATACAACAATAAACAAAAGAGGCAGGCAGCGCTGGAGAAACTGCTGGAGTTGGTGAAGCCAGTGGTCCCCACGGCAACCATTCCCTATTTAAAAGCCAAAATTGGTGGCCTGAGGAGCACTTCTCTTAGGGAGCGCAAGAAGGTCACGGATTCCCAGAGATCCGGAGCTGCAGCAGATGACGTTTATGTCCCCAGGCTGTGGTACTATGAGAGACTTTGTTTTCTGTCAGACCAGACTGGAGTCAGGGAATCCCTCTCAACCCTTCCTTCCACTCTTCCTTCCACCCCAGCTGAGGCTTCCGATGTCCAACCTGGGACTTCCAGCCATGAAGAAGTGGAGGAGCCCAGCTGGAGCCAGGTATAGCATTCTTCTACAGATTTCTGGTCAATAAATAAATGATGTTTACTAGATGTTGTTATTGATCGTTAATTGCTGACTTCATAAAGTGTTTTACATATCAATACACAGTAGTGGGCACAAATAATTGGTACAAGAATGAAAAATGCTGGGCTCAGAATTATAGTCTGTTATATTTGTTAACTTTCAATTAGCAACAGTCATGAGGTGAATATTGTGTGTGATTGATGAAGACAAAACTAAAACTATGTCCCTTTTTCATACACAGGAAGACCTTAGCTAGGCGGAGGCTCTGGAATGTGGCAGCCAGGAGGAGGCTGTGGAATGTGGCAGCCAGGAGGAGGCGGAGGTTAGTGGCAGCCAGGAGGAGGCGGGGCTAAGTGGCAGCCAGGAGAAGGCCGGGCCCAGTAGGAGCCTGACCGAATCGCAGGTTCCTCCCCTCCGCCTTCCAACCAAAAGACCCAGGATTGGGAGTAACGTGCAGGATTCAGCACTCAGGCTGATTCAGGAGGCTTCTGCGTCCCTCAGAGCCTTCCCCACTCCTGAAGAGGCCTTTGCCTCCATGGCTGCCACAAAACTGCAGGGCATGCAGGAGGGCCAACGCCTCCTGTGTGAGGACCTTCTTTACAAAACACTAACTAAGGGGGTTAGGGGCGAAATCACACACAAAACCCACCTGTGTGAGTTGCACCATCCTCCTCCTCCTGCCACAACTCCACCACCACAGACACAGCATGGAAGGAAGCGTGGAAGGAAGACCAGAGAGTGACGACCTGGGTTCAGTCTGGTCTGACAAAAGATGCAGGCTCTTGTATGACCACAGCCTGGGGAGACAGATGTCATCTGCTGCTGTTCATGATCTCTTGGACTTCTGGACCAGACTGCACTCCCTTATATATGGACTCCTCAGGCCACCAATTCTGCAGTAAAATAGTTGATGTCTGCCCTGGGGGCCAAAGGCTTCGCCAATTTCTGCTGTTTCTTCAGCGTTGCCTCCCTCTTTGTTTGGTTCTGAGCCCTTAATAAAGGATTTTTTGGTTTCAATTATACTCGCCTATGTGTGTTTTCCTTCAAAAAGGACAGTTTATTTGTGAGGAGGCAGGTACATTTCAAAAATACAATGTGAAATTAACAAGAGACACCAACACCAAGCAATCTCCTTGAGATTAAATAATACAAGATAATAATAGTGTTGTGGCAACTTGACACACAAAACACACCCAAAAATATTCTGGAGTTTAAAGAAAAAAAAAATATCAGGCTTGAAAAAAATACTAACCAAAAAAATAAAAACCAAAAAATAATTTGAATCAGATGTGACAAATACAAATATTATATTTAAAACATTGCAGCGTGACGAAAGTGCTATATCCATTCAGAGCGCTAATTTTACCAGACCAAGCAGTTCCTTCTCTGAATTTATTCTGAGCATGCGTAGCACTTTGTGCGTCAGAATTGTCCACACACGGTCGGAATTGACGCGATCGGATTTTGTTGTCGGAAAATTTTACAGCCTGCTCTCAAACTTTGTGTGTCGGAAAATCCGATGGAAAAAGTCAGATGGAGCCCACACACAGTCAGAATTTCCGACAACACGCTCCGATCGCACATTTTCCATCGGAAAATCCGACCGTGTGTACAGGGCATAAACCTTTTTAGGCACATGGCCGCCACCCCCATCCATGTGTCCGGCCCCTATGCAGGATCCTGGATACATGAATTCAAACGGGGTTTTAAAGCACCTAATTAGAGCCAGAGGCTCTATTAGGCTTCAAAATAGGGTGAGCTTGGGGCGCAGGGAATGCAAACCGAGCCCACCGAACCTCCTCCCGGCCAATCAGGAAGCAGGTCTTGAGACTCAAATGAAAATTGAGGTAGTTGCGTGCTAATATGGTATGAAATGTGAAACTTACAAAAACGTATAATAGTGATAATTTTTTACTGCAGCTGTCACTAATGTGCTCCTACAGAAATCAGTAAAAAACAATATAGGTGTGACAGTGCTGTAAAAGTGAAATAAACAATTATGGTGATAAACACTGATATTGCAATAATATGAAAAAAGTCCAAAAACATAAAATGAATGAATTCACGTTGTGCAGAAAAACAAAACAAAAACAAGCTTGTTTGATGTCTTCAGACAACCTCCATGAACAGAGTGCTCCCACCACCTCATGCAATGCTCGCTCACCTCCTTTAAACGACCCTGCAAGGGGTCAAACCCGCCTTGCACCCTGTGCAAACATTCCCTCCCAGGGATCGACAAAGAATCTTGGTGGCTCAAAGGATGAAAGTAATCAAAAGCAGGTAGGTACTCCTTCCACTGTGTAAAACTAAGAAAAAGAAAAAGATAAACTCCTGCGCTCATGAGGGTGTGGTAGGTATGGGTGCGTAGTATTGTTGTAATGACCGGACTGGAGAAGATGATCAGGTGTGTCCCCCTGCCTAGACTGACCTAGGGTGGTCTGAAGAGGATGGTGTGGGTGAGAAAGGGTGGAAGGCGTGTGATCAAACACTAGCATCAAATTCTACAGTTTATTCATAAGTGATAAAATACATGTATGTAGGAAATAAAAACATACTATGTTTTGTTGAAAAAGGGTTACACAATATATATATATAAATATACACATGCTTGTAGTGTTACAAGAGAAACATGCCCGAACGGGGGCAAATACTAAAATGTTGGCTGACGTATTTCGAGGAAAAACCTCTTCATCAGAGCTTTGAAAGGTGAAAAACAGTCTGTGTAGACACAAGGACCCACATATATGCACATGGGAAGGAGTGGCTAGTGGGGAGATTTGTCACGTGTGGAAAGGTTAGTTCTCCTTTACTCCATGTACGTCAGCATCCATGTTCTTCATGAACGTAGGCAGAAAACAGCGCCGACAGGTATATGACTGGGCTCTTGCCGGGGATATCCTTCTCTTCCCACAGTACTGCACCCTTGGCCGCTGATGGACCCCCGCAGGCTGCGTTCTCCTCACAAGCACACAAACAGGCACATCGGACTGTTCCATTCCTACAAATAGGACTCCTTGCACACACACACGCTGCCATAGAACGCTTAGATATGGACCTAAATAGAGTAAAGGAGAACTAACCTTTCCACACGTGACAAATCTCCCCACTAGCCACTCCTTGCCATGTGCATATATGTGGGTCCTTGTGTCTACACAGACTGGGTTTTCACCTTTCAAAGCTTTGATGAAGAGGTTTTTCCTCGAAACACGTCAGCCAACATTTTAGTATTTGCCCCCGTTCAGGCATGTTCCTCTTGTAACACTACAAGCATGTGTATATATATATGTATATACAAAACGTAGTATGTTTTTATTTCCTACATACATGTATTTTGTCACTTATGAATAAACTGTAGAATTTGATGCTAGTGTTTGATCACGCGCCTTCCACCCTTTCTTCCCACACTCCTTCCACTGTGCTGCTTCAAACTTTAAATCCACAATGACTACCAGTTCAGCAACACATGAAAAAAACAAGAGAAAGTGCCTCCTATAGTGCAGTATTCGAGGGGTTAAAAATGAAACCACTCCACCCCAGATAGCATTGAACTCACATTTAATGAAATTTTAAAAGCATTAAAAATGACATGACAGTCTCACTCAGTAGTAGTCCACCGCCAGGCTCCACCTCTCCACCTTGAGACCCGTCACTTAAAAGGATGAAAGGACAGGTGATCCTATTGGACACCTAGTAGGAGACGCACGGCGGAAGCCGCCATGATGGAGAAGAGGACGCTGGAGCCGCTGCCAGCTACCCGATGCCCGCCACCTAGATGGGGTAAGTGCTGGACCGACCGGCAGACAGCGGGCGGGGGGGGAGGTGCCGCCGGCCGCCTGGGGGGTGGTAGTTTGCCGCCACCCCAAAAAAAAACAAGCTGCCACTGCTTAGGACCCCCAAAAATTATATATTTTTTTAGCAGAGACCTTAGAGAATAAAATGACAGTCATTGCAATATTTTATTTCACACTGTATTTGCACAGCGGTCTTTCAAACATAATTTTTTGGGAAAAAATACACTTCAATGAATTTTAAAAAATATAAACAGTAAAGTTAGCACAATTTTTTGTATAATGTGAGAAATTATGTTATGCCGCGAGAATTGTGATCTTTATTCTAAGCAACAAAATCGTGATTCTCATTTTATCCAAAATCATGCAGCTCTACTACTGTGGAAGACAAAATATAGTGAATGCAAGGTTCTGGGTTTAGTAACACTTTAAGCATTATCTAGTTCAGCTATTATTTTTCTATTTCAAGTGTCCTGGAACCCCTATAAGAGCACCAAAATACCTAAGTGAGGGAATACCTTCCTATAGTGTCTTGGTGGCAAACCCTACTGACCATGGAGGAGCAGTCATGGTGAGTAGCTTGGGAGTAATTATAGCAATCTATGCAAATGGGGAAAGGCCTGGAGTAACCAAGCTTCCCAAAGTTTTTCAAATATCCCATTGCGTCCACTATAAAAGTAGATCAAACGGTCATATTGTAGAATGGCCCCTATGTTCCACCTCCATTCCTTCACAGCCGGGGGAGTCTCTGATTTCCAGCATAGGAGAATAACCTCCACTATGATAGTTGTCATCACTCTAAATGGAAGAATAACATTCCAAAATGTCAATTTAGGAGACTCAGAAGGAATTGCACCAAAGTAGAGGAATATACTTCTCAGGGTAATCTGATGAAAACGAAATTCAAAGAGAAGGGTTACCCAGTTGACTTGATTGAGGAAGCATTTATCTCTCAAATGGACTTGCCCCTTAAAATTACAACTGACAAGGTGAAGCAATCTGAGAATACAGCCAGACTTGTAACCACATATAACGACAAGTACAAGTCTATCTCTAATGTCATTCATAAGCATTATAACCTTTTATTATTAGATCAGCACCTTGCCCCGACATTGCCCGCCTTTCCGCAAATTACTTTTAGAAAAAAAATCGCACAGTAAAGAACATTCTAGTTCCCAGTAAAATGGTAACCCAGAACAAGAAACCTTTGTTATATATATGATCGTACTTTGACAAATGGATAGGCGTCTTTCAATATCGTAAGTTAGGTTGCCTGACTTGCCAGTTCATAACGCACAGTAGTACAAATATTATGACCAAAAATGGTAAAAACTTTCAGATTAAACAATTCATTACTTGTTCAACTGAATTTGTGATTTATGTTCTACGTTGTCTGTGCAAGATGTTATATGTCGGACTGACTATACGTACTTTAAGAACAAGAATTGGTGAACCGGAGGCTTATACACAAGGGGTGTGATAAACATAGCGTCCCACGCCATTTTTAAAAAAACATAAAAAGGATATTAAAGAGGAGTTCCACCCAGGGGGGCCGTCCAAAAAAAAAAAAATTAAAAGTCAACAGCTATAAATACTGCAGCTGCTGACTTTTAATTGGACACTCACCTGTCCCTGGGTCCAGCGATGCGGGGGATTGAAGCCCCGCTCGTCTCCCCCCTCCGCTCGTCGGCGCCGGCATTTCAACTGTGGGCGCCGGGCTGTGGCTTCACAGCCTGGCACCCACTGCGCATGCGCGAGTGGCGCCGTGCGCCGTGATTGGCCGCTCAATCACCTGGGACCTGTAATGGGTCCCAGATGATTGACAGGAGGGAGGGAGCAGAGCAGAGCCCTTCCTGTGCCGAGGAGGAAGTGATGTCACTAGCCCAGGCTAAGGGACAGGCAGACTACGAGGGACCACCTAGCAACAGGCATTTAGAGGTAAGTGAAAAAAAAAAATATCCAAATGTTTTTTGGGGTTTTTTTTAGAATTTTTACAGGTAGTTTTGTTTTTTGGGTGGAACCCCACTTTAAATGCCTCGAGGTTTTTGCCATCTAGGCTATTCTGATGGGCACACTCACGGCCAATAAGAGATTTTCTCTCCTTTGCAGGAGAGAAAATTTTGGGATTTTTTTGATGGGGTCGCTTTCGCCCCATGGCTTACATAGTTACATAGTTACATAGTTAGTAAGGTTGAATAAAGACACCAGTCCATCCAGTTCAACCTGAGTGAGCGTGTGTGTGTACAATTACCCTATTTTTTTACCCTATTTTTTTTTATTTAAGGTACCCATATAGCACCATCAATTTTACGCATCGCTCCACACATACATCGCACACTCACTATCCCTACCCTCAAGGAGCCCACAATCCAAGGTCTCCAAATTCACATTCATATATTAGGGCCAATTTTGGACAGAAGCCAATTAACCTACCAGCATGTCTTTTGAGTGTGGGAGGAAACCGGAGTACCCGGAGGAAACCCACGCAGGCACAGAGAGAACATGCAACTCCAGGCAGGTAGTGTCATGGTTGGGATTCGAACCAGCGACCCTTCTTACTGCTAGGCGAGAGTGCTATCCACTACACCACTGTGCTGCCCAAAAAAATGAAACTTGAGATTAATTGACATAACTTGAGATTATTTAAATTCGCCCACCCTGCTTACATTTTATTGTAGGTTAATTTTTAGTATAAATGGGGAAAAAGGGAAAGAAAAAGAGAATTTTTTTATCTTATGTTGTTTATATACGTGTGATTTTTTTTATTATTATTAATAGATAGTTGCTAATTTATGGCCTTTTATGTCTATTCTGATGTTTATGAATTGTACCACTCATATGGAGCTTATTAGAGCCTACCCCCTAAGACTGAGCAGTGAGGAGGTGACAATTATCCTCAGGCTTGTAATTATCTCTCTCTCTCTTTAGCTAGCTTCTGCTGCCGTCCTGGCCGTGACTTTGACAAAGCGCATGCGTGCGAAACATGTAAGTCACAGCAACGGTGGACGCTTACACAACTGACTTTGGGACGCCATTCCCCTTCATCTCCGGCACAGCAGTGATGTCACAGAAGGCGCATAGGCATGCTGAGAATATTGACCCTGCTCGGCTTGGTTATTCCCTCTGGGGCCGTTTACATCACACAGGTTGCCTTTCTATCCATCCCGCTGACCACCATCCAGCCGTGGCATCCACCTGGAGGTGGCAGGTTTTGCCAGCAGCCAGTACGCTCCCTCTCTGGGAACTGAATTTTCTCCCCTCCATTTCCTTGGATGGCAATTCTCCCGGGTGATTGTTTTCCCCTTATCCACTCTGAGGTCACTGGTAACGTTCATTACCGTTTATTTTAAACTTTGACTGTTCAACCATTTTTTAACTTTATGGAATAAATAGCATTGTTTAATCATACAGTACTACGTTGGAATTTATTTGAACATTCTTTCAGAGCGCTGCATTTTGTGTTTTTTCTTTGACTGTCGCATCTCTTTCCATGCTGTGCTGGCTGCACTTGGTCTGATCCACTTATCTGATTACTCCTCATCAGAGCACTCTACTTGGCCCCTAAACTCGCAGCGCTCCAGGTGCTTTGTGTTTTTTTGTTCCAATTTCTGGATTGTTCCTGTACAACAGCTCGTCAGGGTTTTTACTTCACAGACTACACCATGCCTGGGTGAACAGTGATTACTGTGGTTTTTAATCCATGAACTCTGATTGCTCATCACATCAAGTCTATTGATACTTTGCTGTTTTTTTACAGACTTAATTAAGCCTGATCTAATTTGATCTGAGAATAATTAATTGAACTGGATTTGATTTTATACACAATTCTATTTCATCATATATTGTGTGTTGTGTGTTATTTCTTTCCTTTTGTAGTGTTATACATGTCGTGTGTTTGTATGTTTTTTTCTATGCAATAGCGTTTTTGTTTAGCAATTGTTACCATTTGTAAAATATGGCTACTGATAGGACACATTGCCTTCAGTCCATCTTTGATAATATCAAGTTATATGGCGTCTTAAATACAAATCACTTAATTTAACAGCATTGGGACCTAAGGCAAACAAACCTCCCTATTCTGAGGTATTTGAGGTCCAGATGAGAAAAGCCTTTTTGCAACTGCAAAACGCCAAACATGAGAATGCACAGTGGTGGGATTTGGCATTCCTGCAGAAATATTTGGATCTTAGCATCACCCTTATAGGTCTTCACATCAAGAAGCAATGTAGCTTCTTGGAAGAAGACCTCCTTAAGGAGTGGAGACATATATCAGAGTTTTGTACCCTTAAATAGATCAAAATTCTGGTACAACAAAGGAAAAGAAAATTAGAATTAGCGCAACTACAAGTGAAGAATAAAGAGAAGATACATAACACGTTTGTTTCCTCATGTTTATTCTCAAAATGGATGCATGTTCTTGAGAACAATGTTAAGAGAGATGAGGATACTCTAATTAATAAGAAAAACTGATAAACTAGAACGTGACATTGCTAGTTACAATAATGGTAAGGTGTTCGAATGGAAACGTCCAACACCAGACTAATCAGCCAATGGTAGTCACACTAGACAGACTCCAAATATGAACCATGCCAGAGAGATGACTAATCATAAAAAAAATATACAATAAAAATAAGAAAAATAAAAATAGAAACAGTATTAAAGGTAAAGGTAATACACACAAATATCCACATGGATTTGACTCCAATTTAGTCAAGGGCATAGCATTACCCAATTAAGAGCCCAAGGGGACTACTGAAATCCTGGTATTAGACCAGGATGTCACCAAAGCCCAGCCCTCCTTCAGCCCCATTTTAGCTACATCTCAAGTACTACCATCGTCCTCTCCCTCCCCCCTTTCTCCCATGGAGCCACAGGCGACACTGTATGTTTTGAATCATACTACTTTGCTTGTTCCCTTGTCCATATCCACTTATAACAGATATAGCCCTCTGTCAAGGGGTTTAGAGGTCTACATTAACCTCCCTAGCGGTATTCCCGAGTCTGGCTTGGGGTGGATTTTCAGTACCAAAAGCGGTAACCCTGAGCCAGACTCGGGATGGCATTGCAGGATCCATGTAGAGGTTACTTACCTTGTCCCCTGGATCCTGCAATGTCTCCCCGCTGTGATCTGTGAGCCGCCATGTCTTGCTCGATTCACAGTGCCGAGGTCCGTTCCCTGTGAGTGTTGCAACGCACGTGGACGGAGTTCGGCGCCAATTTCAAAAAGTAAAAAACACAGTATAGACACAGTATACTGTAATTTTACAGATCCCCTTAAATCCCCTTTGTCCCTAGTGGTCTGTCCAGTGTCCTGCATGAAGATTTATATTATAAATACTATTCTTTCTGCCAGGAAACTGGAGATTGTCCATAGCAACCAAAAAATGTCAGTTTACGTCTAAAGTGCTTTTAGACCAGCTAGAAAACAGCGATAATAAATTAGAATCACTTGCAGAATTGAGCAATAGTGATTCGTGGGGAAATTCATCATCAAACACTAAAAGTAATGACAGCGACAATTCTGCAATTGAGCAAATTTCAGTGTTTTTGATTTGATTACATTATTGAATCATTTTTATTATTATTATATTATTATTTATAATTATTTATTATATTATAATTTTTTATTTCATTTTTCAAACTATCATACCCGGGATGTCTACTAGACTCTTGTTTGGACAGATTTAAGTGAGTTATTCCTAAGAATTACAGGCCTACAATATAAAACGCCAAATTTCCGTGCAAAATAATTGTACCGCTTTCAGCATCAAAAATCTGAAATAATCATACCGCCAGGGAGGTTCAAGAAGGTGCCAGACCCAGGATACAGGATAATACCAATCAATTAATAATGAAACGTAACATCAAAGAAGCCACCTTAAATGAAGACATTGATTTTTTAATACATCCTCCAAAGGGAGTACAACACAAGATGAAAAGACAAATAGAAGAGGTAGAAGAGCAGGAACACGATGTAAGATTAAACAAAAAAGAGAGGATGTAACCAACTTAGGGGAAAGTACCATCAAGATTTACAACCTCTCCTCTCATACTCTTACACCCTCCAAACTCCTTTTACCTAAAAAGGGTCTTGGTTTTTCGCCCTCCACTGGTCCTAACAAATTTGGCCTTTTTAAGGATCTTAATAAATTCATATGTCAACTTACTTTAAAATGCCATTATGCTGGAGACACCATATCCAAGTTAAATGATGGTAAAAATCTGGCTGACACTGAACTAATGGATAATCCCCAGTCCCAGCTTAATGATGATATCTTAATTTTCTAGATCTGTGGATTAAGAGCAACATAGATAGTCAAACATCAGGCCCTGTTCTAGATACAGAGATAATACACACATCTTTTAGGCCCATATCCATTTTTAATTTTACACTCTCCAAAGGTCCCTATATTGAGACCTTTTATCAAGCAGCATACAAGGAGCTCACACAGCTTTGCGATGCTCCCAATAAAAAAGGTACGCACAATTTGACAACAGCGGAATGTCAGGCACTCATACAATTAACATCCATCAAAGATATTATAATGAAACAAGCAGACAAAGGAGGCAGCTTAGTCGTCCAGAATAGGTTAGAGTACATTAAGGAAGCCCATTGGCTTCTGGCAGATACTAATACATAATTAAAACTCTCTTCTGACCCTTTTCCAGGATATCTAATTGAACTAAAAGCGCTGGTTGATGGAGCCCAGAAGGAAGGGCTGAATTCTATCGAAAGACAGTTTTTGCTTAAACCTGTCTACAGCACCCCACATTTCTATCACATTCCTAAAATCCATAAGGAGACTACCAATCCCCCTGGAAGACCCATAATAGATAGCACAATCAGTGGCCTTTCGATGTACATAACATTTTTTTCTGCAGTCCAAGGTGTGACAACTTGCTTCATATATTAGGGATTCTAGCCACATCATAGAGATTCTTAAGCAATACACATGGGAAAATATGTATATATGGGCCTCATTAGACGTTACATCCCTTTATACCTCGACACCTCACGAGATAGATCTAGCAGCTGTACAATATTTTTTCAATAAACATGGAGATAATAATTCCAAACAATCACAATTCTTGTTAGACAGTATCCAATTCTGTTTGACACACAATTATTTTACATTTCTGGATACATTTTTCTTACAACTTAAGGGCATGGCCATGGGGGCAAATTTCGCCCCAGTGTATGCCAATCTTACCATAGGCCACTAGGAGGAGGGGCATATCTGGATGGACAATCCGTATGCTGAACACATTGTACGTTACAGGAGGTACATTGACGATATTGTGCTCATCTGGAGTGGCAGTCCGGACCTGTTCACCCCCTTTGTGGCCCACTGTAACGACAACGCATTTGGACTGTCATTCACATATGTGACCCTCATGAACTGGTCTTTTTGGACTTGATCCTATGTCATGATCAACAGGTGATTTTTACAAAAAAAACATACAAAACTTACAAGTGGGAATTCCTACCTCCACTATGATAGTTGTCATCACTCTGAATGAAAGAATAACATTCCAAAAGGTCAATTTAGGAGACTCAGAAGCAATTGCACCAAAGTAGAGGAATATACTGCTCAGGGTAATCTGATGAAAACAAAATTTAAAGAGAAGGGTTACCCAGTTGGCTTGATTGAGGAAGCGTTTAACTCTCAAATGGACTTGCCCCTTAAAATTACAACTGACAAGTAGGGATGAGCCCGGTGTTCGAGTCGAACGTAAGTTTAACTCGAACATCGGGTGTTCGCCTGTCCGCCGAACATGCGGTGTTCGCGGCAAATTTGAAAGCCGCGGAACACTGTTAAAGTCTATGGGACATTAACATGAAAAAAACAAAATTGCTCATTTTAAAGGCTTATATGCAATTTATTGCTATAAAAAGTGATTGGGGACCTGGGTCCTGCCCCAGGGAGCATGTATCAATGCATAAAAAAGTTTTAAAAATGGCCGTTTTATCAGGAGCAATGATTTTAATAATGCTTAAAGTGAAACAATAAAAATTAAACTTTTTTTAAATATTGTGGTGGGGGGGGGGGGGGTGTGTGTGTCTATAGTATGCATGTAAAGTGGTGCAGTTTTCCTGTGTTTAGAACAATATCACAGCAAAATGACATTTCTAAAGGAAAAAAAGTCATTTAAAACTGCTTGGGTCTCAGCAATATAGATAAAGCTCATTGAAAAAAATGGCATAAGTTCCCACCCAGTCCATTACCAGCCCCCCTTGGGTCTGGTATGAATATTAAGGGGAACCCCAAACCAAAGTTTAAAAAAAAAATTTGCGTGGGGGTCCCCCCAAAATCCATACCAGGCCCTTAGGTTCTTGTATGGATATTAAGGGGAACCCTGCACCATTTTTTTTTTAATGGTGTAGGGGTCCCCCCTAAAATCCATACCAGACCCTTCAGCCAAGCTGTGACTGGCCGGGCAATCATCTGGGAACTGTGACGTGTCCTAGATGATTGCCGAAAGGGAGGGGGGAGAGGTGAACTTACTTCCAGGGCCGCGGTGCCCCGGGAGGAAGTGAGAGCTGGAACCCTCTAAAAAGAGGGTTTCCGCTCCCCCCCAAAAAAATGACATGCCAAATGTGGCATGTCAGGGGGTCACCTGCCATTAAAGCGGAAGTTCCATTTTTGGGTGGAACTCCGCTTAAAGAGACAAATTAATCCAGCAGCCTATGAACTTGTACTCCCAGAGACTTACAAGATCCACCCTGTCTTTCATGTGTCCTTACTAAAAACCGCAAAGCTAGATCCATTTCCTGGTCATGGGTCAGGACCACCTACAATAACTAACGGTAATGAGGAATATGAGGTTGAGACAATTGTGGACTGTAGGAAAAGAGACACCATCCAGTACTTAATTAAATGGAAAGGCTACAGACCAGAAGATAACTCCTGAGAACCAGGATCCAATCTAAATGCCAAGAGATTAACGTGGACGCACTGGCGCCAGTCAGCCTATTTAAACCAAGCAATGACACACACGCATTGCTGAGTGGTATTTCCGTTTGTTCCTGTTAACCTGTGCCTTGATCTGTTCCAGTTACCTGTGTTTGACCCGGCTTCCCCTGGACCTTCCTTTGGACTTCCGCCTGCCTACCTGTGACCCTGACTTGTGTTTGACTCTGCTCCTGTCTCATGCTCCTGTACCTCGCTGCCCGATTGTGCACCAAACCCGGCCTGTATCCTGTCTCCCCTTCAGCCTCACGTTCCTGTACCTGCTCTGCCCAGCTGTTGATGACCCCCTGGCTTATGTTTCGGCAACATTTCAGCCTGCTGATCCAGCGACACGGTGTTCCAGTTTCCAGTACCTGTCTGGTGTCACCTGCTCAATCGGCCCTCGTGCCACTCTGTGTCCCTGTCATCTCTATCAGGAGCATCGGACAGGAGGTGCAAGAGAAGCCCTCTCTACAGCTGGATCTCCACCAGGTTTCCTGGCCTGACAGTTCATAACGCACAGTAGCACAAATATTATGACCAACAATGGTAAAAACTTTCAGATTAAACAATTCATTACTTGTTGAACTGAATTTGTGATTTATGTTCTATGTTGTCTGTGCAAGATGTTATATGTCAGACGGACTATACAAACTTTAAGAACAAGAATTGGTGAACACCGGAGGCTTATACACAAAGGGTGCGATAAACATAGCGTCCCACGTCATTTTTTAAAAATATAAAAAGGATATTAAATGCCTCAACTTTTTTGCCATCAAGGCTATTCTGATTGGCACACTCACGGCCAATGAGAGATTTTCTCTCCTTTGCAGGAGAGAACATTTTTGGATTTTTATGATGGGGTTGCTTTCTCCCAATGGCCTAAATGAAGAACTTGAGATTAATACCCTTATTTAAATTCGCCCACCCTGCGTACATTTTATTGTAGGTTCATTTTTAGTATAAAAGGGGAAAAAGGGAAAGAAAAAGAGAATTTTTTTTTCATATGTTGTTTATATTTGTGTGGTGTTTTTTTTTATATATATATTTATATCCTCTGATTACATTTTTGGATATTTGTATATTTATAGTCTTTTATATTAGACATATTTATTTATTTATTGTGGGTACTTATGTGGTGCTGTCAATTTGCACGGCACTTTGCATGTGCATTGTGTGTTCTTGTTGGTCCCTGCCCTCGGGGAGCTTGCAGCCTGGGGTCCCTGACACACATTCATACATGCTGGGGCCAATTTGGACAGGGTTTGATTGACTTACCGGCATGTCTTTAGAGTGTGGGAGGAAACCGGAGTACCCAGAGGAGACCCACGCAGGCACAGGGAGAACATGCAAACTCCAGGCAGATGGTGTCGTGGTCAGGATTCGAACCAGCAGCCCTTTTTGCATTTGTGTTTGGTCATGGGTGTTTATTTTTTTCCCTTTATCATATTATTATTGTTTTTGCATAGGAACCGTTGTTTTTGATTGTTTATTTGTTTTCTTTTCATATATATGACAATCTCATTTATTGCCCCACAACAGTTGGCCTTACAATAGATAGTTGCTAATTTATGGCCTTTTATGTCTATTCTGATGTTTATGAATTGTACCAGGGCTCAGCCCTTCCTTCTCTGAGCTGGCCGCTCAGCTGTCGGCTAATTGCCAGCTCCTATCTCTCCACAGTTACTCAGCTGTTGATGATATCCTGCTCATCAGTCCTGCCTACTTAAGCCGTCCAGTCCAGAGGAGATCTGCATTCGCCTTGGTCAAAATCACAAAAACTATCTCCTGTGATCCTGTTCAAGACTTGCTTTGCTGACATCCCTTCTGGCTCCAGGTTCTGCTTGCTGTTCCACTACATTGATCCCTGACTTCTGGCTTGGCTGACTATCCTTTCCGGTTACTGAACTTTGGCTACATTTGTTCTTTTTTACTTTTATTATTAAACAAGTGGTGTAACAAATACTGCAGCTGCTGACTTTTAAAATAAGGACACTTTCCTGCCCAGGGCGCCTGCGATGTTGGCACCCGAAGCCGACCCATTCCTCGGCTCTTGGGTGGAGGCGCCCTCATCTTCGGTAAGGAAATCAGGAAGTGAAGCCTTGCGGCTTCACTTCCTGGTTCCCTACTGCGCATGCGTGACTCGCGCTGCGCGTTCCCACTGGTCCCTGCTGTCTTCTGGGACCTGTGTGTCTCCCAGAGGACAGCAGGGGGGACGGAGAAGGCGCCGGAAGAGGCATAGATACCCGTGGGTGGCTCAGCTATCTATTCCATATTAGACAGGTATCTGCTCCCCCCTGAAAGGTGCCAAATGTGACACTGGAGGGGGGGAGGATTCCGAAAAGCGGAAGTTCCACTCCACTTTAACTGTACTTCTGTCTCGGCCTGATTTCATGGTTTCTGACACACTCATATGGAGCTTATTAGAGCCTGCCGCTTTAAGACTGAGCAGTGAGGAGGTGACAATTATTCTCAGGCTTGTAATTAGCTCTCTATATCTAGCTTCTGTTGCCATCCTAGCTGTGACTTTGACAAAGCGCATGCGTGCAAAACATGTAAGTCACAGCAACAGAACAGTGGACGCTTACACAACTGACTTTGGGACGCCTTTCCCCTTCATCTCCAGCACAGCAGTGATGTCACAGAAGGCGCATAGGCATGCTGAGAATATCGACCCTGCTCCGCTTGGTTGTTCCCTCTGGGGCCATTTACATCACACAGGTTGCCTTTCTATCCATCCTGCTGACCACCATCCAGCTGTGCCATCATCCACCTGGAGCTGGCAGGTTTTGCCAGCAGCCAGTACGCTCCCTCTCTGAGAACTGAATTTTATCCCCTCCATTTCCTTGGATGGTGATTGATGTTCAAACCATCTCCAGGCAAGCCTCCCGGATGATTACTTCCCCCTTATCCACTCTGAGGTCACCGGTAACATTCACTACCATTTAGTTTAAACTTTGACTGTTCAACCATTTTTTAACTTTATGGAATAAATAGCATTGTTTATGCATACAGTACTACATTGGAATTTATTTGATCATTCTTTCAGATCGCTGCATTTTTTGTTTTTTCTTTGACTGTCGCATCTCTTTCCATGCTGTGCTGGCTACACTGGGTCTGGTCCACTTATCTGATTACTCCTCATCAGAGCACTCTACTCAGCCCCAAGACTCGCAGCATTCCAGGTGTTCTGTGTTTTTTTTGTTACAAGCCTGAAACAGGGCATTAGAGAGAGCCTCCAATAGATATGTGTCCTGCATGGCACTGTCTAAAATTCCCAATAGGCACTGTTTTGGGTCGAGTGATATAGTAGTTTGAAAGACTGAGTTAAGTGTGGCGACAAACGATTCCCAATACCTATGCAATTTCGGGCAGTGCCACAGCATATGTATGAGGTCCCATTCTCTTGTTACATTTGCTGCAGATGGGTTCCTGGCACATCCCCATAGCATGTAATTTTGCAGGCGTTCAATGTACCATGAGCAGACTATACAGTTGTGATATGCGATAAGACACATTCATGGAACTTAACTGATTGCAATATGGATTCCCACTGATCCTCCTTAAAAAAAAAAAATACCCATACCCCTCTCCCATTTCTCGCTAATCTTACTTGGATAACCCTCCAAATAAACAGACAGAGGCAAGCCGTCCCTAAATGTATTTAATTGAATTGCATTATGTCTGAAAACGCTTCTTCAAATGTTATGCATTTGGCTAGGCAATGCCTACAATCTGTGATGCTACAGTCCCACACAGTAACACAGTGGCTGCTAACAGAGGTCACAATAGACATGGCCAAAAATATTGGCACCCCTTCATTTCTGTCAGATAATGCATCACTTTGCCCAGAAAATTGTTGTAATTACAAATGTTTAGGCATTCTCATTTTTATTTCTTTTGTTTGTATTGGTATGACACAAAAAAGTGAAGAAACCAAAAGCCAAATCTGACACATTCCATGCGAAACTCCAAAAACGAACTGGACAAAATTATTGGCACCCTCATGTTAGTATTTGGTAGCACACCCTTTTGAAAAAATAACTGAAATCGATTACTTCCTGTAACCATCAATACATTTTTTGGACCTCTCTTCTTTCGCCAATTGCTCCAGATCTCTCAGATTGGAAGGGTTTATTTTCCCAACTGTTTTGAGATCCCTCCACAGGTGCTCTATGGGATTTAGTAGAAAAAAAAGATAAGGGGTTATGGGCGCTCCTTAAACTGATGTGGGTGGAACCCTAATCAAATTAACAGCCTTTGACAATGTCGATTATGAAATGCGTAATGCAGAGCCACGCACTTACGTCATACCCGGTAGTAAACAGGGAGCTTAAAGGGCAGCTGAGAAGCACGCCGAGAGCGCTGATCGCTCCATGTATACCGCTATCTACCATATGCTGTAGTGTGTATTTTAGGCTGTCCCCCTTGTGGGATTTATTTTTTTTTAATTCGTTTTAAATAAAGCCTTTTAAATTACTACACTATGTCTTTTCCTATGAGGATGTGACCACAAGGAGCCGGTGTAACTTCTCCCGGACATGGTGCTGGAGGCTGTGGTGAATAGAGGATCCATGTGGATGCTCTGACCAGATACAGGAGGCCATCTACCTTTACTGATACATGCCTGTCACCCCTGCAGGGGTGCCAAGAGCTGGTGAGTGGGGACACTTAAGGGGGATCACAGAAGTCACTGGATTTTGATGAAGCACAAGAGTCACATTCCTGCATGAACATATTGCCATTTTGGAGCTTCACTTTTTTTTTTTTTTTTTTTTTTTTTTTTTACCTTTCTTTTTCATATTGTCACAACATCAATTTGCTTGTTTTTTTACTGAGTTGGACACTTATCACTTGGACAATTATTTTTGTTATTTATTTGTATTCATTTATTTTTCAGTTTTTTGCTAAATCACAGTAATTTTCTGGTTGCTAATATTTGGTGCTAGCAGGGGAACAGCTTGGCTTTTTCCCCATGTATTGTTTATATCACGGCTAGTGTCATTATATATTAATTGCAATACCAGGAATTTATATATATTCACTTATATTTGTTTATTGGGATATTTATACGTACATTCACTTATATATGGCACTGTGATATTTATATGTATATTCCTAATCATACTTATGTTGTCACCTTATCACCTTAGGTGGTTTATAGAACGACACACACAGGGGTTAATTTGATTAGGGTTCCACCCACATCAGTTTAGGGAACGCCAATTACCCCTTATCTCTTTTTTCTATTTCATTTTACCCTCCTTTTTAGGGGGTGTAATTAGGGGAGGCTGCATACCTCTTTATCCTAAGCGTGGAATTAATTTTATATTTTTTCTATGGGATTTCGATTTGGACTCATTGCTGGCCAGTTCAGTACTCTCCAGCGATTTGTCTTAAACCATTTCTAGGTGCTTTTTGACGTGTGCTTTGGTTCATTATCCTGCTGTAAATCTGACGGAGACCCAACTCTGACTCTACATTGCACCACAGAATTTTTTATTAGTCTTCAGATTTCATAATGCTATGCACATGGTCAAGACATCCAATGCATTAAGCAGCAAAGCAACCCCAAAACATCAGTGAACCTCCACCATGTTTTATTGTAGGAACTGTATTTTTTTCTTTAAAGACATCATTTCTTTTTCTGTAAACAGTAGCATGAGGGGCTTTACCAAAAAGCTGTAATTTGTTTCGTCTGTCCACAGCACAGTCTTCCAAAAGGATTTTGGCGGTCAGCGGTAAGGTGCATATTACCGCTGACTCATGGTCCAGCAGGCATGGACAGGGACGTTACCTTTCTTTCACGGCGCACTGGGTAACTCTGCTGGCAGCTGGGAAGGATGCAGGACAGGGTGCACTATTGTTGGAGCTTGTTCCGCCACATGCCTCCAAAATGCTAGTAGTGCTGATTCTGCCACACCTCTCTCCTCCACACCCTCCTCTTCTTCTTCCTCTATGGGCTCTTCCCCTACAGATTTGTCCTTGGAACCAGCAGTGCTCCGTAGGTGTTCAAGGGGCTAGGTGTTCAAGGGGCTACGCAAGCACTCAGGCAAAAAGATGCCATGCGGTGCTTGAGTTGATCTGCTTAGGAGACAGGAGCCACACTGGGGCAGAGATTCTGTCAGCTCTGCAGGGGCAGACTCAGAGGTGGTTGATACCATGCCAGCTTCAGCCAGGAATGGTGGTTTGCGACAATGGCACCAAACTCCTCTCTACCCTCCGACAGGGACACTTGACCCATGTTCCCTGTTTGCCTTACATCCTTAATTTGGTGGTGCAGCGGCTCTTGTGCAGGTACCCGTGCTTATAGGATCTCCTGAGGCAGACCAGGAAAGTCTGTGGGCATTTCCGCCGGTCATATAATGCCAGTGCTCGGCTGGCTGACCTTCAAAAGGAATGCAACCTGCCCAAGAACAGCCTCATTTGTGACATGCCCACCAGGTGGAACTCAACGTTGGCAATGCTGCAGCGGCTGCACACGCAGCAGAGGGCCATCAATGAGTACCTGTGTGAGTATGGCACCAGGACAGGGTCAGGGGAGCTTGTTTTTTTGCCAGTAGCTACTGATCAAGGATGCATGCACTGTCCTGTCAACATTTGAGGAGGACGCGAGGATGGTGAGCAGTGACAGTGCATGCATCAGTGATACTGTCCCTCTTGTCTTCCTGTTGGAGCACACATTTTGTGGAATAATGGACAGGACACTTGTGGCAGAACAGAGGGAGGAAGAGGAGGACTTCCTTACCTCTTAAGGCCCCCTTTATCATTACATTATTCCTGCGGGCCTGCTGATCATACAGGAGGAGGAGGAGGATGAGGATTGTGTCAGCATGGAGATAGAGCCTAGCACTCAGCATCAGCAGCAGTCTTCCAGGGATCGTTTTCAGTCCCCAGAAACCCATGGACTTGTACGTGGCTGGGAGGAGGTGGCTGTGGATCATGTCATCCTTAGTGACCCAGAGGACTCCGGATCTAATGCCTCAGTAAACCTTCGCTGAATGGCCTCCCTGATCCTGCAAAGCCTGCGAAAGGACCCTCGGATTTGTGGTATCAAGGAGAGGGATCATTACTGGTTGGCAACCCTTCTTGATCCACATTACCAGGGTAAGGTTGTGGAACTTATCCAGCTTTCGCAGAGGGAGCAGAGGATGAAACATCTTCGGGAGGCCTTGCAGAAAGGTGTGTGCAATGTGTTTCCAGAGCCTGGGAGGTTACAATTTCCTGGTCTTCCTGGACAACATGCTGCTGAGGATTCGGTCAGTCACAGAAGGAGCGGTGAAGAAGGTGTCCGCCTGACCGATGCATTCAGACAATTCTTTAGTCTGCAGCCCCAAGGTCTGATCGGTCCCAGCAACCATCGCCAGCGTCTGATTTACATGGTGCAGGAATACCTAGGGGCAAGATCAGACTTGGAGACCGTTCCAACCGAAAATCCACTGGGTTACTTGGTCTTGAGGATAGATCACTGGCAAGAGCTTGCACAATACGCAGTTGAGCTACTGGCCTGTCCTGCATCCAGCTTTCTTTCTGAACGCACATTCAGTGCTGCTGGAGGCTTTGTAACTGATCACAGAGTGCGCCTGTCCACAGACTCAGTTGATTGGCTCACCTTCATAAAAATTAATCAGTCTTGGATCACCAGCTACCAAACACCTGATGCTGATGTAACTGATTAATTTTTCTATGAATGTGAGATCTCTTGAAGACTGCCTATGCTGAGTGACTATCCTGTTATGCTGAGTGACTATCCTATTCCTCCTCAATGTTCATGTTGATAGCTTCTAAGAACATTTTTGTACCTAAGGCCCAATTTTTCTGCCCCTGTTTAGCAGGGGTGTATCATTATAATTTTTGCTGTAATATTTCGCAGCAGGGCTCGTTCTTGCACTCAACTAGAGTATCTGTGAGGGGTTGAAGTGTTGTGGCACCACCACCAGTGCCTAAGGCCCAATTTTTCTGCCCATTTAGCAGGGGCATGTAATTACAATTTTTGCTGTAATATTTCACAGCAGGGCTCGTTCCTGCGCTGAACAAGAGTATCTGTGAGGCTTTACAGTGTTGTGCCACCACCACCATCTAAGGCCCAAATTTTCTGCCCCTGTTTAACAGAGGCATGTAATTACAATATTTGCTCTAATATTTCACAGCAGGGCTCGTTCCTGCACTCAACAACAGAATCTGTGAGGGTTTACAGTGTTGTGGCACCACCACCACTGCCTAAGACCCAATTTTTCTGCCCCTGTTTAATGGGGGCGTGTAATTACAATTTTTGATCTAATATTTCAAAGCAGGGCCTGTTCCGGCACCCACCAAGAGTAACTGTGAAGGCTTACAGTGTTCTAGTTCTACCAACACCTAAGGCTCAATTTTCTGCAGAGTATATAGGGCAGGCCGTATAGTACATACAGGCAGTTCCCTACTTTCAAACATCCGACTTACAAATGACTCCTACTTACAAACAGAGGGAGACAACAGGAAGTGAGAGGAAATCTACCCCTAGGAAGGGAAATTCTCTCCTGTTAATATGGGAGTTAATATGGGAAAAAGGTGTCTCCACTGATGCTATATCACCAAACTTTGTTTCCCTAATAACCCCAAATTTTCAAAATCCAATTGTCATTGGGACAGAAAGTGAGATGAAATCTTCTAGAACAGGGGCACAGACAACAAAACAAATGTTACAGGGGTGATAACCCTTCCCTATGTTATCCAAAAAGCTTAAAAATTGATTTTTTGGCTGGAGCTACACTTACAAAATTAAGAACAAACCTAGAGTCCCTGTCTTGTTTGGACCGCTGTTCAGAGTATATAGGGCCTGGGGGCCCCACGCCTTTTCTTTTTTAATTTGGGTGCAGGGTTCCCCTTAATATCTATACAAGACCCAAAGGGCCTGGTAATGGGCTGGGGGGGGGGTACCCATGCCGTTTTTCTCAATAATTTTCATTCATATTGCCGGGACCTGACATTACATTACAGCCGCAAGCAGTTTTAAATGACTTATTTCTTTAGAAATATATTTTTGTGCAGGGACTGTACTAAACATGAGAAACACATGCCACTTTACAGGCATACTATAGTCACTCCCCATGCATGATATTTAAAGGAATATTTCAGTTTTATTTTTTCACTTTAAGCATTATTAAAATCACTGCTCCCGAAAAAAGGGCCGTTTTTAAAACTTTTTTTTGCATTGATACATGTCCCCTGGGGCAGGACCCGGGTTCCCAAACACTTTTTAGTACAATAACTTGCATATTAGCCTTTAAAATTCGCACTTTTGATTTTTCACGTTCGGGTCTCATAGACTTTAACAGTGCTCGAATGTTCGCGCAAACTTTCGGTCCGTTCACATTTTCTGCCGTGAACCGAACCGGGGGGTGTTCCGCTTATCCCTAATTGCCAGTATCTGTTAATTGATACAGATGGATTTAATAATAAATTACAGAAGCATCACAAACTTGGAATGCACGTATTTCTTACAATTTTGGGAAGGTGCCAATAACTTTGTTCAGTCAATTTTTGTAGTTTTGCGTTGAATGTGTCAGATTTGGCTTTTTGTTTCTCCTCTTTTTTGTGTCACACCAATACGAACAAAAGAAATAAACATGAGAATGCCTAAACATTTGCAACTGCAACAATTTTCTGGGTGAAGTGGTGTAATATCTGACAGAAATGGGGAGGGTGCCAATATTTTTGCCCATAACTGTATTTATACAGTATTTCACAAAAGTGAGTATACCCCTCACATTTTTGTAATTATTTTATTATATCTTTTCAACACTAAAAAAATTTCACTTTTCTGCAATGTAAAGTAGTGAGTGTACAGCTTGTATAACAGTGTAAATTTGCTGTACCCTCAAAATAACTCAACACACAGCCATTAATGTCTAAACTGATGGCAACAAAAGTGAGTACACCCCTAAGTGAAAATGTCCAAATTGGGCCCAAAGTGTCAATATTTTGCGTGGCCACCATTATTTTCCAGCACTGCCTTAACCCTTTTGCTCATGGAGTTTACCAGAGCTTCACAGGTTGCCACTGGAGTCCACTTCCACTCCTCCATGATGACATCACGGAGCTGGTGGATGTTAGAGACCTTTCACTCCTCCACCTTCTGTTTGAGGATGCCCCATAGATGTTCAATAGGGTTTAGGTCTGGAGACATGCTTGGACAGTCCATCACCTTTACCCTCAGCTTCTTTAGCAAGGCAGTGGTTGCCTTGGAGGTGTGTTTTGGGTCGTTATCATGTTGGAATACTGCCCTGTGGCCCAGTCTCCAAAGGGAGGGGATCATGCTCTGCTTCAGTATGTCACAGTACATGTTGGCATTCATGGTTTCCTCAATGAACTGTAGCTTCCCAGTGCCGGCAGCACTCATGCAACCCCAGACCATGACACTCCCACCACCATGCTTGACTGTAGGCAAGACACACTTGTCTTTACACTCCTCACCTGGTTGCCGCCACACATGCTTCACACTATCTGAACCAAATAAGTTTATCTTGATCTCATCAGACCACAGGACATGGTTCCAGTAATCCATGTCCTTAGTCTGCTTGTCTTCAGCAAACTGTTTGCAGGCTTTCTTGTGCATCATCTTTAGAAGAGGCTTCCTTCTGGGACAACAGCCATGCAGGCCAATTTGATGCAGTGTGCGGCGTATGGTCTGGGCACTGGCAGGCTGACCCCCCACCCTTCAACCTCTGCAGCAATGTTGACAGCACTCCTATGTCTATTTCCCAAAGACAATCTCTGGATATGGTGCTGAGCACGTGCACTCAACTTCTTTGGTCAACCATGGCAAGGCCTGTTCTAAGTGGAACCTGTCCTGTTAAACCACTGTGTGATCTTGGCCACTGTGCTGCTCAGAAAGTTCTTTGCCATGAGGTGCCATGTTGAAATTCCAGTGACCAGTATGAGAGAGTAAGAGCGATAACACCAAATTTAACACACCTGCTCCCCATTCACACCTGAGACCTTGTAACACTAACGGGTCACATGACACTGGGGCGGGAAAATGGCTAATTGGGCACCGTTTGGACATTTTCACTTAGGGGTGTACTCACTTTTGTTGCCAGTGGTTTAGACATTAATGGCTGTGCGTTGAGTTATTTTGAGGGGACATCAAATTTACACTTATATACAAGCTATACACTCACTATTTTACAGTGTAGCAAAGTGTACTTTCTTCAGTGTTGTCACATGAAAAGATATAATAAAATATTTACAAAAATGTGAGGGGTGTACTCACTTTTGTGAGATACTGTATATATATTTGCTGTTTTCAATAGGTTTCAATTGTCATGTGTGATTACTATTGCTTGTGGGGTTTGGTAAGAGTTTAAGATCCACTTTGAAACTTGTCTCATTTCATTATCCACCTCACTGCCAGTAACCTAACCCTCCTACTTACAACCACCATCCCAACCCTCCTCCTCCTCACCACCAGCACTCCAACCCTCCTCCTCATATCCTTATATTGCCTCCTGCTGCCTTATTGCACTCCACATGTTGGTGGAGGTCAGGGATGGCCTTCTAGGCAAAATAATGGTGGCTGGTGGATGGCTTTACAGGCAAAATAATGGCAGCCTAAAATATAAACTCACAGAAAGGGGTGTTTTGCAAAGCTGCCAATGAGCTTGGGAGTGATTTTGGGATCTTTTTTTTTTCCAGTCTAGCAGCAGATATGTAAAAAGGTCCTGCTCACACTGTCACGTGTAGTGGCCCTGGGAATAGCAGTGATCTCTAATTCTGCCAACTGCCCATAGCTATGGTGGGATTAGTAAAAGTAAAAGATGAAGCGAAAACAAGCATATTAGCAGTATAAACCAACAGGTGAAAAAATAAATAAGTGAAGTGCACAGAAATCACTTTTTTCACAGTAGCGCTCATAAAAAATTAATTAACAACTCAAAAATAGGTTTACAAAAATGTGTTCAAACACATGTATTCATAAATAAAAGTCCATGAAAAAATTTGAAAATATCTTGCAATTCCACATAAAACATAAACGACAGCCCTCTTGAAAAGTGCAAATGATGTGCAAAAATTATATTAACACTAATTCCTCCACCACAGTGAAAAACGGGAGTTTAGCTCCCTTAAGAAACAGGCTCACCGAATGATTTTGCCATTCACTCTCGTGTTTGGCAATTAAGCTCAGAGTTTATATTGAAGAGCTGCTGGAAATGCCACACTCCTGTTCAAATGCCTTAAAAACTCCACATGTAGCAAAAAAAGTAGAGACAATGCCAGTCCTTAGATGTGGCATCTGAATTAGTTTTCTTTTCAATGTTGTTTTTCTGTCCTAGAGTGACAACAGTTACTCACTGTGCTGTATCTCAGTTCCTGAGGACAGGGGAACAGTGTGATCCAAATGGAGCTGTAGGTGGGCTGCAGGCAGTGGCGTAGCGTGGGGGGTGCAGGGGGTGCCGTGGCCCCGGGCGCGATATTTAGGGGGGCGCCAGTATGTGTCACTGGCTGCCTCCTCCTAATTTCTAATTTTGTGTCCCCGGGCTCCGTCCGCCATGTTAAGTGTCCGGCGCCCTGTGATTGGGTGTATGGGGGTCATGTGAGGCGCCCCGCCTCCGCACATGACCCCCATACACCCAATCACAGGGCGCTGGATACTGAACATGGCAGCAAGCAGAGCGCAGGGGAGAGAAGAAAGTGAGCCGCCGCTGTGTTCTCCTCCTCATCCGGATCGATGCAGCCAGGAGAAGAAGGTAAGTGAGAGTCTTGTTACTGGGAGGGGGAGGGAGGGAGGGGGGCAAGAGAGAGAGACTGTAGGCAGGACAATGTAGTTTAGTATAGTATGGAGGTCAGTGTAGTGTCACTATGGGGGGCAGTGTAGTGTCACTATGGGGGGCAGTGTAGTGGACAGTACTCAGGGCCGGATTAACATAGGGGCTGGTGGAGCTGCAGCTCCAGGCCCCTCCCTCAATATAGGCCCATGCCAGGGGCTTGTCAATTCCTGTGTGCCTTCCTGAAGGAAGAGGAGCCCTCTGTGCTCACATGGAGGAGACAAGTCAGTGCAGCCAAGTCCTGTCTCTGCTGATGCCTGACCCCTATCACAGGATCTGTTCCACTCACACAGATCCTCAGTGTCTGGGGGAGGGGCGCTGATGTCCTAACCAGCAGGAGCCCGGGAGGAAGGACATCTCCCATGCTGTTATGATAAGGTCAGTACATTTGTTAGGGGGATGTTGTGTAATTATTGTGCTAGGGGACAGACTGCTGCTTCCCCCCATGTAATGTGCTCTCTTGTGCCCAGTGCCCACCATGTCATGTGCCTTGCAGTGCCCCCCATGTAATGTGCTGTGCCCACCATGTCATGTCATGTGCCTTGCAGTGCCCCTATGTAATGTGCTGTGCCCACCATGTCATGTGCATTGCAGTGCCCACTATGTAAAGTGCTGTGCCCACCATGTCATGTGCATTGCAGTGCCCACTATGTAAAGTGCTGTGCCCACCATGTCATGTGCATTGCAGTGCCCCGCATGTCATGTCATGTGCCTTGCAGTGCCCCCATGTAATGTGCTGTGCCCACCATGTCATGTGCCTTGCAGTGCCCCCCATGTAATGTTCTGTGCCCACCATGTCTTGTCATGTGCATTGGAGTGCCCACTATGTAAAGTTCTGTGCCCACCATGTCCTGTCATGTGCATTGCAGTGCCCACTATGTAAAGTTCTGTGCACACCATGTCATGTGCATTGCAGTGCCCCCATGTAATGTGCTGTGCCCACCATGTCATGTCATGTGCCTTGCAGTGTCCCCATGCAATGTTCTGTGCCCACCATGTCATGTCATGTGCCTTGCAGTGCCCCCCCATGTAATGTGCTGTGCCCACCATGTCATGTCATGTGCCTTGCAGTGCCCCCATGTAATGTGCTGTGCCCACAATGTCATGTCATGTGCCTTGCAGTGCCCCCATGTAATGTGCTGTGCCCACCATGTCATGTCATGTGCCTTGCAGTGCCCCCCATGTAATGTGCTGTGCCCACCATGTCATGTGCCTTGCAGTGCCCCCCATGTAATGTGCTGTGTCCAGTATGTAATTTGCTGTACGTTGCAGTGCCCACCATGTAATGCGCTGTGCTGAACAATGTCATGTGCTGTGCATTGCATTGCCCTTCATGTGATGTGCAGTGCCCACTATGTCATGCTGTGCCTTGCAGTGCCCACCATGTCATGTGCAGTTCCTAACATGTAATGTGCAGTTGCATTTCCCACCATGAAACGTGCTATGCCATGCAGTGCCCACCATGTAATGTGTTGTGCCCACCATGTAATGTTATGTGCCATTCAGTGCCCACCATGTAATGCGCTGTGCCCACCATGTCATGTGCCTTGCAGTGCCCCCCATGTAATGTGCTGTGTCCAGTATGTCATTTGCTGTACATTGCAGTGCCCACCATGTAATGCGCTGTGCTGACCATGTCATGTGCTGTGCATTACATTGCCCTTCATGTGATGTGCAGTGCCCACTATGTCATGCTGTGCCTTGCAGCGCCCACCATGTAATGTGCAGTGCCCACCATGTCATGTGCTGTGCCTTGCATTGCCCACCATGTAATGTGCAGTGCCCACCATGTCATGTGATGTGCCATCCAGTGCCAACCATGTCATGTGCAATGCCCACCATGTCATGGCTGTGCCTTGCAATGCCCGCTATGTAATTTGCAGTGTCCACCATGTCATGTGCTGTGCCATACAGTGATCCCACCATGTAATGTGCAGTGCCCACCGTGTAATGTGCAGCGCCCACCATGTCATGTGCACTTCCCACCATGTCATGTGCTATGCTGTGCCCACCCTGCCATGTGCTGTGCCCAGCATGTAGTGTGTTGTGCCCACTGTGTAATGTGCTGTGCTGTTCAACAGTGCCCACCATGTCATGTGCAGTTCCTAACATGTAATGTGCAGTTGCATTTCCCACCATGAAACGTGCTATGCCATGCAGTGCCCACCATGTAATGTGTTGTGCCCACCATGTAATGTTATGTGCCATTCAGTGCCCACCATGTAATGTGCTGTGCCCACCACGTCATGTGCTGTGCCATGCAGTGCCCACCATGTAATGCGCTGTACCCACCATGTAATGTGCTGTGTCATGCAGTGCCCACCATGTCATGTGCAGTGCCCATCATGTAAATTGCTGTGCAGTGCCCACCATGTCATGTGCTGTGTTGTGCCCACCATGTCATGTGCTGCACCATACAGTGCCTACCATGTAATATGCTGTACTCACCATGTAATGTGCTGTACATTGTCCACCATGGCATGTGCCGTGCAGTACCCACAATGGAATGTGGTGTGCAGGGCTCATCATGTCATGTGTGGTGTCCACCATTTAATGTGCTGTGCTCACAATGTAATGTGCTGTGCTGTGCTGTGTCATGCAGTGCCCACCTTGTCATGTGCTGTGCAGTGCCCACCATGCTATGTGCAGTACCCACTATATAATGTGTTGTGCCCACCATATAATGTTCTGTGCAGTGCCCACTTGTAATGTCCAGTGCCCACCATGTAATGTGCTCAGCTGTGCCTGTCATGTCATGTGCTGTGCCCACCATATAAGGTCCTGTGCCCACTGTGTGCATGAGCTGTGCCCACCATGAAATGTGTTGTGTTGTGCAGTACCAACCATGTCATGTGCTGTGCCCACCATATAATGTACTGTGCCTACCTTGTAATGCGCTGTATTGGGCAGTGCCAACCGCGTAATGTGCTGTGCCCGCCATTAAATGTGCTGTATCCATGTATCCACCATGTAATGTGTTGTGCCAACCATGTGATGTACTGTGCTATACCCCCCCTCCCATGTAATGTACTATGCTGTGCCCCCCACAGACTCACCCCTCACTCCCACCCCCCTCTCTCTCTCATCCCCTCTCTTTCACCCTGTTCTCTCTCTCACCCCCTTCACCCCCTACCACCCTCTCTCTCTTTCACCCTCTCTCTATTCCTCTCTCTCTCTCTCTCTCTCTCTCTCTCTCTCTCTCCCTCTAATTTAAATTTCACAAAAAATTGTTTGCGTTTTCATTTTATTTATTTTCATAAAAAGGCCCACCAACATCCTTAGCACCAGGCCCATGATGCTCTTAATCTGGGCCTGAGTATAGTGGAGTATAGTGGTTAGTGTAGTATAGTATAGTGGTTAGCATAGTGGTCAGTATAGTGTAGTTTAGTATGGAGGTCAGTGTAGTGTAGTGGACAGTGTAGTATGGTGGTCAGTATAGTGTAGTATAGTGGACATTGTAGTATAGTGGACAGTGTAGTATAGTGGTCAGTGTAGTATGGTGGTCAGTGTAGTATGGTGGTCAGTGTAGTATGGTGGTCAGTGTAGTATGGTGGTCAGTGTAGTGTAGTATAGTGGTTAGTGTAGTGGTCAGTGTAGTATGGTGGTCAGTATAGTGTAGTATAGTGGACAGTGTAGTATGGTGGTCAGTATAGTGGACAGTGTAGTGGTTAGTGTAGTGGACAGTGTAGTATGGTGGTCAGTGTAGTATAGTGGACAGTGTAGTATGGTGGTCAGTGTAGTATAGTGGACAGTGTAGTATGGTGGTCAGTGTAGTATAGTGGACAGTGTAGTATGGTGGTCAGTGTAGTATAGTGGACAGTGTAGTATAGTGGACAGTGTAGTACAGTGGACAGTGTAGTATAGTGGACAGTGTAGTATAGTGGACAGTGTAGTATGGTGGTCAGTGTAGTATAGTGGTCAGTGTAGTGGACAGTGTAGTATAGTGGACAGTGTAGTATGGTGGACAGTGTAGTATGGTGGTCAGTGTAGTATGGTGGTCAGTGTAGTATGGTGGTCAGTGTAGTATGGTGGTCAGTGTAGTATGGTGGTCAGTATAGTGTAGTATGGTGGTCAGTGTAGTATGGTGGTCAGTATAGTGTAGTATGGTGGACAGTGTAGTATGTTGGACAGTGTAGTATGTTGGACAGTGTAGTGGACAATGTAGTGTAGTGGACAGTGTAGTTCTCAGTGTAGTGGTCAGTATAGGAATCAGGTAGGTCAGTACTATTGTATTTGAAGGGACTCAGGGATAGCTAAAAGTCCGCAGGTTGGGGGGGGGGGGGCGCAAATTACTTGCCTTGCCCCGGGTGCTGACAACCCACGCTACGCCACTGGCTGCAGGTTTTCCTGAGCAGCAATTGCTGGCAGATTTGTCTACTATTGCAACCTTGTGGAGTGGAGGAGCAAGAAAGGGCACATTGTGAGCCACTTCACTACCTCCTGCGTGATGAGCCACTGGTGGGGAAAAAAGAAAACAGCTCCCAAAGCCTCTCCAGATGCCTCTCTATATTTGAGAATTTTCTACAGATTGAAGGAAGTGAAAACAAAAAGGGATCTTTATCCTGAAGATTGATGTAAAGATGTGTCTTGCTGGCAGGGGTATGGTGAGATAGGAGGAAATAGAGGAGCAGGTGGAGGTAGTGGAAGAGGAAAATGAGATGGACATGTAGGTGGAGAAGGTACAGGTGGTGGAGGAGAAAAAGGAGATGGGATTAAAGAGGCAGATCAGCAATGCTCACCGCTGAATACCTCCACATGCAGAACCTTTGCCTCTACTTTCATGCCTGCCTTTCTTTTTCTTTTTTTTGGGTGGTCCTGATTTGAAATATAGTGGGTAGCCTTTGGCCTATGTTAAAATGAAAAAAAAAAAAAAAAATAACACTACTGGCTAACAGATTATGCTGGCAAATCAGAGAAACTGATAAGCACAGTCATGTGCCGGTGGTGACCAATCTGATCTGATCTGTCTTATTGCCAAGCCTGGGACCGCTGCAACCGGTGGCAACAGAGACACTACAAAAAGAGAGAGGAGCTGACGTTGTTCCTCCCTCTCTGTGACCCCAGAAACTGGAGGCCATGAGGATTTAGTCACTTCTTGTTTAGGCTCTTTGTTTACCTGGCCGTTAGCGGCCAGGTAAGCAACCAATCAGACCGATCTGTGTCTGATCGGCTGCATTCGAGGCCAGAGGGGAGAGGGGAGATGTGGGGACTAATGGACCTCAGATCTCTCCATAAAGAGGACCTGTCGTGGTGCATACTTTCAGAAGGGATGTTGTTCATCCCTTGTGAAAACAATAAAGTTGATAAAAAAAATAAAAATAAAGTGACAGTACAAAAATAAAAGTTTGAAATAAAATAACTAATAAAAATAAAATTTAAAGCGCCCCCTCCCCATGTGCATATGCGCAAATGCATGTGTAAGTCCCGCACACATAAGTAAACGGTAATCGTACCACACTTGTGAGGTATCATCACGAACGTCAGAGCAAGAGCAATAATTTTAGCTCCAGACCTCTTGTTTAAGTATAAATGGGTAACCTGTAAAGGTTAGTAAAGAAGAAGGCCAGGCGACAGAGGCATGAGAGGAGGGCTGGGAGAGGGGAGACACAGCACTGTAAGTAAACTAAAAAAAACTTGCCACAGCTCTTACCGTGGTTCATACTACAGAGCTCTTCAGATTCCACCTCCACATGGCTGCAAATGCTCTTTGTCAGAGCTCTGTTCTCCGGCTGCTGACCAACCTCTCCACCTGCAGGACAAGGTAGGAACTGCAGGAAACCAGGAGGGAGGGAGAAGGCTGAGCAGGAATGGAGTAACAGCAGATGCTTAGAGAAGAGGAGTGGGGCTCTCCTCCATCTTGGCAGCCTGATAATGCAGAGGCAGAAGAGGATCCTACATCACATGCGCTTTCTGCAGCATGGCGCCGGAAGCAGTCAGTGTCTCCTCTGCCTCTGCCTGGACCCGAATGTGACAGGCAGCGGGAATGCAGGACTTTGTAAAAACACAGTTGGAAGGTATGAGGCAGGTATTTTAAAAATCCAAATCCCAGCAAGTGGCTGAGGATTCAGATTTTATTCCCTCACCTCCCCCTCCCCCTCTCTCATCCTGGCTCCCTAAGGCTGCTACCTAAGCTGTCTTATGCTGGTGGCGGCCCTGAGTATAAGCCTCCTAGGTCAGTCAGACTGACCTAGGGGGCTTCTACTGGGGTACAGACTGACCCCCAATACAATCCCTGCAATAGTTGAATTTTTAGGCCCCTAGTTGCGCAAATGTTTATCAAATCACCATTTTCACAAAAATACACTAAAATCATTATTAGCACACATAGGGGGTTATTTACTAAAGTAAAATCCACTTTGCACTGCAAGTGCACTTGAAAGTGTACTGAAAGTGCACGTGGAAGTAAGGTCGCTGTAGATCCGAGGGGGACATGCAAGGAAAATAAAAAACAGCATTTTAACTTGCACATGATTGGATGATAAAATCAGCAGAGCTTCCACTCATTTCAGATCTACCCCTTAGATTTAGAGCGACTGCACTTCCAAGTGCACTTGCAGTGCAAAGTGGATTTGCCTTTCATAAATAACCCCCAAAGACCCAACATAACTTACAAAAATTCCTGGTAAATTCCTATTAAGATCTCGTTCATATGGGGCGCACTAAAGTGTACGCTTGTGTAAGGGTTATGTTTACACGTACAGGGATGCACTGGTGTTCGGTGTATCCCCATGCAGGCAGTCCCATTCTTGTCAATAAGGATGCAGAGGCTGCACAGACACAGCCACTGCTCCCAATCTCACATCTGTGTGGGTACGGGTTCACAGCCCCGCACACAGACAGTGTAGGTTCAGGGACATGTACCCACAAAGATGTCAAATCGAGAGCAGTGGCTGCATCTATGCTTCCCCATTGATATCAAAGGGACTGCCTGCATGGGGATGTACAGAGCGCCTGTGGATCTCTGTGCATGTAAACACAGCCTTGCATGGGTGTATACTGTAGCATGGCCCAAGTAAGTGAGGCCTTACTATGTTTTTTTTTTTAATTCTATATATTTTTTATAATGTTATTTTTAATATTTTTACTTTTTTGGGGGGTTGGGGCTTTGGTGAAACATCAGGGGTATAAACAGACCCCTAATGTCTCTTTTTTGGGACAGAGAAACAGACTGAGGACATAATGGGTTATTTACTAAAAACAAATCCACTTTGCATTACAAGTGCAAACTACAAGTGCAAAGTGCACTTGAAATTGCACTGAGAGTGCACTTGGAAGTGCAGTCACTGTAGATCTGAGGGGGACATGCAAGGAAAATAAAAAAACAGCATTTTAGCTTGCACATGATTGGATAATATAATCAGCAGAGCTTCCCCTCATTTCAGATCTACCCCTCAGATTTACAGCGACTGCACTTCAAAGTGCACTTTCAGTGCAATTTCAAGTGCACTCTGCACTTGTAGTTTGCACTTGTAGTGCAAAGTGGATTTGCCTTTCGTAAATAACCCCCATAGAGTCCTCATTTCCTTTCTCTACAGCTTAAGCTGCACTGCAGATGAATGAATAGGAGCCTCTGTACAGAGGACACCCATTCATTCACAAACTGAAGCATAATAAATGTAGTTTACTGTTCTTCAGTGATGAATGAACCCAGGAGCAATTGGTACTGATCGCTCACTGTGTTCTTTCAGGAAATGGTTGGTAAACATAACACGTTTACCAGCTTCACTTCCCTCTACCCATCCTGACACTGATCTCTCTATTAGGTGGGTGGTCAGAAAGTTATCAATGTATTTTATCTGTATATGCAGATGTTTGCTTGTTGTTCAACTTTAGGATGACATATTGGGGTTGATTTACTAAAGGCAAATCCACTTTGCACTACAAGTGCACTGCAAGTGCACTTGGAAGTGCAGTCGCTTTAGATCTGAGGGGAAGATCTGAAATGAGGGGAAGCTCTTCTGATTTTAATATCCGATCATGTACAAGCAAAAATGCAGTTTTTTATTTTCCTTGCATGTTCCCCTCAGATCTACAGCAACTGCACTTCCAAGTTCACTTGTAGTGCAAAGTGGATTTGCCTTTTGTAAATAAACCCCATTGCTCCTAGAATGTCATCATATGTAAGTGTTTGCTTTATAATACCACATTCCCATAAAGAGTTCATTAAAGAGAAAATCTGGAAGCACATTTCTCTGTCCCAGTGAATGGGAGTAATACAGGGGGAACACTTTCCAGTGTATAAGGAAATCTTTAGGAATTAGTCAGTGAACAGTAGTTTACTTATCTGTGTTATTAAATAACATGCTGAAGAGCTCCCATGGATACCGGGCCTAGTAATGAATGTTCTAACACACATAAACCAACTATGATTCCAAGATTTGGTACGGTAACACTTATTGTTAGTTTACTTTAGAGTTGCTCGCTAAAGAGAGAATTTGGCATTTGGTGAGGAGGAATTGTATTGCCTCCTCACCAGCAGTTTAAACCCCTTGATCTAGCATGCTGCAACCATGTACATTCCACAGTGCTGTGGTGTGATTGTGTGGCACACCTATTCAGTTGAAAGGGTCGCTTTCAGCGGGTGGGATGATCTTTGCCTCTCTATAATGCAAAGCATCACACCTATGGCACATGTACTTACCCTCCGCAGACTTTGCAGCAAAAGGGGGAGCAGCTGGGGAGTAGTAAAAACACAGCTCAACCCTGCATTTTTACCAAGCCCCAAACACAAGTATAAACTAAGTATCACTAAACCCACATCATATAAAAATATCAATAAATGCTGTATTACATGCTGTTCATACTCACTCATTCTATGGTATTTGTTTTCTATATTCTGTTAAAAATCCTGGTTGATCCTGCTACTCTGTATCTCCCCCTTCTGTTCATGTCCCCAATTCAGCTAGGAATTTTGCAGCTGTGGTGGCAGCTCTGCACATGCTCAGTTTTCACTGAGTTTCTATGCTGAGCATTTCCTCCCTATTACATCTGAGCAGCCCATGTGGCTATAGAGTCACACATGTGGGTGTATACACAGTGGTAAATGACAGCCCACTTCCTCCCTCCTCCTCCATGCCCACTAACCACCTGACTTCTAATATAAGGACACTTACCTGTCCAGGGAGCCTGCGATGGTGAAGCCAATCATCGAATCGACTCCCAGGTGCTGCCGCCATTCCTGGTAAGGGAACCCAGCAGTGAAGACTTTCGGCTACTGCGCATGCGTGAGGCGCTCTGCGTGTTTTGATTGGTCCCTGGCATCTTCTGGGACCTGTGTGTCTCCCCTGAAGTCAGCGGGGGGTGAAGGAGGATTTGCTGGACATTGTGTAGATCAGGGATATGCAATTAGCGGACCTCCAGCTGTTGCAAAACTACAAGTCCCATCATGCCTCTGTCTCTGGATGTCATGCTTGTCAGAGTCTTGCCATGCCTCATGGGATTTGTAGTTCTGCAACAGCTGGAGGTCCACTAATTGCATATCCCTGGTGTAGATCATAATGTGCCGCAATTTTCCCTGGAAGTGGGAGTAAATACCTGGATTTGACAGGTATGTGCTCCCCCCTGAAAGTTGTCAAATATGACACCGGAGGGGGGGGAGGAATCCGAACAGCAAAAGTTCCATTTCTGGGTGGAACTCCGCTTTACACGCAATGGGAGTGGGATATTACATTTAGATTAATGGCTGCATCACTTTCCTCTTATTGTAAGACACAGGCTGGAGGGGTGTGACACAGCCTGTGACTGGCAGAAATTAACCCACACCACATTATCTCCACAAAATAATAAATTTGGATTTGATTTGATTTCAAATATATATTTGTATGCTAATTTAAAACAGTTTATTGATATTATGTATTTATTTTCACTCTGTATTCCAAAGGCTTTTTTTTGAACATGTGCAAGGTAGCAGAGAACTAGAAGCTGCTTATGTTTCCCTGCAGACAGGCTGGGAAACAGCTGGGTCATGTGACAACTGATTAAGAAAAAGGTACTTAGATATATATTTTTTTAATTAAAATAATTACAGTGCCATCATCTACATACAGAAATAGAAGGGACAATGTAAATTAAACAGTGTGTGTTTAGTATCAGTTTAATCTGCTTGCTAACATTATCACTGGGCCTTGAAATCTGTATAGAGTACAACTGATCTGTCCTTTTAAGTCAAAGCTAAAACCCTAATATACTGTATGTTTCCCATGTGTTTATTGTCTGTAAAGCTGACTACTCTTGAAAAGTTTCCAGGAACATTTATCTGCTCAGTCATTTTATCTATTTATTTGAGTTTCACTCACAATACTAAATTAGTGACTACACACACAATGAGGAACAAATAGCATACCAATGAACAAAAAAAAAAAGAGAATTCCCCAAAACAAAATTGTGAATTGTATTGAAATATAATTTATGAAACTTGCACACAGAAAAGCTCATAGGCCATTTGAAGACATGATCCTACTGTCAAGGCTTAGGTGACAGAGTGGCTGACCACTTAATAATGCAGCTGGGTGGATGGTGGCAAAAGCCACAGAGCAGACACAGAGGGCTCAGATGGCCACTCACCTAGCTGTGGTGAGAGCCCTGGAAAGAGCCAAGGAGCAGAATCTAAGATACCGCCTAGTCATCAGAGCTCCCAGGGGTGCAGATGTTGCACTGCAGGCGATGTCCGGGTTGCCATCCTCTAGATCATCCAAGCAGGCTGTGACTTTGAGCAGGTAAGACTCTCTTGCAGGTCTGAGACACTAAAGATAGAAGTCTTGCGAGCCACAATAATCCTATGCTCAATATACAAGCAGTAAAGAGTTGTTATATATAGAAAATGTATCAAAGATAAATATCTAGCAGCAGACGCAGTTCACGTATTCATAACCGTGCAAAGAATATACATAAAAAGATTTGCGCTGCGCTTGATTATATATCATAAGGGGTAATGTCCAAAATCACTTGTGAAATTAAAAAATATTTACATCACTACTCACGTGCAATGTGCATACAGTATATATATATACATGTGAACAGTTAGAATGTAAAGTGCACACATGCACCTTTAATGGTGCCAAAATATATACTTGTGCATATAATGAATACCAAATGCAGTGACAAAACTAAAACATGCAAAGCTCTTATAACGTGCAACATGCAGATATCTATTAGAATATTAAACATAAACGCACAATGCGTTTTTAGAAATGCAATCAATAATTCTCAATTGGTGAAATTCTCATAATAGTGTCCAAAATTAAAAGTGCTTCCATATCCATAAAAATCAATAAACGTCCAAATCCTCCAATGTGCTGAATTCCAGTGTCATAAATAACCGTGATGTGCCTCAGTGCCCCCCCCACAGTGATTGCGCTCACCTTAGAGCGTGTGACACAGTGTTTAACTTGTGTCAAAACACGCTGTGTAGCCAGCCCCTGGGCTATGTATGGTAAGCTAGATCGATCTCCACTCTGGGTCAGTATGGCTACATAGACATCATTCATGAAAATGAAGAGAGACTATATAGTGTAATCCAATTTAAAAGGTATTTATTCAAAAGACAACTTTCCCACAAAGGGGTACTCACATTCCCTTGGTGCTATTGTGCACCAAACAATCGAAAGCCGTAAAAGATATATCGAATGGTCTGCCGCGGGGTATGCGCTTCTCCCGGCTCAGCTGTTCACTGCTCACTCCGTCCTGGCCCCTCCCCTACGCGTATTCGACACAGGGAGTCACGTGTCTTCATCAGGTCTGAGACACTGGCAGGGTACACAGGAAAATAGCCAGAGAACACAGGATTGCACTGAGAGACAAACAAGGAATACAGGCAAAGGTCCTGATATCAAGGCTGACTGGAATTCACTGGGGTAGACTGGTGCTAGGAAGCAAATAAACTGAAGTGCAATTAAGTGACACAGAAAAAGGAAGACAGGAGGGTGCATGAGCGGAGCCTAGTGGAGCAGACATGCATTGTTAGAGCTCCGCAACGCTGAGGAGAGAAGAGAAGGACAAAGCGGAGCCTGCAGGCTCAAAAGGTATCCATTTGAACCTTTTTGCCCCAGGGAACAAACTGTGAAAGTTTGGGCAGGAAATATGGTACTGGGAGGAAGCCGTGGCAGAAATAAAAATCACCTCACAAAGAGCTCACAGGCACTCACTGCAACTAAAGCAGCTCCAGTCACCTCACAATATACAGCATCAGGGCGCTCTCACAGACAGAAAATGTCACAGCAAGACTCTCCATTTGAGTCAGATACAGAACAAATCCTCTCACAAACTTCTCCACAAGCCTCCTCAGCATCCCCAGTAATATTATTACAATTTGAAAAGATGCTTCATAAGGCTTTAAAACAAACCTCAGACCAAATAACAAACAGCCTAACCAAAGAAATAAGAGAGCTGGGAAACCGCACCGCAGCCTTAGAAATAAAAATAGATGAAATTGAAATTACAACCCAAGAAAATATAACAGAATTGGAACAATTAAAAGAAGAGAATTTAATACTTCAAACTAAGCTCGAAGATTACGAAAATAGAGCCAGACGTTCAAACTTGCGCATAAGGGGAATACCTGAAACTGTGACAGACCTGCAATCTACTATTACTGCTCTATTACAAGAACTAAAGCCAGATATCCCTATTGAACGTTTAGAACTGGACAGAGTACACAGAGCCCTCACAGCCAAAAAGAAAGATGGACCCCCACGTGATATAATCACAAAATTTCATTATTACAGAATGAAAGAACAAATACTAATTGCTGCAAGAGAAAAAAAGGAACTTATTTTTCAAGGACACAATTATCAAATTTTTTCTGACCTATCCCAACTTACTATTACTAAAAGACGATCCATGAAACCCCAACTAATGGAACTGCAACGCCACAACATTATGTATTAATGGGGCTTCCCCTTTTCAGTCAGATTTAACTACCAAGGTACAATTTACAGAAGCAGATCAGCAGATGAACTACAACAAACCCTTTTAAAATTAAATCTGACAGAACCCACAAGCAGCAACACTCCCACACGCAGAAGAATGGCATCATCTTCACCTTCAGGCAGCACCCAGAAAATTTCAGAACAAAATGGGAATCATCATTCTCACAAAAGAGGCCGTTATGCCACATCATCCATGGACCAAGAAGATTCAATGGACTGACATCCTAATTCCTGATATCTCTTCATTTATTATACTAAGAGATGGTTCTCTATAAAAAAAACCTGTATTTATAACTGAATGTAACTGCATTCTGATAGTCACACACTGTGTGGGATCATGTTACATTCCAGTTATATTTCTTATTACTTCTGATTCATATAGCCTTAGAATATATAAGTGAAATAAGGAAATTCTTGTTCAGTTATATATTTTCAGGTGATAACAATAGATTTATTACTTTTTAGGACAAATATGTTCAATAATCCAGAAGTAATGGAAGCTTTTTCTTTCTTTTCTTAAAACAAATATATTATTACCTAACTAGTTCCTAGAACTATGTTTTTGTTTATTCTAATCTGAAGCAATACAACCTCAATTTTATGAGTTAACATATCTAAACAGTTACATATGAATAAAATATGTAATTGTTTACTCTAAAAGGGTTAAAATCCCAAAATAATTCAAACTATCTTCATCAATACCAAAGTTATTAACAGTACCTTTCTAACTGAATTATTTAGCCTAGGGCAAGACTAACCATATACAACCACCCTGGAATAAATAATTTCAACAAAAACTATATTCTGCACTCCAATTACTGAATCATCATTTTGATGTCTTTTGACGAAGCACTTCTCTCCTGTAAGCGGAAGATCCGTGTACCCCCATTAGCCCTCCTCATTCTCCCAACCATATTATGTGGGAGTGTGACGAAGGCACTTATTCCCCTGAGAGAGATATTTATTCTCTTTCACGGTTAAATTGTGATTACTTGCAAAAAATAATTTATACAATGTATCATCTAATCTCATATGTTTTTTGTTTACTCTTTACTCCAGAATTCACTGGTTTCTTTTCTATCTTTTCATCTCTTCAGTCCACACAGGTTGATCTGCGCAGTCAGCTCTGCATAACAAAAAGTAAGTCAAAACTATTTGATCTGTTGCCATGGCACCACTGAATATACTTTCCCTGAATGTTCAGGGAATAAATGTCCCTCAAAAAAGGACCAAAGCCTTCCGTACTTTCCATAACAAGAAGGCTCACATAGTATGCCTCCAAGAAACACACTTCATCAAAGATTCTACTCCAAAATATATTTCTCCTTTTTATCAACAAATTTACACGGCTTCTGCCTGTACCAAACAAAGGGGTACTCTAATTGCATTTCACCGATCCACACCATTCACCTTATCATCAGAAATTAAAGACCCAGAAGGTAGATACCTGATACTCATGGGTTATATAATGGATACAGCAATCACGGTGATTTCCTACTACGCTCCTAACAAACAACCTACACCATTCCTCTCACATATATTACAAGTGATTAATACACACAAAATAGGAACAGTGATAATGTGAGGGGATTCGAACCAGGTCCTCCTTCCATTTCTAGATAAATCACCTTTTACACCATCCAAAATAACCTCTAGATTACCTTTTTATCAACTTCTTTCCAAATACAATCTGGTAGATTCGTGGAGAGAAAGTAACCCAATGAAAAAGAAATTCACTTATTTCTCGCACCCTCATCAAACCTTCACCAGAATAGATCATATTTTTCTAACAATAGGAATGATACCAGAAATTATTGCATCAGATATAATTCCAATTCCGTGGTCTGACCATAATGCAGTATACACTACTATAGCCTCAGCCATACCAAAAGCGCATGACCCAACGTGGTACTTACCGGACATAATGCTCAAACACCCACTACATCAGATGGCCATTGAACAAGCTTTAAAGGAATACATATCAATTAATAATACAACAGACATTTCCCCAATAACACTGTGGGAAGCTCATAAGCCTGTCTTGCGTGGTACAATACAAAGACAAATGGCACTATTTAAACGGGAACGCAGAAATCTAGCAAAAAAACTAGAACTCAATTTTAATGCAGCCTACATATCATACCAAGATAATCCATCTCAGAGTACAAAATCTCATCTGGAAAAATCTAGATTGGAATACGATCTATTTCTCACTGAGTCAGTTGATAAATCCCTCAAACGCTCCAAACACAATTTCTACATGAACACAAACAAACCAGGTACATATTTGGCTCGGGCATTAAATTCAACTAACAAATCTTTCAAACCAATACGTTTGAAATTATCAAAAAATGTTTATACTTGTAATCCAGGTAAAATAGTCCATAAATTTCACTCACATCTCGCAACTTTATACAAGACAATCAATGAATTTAATCCTACAGAGGCTGAATCCTTCTTCTCAAAAATAACCTTACCTGAGTTGTCTCAGAATCAAAAAAGCAGTTTGGATGAGCCTATAACTATAGATGAAGTTGCTAACGCCATAAAAGACCTAAAAATTAACAAAAGACCAGGCCCAGGCGGCTACTCGGCTTTATACTATAAAACATTCTCAGAAATACTCTCTCCCATTCTCACTGAAACTTTTAACAAACTTCTAGAAGGACATTCTTTTCGGCAAGAAACACTAATGGCAATTGTTTGTATGATCCCAAAACCCCTTTCTGATGATACTTCCTGTGTGAATTATCGGCCTATCTCTCTGTTAAACCTTGATATTAAATTATTAGCAAAAATAATAGCAAAACGCCTCAATAGCATTATAGGAAAATTAATACATAGAGATCAAGTAGGCTTCATGCCAAATAGACAGGCAGGCGATAATATACGCAGGGCAGTGTTATTGGCACATATTGCTAAAAAAACGGAAAATCCCCTTATGTTTTCTATCTCTTGATATTAAGAGGGCATTTGACACAGTATCCTGGCAATATATGCAATATTCATTACAAAAATGGGGTTTTGGACCCCACTTTTTAACATGGATCAAAGCATTATATAATAAACCCAAAGCCTATATAAAATATGCTGGATACAAATCTGATGCCTTTAATATCGAAAGAGGTACCCGACAGGGTTGCCCATTATCTCCCTTATTATTTGCCCTTATACTTGAACCCATGGCCCAATACATCAGAACAAACCAAACTATAACTGGCATTGAAGTAGGAGGTATTACACACAAATTATGTATATTTGCAGACGATATATTACTTTTTCTATCATCACCACAGGTCTCTGGTCCTAACTTAATACCAGCTCTTGATGGATTTGCAGCCCTATCCGGCCTTATGATTAATCCTAAGAAATGCCTAGTGCTTAATATTTCGCTCACAAACATGGAATTGATCCCGGCTAGGGCTGCACTCCCATTCACATGGGCAGAAAAATCAATCCCATATCTTGGAATTCATTTAACAGCATCTCATTCTGACTTATTCTCAACCAATTATCCTCCTGTATTAAGACAGATCACAAATCTAATAAAACAATGGTCGCAACTTCCTTTATCCTGGATAGGGAAGATTAATGCAATCAAAATGACTATTCTACCCAAATTGCTTTATCTATTCAGAGTCCTCCCTATTCCAATTCCTTCCTATTTTTTGAGAATAGTACAAAAAAGAGCAACTTCGTTTATATGGGGCTCTTCTAAACCACGTATACCTATACACACACTACATCTTCCCAAAAATAAAGGAGGCCTGGGATACCCTAATTTTACTAACTACTACAGAGCAGCACATTTGGCCAGTCTGTCCAAATACCATGCAAAACAGGAAATCCCATTATGGGTATTTATAGAGGCTTCAGAAAATGACCCTCTATTAATATCAAACTTGTTATGGCTTGATCCTAAAGACCGCTTTAAAATTCATAATCCCATAACTAAACACTTCTTATCTCTCTGGGATAAACTAAAAACCAAATATCAGTTACAATCTCCACAAATCCTCTCCTTTCTTTTATCAGAAATCCGGCCTTTTATCCGGCATGGATCTACCCAAATTCTTTTAAAGCTTGGACAACATCAGGCATTCAGACACTAAATGACTTCATAGCATCTAAATCATTCCTTTCATTCCCATCGCTTAGAGAAAAATATGATCTACCAAACTCTGTGATATTTAGATATCTCCAAATCAAAAATTTCTATACACCATTCCTAAAGGGGGATACACCATTATCCCAATTATCCATTTTTGAATCAATCTGTACAAAAGATCCATTTGCTAAAGGTACAATTTCATCACTTTATAATCAATTATATGGAGTAGTAAATCTTAATAGACCCTCTTACGTTCAGAGGTGGGAGGAGGACCTGGGACGAACTTTAGAAGACACGGACTGGTCTAACATATGGCTCACATCTAAGTCATCTTCACCCAACATCTTAGCACTGGAGACAAATTATAAAGTCCTAACTCGCTGGTACCTTGTACCTGCTAGAGTGGCAAAATATTCACCTAATACCTCAGCTCTTTGTTTTCGAGGATGCCCAGAAATAGGCACACATTTACACATATGGTGGACGTGCCCAGTAATCCAAACCTTCTGGAAGGAAGTCTTCGTGATTGCATCTAAAATATTTAAAAAAATAATACAACCAGATCCATATATAACTTTACTTAATCTAAAACCGGAATGGTTAACACTCTCTCAATTCAAACTTATGATCCAACTAATAACGGCTGCAAAACAAACAGTGGCCAAGGCATGGAAATCTCCTACATTGGTACTAGCAGAAACAATTCACAGACTGAATAATACAATGTCCCATGCTAAGATGGTAGCCATCGATCAAAATCAAATTCCAAAATTTGAAAAACTTTGGCATCCTTGGATAAAACAACAGTTCCTGTCAAATTTCAATGACTCTGTCCTGTTGCCATGGTAACAGATTAAATGACTTACAGAGACACCCATTCTAAGGCTTCAAAGAGAACTAAAAAGAATAATAAACTGACGAGCGGGACAACCTTGTGGACCATACCTCTGCCTTTCTACCCTTTTTCTTATTTCTCTTTCCTTTTCTCCACCTTACGATTAAAGCTCATTATCAGAATTTATTTGACCTATATACACTCTAGCTGTAAACAATGTGTATAGTAGGTATAAATCATTTAAATACCTACAAAAGTAACTAAGGAAATGATATATATCTTTAATTTAGGTTTACGGGTTTACGTGAACCCAAGGTTTAATATTTGAAATTTCATGATATTTACCTATATAAACCCTACTGTAAAACAATGAGCTTACTTTATAGATCCTTGTAAACTTACTTTATGTATCTTTATAATATTGTATACTCAATAAACTTCTTTTGACAAGGAAAAAGGAAGACAGAAGGCATTAGAGTGCATGAAGTGACAAGAGCAGGATACATGTAGAGGGGTACAAGGCTCGGACATACTGGGAACAAGGCTGGCAGCAGGCTGGAGTAAGGCTAGAAACTAGCTGGGACAAACTGGGACCAAGGCTGGGATACATTGGGAGCAAGACTGGAAAAAAACCTGGAACACACTGGGAGCAATAGGAACACTAGGGAAACACTTGATGAGAACACAGGGAAGTGCGACTGCTCGCATGTGCACACGGAGCAGCCGGCATGCTAAGACATCAGCACCTCTGTGATTGGCCAGAAGCCTACAACTGCACACAGAGGGAAAGACCCAGCGCTGGAGCATGGAACAGGTGAATGTACCACCTACTGAATAAATCTTAACCTCATATACTTCATATACTAACAATTGTACACCAAAACAGACAGACAAACTCTCCTGTACACACATAGCTCTGTCAATAAAAATAAGACAACGCTATGCATCATGTGATCTTTGTAGGAAATCAAAATAATCATAATTCTTTATTCCCACATAATTCTTAAAGCAAATAAGATAGATCCTGAAACCAGATATACTCAACTATCAATGATGCAGTATTACAAATCCTTTTGTCATTACCAGAACATGCAGAGAAAGCCTATTCTACTCAATGTCATGTTGCTGCAGTCACTTGAAGCCCCTTATGGATTCATCCTGTCCAATTCTGGCATTCTACATCATTTAAAGTGTTACTAAACCCACAACAGTAAAATCATGGGACAGCAGGCAGGAATCCTTAATAACTAAATAACTATAATAACTTATAATAATAAACTCAGACAAGTGTTGGATAAATAAGGCTGCGGCTGCTTTATTATTGGTTTGAAGACAATAATATATTTATTATAATAACACCAACTCAATCAACTTAAAACAACCTAGCCCTACGGCTCAGGCTGCATAAATATTATCAGAAACCAAATTATCCATATCATAAATTAATAACAGACAACTTCAAAACAGATTTGTCCCCCTTTGTATTATTATTATTATTTTTTTTTATAACAAAGGTGACACCACCACATAATTACAGCCGCGACAAAAAAAAAAAAAAAAATTGGGGGGGAACACCACAGATCCTGTCTTCTGAGGCGAATGAGCCTGACTGAACGGAACCCCCTTTATATAGCCCTATACTGCACTGGATCAACCAGATTTAACCAGTTCTCAGCCTTAGCACCCCTAAAGCCCGGGAAAGTCACATGTACTATCCCCCAAGGCCATGTGAGTACCAGGTGTCCACCTGGGAGCCTTATCTGGCTCCCAAAAGGGGGAACTTGAAACTGCCCATCCTGCCGCTCTCCCATGAGGAAAAAGGAGGTTATTGAAACTGTTTACCCCTTTTTCCTATCATGGGACAGCAGGCAGGAATCCTTAATAACTAAATAACTATAATAACTTATAATAATAAACTCAGACAAGTGTTGGATAAATAAGGCCACGGCTGCTTTATTATTGGTTTAAAGACAATAATATACTTATTATAATAACACCAACTCAATCAACTTAAAACAACCTAGCCCTACGGCTCAGGCTGCATAAATATTATCAGAAACCAAATTATCCAAAAGACAGGTGGACTCAACACCACCTGTCACCAACACCCCACACCGCGGCCATCTCAACACAAGTACTCAAATTGGCATTAAAAATATCCAAACCCATGTCAGATAAATGAACACCATCTTCTCTGTATAGACCTTTTATGCTTCCTTCTAATTCCATATGCCTAAATGAAATTATACCTAATGCCTGTAAAATTTTTGCAACTGCCCTATTCACTCTCTTTCTAATCTTTTCCCCATGGCGCATGGAAGGTGGAGAAAGCCATCTCAACCTTTGTACTATCTCTGAAAAAACAATAACAGTGTGCGGAAAAGACAATTGTAACCTGTGTAAGTCATCTCTAATTTTGAAAATGATGTCTAATGTTTTTTGTTTTCCAATATCGGTCAAAATTATGTGGCGCTAGTCTAAGTTTACCACTTGATGCAAATCCAAAACTAAATGCTTCCTTACTGCTCAATACTTGAAACTCTCAACAGACAATAGTCACTTCACCCATTAGGGGGCAATCAAATCAACAAAATTAAAAATACTGGTGAATAAAACAAAATGAACTATGTATCATCCAATAAATCAAGTGTTCCTCAATCAGACTGTATGAAACTGTGACTGTAGGTGCTACTTAAAACACAGTCAAAAAAATGATGAAAATTAGCAATTCCTCAAAATGTGTCATACATAGTGCAAAATATTCTTCAGCTCAATATATGAAAACAAAATGTACTAAACAAAATAAATAAATATTAATGATGGAGACTGTAATGCAATATAAAATGCAACTCTATATCACATATATAAATACAAAGTGATCAATTGCAAAAAAGTGACATAGATGCAGAGACGTGCGTAATAATCCGACTCTGAAATAGACTCCCAGAATCCAACACCTCCCCCAAAACAAGGAAAAAAATTTGTGACAATAAACTGTGATCAAGTCCAAAATTATAATGCTTCATGCAATGTGATTCATAGTGTCCATACAAATGGTTGATATCAACATGCCAGTAGCGTGACTTTGTGCTGGATTCATATACTTGGAAAACTGGTGCAGCACACCGGTGTTTCCCCCAGCCTCTCACCTCTATCAGCGCCCCCCAGTGGGCCAAGTCAGGCAAGTGGTTAATATTCCTCTGTAAGGGATAGTGCTCCAGCAGCCGTCCCCCTCTTCCAACGGGTGTACCTGGGTCAGATTCTTTAACAAGTCACCAGCGCTCCCACCGACCCCAGAATGACAATGAAGAAGGAGATGCTTCCATAGTGAAGTACTTCCAATACACGTTTATTAAAAAAAGTAGTAACTTACATTTAAAAACTGGAAATGTCAGCGAAATAACAGTAGAGACACTCAGGCTTCCGGGTACGGCCGTCCCCGGGAAGCGTCGGCACCTGGCTCCTCCTACCCTGACGCGTTGCGTCACACCCACGTGACTTTATCAAAGGGATCATCCCTTTGATAAAGTCACATGGGTGTGACGCAACGCGTCAAGGTAGGAGGAGCCAGGTGCCGACGCTTCCCGGGGACGGCCGTACCCGGAAGCCTGAGTGTCTCTACTGTTATTTCGCTGACATTTCCAGTTTTTAAATGTAAGTTACTACTTTTTTTAATAAACGTGTATTGGAAGTACTTCACTATGGAAGCATCTCCTTCTTCATTGTCATTCTGGGGTCGGTGGGAGCGCTGGTGACTTGTTAAAGAATCTGACCCAGGTACACCCGTTGGAAGAGGGGGACGGCTGCTGGAGCACTATCCCTTACAGAGGAATATTAACCACTTGCCTGACTTGGCCCACTGGGGGCCGCTGATAGAGGTGAGAGGCTGGGGGAAACACCTGTGTGCTGCACCAGTTTTCCAAGTATATGAATCCAGCACAAAGTCACGCTACTGGCATGTTGATATCAACCATTTGTATGGACACTATGAATCACATTGCATGAAGCATTATAATTTTGGACTTGATCACAGTTTATTGTCACAATTTTTTTTCCTTGTTTTGGGGGAGGTGTTGGATTCTGGGAGTCTATTTCAGAGTCGGATTATTACGCACGTCTCTGCATCTATGTCACTTTTTTGCACTTGATCACTTTGTATTTATATATGTGATATAGAGTTGCATTTTATATTGCATTACAGTCTCCATCATTAATATTTATTTATTTTGTTTAGTACATTTTGTTTTCATATATTGAGCTGAAGAATATTTTGCACTATGTATGACACATTGAGGAATTGCTAATTTTCATCATTTTTTTGACTGTGTTTTAAGTAGCACCTACAGTCACAGTTTCACACAGTCTGATTGAGGAACACTTGATTTATTGGATGATACATAGTTCATTTTGTTTTATTCACCAGTATTTTTAATTTTGTTGATTTGATTGCCCCCTAATGGGTGAAGTGACTATTGTCTGTTGAGAGTTTCAAGTATTGAGCAGTAAGGAAGCATTTAGTTTTGGATTTGCATCAAGTGGTAAACTTAGACTAGCGCCACATAATTTTGACCTTTATTACGCTACTTATTAGGGTGGGTGAGGCCACCTCATATGTTGGCAGCTTCTCTAATCTTTGTTCTAGTGCCCTTGATTCTGTGAGAACTTGGTTGTGCGCATTAGTTTTTTATCACTTCAATTTGTTTTCCAATATCGTTCCCCCCCAGATGTATAATCAATACATCTGGAGGTGGAAAACGATGGAGAAGCCTACCTATTTCAAACATTAAATTTTCCCACACCATACCTCTTTTCCCATACCAAAAATTCCTAAACTGCAAAGAGTCCAGACCTAAATTGTTAGAATACACTCTATTCTTAGCTCTCAGATGTGCCCAGAACACATAGGAATGTCCAACAATCCATATTATCCGGCATTTACCTGAAATGAATCAGAAAGAATGATTAGGTCGAATATATAAAAGATAACTGTCAGATACCCATCTACCCACTTTTTTTATCATATTAGTGTCTAACCCTAACCTAGCTGCTTCCGTAGCTGCTCCAATTCTAAAAGAGTGTGATGTAAGGTGAGAATTCTGCAATTTTAACTTTTCTAAACATCTCTTGAACACACACTTGAATTGATACTTCGTTAACAGGGAACCAGACTCATGTATGAAAAAATTATCATACCGGAAAGGTCTAATGGAACAATACTTGCTTAATAATAGAACAGGGCAAATAGGAGAACTATTACAAGCATATAAATTAATCCAAATGCCTTTGCCTAGTTGGTCAGTTTTTGACCTTCTGATAAAAATTCTTACCATTGCTTCGGAAATAATAATGTCATTGACCTGTATAAAAAATAATTCTGACACTCTAAGCGCACCAAAAAATGTAATAGAAAAAACTGCTTTAAAGAGTATTGACTCAAATATAGAAAAACAAACCTGTTCCGTGATTGAACAGAGTTTACTTAAGATAGCTGGAGTGATAGGTTTACCCTGGTCCCATGTAAAATTTCTTTTTTTATAACCCTTCAATGCTTGATGAACTGAGAAAAATTGCCAACACAAAGGTAAATTCTTAAGCTTGAGAAAAAATGAAACTCCGGAAAGGGTCCTTTGTACATAAGACCACGAATATCCTTTATCAAATAGAACATTTAAAAAGAGTAGTACTAAATTTTCAGAAAAAGAACCTGCAGGTTCTTGGATTGAATTTAGAAAAGACAGCCAAAGCAACCAGGCCGATTGATATCCAGCCAGTGTCGAAGGTGCAACCGAATTACTAATATATTCCGATATGGAATTCAGACCAGATCCCATAATTTGGGAGGACACTTTATTCCTATTTTGTCCGCATCTGGAAACAGCTGAAAAAATCGATCCATCTGAAAGCGAGACAAGGAGTCCGCCATGTCATTGTCCTTACCTGCCACATGAATTGCTTTCAGCCAAATGTTTAAAGTTAGACATTTGAAAATCATATAACGCAACAGGACAATGACCGGCGGAGATTTAGATGTTAAACAGTTAATCGCATACATGACTCCTTTGTTATCAGTCCTAACTAATATTCGCTTATTTTTAAAGTAAGTACCCCAAATTTCTAGAGCTACAATTATTGGAAACAATTCTAAAAGAACTATGTTCTTTAAAAAACCTTTCTTCTGCCACTTGGGATTCCAACTATCCGCACACCACTGGGCTTGCCAAATCGCTGCAAAGCCACAAGATCCAGCAGCGTCAGTGAACAGAAAAAAGTCTTTATCCAAAATAAATTCCTCTTGCCATACAGATTTACCATTAAAATATGTAAGAAATTGTAACCAAACTAATAAATCTTCTCTCATATCGTGAGTTATTCTAATATGAGAAAAAGGGGATTTTAATCCTGAAATAGACATATATAATTTCCTAGAAAAAATTTTGCCTACTGGTATAACTCTGGAAGCAAAGGCCAACAGGCCTAATAGGGACTGCATATCCTTTAAACATACCTTCTTTTTCCTTATTATAACCAACAGTGAAGATGTAAGTTTATCTATCTTTTCCTTAGGCAACCTAAATTCCATTAATTCTGAATCAATAGTAATGCCTAAACATTCAAGACAAGTTGAAGGCCAGGCCGTCTTTTCAAAAGCTAGCGGAATACCGAAAACATTACATATCTTAAAAAATGTCTCCAATAACAATGAACATTCAAACGAATCAGCAGAACCTAAAAATAAAAAATCATACAAATAATGAATTAAAAAACGCGAACCAGATTCTACACTAACCACCCACTCTAAAAAAGATGAAAAAGACTCAAAATAAAAACAAGATAAAGAGCAACCCATGGGCAAACATTTGTCAAAATAAAATTGATTATTAAAGAAAAAACCTAACGAGTTAAAACATGCTGGGTTAATAGGAAGAAGGCGAAATGCTGATTTAATATCAGCTTTTGCCATGAGGGCCCCTTTTCCTAAATGTCTCAGTTTTGACAAAGCATCCTCAAAAGAGGCATAAGTAACTGACGAAAGACTATTATCAATCTGATCGTTAAGAGATTGACCCGAAGGGAATGATAAATGATGAATAAGTCTAAAGGAATTTTTTTCTCTTTTTTTTGGTACAATTCCTAAAGGGGAAATTCTGAAATCACTGAAAGGAGGAGAACTAAAAGGACCTGCAACCCTACCTTCCTTAATTTCCTTCAAAATTTTTGCAGACACTACACCCGAGAATTGATCTACAGATTTAAGATTATTAACCAAAGCACATCCTTTACCGGAAAAAACTGGTAGAGAAAATCCATCTCTAAAGCCTTCAATTAGCAGCTGAGCCTTCAACTTGTCTGGAAATATTCGGAGCCATGGAAGCATATTTGGCAATTTCACCGGTGTACCGTATATACTCGAGTATAAGTCGAATTTTTCAGCCCTTTTTTTTGGGCTGAAAGTTTCCCTTCGACTTATACTCGAGTCCGCGCCGTCTGTCTGCATGATCAGCGTGTCATGCAGGCAGACGGCGGCCGGCGTGTGCTGATAATGCACGGAGGCTATTCCAGCTTTCAAAAGCCGCGCCTCCTGCTCTTCTGTGATAGGCTGAACAGCTGTCAGTGTACAGCCTATCACGGACATTCTCTCATCCTCGTCCGTGGTATGAGTATGAGAGAATGTCCGTGATAGGCAGTCAGCGGTCAGCCTATCACAGACGAGAAGGAGGCGCGGCTTTTGAACTGTGGAATGGCCGCCGAACAGTATCATCACACGGCCGCTGTCTGAGGATGGAGATCGCCACAGGAAGGCTACACAGGACACAGGTAGGCTGCACATGCACACAGGACACACATGCACCCATGCACACAGGACACACATGACACACATACACACATGACACACATACACACAGGACACACATGCACCCATGCACACAGGACACACATGACACACATACACACATGACACACATACACACAGGACACACATGACACACATACACACAGGACACACATGCACACAGGACACACATGTACAGGACACACATGTACAGGACACACATGTACAGGACACACATGTACAGGACACACACACATGTACAGGACACACATGTACAGGACACACATGTACAGGACACACACACATGTACAGGACACACACACATGTACAGGACACACACGTACAGGGTACAGGTAGGCTGCACAGGACACAGGGAGGCAGGCAGCTGCAGATGGACATTATTGACCCTCTGCATTTCTCACCCTCGACTTATACTCGGGTCAATAAGTTTTTCCCAGTTTTTTGTGGTAAATTGGGGGTCTCGACTTATACTCGGGACGACTTATACTCGAGTATATACGGTAATTGCTTTTGTGAACATTCCCTGATTGTTGGTTATTTGCTGACATCTTTTTGAAACACTTTGAAATTGGATGTGTTCCTGTGCAGAAGGCACACTCATGTCGATATTTGCACGAGTTTGGCCATTTGCACTGACCATCATTGAAGTTGAAACAGATTTCTTTTCTATAGCTGGGATTGTTGGAAGGTTGAGAAATCTGGCTCTGCTTAATAAAACTTGGTCTTTGGGGAAGAAAAAGATTGAGCCAAAGGCCCACATCCTTCACTCCCCAATTCAATGTTGAATGGACCGATAATTTTTGGCGAAAAGCCTCATCGTAATTAAACCATGCAGAACCACCAAAATGTCTAAAAGCCTCTAGAACAATGTCCAGATGTTGAAAAAGGCCCGTGCCTTTTTCTGGAAATTTTTCACACATAATACCCGAAAAAATGCAAAAAGCCTGTAACCAGTTATTAAAAGACCTAGTAACTGGTCTCCTTCTATCCTCCTCTTCTTTCTTTTCTTTAACGATAAACTCTTTAGAAGAAGGAAGTAAAGATAACATGTCTAAAAATTCTCCTCTCCAAATTTTTTCTTTCACTGTATTAGCTAAATGATAACCTAATGCAGAGACTGCACAAGCAATGGATTCTTTTAAACATGTTTCAGGTAAATTCTGTGATCTGGCTAATTGATATGCAGTGTTGGAATCTGGTGACTGATCATTAACTAACAAACCACTAGGTGGCGCCCAGATTCCCATAACAGTATTCTGTGGAGTTGGCAAAGCTCGAGCCTGGCTAGCAGCTGAGTTAATATCTTTAGCTAATTTGGCCAATAGCTCAGCTATATTACCTAGACTAGAAACAGTAGCTGACTCCCCATTCCCTTGCAGCTGTGTGTGCTGGCCATCCTGAGAAACTAGTAAGCTAGCCTCCTCACTTTCTCTGTATGCTTGAATAGCTGGAGCTGGGCTGCTAGGGAATTCAAATGCAGTTCTCATACTGACCTCCGGCTGCGCTATTTGTTGCCATGACGAGTGAATGCCGTGCGGAAGCCCCGCCTCTGGCCCTGCCTCTTGACACGCCGCTGGACACACCTCCGGCCGAACCCTCAGCCGAGATTCTACCTGCTCTGGGAGTATGTGACGCTCTAGCCGCGCCTCTAGCCACGCCTCCCGATGTGCTGCCTCCTCCTGAAGACCACCGCTCGGTTCTTCTGGCTGCTGGTGGCGAAGGGGAGTGTCTTCGGCGCGGGATACGCCTTCTCTTCGCCGAGCCACTCCTTGCTGCCGAGGGGTCACCAAGCCTGTGACTCGGAACTTCCCTCATCGGATCGGCGTCTTCCGCATCCGGCCGTGACGCAGGCTCACTTAACATGGATTCCACCGCCGACATCGCGACTTCCGCTGCCGAGCTCACCGAACCTCCTGCGGCTGTTGTGGCTCCCACCGGAGCCTCTTGACACGAAGCCCGTGGTAGGTCTAGGCATCGGCGGATCCATTCGTCGCCTCCTTCTTCGCCAGCTCGTTCGATCAGCCGCCGCATCAGGCTCATCTTCTGGCCTCAGAAGACTCTGTTTGCTCAATGGAGATAACTCCTAGAACACCACAGATCCTGTCTTCTGAGGCGAATGAGCCTGACTGAACGGAACCCCCTTTATATAGCCCTATACTGCACTGGATCAACCAGATTTAACCAGTTCTCAGCCTTAGCACCCCTAAAGCCCGGGAAAGTCACATGTACTATCCCCCAAGGCCATGTGAGTACCAGGTGTCCACCTGGGAGCCTTATCTGGCTCCCAAAAGGGGGAACTTGAAACTGCCCATCCTGCCGCTCTCCCATGAGGAAAAAGGGGGTTATTGAAACTGTTTACCCCTTTTTCCTATCAGTCTGTATATACAGTAAAGCATGCTTTTTTACTCACTGTGGAACCTAAGGGGTTAATCCTCTGCATTGTGTAAAACACTGTTTGTTCCTGTCGTCTCTGATTTTCCCCATCTTCCACAGTCCCCAATGCATCTCCTGATAGAACAGAGCATTGGGGTCACTTTGCACATGCTCAGTTTGGTGTGTATTGCTAGAGAGTTTTTTGTTTTTCTTGGGAGGGTGCATGAGATCAGCACAGGGCCAATCAGCACTGTCCAGACAGAGGATCAGGGGTCATGCAGCCTCATAAGACAGTCAGAATAGAATGAAAACTCCTTCTACAAGCTTTAACCAGACACTGATAGAAGTCATAAGACTGCCATACACTGCTGATGAGAAAAGGTCTTTAGCAGTTTATATTTACTAAAATAATTTCCAAGTTCTGTGTACTGTGGGAGACCAGATATAGTGAATGCAGAGGGTCATGGGTTTAGTAACACTTTAAGGTTACAAGCCTAGTGTACAGAAACAGGTTCAGCCAATAGCAAAAAAATGGAATGTTGAATGGCATGTTATAATATAAATCAGTAATAGGAATGTCACAAGAAGTGATGCAGCTGGAACCAGTGACATGTCCACTACTGAATATAAAAAGTACAGTTAGGCACTGGAATTGCAACAGGCAGAGGACAGTGTCATCTTATATCAAGATGTTGGCTTGCCTTTCTCTGATTTTACCAGTTTCACTGAAGTGTGTTAAGCATAAAGGAGATAAATCCTTGCTGCAGGACCTGCTACACTGAATAATCCAAAATATATATATTTTTAAATATATATCAAAACAGAGGAACTGCTCTTTCCACAGTCCAGCTTATGCTGATCATATAATGTAAAAGTCCTTCAAGCTCTGACTAAGACTGTATCTTTGTTCTTTTTTAATGATGCAGAAGCTGCATGCTGAGTCCTCTGTCATCACAACATTAATAAATGAAATGTGGTGTTAAAATCCTCATCCTGAAAAATGTGTTCTCACAGTTTGTTATATTGAAAGTGAAAGACATAAAAATAAACAACATGAACATCATTTATCAATTTTCATAATGATATTTATTGTGCAGAAGACTCTTCCTCTGCAGTTTAATACAGTGGATCATCAGTAATATATTATAAGCCAAACCTACCTCTCTCAAGAATTCCATATTTTAGCTCTGCTAGTTCAGCCATGTCTACTCAGTAACATACTGGGAAGAGCAAGCAAATACAAAGAATGTTATAGCAAATCCCCAGGTTAAATGTATGGACATTAATGCTGATTATTTCCTATGGGTTATAAGACTTTTCAATTTGCTATTTGCCTCACTGAATAAGCCTGCAAATGTCTTCAGCAGTCCTATTTTGAAATACTCTATGCAATTTAAGAACAAGTAAGAAGGCATACTCACAAAGACTCGCCCTAACTTCACCATTAGGGATGAGTGGGGTACATTCAGTAAAATTGATTTTGGCGCAAAATTAGCAATTTAGCTTTCAAAAATGGAAACTCTTAATTTATCTCATTAAATTGCTTAAGTAAAAAGTAAAATGCTTGAAATTATTTTTTCTTTCTTTAGATGGTGTATTTTTTTTATTTTTTTTTGGGAGGGGGTGTATTTAGGGTAGTTTAATTTATTTAATGTAACTTTCTTTTTTGTTTTTCATTTGTTGTCAAATTAATAGCTATTTGTGTACTCTTGTGTAAAATCTCTTAAGATTTTTTGTTACCCTTTTTTTTTTGCTGTCTTTTTTTTCTTTCTGTGAAAATAAAACTTAAATAATGAGGCTAAGATGTGGGATATTTTTTGGTACAAGTATACAGTGGGGACGGAAAGCATTCAGACCCCCTTAAATTTTTCTCCCTTTGTTATATTGCAGCCATTTGCTAAAATCATTTAAGTTCATTTTTTTCCTCATTAATGTACACACAGCACCCCATATTGACAGAAAAACACAGAATTGTTGACATTTTTGCAGATTTATTAAAAAAGAAAAACTGAAATATCACATGGTCCTAAGTATTCAGACCCTTTGCTCAGTATTTAGTAGAAGCACCCTTTTGATCTAATACAGCCATGAGTCTGTTTGGGAAAGATGCAACAAGTTTTTCACACCTGGATTTGGGGATCCTCTGCCATTCCTCCTTGATGATCCTCTCCAGTTCTGTCAGGTTGGGTGGTAAACGTTGGTGGACATCCATTTTTAGGTCTCTCCAGAGATGCTCAATTGGGTTTAAGTCAGGGCTCTGGCTGGGCCATTCAAGAACAGTCACGGAGTTGTTGTGAAGCCACTCCTTCGTTATTTTAGCTGTGTGCTTAGGGTCATTGTCTTGTTGGAAGGTAAACCTTCGGCCCAGTCTGAGGTCCTGAGCACTCTGGAGAAGGTTTTCGTCTAGGATATCCCTGTACTTGGCCACATTCATCTTTCCCTCGCAACCAGTCATCCTGTCCCTGCAACTGAAAAACACCCCCACAGCATTACGCTGCCACCACCATGCTTCACTGTTGGGACTGTATTGGACAGGTGATGAGCAGTGCCTGGTTTTCTCCACACATAATGCTTAAAATTAAGGCCAAAAAGTTCTATCTTGGTCTCATCAGACCAAAGAATCTTATTTCTCACCATCTTGGAGTCCTTCAGGTGTTTTTTAGCAAACTCCATGCGGGCTTTCATGTGTCTTGCACTGAGGAAAGGCTTCCGTCGGGCCACTCTGCCATAAAGCCTTGACTGGTGGAGGGCTGCAACGATGGTTGACTTTCTACAACTTTCTGCCATCTCCCGACTGCATCTCTGGAGCTCAGCCACAGTGATCTTTGGGTTCTTCTTTACCTCTCTCACCAAGACTCTTCTCCCCCGATAGCTCAGTTTGGCCAGACAGCCAGCTCTAGGAAGGGTTCTGGTTGTCCCAAACGTCTTCCATTTAAGGATTATGGAGGCCACTGTGCTCTTAGGAACCTTAAGTGCAGCAGAAATTTTTTTGTAACCTTGGCCAGATCTGTGCCTTGCCACAAGTCTGTCTCTGAGCTCTTCAGGCAGTTCCTTTGACCTCATGATTCTCATTTGCTCTGACATGCACTGTGAGCTGTAAAGTCTTATATAGACAGGTGTGTGGCTTTCCTAATCAACTCCAATCAGTATAATCAAACACAGCTGGACTCAAATGAAGGTGTAGAACCATCTCAAGGATGATCAGAAGAAATGGACAGCACCTGAGTTAAATATATGAGTGTCACAGCAAAGGGTCTGAATACTTACGACCATGTGATATTTCAGTTTTTCTTTTTTAATAAATCTGCAAAAATGTCAACAATTCTGTGTTTTTCTGTCAATATGGAGTGCTGTGTGTTCATTAATGAGGAAAAAATGAACTTAAATGATTTTAGCAAATGGCTGCAATATAATTGTAGCGCTGGTAGATTTTTTTAATCTACCGCTGATAGGTTAATCTTGTAGGTTACTTGTTAGAGGAAGTTAGATTTGCCTCTGTTCCAGCTTGGCTGAGTTGCATGTGGTTCCACACTGCGCCGGTGGGTGTTGTTGTCACCATCGGCTGGTGTTGGAAAAGCAACGTGTTGAAGCGTATGAGTGATCCTCTGTCCCGGGGACAACTCGGTGGAGGTGGTCCTCCGAGTTGCATTCTGGGAGAGGGTATTTATGGGACAGACGCCATGTTTGGGGGTTCGTTTTCAGCCACCTGCTGGCCCTCCTGGCCGACAGGTATGCGTTAAGAGTACCACCTCGTGGTCCTCCATTCCGGAGGCCCACGTCGCTGCGGCGTGTGGGTGGGCCCAGAAGCCTGTCTGGGGCCTACCACAGCAGCAGAGGAACGGTCCTGAGCTGTCTATCCTGAGTGAAGAAGCTGGACAACCGAGAAGATCCCAGGGGAGGACACGTCATGGAAGGATCATGCAGAGTGCTGGTCTGGAGAGGGGCCTGGTGACTCGGTTGGAGGACGTATCCTGAAGTAATCTTACTGCATAGTACTGCCGGGTTGTCTTAAAGGTTCAAGTACTGTGTCTGACATTCATTGTAAATCAATACATCCTGTGGCAGAGGATCGTACGGGTTTTATTCCAAACAAGTCTGTGGCAGAGACTTTTGTTTGTGCTGTGTACTGGCTGCTAGGCAAGTGAGAGAAGTCTATCCAGGCAGGCAAAGATTGTGTCCCACAAGGGGGAACGCATTCAACCATTCAACCGCAAGTGTTCAATTCCAGAGAATGCTCTAAAGAATACTAAGGAAAGGTGTTTGAGCTTCCCTGCAGCTTTCCTTCTGCCTCTTTCCTGCTACTTCCTTTATTATTTGTTCATTAAAGCATTGGAAAATCTACTCAAGTGTTAGTGTCTACATCGTCCAGAGGTAAACTCAACGGAACCCTAGACCCGGTGGCGGTGAAACAGAGGTATCAAGAGTGAAGGTAACAGCCCACTTTAAAATAGCAGCTCCACCGAGAGTTAGTGCTACATAACAAAGAGTGAAACATTTAAGGGGGTCTGAATACTTTCTGTCCCCACTGCATGTCCAGGCTCATTCTGCAATCCATAGGAGCTATTTAAAGCCTATTACACTCCTTACAAATGCCAACTACCTAAATGTACCCTTCCACAAAGACTCCAATGCATTTTGCTAACATTTTGCAGGAATTAAAACTCTCAACTTCATTCATCTCTACTCACCACCCTTTACCAACTTGATTTTAAACTGCTCTTTTATGTACAAGCAAGACAGCATTCAAGTTAAATTATCAAAATGACACCAGGGATCTAGCATTTTCAAAGGAGAGTTCAGTAATGGCATCCTCCATTAAATGAGTATGTCCAAAGCTCATTTGGTCATACTTCTTCTGTAGATCACAGGAGTACACTTAGATCTGCGCTTCTGTGACCCAGATTTAGTCCACTGTCAGATGACATCACGAAGCAGATCCAGGCTCAGCCTCTCAGTCCTGACTCAGCCCCTAAGTCCTAGGTCAGCCTCCCAGTCCTGGCTTAGCCTCTCAGTCCTGGCTCAGTCTCCCAGTCCTGGCTCAGCCTCTTAGTCCTGGCTCAGCCTCCCAGTCCAGGCTCAGCCTCCCAGTCCTGGCTCAGCATCCCAGTCCTGGCTCAGCATCCCAGTCCTGGCACAGCCTCCCAGTCCTGGCACAGCCTCCCAGTCCTGGCACAGCCTCCCAGTCCTGGCTCATCCAGAACTGAGCGATGAGTGTTCTTTTACTGCCCAGTTCTTGGTGTAGAGCTGATGAGGGACAGCTGCAGCTTGGATGAATGCTGCAGCTACCTAGGTGAGTATGTGTGTTTAGGATTTTAGGATCCTGCACTTTTATTTTAATCTATTATGACAGTGTCCCGTTATTAATAAAAAGTTAGAATCATCAACTTTGTAAATAGTATGGTGTTACTTGTTCCACTATGCCTTTAAAGCATTTGACGTATCTCTTGTAGCCAACAAAAAGCTTGCCTCCATGAAAGTATGCTATGCTGGGATGCTCTGTAGGTACAGCTGCAAGTTATTTATGCAGTTTCATAAAGGTCCCCATGTTGGGAAGAAAATTTCAGTTCCAAAAAAAGATATACTTGTACCTAAGAGTCATACTGAATGTTTATTGAACAAAATTGCCTTTGTTGTGACACCTAGATAATAAATCAAAATGTAATTCTTAGAAAATATCATTCACATATTTCATGTTTAATTTTTATGATTGAATCTTAGAATTGATATATTTTACTTTGCTATTAAAGGCATTATAAACCCTCCTACCTGCTTGTGTTTTTTATGGTTTCATGGTTTTCACGATAACACTTTATTTGTTCATTTATTGACACTAAGGCACTTTAGTATATATTTGGGTTATAAGGTTTATGATGTTTATATTACATGTTTTATGCTAAAAATATTCTTTTGCACGCAAATATTTTATTTATTTTGTGTCATTGCAATAAGGCACTCATGCTAGCATCCAGATAGCGCAGCATTTCCTTTATAAGTATTGCTTTTGCACGGTCGTATGGGATGTGATCAGTGCTAGCTGCTGTCCTGAGAGGAGGTCTTACATATTTACATATGGTAGCTCACAAAATTTATTTGTTTCATGGTGACACTTGTTGGCCTGTACACAGTCTATAGTAGAGTAAATCTTAACATTCCTGTTTCTGTTCTGTGTTCAGGCATGAGGCAAGCAGCAAGGCACTGCACAGGTTTTTGCATGACCTCTGTCTGTAGTCAAAGAACTGCTTTCTGTGAAGAAACTAAATATCCCACAATCTCTAAGTCTGTTGGTCTTCATGTGAGAGCTAAATATTAATTAGATCTGACACAGACACAAGCAGGCGGATTAAAGTGGTTGTTAACACACTCATATAACTCAATATAATCCTGCTTGTTTCTAAATGACATGTGCTCCCATCTCTGGGTTCTATTAAAAAAAATGCCATTTATGCCCTATTTTCCAGCGCCGGTTGGCGCTCATGTGACCTGCGGCCTGTCTCCTTTGCCCGGCTGACAGCTGCAGCGGGCGAGGCCAAGATTTCCCCGCTGACATCAGTGGGGACAAAAGGAGGAGAGAGAAACGGCGGGTCACATGAAAATAAGGTATAAACTGCATTTTTTATAAAACACAGAGACAGGAGCACCTGTCATTAAGAAACAAGCAGGATTGTATGAGATTTTAAAAGTTATTACTCCAGCAAGAAGTGGGGGGGGGGGCAGGCACTGACATAGGAGCAGACAGGCGGGGGGAGGAGGGAGGAGGACAGAGGGAGACACAGCAGAGCTGCAGATAGCAGTGGATGACGGAGGCACGTAAACTGACCATGGTGACAGGGCTCAGCAGCGATGATATACTGTGGTCAGTTTACAAAGGGGAGGCCAGAAACTGGCAGCATCAGCCAGGTATTGCAGGTGATACAGGGGGCCAAATGACACAGCACAAGCACTGTGCTGTAAAAAATACTTTATAGGAGCAGGATCTTTTTATTTTTTTTTATTTTTTTTTTTTTTTTAGGTTAACAAACACTTTAATTAAAGTGGAAATTTGCTCTGGGCCCATATATCTGCAGTGTTTTGTTATCTCTCTTCAAAGCAGGGGAGGGCTGGTAGCCTTAGGCCTGGGGGGCAAGTCCAGTCAAGTGGCCCATTGAACCACTGAATCAGCTCACCATCCATCTACACCACATTCCCCACACAGAGGGAGAGGGAGGGAGACTGCGCCACATTGCCCCAGAGAGAGAGGGAGAGAGAGAGACCGCTTAACACTGCCTTCACAGAGAGAGAGAGAGAGAGACCATTTGACACTGCCAGCACAGAGAGAGTGAGAGACAGCTTCACACTGCCTGCACAGAGAGAGAGCTTCACACTGCCTGCAGAGAGAGAGAGAGATTGACACTGCCTGCACAGAGAGAGAGACTGTTAGACACTGCCTTCACAGAGAGAGAGACAGCTTCACACTGCCTGCACAGAGAGAGAGAGACAGCTTCACACTGCCTGCACAGAGAGAGAGACCGCTTGAAACTGCCTGCACAGAGAGAGAGAGAGAGACAGCTTGACACTGCCTGCACACAGAGAGAGATAGCTTGACACTGCCTGCACAGAGAGAGAGATAGCTTGACACTGCCTGCACAGAGAGAGAGACTGTTAGACACTGCCTTCACAGAGAGAGAGACAGCTTCACACTGCCTGCACAGAGAGAGAGAGACAGCTTCACACTGCCTGCACAGAGAGAGAGACCGCTTGACACTGCCTGCACAGAGAGAGAGAGACAGCTTGACACTGCCTGCACACAGAGAGAGATAGCTTGACACTGCCAGCACAGAGAAAGAGAGACAGCTTCACACTGCCTGCAGAGAGAGAGAGAGAGACCGTCTGACACTGCCAGCACAGAGAGAGAGAGAGACCGCTTCACACTGCCTGCACAGAGAGAGAGACCGCTTGACACTGCCTGCTTAGGGAGAGAGACCACTTGACTGCTGAGGCGCAATGGGCCCAGGTCCAATTACTGTAATATAGATGTATAGACAAAAACCTCCCCTCCCCCTTGCCCCCTCAATCCATTAAATAAACACACTTACAACCAATAGGTTGTAAAGGGCAAGGCCACAGCTTTATTAACTCCAAACATAACATGTGAACACTTATTCAACTAGTGCCAGTCACAGTTGTACTGTGAGCACATAATTCCGACAGTGAGGAAGGGGGGGGCCTATCCTTACCATAAGTGCTGGACAGGTCGCCTAATTCCGATTTCCATCCAGGGCATAGCCCATTACAGCCATTTTTTGCTGGCAAGGTCAAGAAACCGCCACCCGACAGTCAGTGGATAACTGACGGGCGCCCCACCGCAGCCAGCACCTGTTCCATGCCGTGCTGAAGGCCAAAATTAAAGATATCCAAACCGATGTCATTAAGGTGAACGCCATCCGATCTCAGCAAATCACCATTAGCACCTTCCAAATCCTTATGCCGGACAACAAACCCCCCGATCTGCCGAACAAACTTGGAGACCTGGGTGTTAACTTTACGACGGAATCATTTCAGGCCTGGGCCAGGTATCTCCCGAGCCCCAAGCAAACAAGGCACTATTTCGGACCAAATTAGAATCAAGTTGGTAAAAACAGCATAACACTGGGCGATGTCTCGCTTGATAGCGGAAATTAAATCCACGGAACGTGTATAACCAACGTCATTCCCACCAGCATGGAGAACCAAGATGACAGGGCCAGAAACATGAGCACGAAGGTGCAAACATTCCGGTAGAACCTGGGGCCAGCGTAACCCACGGAACCCACGCCAGCGGATCCTGGCGAGATCACTGGCGAAACCCAAATTCTTGCCGTAGCTCCGAACATCCGACCGACGAGCGGCCCAGTAGATGAAAGAATCTCCAATTATGCATATTTGTGCCGGGAAACAACCTGAAATTAAAACAGCAGATGTGGGCGGATGTACAGCGAAAAACGAGAAGATTCCCACCTACCCAGACACTGAAGTTCCGTATCAGAGAAACCCATGCCAGACGCAGCGGTGGCAGCGCCGATGCGAAACGAGTGGGTAGCAAAATCGTGCGAAGGGAGGCCCATGAGCTCAAGGCAACGACGGAAAACCCATAAAAATTGAAACCTGCTCAGGGAAGAGGAATCAGCGTGAACAAAAAAGACGGGGGACGGGGGGCGCACGGACAGGAAGGGGGAGGCTAGCGACACAGGGCAAAAGGGGCCACCACAAGGATACAGGACAACTCTTCTGCCCTTGCCAAAGCTGTCAGTCTTCGAGGTACGCAAAAACACCATCACGCAGCGCTCAGAGAAGGAAACATCCTCCGTCTGAATGCCGCCCGACAAGGACGTGGATTTAGAAACCAGTTCGCCAATGCGAAAGGCACCGAAAAATGCCCAGGAGAAGGCAACTTGAAAAAGAAGGGTCTCAAACAGAGAAGAGCTCACAGACGGCAACAGGGAAAGGATACCGGATAGAATATGAAGGGAAACCGGGCGCCGAAAATCGGGAGAGTGAGTAGCACGTCTCCAGCCCCGTAATACCCGCCGGACAAGAAATGCTTTTGTGGTATCTTCCCACCCCAGGAGCTGAAACCAAAAGGACAATGCAGACATGGTAGACGAAACCGTGGAACCCGAAACCCCTTTCTGCAGCAAATAACCTAGGTAGGTGAACAAAGCCATGTATCTGTCATATGGTGAAGAGATTGAAAACTCACCGCCCGGCACTTAATCCCATTCGTCCCACACACGACGGTACGATGCCCACGTTTGCGGGGACAGCGAAGCCCGGAGGAGGTCTAACAGGCATCGGAAACGAGGTTCCACAAGTGGGACGGGCAGGGGAGGCCCTCCCGTGAAGCCGACGGGGCCAGGGAGCGAAAGTGATCGATTTGTAGACGAGAGAGAGCATCAGCGATATCGTTAGCAGTCCCGGGAACATGCCTGGCTCTAAAACAAATATTAAACTGCAAGCACTTTAAAACCAAAAAACGCAATAGCGATATGACCGGAGGGGAACTAGCTGACTGTTTGTTAACCACCTGCACCACGCTCATGTTGTCGGACCAGAAAACTACTTGGTGGTCGCGCAACCGTTCACCCCACAGCTCAAGAGCAATGAAAATCGGGAAAAGCTCCAGCAGGGTGAGATTGCGCAACAAATCCATGCGGGCCCATGAGGCCGGCCAACACTCAGCAGACCACTCCCCTTGGAAGAAGGCGCCGAAACCACAGGAGCCTGCCGCATCAGTATACAGCTCCAGCTGTGGGTTCGGTACCTCCTCCCGCAGCCAACAAGACTGGCCATTGTAGGACTGGAGAAAAGTCAACCATATCCCCAAGTCGTCCCGCATGGGCTTGGTTATACGGACATAGTGGTGGGGGCAGTCACCCCTTTCATGGCCCAAGCCAGGCGTCTACAGAAAGCTCTCCCCATGCGGATGACTCTGCAAGCAAAGACCAAGTGACCCAGCAACGACTGCAGTTATTTTAATTGCAATTTTCTAGCTCCTCTCGCCAAGCGGACCAGGGAGAGGAGCCTGGCCAGCTTGTCACTGGGCAGCCGAAAAACCATTGCCACCGTGTCTAGTTCTATGCCCAAAAAGGCCAAATCCGTCACTGGGCCCTCGGTCTTATCCTCGGACGGTGGGACGGCAAACCGTCCGCAGGTGTACTGAAAAACAGCGAGGAGATGCTGACACCGACCACTCTCCGCCAGGCCTAGAAAGAGGAAATCGTCTAAATAGTGTAGTATGGACTGAAAACCAGCCTCCTGGGCGACTACCCATTCCAGTAAGCTACTGAAGAGCTCAAAGAAATAACATGATATGGCACAGCCCATGGGGAGGCACATGTCAAAAAAGTAGCTTTCCTGAAAAAAGCAGCCCAGGAGGTGGAACACTCCGGGTGGACCAGGAGGAGGCGGAAGGCGGACTCAATGTCCGCCTTCGCCAACAAAGTCGACTGACCGGCAGCCCTAACCAAATGAAGCGCCTTGTTGAAAGAGGCGTAGTGGACCCTGGACTCCTCCTTATCGATGCTATCATTGACCGAGGAGCCAGAAGGGAAGGACAGGTGGTGAATCAGATGAAATTTTCCCTCTGCCTTTTTGAGGACCACACCGAGGGGGGACACCCTCAGGTTGTGGTAAGGGGGAAAATCTAATGGGCCTGCCATACGCCCCATCTCTAGTTCCTTCTGAAGCTTCTCGGCCACGACGGACTCAAATTCAACCGCAGATTTCAAATTAGGCGCCATGGTAGGCACGTCTGAAGGAGTGAAGGGAATCCAAAAACCACGGTCCAGGCCGTCTCTTAAGATCAAGGCCTCCCTATGAAGGGGATACCGGTCTAACCAGGGAAGCATCTCTAAGACGTTTACTGGCGTCCTCTGGTTTAGAAAGGTCGGGCTTGGCACCCGGCCTGGCAAGTGGTTGTTTTCCCCTCCGGAAGCACCGGCTGGCGGAGTGAGCACCCCCGCAACTGGAGCACTCGTGCTTAAAATGGCACGCGGTGTACCATTTGCAGTAGCTCTCATTGAACAGCCAGCAAATACCCTTTTTTGGGGCAGCCGATGCTCCAGAGGGAGCGCCGGCTGCGGACTGAAAGGATGAAGGCCTGTGGGGGCACATAAGCAACAACCAGAGGCTACCGTCTTGGTAATCAAAACGAAACTCCTTACGTGCCGCCATCTTTTGGCGAAACTGGGTGTCGTAATGAAACCAACACTGGCCCCCGTACACCTTATAGGCACCTCAAATAAGATCTAAGTAGCAAAAGAGCGATGCGGCCAACTCCGGGAACCGCTCACAAAGCACTCCCGCGTAAGCGCAGAACCCTTGAAGCCAATTCCCGAACATCCGAGGAAGCTGTTTTGATTTGTCGCCCTGCGCAGAGACGTCAACCCGACGAGATTTCTCGATCGTCTCCCAATTAGGAGGGACGAGCGAGAGAAAATCGATAAATTTGCGACGCCAGATCTTGCCCTTAACCTCCTCCGTCAGGTGCATGCCAGTAGGTGAAACCGCCCACAACGCGCCACCGGAAGTGGAGCCCGAACCCACCGCTGGACCCGATACCCCCATCCGGGTAGGGACCGATTGGACAACCGACGCTATGCGTTCGTCTGGTGGGCCTGATACGGGAGCGTCATTGGATCTACCCCAAATTAAATCACAGTCATACTCACTGATGCACGGAGGAAGAGCTGACGAAGGGCGACCAGCAGCAGGTCCAGGAGGAACTTCCGGAGCAGGATCAACCGTGGTAGCTGGTAGATGCCTGAGATGTCCATCCCCTGGAGGAACGGTGGCACCTGGCGAGGCAAGAGAGTGATAACTGAAGGAGAGGTCCAGGGGGAGGGGTCCGACCACTGACCCTGAGGATCCCGGGTGGCCAAGGACAGCAGCTGAGCGGCAACAGGAGCAAACGTGGACTCCAGGACCAGAAGCGGGAGCAGAAGACATTCCGGGACTGGAGTAGTAGTCTCCCGCCCTGCCGGGCGCAGGGAGACGAGGCTGGGTTGTGGCGGCAGGCAGCCCGCGGGAACCTCCCGCCCAGCCAGGTGCAGGGAGGTGCGGATACGCTGGAGGCCACGGACCGGGGAGGGCGGCTGGGGCAGATGAACCATCTCCCGCCCTGCTGGGCGCAGGGAGATGTGGATGTGCATGGGTCTGCTGGGAGGGGTGAGTGGCTGGTGCATCTCCCGCCCATCCAGGCGCAGGGAGACCTGGGCAGTCAGGAGACAGAAGCGCTGGGGGAGCAACATGTTGCACTGTTGTAGAATCTCATATTAGCCAATGTATTTCATATTATATATATTGATTTGCATATATTTTATTGATAATTATTGTTATTATTATTATTGTTAATATTATTATTCATATTATTATATAGTAGTGGTTTTATCAATATTATTATTCAATAAGTAAAGCAACAATTATTAATCTTTAATAATGTATACTGTGTTTTCCAGATTTAGAAAGTCTTTATTTTTAAGTGTTGAACTTTAAATGACCTCTGCTTTATGACAAGGTACACAGGTGTTCTCGAAAATGTATTAAGATAGTCTACTGGGTGAAAGTTCATTAGAATAGATTCAAGTTATATAGAATTGTCTCAAGTCTGAAATGCATAAAAATCAGACAGATAAAGATAAGAAAACAGGTGGTTTAGAAATAATTAAAGTTATGTACAGTACATTAAATTAAGTTTGACAGGGTCAAACAAAGTTCTGCTTGTGCCCTCATTAAAACTGTTAAAATACATACATATAGTGAAACATATAACACATCTGGTGGGGTTATTGAAAGTTCATTTTCCCAAAAGTCATAAATCTGTAATTCTTGAACTTAGTTAAATCTTATCAAGATAAGGAGAGTTTGATAACACAGCTGGGTGCCAGACTGTCTCTATACAGGTGTTTTTAATTGGACAAAACCAGTTATAAATCACTTTAATGAACATATAGGAATTTTGGGAATATTTAAGTTTATCTGGTTGTAGAACAGGTGTCAGATTTATGGTTAGTTACATTGACGTAGATCTTAGCGACCAATCATATGTAAGATAGATGTTAAGATAAGACTTGTAAAAGGGTATATAAATGCAAGCTCTACAATTGTTAGACAGACAAGTCAGATAGGAGCTCATAAGGCTGAACTCTGTGTATGCTGCCCTATTGCACGGGTCATAGAGGTCAGAACCAATGGGCAAGTATCTGTCCTAACTTGTCTCCTCGTACGAGTCAGAGAAGACTTCTTAACTTGTTCCAGAGTGTGGTCTCAGGTGAATTTCCCTCACGAACTTGGTTGAGCTGGAACTCAGAACTCTGTGAGGGGACCTGACCACCGGCCGATTGGCTGGTCCCTATCAGGTGACAGGTTCCTAAGAATTGGCCGAAAAGACCCAATCTGGTTCAAGGTGAGAACAATTCACAATTGTTTCAATTTGGTTAGAGGATAAGAATACCTATATCCAATATGCTTGCATTGTAAGAAACTGTATAAATTAGACCTGTATCTTGTAAGACTTTGAACATAAACCTGTATGTTATCAGCTGTTAATAAACCTGCATTGTTGAATTTCTGCCTGGTTCGATACTTTACTATTCTACTTCAGCACAGAGCGATCTCCCACCCAGCCGGGTGCAGGGAGATTAAGGGCAGACAGCCTAAGTTGCGCAGAGTTCACTGGCACATTTAAATCTCCCGCCCTGCTGGGTGCAGGGAGAGAAGTGTCCACTGGGGGCAGCAACGCCGACACAGGGCGAGCCGTGGAGTTTGACAGACGGAGAGAACCAGCAGCCGGAGGGGATGAACCGGAGGCTCCTGGAAGGTGATCCCTGTGACGGTCTGACCTGGCAGCGGACCCCCGGAAGAACGGCGCGGAAGCCCTCCAGCATCCATTCCCCCATGGACCGGGGGGCGGGCCCAGGTACGGAGGCAGCATCCGCCAGGCTGGGCGCATGGAGGCCAGGGGAAGTGACAGCAGGGGGAGCCCGGGAGGAACGGAGCGTTACTCTGGGGCTCCGTGAACGGGGGAGGCGAGGGGGGGCCCGAGCCACAGAAGACACTGGCTGTGGGTGGGCCCGCCGGGAGGAACCCCGGCGGCGTGGGACAGATTTCTTGGGTCTGCCAGGAGGGGGAGAGCTGCCACGTGGGGCCGCAGTGTCATCAGGGGAGCAGGGAGGGCAGGCAGGCCTGTAAGAGGCCCTGGAAGGACTGGGGCTCAAATGGGATGGGGGCGGGCCCTCCGCCGGGCCCTGGGAGCCGAGGATCCCGCTACTGGTACTGCAGGTGGAGGAGAGGGGGGAGAGGAGGCCACCTCAGGGGAGAGAAGGGAGAAGAGCCAGTCAGCCTGACCCTGCAGGGCCAGTTCATGGACCCTGGCCAAAAGGAGCTCGGTGTCCATGGCTGAGGGACAGGGTCAGTGGTCAGCTCACCAGCTCTTCCAACACGCTCCTTGAAAGACCCAGAATTCTCTGGGGCAAAACTTTTTCTTGAGCTCAGGCCCAGCCCCATCCCCCCTAACAACCAATCCTTGGTGACCACTCAGCCACCTTGTCCCACCCCTGGCCATGCCCCATCAGTCAAGGCTCTCTCTCCCTAAAGGGGCTCAAGAGGCCTTCATGACACTGCCTGCACAGAGAGAGAGACCATTTGACACTGCCAGCACAGATAGAGAGAGACAGCTTCACACTGCCTGCACAGAGAGAGAGAGACGGTTTGACACTGTCAGCACAGAGAGACAGCTTCACACTGCCTGCACAGAGAGAGAGACCGCTTCACACTGCCTGCACAGAGAGAGAGAGAGACCATTTGACACTGCCAGCACAGAGAGAGAGAGACCGCTTCACACTGCCTGCACAGAGAGAGAGACTGTTAGACACTGCCAGCACAGAGAGAGAGAGAGAGACAGCTTCACACTGCCAGCACAGAGAGAGAGAGACAGCTTCACACTGCCTGCACAGAGAGAGAGACCGCTTGACACTGCCTGCACAGAGAGAGAGACCGATAGACACTGCCAGCAGAGAGAGAGAGACAGCTTCACATTGCCTGCACAGAGAGAGAGAGACAGCTTCACACTGCCTGCACAGAGAGAGACCGCTTGACACTGCCTGCACAGAGAGAGAGAGACAGCTTGACACTGCCTGGACAGAGAGAGAGAGACCACTTGACACTGCCTGCACAGAGAGAGACCGTTTGACACTGCCAGCACAGAGACAGACAGCTTCACACTGCCTGCACAGAGAGAGAGACTGCTTCACACTGCCTGCACAGAGAGAGAGAGACTGTTTGACACTGTCAGCACAGAGAGAGAGAGACCGCTTCACACTGCCTGCACAGAGAGAGAGACCGTTAGACACTGCCAGCACAGAGAGAGAGAGAGACAGCTTCACACTGCCTGCACAGAGAGAGAGACCGCTTGACACTGCCTGCTCAGAGAGAGAGACCGCTTGACACTGCCTGCACAGAGAGAGAGAGACCGTTTGACACTGCCTGCACAGAGAGAGAGAGACCGCTTCACACTGCCTGCACAGAGAGAGAGACCGTTAGACACTGCCAGCACAGAGAGAGAGAGACAGCTTCACACTGCCTGCACAGAGAGAGAGACCGCTTGACACTGCCTGCAAAGAGAGAGAGACCGATTCAAACTGCCCGCACAGAGAGAGAGACCATTAGACACTGCCTGCACAGAGAGAGGGAGACAGCTTCACACTGCCTGCACAGAGAGAGAGAGACCATTTGACACTGCCAGCACAGAGAGAGACAGCTTCACACTGCCTGCACAGAGAGAGAGACCGCTTGACACTGCCTGCACAGAGAGACCGTTTGACACTGCTAGCACAGAGAGAGAGAGACAGCTTCACACTGCCTGCACAGAGAGAGAGACCGCTTGACACTGCCTGCACAGAGAGACCGTTTGACACTGCCAGCACAGAGAGAAAGAGACAGCTTCACACTGCCGGAACAGAGAGAGAGACCGCTTGACACTGCCTGCACAGAGAGAGAGACCGCTTAACACTGCTTGCACAGAGAGAGGGACCGCTTGACAATGCCTGCACAGAGAGACCGTTTGACACTGCCAGCACAGAGAAAGAGAGACAGCTTCACACTGTCGGCACAGAGAGAGAGACCGCTTGACACTGCCTGCACAGAGAGAGAGACCGTGTCATGAGAGGGTTTACCCGTTGGTGGCGCTATTGGCCTCTTGGATCGCAGTACCAGTGTCCACCAGCGGGTGTCTTCCAACACCTGGGTCCTGCAGTAAGAGTTCTCTCCTGCTGGTGGCACTGTTGCATCCCTGGGCCGGAGTACCGGTGTCCACCAGCGGGTGCACTCCGGCAGTGTGGAGCAAACAGCACACACTGCGCTCAGCTGTGACATGAGTTCAATTACCACAGCCTTATAAATACCCAGCAAGCCCTCATAGGCTTGCCTTGGTATCTCTCTCTCCCTGCATTCTGACCTTGCTGCCTGTTATTTGACCTTGAGCCTGCATCTGCCTTGTCCGGACCTGACCTGATCTGATCCAATCCCTATCCTGAGCCCTTCCTGGTCCTGTCCCTTCTGTTCCTGGTTACCTTGGATCCCTGCCCTGTATCCCATCCATCCATCCTCTCCCTGTCCTGTTTGGTTTCCCGTCCTTGCCCATCTGCTGACCTCCCTGTGTATGACCTTGGCCTGGCTTGTTTACGATTCCGGTATCTGCATTTACTTGTATATATTGTCGTTTGTAGTGGGTTTGTTGTGTTGGTGTTGCACTGTTTATATTCTTTTTACTTGTCACTTATCTAATAAACACCATTATTTCACTTACATATGTTTCTGGTCTCCTCTGTGCAGTCCACACGGTCTGGTCAATTAGGTTCCGTGACAGTATATCAAGGCCATCCCTACCAGACGTGACTGCACTGAGGAGCCTTTTTGAAAATGCAGGCAGAAATAGTGATTTATCTTACCTCATTGGTAACTGAGGATAATTGTTATTGCCGTCTGGTTTTAAAGGAGTGGGCCAGGGATCAACTATTAGAGTGTATCCGTCTGGCCCATTCTCTGGTGGATGAGGGCGGTATGCTATTTGAAAATGTTCAGCCTCTGATCCAGCTGTGTGCAGAGCTAGCCCTGTCCAGTACTCCAGAGGGCAGGGATGATTTTTCTCCCCCCTTCAGTTTTGATCAGGTTGAGTCTCTGGTGTGGTTATTAGAGGATGATCCAGCCTTTTTCATGGAACGTTATGCCTCTTGTTCACAGCAGGTGTTGTCTGATTGCATCCATTCAGTGCAATCGCTGGTGAGTCAAGCTGTGTGTGAATCAATGTTTGTTCATCCTGTGCTACAGGCATGGTCAGATCTCCTTAATTTAGCCAAGCCACAACAACCCAGCCCTGCCATTAATCACCTGCCTTCCCAAGAATCTATTCCCCCATCGCTCATGGCAACCTCAGCTACAGCCCAGTATACACAGCTTTCCACCAAGTATTATTACCCAGTCTCTACTTCCTGCACCTATCCTGCCTTTAACCCACCTGCCTCTTCTCTAATACCTGCAACTTCCCCACAAGAACTCCCTCTGGCCGCTGTTCCCCCTTCCTTGCCATATCCCAGCCCTTCCTTTCAGTATGCCTCACCTCCTGTCTACAGTCCTACAGCCACCTACAGATCTCCAGCCTGATGTCCGGGTGTCTGCCCTCCAGCCTGATGTCCGGGTGTCTGCCCTCCAGCCTGATGTCCGGGTGTCTGCCCTCCAGCCTGATGTCCGGGTGTCTGCCCTCCAGCCTGATGTCCGGGTGTCTGCCCTCCAGCCTGATGTCCGGGTGTCTGCCCTCCAGCCTGATGTCCGGGTGTCTGCCCTCCAGCCTGATGTCCGGGTGTCTGCCCTCCAGCCTGATGTCTGGGTGTCTGCCCTCCAGCCTGATGTCCGGGTGTCTGCCCTCCAGCCTGATGTCTGGGTGTCTGCCCTCCAGCCTGATGTCTGGGTGTCTGCCCTCCAGCCTGATGTCCGGGTGTCTGCCCTCCAGCCTGATGTCCGGGTGTCTGCCCTCCAGCCTGCTGTCTGGGTGTCTGCCCTCCAGCCTGATGTCCGGGTGTCTGCTGCCCAGCTTAAAGTGCCCATGCCAGCTGCCCAGCTTGAAGTGCCCATGCCAGCTGCCCAGCTTGAAGTGCCCATGCCAGCTGCCCAGCTTGAAGTGCCCATGCCAGCTGCCCAGCTTGAAGTGCCCATGCCAGCTGCCCAGCTTGAAGTGCCCATGCCAGCTGCCCAGCTTGAAGTGCCCATGCCAGATGCCCAGCTTGGAGTGCCTATGTCTGCTGCCCAGCTCAAGTTGTTCCTGTCTGCTGCCCAGCGCAAGTTGTTCCTGTCTGCTGCCCAGCTCAAGTTGTTCCTGTCTGCTGCCCAGCTCAAGTTGTTCCTGTCTGCTGCCCAGCTCAAGTTGTTCCTGTCTGCTGCCCAGCTCAAGTTGTTCCTGTCTGCTGCCCAGCTCAAGTTGTTCCTGTCTGCTGCCCAGCTCAAGTTGTTCCTGTCTGCTGCCCAGCTCAAGTTGTTCCTGTCTGCTGCCCAGCTCAAGTTGTTCCTGTCTGCTGCCCAGCTCAAGTTGTTCCTGTCTGCTGCCCAGCTCAAGTTGTTCCTGTCTGCTGCCCAGCTCAAGTTGTTCCTGTCTGCTGCCCAGCTCAAGTTGTTCCTGTCTGCTCCCCAGCTCAAGTTGTTCCTGTCTGCTGCCCAGCTCAAGTTGTTCCTGTCTGCTGCCCAGCTCAATGACTCTGACATGCCAGCCGTCTGCCCTGATGTACCCGATGCCCAGCCTGATGTGCCCTCAGCTGTTCGGTTGGAGGCCATGAACTTTGGACAATTGCACCTTGTTAGAGTGTCCGGAGGCCGCTCCTTTAGGGAGGGGGATACTGTCATGAGAGGGTTTACCCGTTGGTGGCGCTATTGGCCTCTTGGATCGCAGTACCAGTGTCCACCAGCGGGTGTCTTCCAACACCTGGGTCCTGCAGTAAAAGGTCTCTCCTGCTGGTGGCACTGTTGCATCCCTGGGCCGTAGTACCGGTGTCCACCAGCGGGTGCACTCCGGCAGTGTGGAGCAAACAGCACACACTGCGCTCAGCTGTGACATAAGTTCAATTACCACAGCCTTATAAATACCCAGCAAGCCCTCATAGGCTTGCCTTGGTATCTCTCTCTCCCTGCATTCTGACCTCGCTGCCTGTTATTTGACCTTGAGCCTGCATCTGCCTTGTCCGGACCTGACCTGATCTGATCCAATCCCTATCCTGAGCCCTTCCTGGTCCTGTCCCTTCTGTTCCTGGTTACCTTGGATCCCTGCCCTGTATCCCATCCATCCATCCTCTCCCTGTCCTGTTTGGTTTCCCGTCCTTGCCCATCTGCTGACCTCCCTGTGTATGACCTTGGCCTGGCTTGTTTACGATTCCGGTATCTGCATTTACTTGTATATATTGTCGTTTGTAGTGGGTTTGTTGTGTTGGTGTTGCACTGTTTATATTCTTTTTACTTGTCACTTATCTAATAAACACCATTATTTCACTTACATATGTTTCTGGTCTCCTCTGTGCAGTCCACACGGTCTGGTCAATTAGGTTCCGTGACAGACCGCTTAACACTGTCTGCACAGAGAGAGAGACAGCTTCACACTGCCTGCACAGAGAGAGAGACCACTTGACACTGCCTGCACAGAGACAGAGACCGTTTGACACTGGCAGCACAGATAGAGAGAGACAGCTTCACACTGCCTGCACAGAGAGAGAGAGACCGTTTGACACTGCCAGCAAAGAGAGAGAGAGACCGCTTCACACTGCCTGCACAGAGAGAGAGACCGCTTTACACTGCCTGCACAGAGAGAGAGACCGTTAGACACTGCCAGCACAGGGAGAGAGAGACAGCTTCACACTGCCTGCTCAGAGAGAGAGACCGCTTGACACTGTCTGCACAGAGAGAGTGAGACCGTTTGACACTGCCTGCACAGAGAGAGAGAGACTGCTTTACACTGCCTGCACAGAGAGAGAGAGACCACTTGACACTGCCTGCACAGAGAGAGACCGCTTGACACTGCCTGCACAGAGAGAGAGACCGATAGACACTGCCAGCACAGAGAGAGAGAGAGAGACAGCTTCACATTGCCTGCACAGAGAGAGAGAGAGACAGGTTCACACTGCCTGCACAGAGAGAGAGACCACTTGACACTGCCTGCACAGAGAAGGAGACAGCTTGACACTGCCTGCACAGAGAGAGAGAGACCACTTGACACTGCCTGCACAGAGAGAGAGCCGTTTGACACTGCCAGCACAGATAGAGAAAGACAGCTTCACACTGCCTGCACAGAGAGAGGGACCGCTTCACACTGCCTGCACAGAGAGAGAGAGACTGTTTGACACTGCCAGCGCAGAGAGAGAGAGACCGCTTCACACTGCCTGCACAGAGAGAGAGACCGTTAGACACTGCCAGCACAGAGAGAGAGAGAGAGACAGCTTCACACTGCCTGCACAGAGAGAGAGACCGCTTGACACTGCCTGCTCAGAGAGAGAGACCGCTTGACACTGCTTGCACAGAGAGAGAGAGACCGTTTGACACTGCCTGCACAGAGAGAGAGAGAGAGAGAGACAGCTTCACACTGCCTGCACAGAGAGAGAGAGATCGCTTGACACTGCCTGCAAAGAGAGAGAGACCGCTTCACACTGCCTGCATAGAGAGAGAGACCGTTAGACACTGCCTGCACAGAGAGAGAGACAGCTTCACACTGCCTGCACAGAGAGAGAGACCGATTGACACTGCCTGCACAGAGAGAGAGAGACAGCTTCACACTGCCTGCACAGAGAGAGAGAGACCACTTGACACTGCCTGCACAGAGAGAGAGACCGTTTGACACTGCCAGCACAGATAGAGAGAGACAGCTTCACACTGCCTGCACAGAGAGAGAAACCGTTTGACACTGCTAGCACAGAGAGAGAGAGACAGCTTCACACTGCCTGCACAGAGAGAGAGACCGCTTGACACTGCCTGCACAGAGAGACCGTTTGACACTGCCAGCACAGAGAGAAAGAGACAGCTTCACACTGCCTGCACAGAGAGAGAGACCGCTTGACACTGCCTGCAAAGAGAGAGAGACCACTTGACACTGCCTGCACAGAGAGAGAGACCGTTTGACACTGCCAGCACAGAGACAGACAGCTTCACACTGCCTGCACAGAGAGAGACTGCTTCACACTGCCTGCACAGAGAGAGAGAGACTGTTTGACACTGCCAGCACAGAGAGAGAGAGACCGCGTCACACTGCCTGCACAGAGAGAGAGACCGTTAGACACTGCCAGCACAGAGAGAGAGAGAGAAAGCTTCACACTGCCTGCACAGAGAGAGAGACCTCTTGACACTGCCTGCTCAGAGAGAGACCGCTTGACACTGCCTGCACAGAGAGAGAGAGACCGTTTGACACTGCCAGCACAGAGAGAGAGAGACAGCTTCACACTGCCTGCACAGAGAGAGAGACCGCTTGACACTGCCTGCAAAGAGAGAGAGACCGATTCAAACTGCCTGCACAGAGAGAGAGACCGTTAGACACTGCCAGCACAGAGACAAAGAGACAGCTTCACACTGCCTGCACAGAGAGAGAGACCGCTTGACACTGCCTGCAAAGAGAGAGAGACCGATTCAAACTGCCTGCACAGAGAGAGAGACCATTAGACACTGCCTGCACAGAGAGAGGGAGACAGCTTCACACTGCCTGCACAGAGAGAGAGAGACCGTTTGACACTGCCAGCACAGAGAGAGACAGCTTCACACTGCCTGCACAGAGAGAGAGACCGCTTGACACTGCCTGCACAGAGAGACCGTTTGACACTGCTAGCACAGAGAGAGAGAGACAGCTTCACACTGCCTGCACAGAGAGAGAGACCGCTTGACACTGCCTGCACAGAGAGACTGTTTGACACTGCCAGCACAGAGAGAAAGAGACAGCTTCACACTGCCGGCACAGAGAGAGAGAGACCGCTTAACACTGTCTGCACAGAGAGAGAGACAGCTTCACACTGCCTGCACAGAGAGAGAGACCACTTGACACTGCCTGCACAGAGAGAGAGACCGTTTGACACTGCCAGCACAGATAGAGAGAGACAGCTTCACACTGCCTGCACAGAGAGAGAGACCGTTTGACACTGCCAGCAAAGAGAGAGAGACCGCTTCACACTGCCTGCACAGAGAGAGAGACCGCTTTACACTGCCTGCACAGAGAGAGAGAGACCGTTTGACACTGCCAGCACAGAGAGAGAGAGACCGCTTGACACTGCCTGCACAGAGAGAGAGACCGTTAGACACTGCCAGCACAGGGAGAGAGAGACAGCTTCACACTGCCTGCACAGAGAGAGAGACCGCTTGACACTGCCTGCTCAGAGAGAGAGACCGCTTGACACTGCCTGCACAGAGAGAGAGAGACCGTTTGACACTGCCTGCACAGAGAGAGAGAGACCGCTTCACACTGCCTGCACAGAGAGAGAGACCGTTAGACACTGCCAGCACAGAGAGAGAGACAGCTTCACACTGCCTGCACAGAGAGAGAGACCGCTTGACACTGCCTGCAAAGAGAGAGAGACCGATTCAAACTGCCTGCACAGAGAGAGAGACCGTTTGACACTGCCAGCACAGAGACAGAGAGACAGCTTCACACTGCCTGCACAGAGAGAGAGACCGCTTGACACTGCCTGCAAAGAGAGAGAGACCGATTCAAACTGCCTGCACAGAGAGAGAGACTGTTAGACACTGCCTGCACAGAGAGAGGAAGACAGCTTCACACTGCCTGCACGGAGAGAGAGAGACCGTTTGACACTGCCAGCACAGAGAGAGACAGCTTCACACTGCCTGCACAGAGAGAGAGACCGCTTGACACTGCCTGCACAGAGAGACCGTTTGACACTGCTAGCACAGAGAGAGAGAGACAGCTTCACACTGCCTGCACAGAGAGAGAGACCGCTTGACACTGCCTGCACAGAGAGACCGTTTGACACTGCCAGCACAGAGAGAAAGAGACAGCTTCACACTGCCGGCACAGAGAGAGAGAGACCGCTTAACACTGTCTGCACAGAGAGAGAGACAGCTTCACACTGCCTGCACAGAGAGAGAGACCACTTGACACTGCCTGCACAGAGAGAGAGACCGTTTGACACTGCCAGCACAGATAGAGAGAGACAGCTTCACACTGCCTGCACAGAGAGAGAGACCGTTTGACACTGCCAGCAAAGAGAGAGAGAGACCGCTTCACACTGCCTGCACAGAGAGAGAGACCGCTTTACACTGCCTGCACAGAGAGAGAGAGACCGTTTGACACTGCCAGCACAGAGAGAGAGAGACCGCTTCACACTGCCTGCACAGAGACAGAGACCGTTAGACACTGCCAGCACAGGGAGAGAGAGACAGCTTCACACTGCCTGCACAGAGAGAGAGACCGCTTGACACTGCCTGCTCAGAGAGAGAGACCGCTTGACACTGTCTGCACAGAGAGAGTGAGACCATTTGACACTGCCTGCACAGAGAGAGAGAGACTGGTTTACACTGCCTGCACAGAGAGAGAGACCGTTAGACACTGCCAGCACAGAGAGAGAGAGACAGCTTCACACTGCCTGCACAGAGAGAGAGACCACTTGACACTGCCTGCACAGAGAGAGAGACCGCTTGACACAGCCTGCACAGAGAGAGAGACCGATAGACACTGCCAGCACAGAGAGAGAGAGAGAGAGAGACAGCTTCACATTGCCTGCACAGAGAGAGAGAGACAGCTTCACACTGCCTGCACAAAGAGAGAGACCACTTGACACTGCCTGCACAGAGAAGGAGACAGCTTGACACTGCCTGCAAAGAGAGAGAGAGAGACCAATTGACACTGCCTGCACAGAGAGAGAGACCGTTTGACACTGCCAGCACAGATAGAGAGAGACAGCTTCACACTGCCTGCACAGAGAGAGAGACCGCTTCACACTGCCTGCACAGAGAGAGAGAGACCATTTGACACTGCCAGCGCAGAGAGAGAGAGACCGCTTCACACTGCCTGCACAGAGAGAGAGACCGTTAGACACTGCCAGCACAGAGAGAGAGAGACAGCTTCACACTGCCTGCACAGAGAGAGAGACCACTTGACACTGCCTGCACAGAGAGAGAGACCGCTTGACACAGCCTGCACAGAGAGAGAGACCGATAGACACTGCCAGCACAGAGAGAGAGAGAGAGAGACAGCTTCACATTGCCTGCACAGAGAGAGAGAGACAGCTTCACACTGCCTGCACAGAGAGAGAGACCACTTGACACTGCCTGCACAGAGAAGGAGACAGCTTGACACTGTCTGCAAAGAGAGAGAGAGAGACCACTTGACACTGCCTGCACAGAGAGAGAGAGACAGCTTCACACTGCCTGCACAGAGAGAGAGAGACCGCTTGACACTGCCTGCTCAGAGAGAGAGACCGCTTGACACTGCTTGCACAGAGAGAGAGAGACCGTTTGACACTGCCTGCACAGAGAGAGAGAGACAGCTTCACACTGCCTGCACAGAGAGAGAGACCGCTTGACACTGCCTGCAAAGAGAGAGAGACCGCTTCACACTGCCTGCACAGAGAAAGAGACCGTTAAACACTGCCTGCACAGAGAGAGAGACAGCTTCACACTGCCTGAACAGAGAGAGAGACCGCTTGACACTGCCTGCACAGAGAGAGAGAGACAGCTTGACACTGCCTGCACAGAGAGAGAGAGACCACTTGACACTGCCTGCACAGAGAGAGAGACCGTTTGACACTGCCAGCACAGAGACAGACAGCTTCACACTGCCTGCACAGAGAGAGAGACTGCTTCACACTGCCTGCACAGAGAGAGAGAGACTGTTTGACACTGCCAGCACAGAGAGAGAGAGAGACCGCTTCACACTGCCTGCACAGAGAGAGAGACCGTTAGACACTGCCAGCACAGAGAGAGAGAGAGACAGCTTCACACTGCCTGCACAGAGAGAGAGACCGCTTGACACTGCCTGCCCAGAGAGAGAGACCGCTTGACACTGCCTGCACAGAGAGAGAGAGACAGTTTGACACTGCCTGCACAGAGAGAGAGAGACCGCTTCACACTGCCTGCACAGAGAGAGAGAGACCATTAGACACTGCCAGCACAGAGAGAGAGAGACAGCTTCACACTGCCTGCACAGAGAGAGAGACCGCTTGACACTGCCTGCAAAGAGAGAGAGACCGATTCAAACTGCCTGCACAGAGAGAGAGACAGTTTGACACTGCCAGCACAGAGAGAGACAGCTTCACACTGCCTGCACAGAGAGAGAGACCGCTTGATACTGCCTGCACAGAGAGACCGTTTGACACTGCTAGCACAGAGAGAGAGAGACAGCTTCACACTGCCTGCACAGAGAGAGAGACCGCTTGACACTGCCTGCACAGAGAGACCGTTTGACACTGCCAGCACAGAGAGAAAGAGACAGCTTCACACTGCCGGCACAGAGAGAGAGACCGCTTGACACTGCCTGCACAGAGAGAGAGACCGCTTAACACTGCCTGCACAGAGAGAGAGACCGCTTAACACTGCCTGCACAGAGAGAGGGACCGCTTGACAATGCCTGCACAGAGAGAACGTTTGACACTGCCAGCACAGAGAAAGAGAGACAGCTTCACACTGTCGGCACAGAGAGAGAGACCGCTTGACACTGCCTGCACAGAGAGAGAGACCGCCTAACACTGTCTGCACAGAGAGAGAGACCACTTGACACTGCCTGCACAGAGAGAGAGACCACTTGACACTGCCTGCACAGAGAGAGAGACCGTTTGACACTGCCAGCACAGATAGAGAGAGACAGCTTCACACTGCCTGCACAGAGAGAGAGAGAGAGACCGTTTGACACTGCCAGCAAAGAGAGAGAGAGACCGCTTCACACTGCCTGCACAGAGAGAGAGACCGTTTCACACTGCCTGCACAGAGAGAGAGAGAGAGACCATTTGACACTGCCAGCACAGAGAGACCGCTTCACACTGCCTGCACAGAGAGAGAGACCGTTAGACACTGCCAGCACAGGGAGAGAGAGACAGCTTCACACTGCCTGCACAGAGAGAGAGACCGCTTGACATTGCCTGCTTAGAGAGAGAGACCGCTTGACACTGTCTGCACAGAGAGAGTGAGACCGTTTGACACTGCCTGCACAGAGAGAGAGAGACTGCTTTACTCTGCCTGCACAGAGAGAGAGACCGTTAGACACTGCCAGCACAGAGAGAGAGAGACAGCTTCACACTGCCTGCACAGAGAGAGAGACCACTTGACACTGCCTGCACAGAGAGAGAGACCGCTTGACACTGCCTGCACAGAGAGAGAGACCGATTGACACTGCCTGCACAGAGAGAGAGACCGATAGACACTGCCAGCACAGAGAGAGAGAGACAGCTTCACATTGCCTACACAGAGAGAGAGAGACAGCTTCACACTGCCTGCACAGAGAGAGAGACCACTTGACACTGCCTGCACAGAGAAGGAGACAGCTTGACACTGCCTGCACAGAGAAAGAGAGACCACTTGACACTGCCTGCACAGAGAGAGAGACCGTTTGACACTGCCAGCACAGATAGAGAGAGACAGCTTCACACTGCCTGCACAGAGAGAGAGACTGCTTCACACTGCCTGCACAGAGAGAGAGAGACCGTTTGACACTGCCAGCGCAGAGAGAGAGAGACCGCTTCACACTACCTGCACAGAGAGTGGACACTGCCAGCACAGAGAGAGAGAGAGAGAGACAGCTTCACACTGCCTGCACAGAGAGAGAGACCGCTTGACACTGCCTGCTCAGAGAGAGAGAACGCTTGACACTGCTTGCACAGAGAGAGAGACCGTTTGACACTGCCTGCACAGAGAGAGAGAGACAGCTTCACACTGCCTGCACAGAGAGAGTGACCGCTTGACACTGCCTGCAAAGAGAGAGAGACCGCTTCACACTGCCTGCACAGAGAGAGAGACTGTTAGACACTGCCTGCACAGAGAGAGAGAGACAGCTTCACACTGCCTGCACAGAGAGAGAGAGACCGTTAGACACTGCCAGCACAGAGAGAGAGACAGCTTCACACTACCTGCACAGAGAGAGAGACCGCTTGACACTGCCTGCTCAGAGAGAGAGACTGCTTGACACTGCCTGCACAGAGAAAGAGAGACCGTAAGACACTGCCTGCACAGAGAGAGAGAGACAGCTTCATACTGCCTGCACAGAGAGAGAGACCGTTAGACACTGCCAGCACAGAGAGAGAGAGAGAGAGAGACAGCTTCACACTGCCTGCACAGAGAGAGAGACTGTTAGACACTGCCTTCACAGAGAGAGAGACAGCTTCACACTGCCTGCACAGAGAGAGAGAGACAGCTTCACACTGCCTGCACAGAGAGAGAGACCGCTTGACACTGCCTGCACAGAGAGAGAGAGAGACAGCTTGACACTGCCTGCACACAGAGAGAGATAGCTTGACACTGCCTGCACAGAGAGAGAGATAGCTTGACACTGCCTGCACTGTGAAGCGGTTTATTTTTGTACAGGCAGTGTGAAGCAGACACTCTCTGTGGGGGTAGTATGAAGCCGTCACTCTCTGTGGGGGCATTGTGAAGCTGTCACTCTCTGTGGGGGCAATCAATTTGGAGCAGTCTCTCAGAGAGAGACTGCATGATTGCCCCAAGAGAGATTGGGAAAAAGAGCTTGCCCCTTCCCCACACCAAGCACAAAGACCAATGAGACCAATGGCGACCCTAGGGGGGGGGGGGGGCCAGAGGGGGCCCTGACCCCCCCAACATTATGCTGGGCCCCACCATGTGCCCCCCCAAAAAAAAATTTTTTTTTTTTACATTTTTTACAAAAAGGCAATTTCTTTTTGTTTGTATTCATATCGGATGTGCCGCATCTTACTCGGGCCACCGCTGGGGTAACACAGTCTCTATCGGGAGGCAGAACGTCCCCAGTCAGCTCCTGCGGGTGATTCCTCCCCCCTCCCTCCGCTCGCTGACACTGCATAATGCAAGCGCTCACACAACCACGGCCGCCCCTTCCCCTGCATCCTCATTGGCAGGGAGAAGAGTGAGTTGCAGGAAGGACTCCACCAGGACTCTGTTACTGAAAAAACAGACTGATTTCTCCCATCCTTAGGACAGGAGAACGAGCCTGTAAATTCCAAGAGATGCCAGACCAGCGCTGTCAATAGCAGGGGCAGGACAGCAAGAGGAGGCTGGGGAACCCCACAGTGGCAGAACACCAGGGCCGGTGGCAAGACAACCTTTGCAACCCTGACAGTTCTCCCACTGCTTTGGACCCTTATATTTTCTTGGTATGCTGGTGACATATATCTTTTGTTCTCTGTCACCCTGGGGGACCCCAATACAGTAGGAAGGGAGCTCATTGCAGAACATGTGAAAGGGCCATTGTGGGATCGTAGTAAAGGGGTAAAGGGCCTCAGGATAGATAAATATATATATATATATATATATATATATATATATTTGCATTTTATATTGCCCCCCTATTTTTGTCCCTGTCCCCCCATGTGCCCCCCCTAAATATGAAAGCTGGAGACGCCACTGAATGAGACTGCAGAAAGATGAAGACTAAAGACTGTGCTGTCACTGCCGCCACATTAAGCTTTACCTGTGGAGTCTGGAGCTTCTTTTGTGAGTGAGCACCACACCACTGGGCAAGCCAAGCAAGTAGAGTAGCCGAGAGTCACAGTGAGCGCAGCAGGCTAAACACATAAGTCCTGCTGTCTCCTCAGTATGACCACCAGATTCCCCAGGCTGCAGGCTCCTCCTGTGTCAAATGTTGGTAGTAAGAAAAGCACATGTAGGCACACGCCGGTGCACCGGCCAGATTAAGGGCATTGTGGGCCTGGTACTGTAGTGGAGCAGGTTTGGGAGTGGCAGGGATATGAGGTAAGTAATGTCATATCCCAGCTCTCCTCTTACTGGCCACCCTCCTGTGTTTCCAGGAGCCTGTGCTGGCTTGTGCCCAGGATTGGTTACAGCCCCACAGTGGTAGTGATAGGGAAGCCTGGCATTTGATTTACCAAGCTTCCGTAAGAGCCGTGTGTCGGTATGTGCTCTTAGGTGAAAGTTTTCAAGGCATCAGAATACACTGATCACTTCCGGCAGCTATAGCAGCCAGCAGTGATCACCCAAAAAAAAAAAAAAGACACGGTGGTTATACTGAAGTCAGTTGAATTCTATACAACCAGTCTGCACATAGATAGATTAAAATTCTGACGATTCAGCAGAAATTTCAAGCTGTCTATGGTGGCTTAAGTCCACCAGTCTCTGGATTTAAGAATATCCTCAAATCTTCTGAAAGGGGTGCTCCACTTAGGTGTAGAAATTCACTTTGAACTTCATCTTATTTCCAGAACTCTCTTTAGGCTAATTTCACACTGAAGGCGCTTTACAGGCGTTTTAGCGCTAAAAATAGTGCCTGTAAATTGCCTCTCATGCCACCCCAATGTGAAAGACTGAGTGCTTTCACACTAGGGCGGTGCGCTTACAGGACGTTCTGAAAAGTCCTGCAAGCAGCATCTTTGGGGCGGTTTGGGAGTGCTGTATACACCACTCCCAAACCGCCCTGCCCATTGAAATGAATGCAACACGGACAGTTTTAATCCTTTCTTTGGCCGCTAGCGGGGGTTAAAAGCACCCCGCTATCGCCACTAAAATGACCGTAAAGGGCCGCTCAAACTAGCAGCGATTTACCGCTGCCACCCACACCACCCCAGTGTGAAAGTACCCTTAGGTATTAGATGTGCAAACAATGCAACAATGCAAACAATGAAGTGAGAGCACATCTAATACCTACAGAGAGTAATGGAAATAAGGTGGAGTTCAAAGTGAACCGTGCCATTACCTGGAGGGACTGGCATTTAGGGGGTTAAAACAGATAGGGAGGAAATCTGATATCAACTCCTCACTGCTTGTCAAATGCCTCTGAAAAGTGACCTGAGCATGGATCACTTTTCAGAGGAGTGGCAGTGCCTGCTGCAAGTGAATACAAGACTTTGGGCTCACACTGGTGTGCTGCGGTTTGGCTGCAGTGTGGGTGTACTGGCAGGTACTGGCAGACTGTCAGCTCTGTGACAGAGAAGACATCGCTGGCTAACAGTACTGTGCATGTGCAGTTATGAGCTGGCGACACAGCGGCCTTTGTACAGCATACCAGAGCGGCCCAGGGGGCAATTGCATCCCTGCCCCCCGGCAGCACACCCCTGCTTCAAAGCACTATGTCCTGTATCTGTCTCCTGCTCCGTTCTCCGTCACATATGATAAAAGCAGCCTGAGTTTTGTGTTGGGGAGGGTGCTATAAATAAATTAGCAGAGCCCTGAACTATTCAACGATCAGCTCTGAAAGTCTCTACCTATACCTTCCAACATTTTAAGATGGGAATGAGGGACACTTACTAGCAAATGTATGTAGGCATAGGACACACCCCTGCCACACCCTCTTAAAGGAGAATTAACCAAAAAAACAAGGGCTTTTTTTTACCACTACTATTCCTTTATATTGGCTTTTAAAATTTACAAATGCAGCAATTTAGAATTTGGATGAAAGGTTTAGCACTCTTTTTCAAAGATAAAAAGTGCATTTTATATACAACTATATAGATCAAACCAAAATGAAGGACAAATGAGGAGGAATGAGGGACAGAGGGACATTGCATCAAATCAGGGACAGTCCCTCCAAATCAGGCACAGTTGGGAGCTATGTCTACCTATGAGGAGAGAGGGGGGGTGCCCTTCCTCCAGTCAGCTGTCTTGGCTGTATGCCCAGGCTTCATTGCAGTGTTGAACAGGAAGAGAAAATCTCCTAACACAATCTGAACTTTTTAAACAGTATGCAAAGATGAAGGCAGCATATATACATGTAAAATGAATGTAGGGAGATTTGTTTCATCTCTATGTATCATCTGAGGCTGTTCACTTTGCTGGGTATATGTGAGGAATTAGATCAACTTTAACAGAGAGGTCACCATGCAGTGTTTCATCACTTTAGCACTCCTACACTTGTGATGCAACACAGAGGAAATAGAAAAGCATGGACTGGAAGCTGTGTGACACAGAACAAAAAGATGCCTGTCCCTTTAGCGAATAGGCTAGGTGAATGACGACATGGACATAGGAGAAATTAATCAGGAGAGAAAAGAAAAAAAGGGCGCACCAGCCATGTGCATTATCCTTTGGATGTAAGTTTATTAAAACCAATAAATAAAAGAAACTACTCACAAGCAGTTGTGGAAGATCTCACAGAATAAAATGTATTCAACTAACAGCATTCAGTCAAGGATGAGCAGAGCCCTCCAAAGATCACAGAGGATTACACAAGGATAACTGCTAGCTGACGCGTTTCGAGGGGAACATCCCCTTTTCCTCAGAGCACAGCAGTGGGTCCTCTTTCAGCAGTCCCCATATATATGTGTGTGCATGTGAATATTCACATGAACCTTCAGCCAATTGGAATGAATGTTAAAGGCCCCTCCCTTATCCACCCCCAGCCTCATTGGCTGTCCAATAAAACTAGAAAAAATGCATAAAAGACAAAGAGAGTGGGTTGTGGGACTTTAAATGAAGCATGGATATGTGTATGAAAATGTCTAGGATACCTACAATTAGATTAAGTGTCACCATCCCAAAGGGGAAATCTGTATCAGAAGTTGCTGATCAATCTAATACACTATAATCAATTCATAAATGATAAATAAATAATGTATCATTAATATAATACATAAATCATGCAAAAAAAGGCATAATAAAATATAATAATCATATTGACATAAATAGTGTTTAACCACTTGACCACTGGGCACTTAAACCCCCTTAATAACCAGACCGATTTTCAGCTTTCAGTGCTCTCCCATTTTGAATGACAATTACTCAGTCATGCTACACTGTACCTATATGAAATTTTTGTCCTTTTTTCACACAAATAGAGCTTTCTTGTCTTGGTATTTAATCACCACTGGGTTCTTTATTTTTTGCGCTATAAAATAAAAAAGACCGAAAATTCTGTAAAAAAATGCATTTTTCTTCGTTTCTGTTATAAAATTTTGCAAATTAGTAATTTTTCTTCATATATTTTGGCCAAAATTTATACAGCTACATATCCTTGGTAAAAATAACCCAAATTGGTGGATATTATTTGGTCTTTGTAAAAGTTATAGAGTCCAAAAGCTATGGTGCCAATATCTGAAAATTGATCACACCTGAAGTACTGACGGCCTATCTGATTTCTTGACACCCTAACATGCCAGAAAAGTACAAATACCCCCCAAATGACCCCTTTTTGGAAAGAAGACATTCCAAGGTATTTAGAAAGATGCATGATGAGTTTTTTGAAGTTGTCATTTTTTCCCACAATTCTTTTTAAAATCAAGATTTTTTTTCTTTTTTTTCCCCACAAAATTGTCATATTAGCAGGTTATTTCTTACACACAGCATATGCATACCACAAATTACACCCCAAAACACATTCTGCTATTACTCCCAAGTACGGCAATACCACTTGTGTGAGACTTACACAGCGTGGCCACATACGTTCTGGAGTGCCCAGGCCAATTCTGACATTTCTCTCCTACATGTAAAAATCATCATTTATTTGCTAGAAAATTACATAGAACCATAAAACATTGTATGTTTTTTTTAACAAAGACCCTAGAGAATACAATGGCGGTCGTTGAAACTTTTTATCTCGCACGGTATTTGCGCAGCAATTTTTCAAACGTTTTTTTTTGGAAAAAAAACAGTTTTGTGCTTTAAAAAAAAAAAAAAACAGTAAAGTTAGCCCACTGTTTTTACATAATGTGAAAGATGAAGTTATGCCGAGTAAATAGATACCTAACATGTCATCCTTCAAAATTGCACACACTTGTGGAATGGCGCCAAACTTCGCTACTTAAAAATCCCCATAGGCGACGCTTTAAAAATTTTTACTGGTTACATGTTTTGAGTTACAGAGGAGGTCTAGGGCCAAAATTATTGCTCTTGCTCCACCGATCGCAGCGAAAGCTCACATGTGTGGTTTGAACACCATTTTCATATGTGGGCGGGACTTACGTATGCGTTCGCTTCTGCATGCGAGCACACGGGGACACAGGGGGAAAATTTTTTTTTTCTTTATTGTTCATTTTACTTTATTTATATTGGTTTGACGCTTTTGTCCAAAAAATAAATTTTTTGGTCACTTTTATTCCTATTACAAGGAATGTAAACATACTTGTAATAGGAATGTGGCATGACAGGTCCTCTTTACAGTGAGATATGGGGTCAATAAGACCCCACATCTCACCTCTAGGCTGGGAAGCCTGAAATAAAAAAAAAACAATCCTGGCTTCGATCGTAGCAGTGAGTCGGTAGAAGCACCGGAGGGCGGCGGGAGGGGGGGACATCCCCTCTCGCCTCCCGTAAGAACAATCAAGCACTGGAACAGCCACTATGATCATTCTTATGGTGTAGGGAATCGCCGGCTGAAAAAGCTGATATTTGAATGATGTCTGTAGCTGCAGGCATCATTCAGATTTCCCTGCACAGTCAAGGGCGTCGTATGACGGCCGGCAGGCAGGAAGTGGTTAATATGCTTTTTTTTTAACACAAAGTTGTCCATTTAAACAATATTTCTAACACATAGCATGTACACATACCAAAAATGACACCCCAAAATAGATTCTCCTACTCCTCCTGAGTACGGCGATACCACATGTGTGAGACTTCCACAGCCTGGCCACATACAGATGCCGAGTACAGCCGAGTATGGCTGAGCATGGCCGAGTATGGCTGGGTATGGCCGAGTATGGCTGGGTATGGCCGAGTATGGCTGGGTATGGCCGAGTATGGCTGGGTATGGCTGAGCATGGCTGGGTATGGCTGGGTATGGCAAAGTATGGCTGTGTATCACCGAGTATTGCAGAGTATGGCTGGATATAGCAGAGTATGGCTGGGTATGGCAGAGTATGACTGGGTATGGCTGGGTTTTGCAGAGTATGGCTGGGTATGGCAGAGTATGGTAGGGTATGGCAGATTATTGCAGGGTATTGTGGGATATTGCAGAGTATTGCGGGGTATTGCGGAGTATTGCAGGGCATTGCAGGGCATTGCGGGGTACTGCAGGGTATTGCAGGGTATTGCGGAGTATTGCGGGATATTGCAGAGTATTGTGGGGTATTGCAGAGTATTGCAGGGTATTGCAGGGTATTGCAGAGTATTGCAGAGTATTGCAGGGTATTGCAGGGTATTGCAGGGTATTGCGGGGTATTGCAGAGTATTGCAGAGTATTGCACAGGGAATTGCAGAGTATTGCACAGGGAATTGCAGAGTAGTGCAGGGTAATGCTGAGCATGGAGGGATGGCTGAGCATGGAAGGAATGTAAACATACTTGTAATAGGAATGTGGCATGACAGGTCCTCTTTACAGTGAGATATGGGGTCAATAAGACCCCACATCTCACCTCTAGGCTGGGAAGCCTGAAATAAAAAAAAATCAATCCTGGCTTTGATCGTAGCAGTGAGTCGGTAGAAGCACCGGAGGGCGGCGGGAGGGGGGGACATCCCCTCTCACCTCCCATAAGAACAATCAAGCAGTGGAACAGCCGCTATGATCATTCTTATGGTGTAGGGAATCGCCGGCTGAAAAAGCTGATATTTGAATGATGTCTGTAGCTGCAGGCATCATTCAGATATCCCTGCACAGTCAAGGGCGTCGTATGACGGCCGGCAGGCAGGAAGTGGTTAATATGCTTTTTTTTTTAACACAAAGTTGTCCATTTAAACAATATTTCTAACACATAGCATGTACACATACCAAAAATGACACCCCAAAATAGATTCTCCTACTCCTCCTGAGTACGGCGATACCACATGTGTGAGACTTCCACAGCCTGGCCACATACAGAGGCCGAGTACAGCCGAGTATGGCTGAGCATGGCCGAGTATGGCTGGGTATGGCCGAGTATGGCTGGGTATGGCCGAGTATGGCTGGGTATGGCTGAGCATGGCTGGGTATGGCTGGGTATGGCAAAGTATGGCTGTGTATCACCGAGTATTGCAGAGTATGGCTGGATATGGTAGAGTATGGCTGGGTATGGCAGAGTATGACTGGGTATGGCTGGGTTTTGCAGAGTATGGCTGGGTATGGCAGAGTATGGTAGGGTATGGCAGATCATTGCAGGGTATTGTGGGATATTGCAGAGTATTGCGGGGTATTGCGGAGTATTGCAGGGCATTGCAGGGCATTGCGGGGTACTGCAGGGTATTGCAGGGTATTGCAGAGTATTGCAGGGTATTGCGGAGTATTGCGGGATATTGCAGAGTATTGTGGGGTATTGCAGAGTATTGCAGGGTATTGCAGGGTATTGCAGAGTATTGCAGAGTATTGCAGGGTATTGCAGGGTATTGCAGAGTATTGCGGGGTATTGCAGAGTATTGCAGAGTATTGCACAGGGAATTGCAGAGTATTGCACAGGGAATTGCAGAGTAGTGCAGGGTAATGCTGAGCATGGAGGGATGGCTGAGCATGGATGGATGGATCCATGGGTGTGACTGCACATGTCATTGAGCAGCGCTGTGGGCACTACACATCCAGCCCACAGCACTGCTGCCATCTGATCCCTCCCCCTCTGTACCGATCGGTACAGAGAGGGGAGAAAGGAACCGGCGCCATGACATGACGCCAGTTTGTTTACATGTGATCGCTCTGTCATTTGACGGTGCAATCACATGGTAAATGGCCGCGATCAGAATATTTTTTATTTTATTTAATTTTTCCTTTTATTTTATTTCATTTTTTAGAATCCCATTTCTGGCCCATATGTTCATACCTCACACTCTGTCATTGTGTTGTGGCTGTCTGGTTCGTTCCATGGCTGCTGTCTCCCGCTACCCCCTCTCCAGTTCTCCGTTTCTCCTGGAGAGCCTTGGGCTTCGGGGCGAGGGTAGTGTGTCCCCGCCTCAACCCCGGGGGAGATAGCTCATTCAGGGCCACCCTCCTATTTCCATTTAATGGAATGTTGGGCGATGTGCTTGGGCTTTGCCAAAGGTAATGTATTTATACTTCCAAAACCTGCCCCCTTTTGAAAGCATGATTTTTATTTTGAGACTTTATTGACCTATTTATTCATTTATTCCACCTTTCCAGCCAGTTGATGCATCCCACTCCTGATGATTGGCTTTAAACACCATGAAACGCGTAGAGTCCATACTCAGGGATGCCAAATCAAGTTTGTTCCAATCATGAATTTATCAAATGCATTTTATATTTTATATATTAGGATAACCATGTCTACGTTGCCTGTATATCTATTCAATTTTATAATTGTAATTGCCTGTACCAACTATGTCTATCTATATTAAACACTATTTATGTCAATATGATTATTATATTTTATTATGCCTTTTTTGCATGATTTATGTATTATATATTATGATACATTATTTATTTATCATTTATGAATTGATTGTAGTGTATTAGATTGATCAGCAACTTCTGATGGTTATATAGAAATCTCCTTTGGGACGGTGACACTTAATCTAATTGTAGGTATCCTAGACATTTTCATACACATATCCATGCTTCATTTTAAGTCCCACAACCCACTCTCTTCGTCTTTTATCAAATATAGGGATGGAGGCATGTTTATGTTACGTTGGGTTTTTATTAGGTCAATTTTTTTTTAGTATAGAAAAAATGCATATATAGTGAATAATATATAAATAATAAAAAATGGTAATTAGTAATGGTAAAGGTATTGCTACCAATCATGATAATGTTATTAACAATAGTAATCACAATATTAACAACAATATAAAAATAAAACAAGGGGAGGCACTAGACCCTTGTCAAGGGCACTGACATACCGCACATGATGCGTGGAGATGGTAAGTGGACAGTCGCTCGCATCCCATATTAACAGGGTCCATAGTGGTCCCCTTAATGGCTGCTCATGGCAGCTGTGAGGAGAGAAGGGCCACGCCGTCAAGCCTGCACCATTACCATGGTGCAAGCCTACTTTCTGGTTGGTATGGCAGCCTGGAACGCACGCCAGTGTATCTGCGCTCCAGGCTAGAGGAAGGGGCGCGCCTGGCATCACTTCCTCTGCGTCATCCGTCGCTCGTCAATGATGTGGGCGGCGGAGAGTGGATCAACTCCATATTACTGTAAGCAGCAATAGAGGGTCAGAGAAGGATCTGCCATGGGCGTAAAAGAACCGCTCATTTGGCTGGATGGATTACAGCAATTACTATGCCCCAGTATAATCTCACAGCTGCTACTCGGGCAGTGATACAGACGGGATAAAAAATATATATAGTGGGGCCCCTATAAAGACCCAAAAGAAGAACTAATTAAAGCGCTAGCTGAATACCAAGAGGCTAATAAAAAACAATCATAATGTAAATAAACATTATACATGTATATCACCGTGCATGCGTGCCGTATATATTAGCTTATAATATTATTGAGTAATTACATTGATCAAGGACTGGTATATGGGAGGATAACCGTAGAATTATATATTGGGACTTCCCGGACAAGAATTGATCGAACAGGGGATGCTGCTGAGGGAGGTATACACATCCTGCAATCGACAATAACATAGAATAGGGTCAGTAGCTCATACATATATTATGTTCAAAAATAATAATAAAAATGATGAAAATGATAATGAATATTAAGAGAGGCATGCAATGAATGGTATTAGTGATACTAAACAGTACACAAAATTCATACATTCATACATCTGCCTGCTGTCTCTGTGTGTGTATGTCTCTGGTATGTGTCAGCTCATCCACATCTTCCACCGTTAACTGAAATTGGGATCTGCCTGCTGTCTCTGTGTGTGTATGTCTCTGGTATGTGTCAGCTCATCCACATCTTCCACCGTTAACTGAAATTGGGATCTGCCTGCTGTCTCTGTGTGTGTATGTCTCTGGTATGTGTCAGCTCATCCACATCTTCCACCGTTAACTGAAATTGGGATCTGCCTGCTGTCTCTGTGTGTGTATGTCTCTGGTATGTGTCAGCTCATCCACATCTTCCACCGTTAACTGAAATTGGGATCTGCCTGCTGTCTCTGTGTGTGTATGTCTCTGGTATGTGTCAGCTCATCCACATCTTCCACCGTTAACTGAAATTGGGATCTGCCTGCTGTCTCTGTGTGTGTATGTCTCTGGTATGTGTCAGCTCATCCACATCTTCCACCGTTAACTGAAATTGGGATCTGCCTGCTGTCTCTGTGTGTGTATGTCTCTGGTATGTGTCAGCTCATCCACATCTTCCACCGTTAACTGAAATTGGGATCTGCCTGCTGTCTCTGTGTGTGTATGTCTCTGGTATGTGGCCTTCTCTATCTGTTGCCCTGTGCGAACAACCATGACATTATTTGTTTTTCTGGACTGTCTTACCTAAGTTTTATGTGTAGATCTTGTCTTGGCCTCTTGCTATTCTGACTTTTGAAGCAAAAAGTTCACTTTGATTGCCAGGCACTCTTATGCCGCGTACACACGGTCGGACAAAAGTCCAACGGACGCTGACGGACTAAAGCTGGCTGGTAATCCGATCGTGTGTGGGCTTCTCCGGACTTTCAACATACTTTTTTAGCCTCAAATCCGACGTACTTTAGATTTGAAACATGCTTCAAATCTTTACTTCGTAACTACGACGGACCCCGAAATCCGCTCGTCTGTGTGCTAGTCCGACGGACAAAAAGCCACGCTAGGGCACCTATTGGCTACTGGCTATGAACTTCCTTATTTTAGTCCGGTGTACGTCATCACGTAAGAATTCGACGGACTTTTGTGTGATCGTGTGTAGGCAAGTCTGTTCGTTAGAAAGTCCGCCGCAAGTCCGTCGAAAGTCCGCCGAAAGTCTGCCGGAAGTCTGTCGGACAGGCTGTCTGACTTTTGTAGACGAAAAGTCCGACCGTGTGTACGCGGCATTATAGTCACTCATGATTAATTAACGAACTTCAACCCCACCCCTATAACAGTATATATTTGAGCATCCTTAAGGGGTGAGCACATAGCTCGGGGGAGCACATTGCAATGGCTTCTATCTTTAAGGCTTCTTTCTCTAAGTGATTCTTTCTACAAGTGATATGCACTTCATTCTCTGCACTAAGTTCTGCCTCACCTGATCATTCCTTCTGTCTCTTTACAGGTATGTGTCAGCTCATCCACATCTTCCACCGTTAACTGAAATTGGGATCTGCCTGCTGTCTCTGTGTGTGTATGTCTCTGGTATGTGTCAGCTCATCCACATCTTCCACCGTTAACTGAAATTGGGATCTGCCTGCTGTCTCTGTGTGTGTATGTCTCTGGTATGTGGCCTTCTCTATCTGTTGCCCTGTGCGAACAACCATGACATTATTTGTTTTTCTGGACTGTCTTACCTAAGTTTTATGTGTTGATCTTGTCTTGGCCTCTTGCTATTCTGACTTTTGAAGCAAAAAGTTCACTTTGATTGCCAGGCACTCTTATAGTCACTCATGATTAATTAACGAACTTCAACCCCACCCCTATAACAGTATATATTTGAGCATCCTTAAGGGGTGAGCACATAGCTCGGGGGAGCACATTGCAATGGCTTCTATCTTTAAGGCTTCTTTCTCTAAGTGATATGCACTTCATTCTCTGCACTTCAGCGATTGCACGAAGCAAACAAATACAGCAATCTGCACTGGAAAGCAGCTAACAGACTGCAGGTGACCCTGTCTCTCTATTAAGCTCTCCTTCCACTCTGTAACATGCACTCTCTACCACTGCTTCTGACACTCCTCTCCTCTCTCATCAAACTCTCCTACCTTCACCCCCCCTCTCCACCCGCCTGCTTATACATATCACCCTGCCTTCTGTCTTCCCCCTACTACTGCTCTTACCAACTCTCGCTCATTCTACATCCATACACTGATAAAAGCTCCAGTACTCTGAGACATGCCCCTTCACATAAATCACAGTCCCACATTACCTCCCTCACCCTCCTGCTTATCCTAATCTCTGGTGACATATCCCCAAACCCTGGGCCACCATCATCTGTCTTTGCCCAACGCTCCCATCCCCCTACACCCTCTGGCAGGAGCCGCAACCCACAGAACTTGGTCTCTATTCCTCTTTCCAAAACCAGCCCCCCCCATTTCCTGTGCCCTGTGGAATGCACGTTCTGTCTGCAACAAACTCACCGCCCTCCACGACCTCTTCATCACAAATTCCTTTAACCTACTTGCCATTACTGAAACCTGGCTTCATGAATCGGATACTATTTCTCCTGCTTCCCTCTCCCATGGGGGCCTTCTCTGGACTCACTCCCCCAGACCAAGTGGACGGAAGGGAGGTGGAGTGGGAATCCTTCTAGCCCCATGCAGCACCTATCAGGTTCTTCATCCACCTCCCTCTCTGACACTCTCCTCTTTTGAGGCACACTGCATTCGTCTTTTCTCTCCCATTTCTCTAAGAATTGCTGTCATCTACCGGCCCCCTGGACCGGTATCAGCCTTTCTTGATGACTTCTCTGCCTGGCTACCCTACTTCCTCTCTTCTGAAATCCCCACAATTATTCTTGGGGACTTCAACATCCCTGTCAACACTAACACTACTATTACTTCTAAACTTCTTAGTCTAACCTCATCGCTTGACCTGAAGCAATGGATACAGGCTCCTACCCACTCCAACGGCAACACCCTTGACATTGCCTTCTCCTATCTGTGCACTCCATGCAACCTTTCCAACAATCCACTCCCACTCTCTGATCACCACCTTATTAGTTTTGCTCTCTCCTTGTCTTCCACCTCTTCTCCCTCCAACCACCTAACAGTTACACGCAGAAACCTTCGCCACCTCAACCCTTCTCTTCTCTACTCTGCTACTGATCACCTCTATGACAAAATCTCCCCCCTGTCCTGCCCCAACCTAGCTACTTTCATCTACAATAGCTCACTGTCTTCCTCCCTAGACAAGCTGGCCCCCCTCACTACACGCAGAATTAGGCCCCGACTTCTACAACCCTGGCAAACAGATGACACCAGAAGTCTCAGAAAACGTAGCCGCGCTCTTGAGCGCCTGTGGCATAAGACTAAGACCCAGGAAGACTTCACACAATATAAATCTGCCCTCCTAAAATACTACTCCTGCCTTCACACTGCCAAACAGACCTACTTTATCACACTCATCAACACCTTCTCATCCAGTCCACGTCAACTCTTCTCTACCTTCAACACTCTACTCTGTCCTCCACTGCCTCCACCCACCACCTCACTCACTGCCCAGGAGATTGCCAATCACTTCAAAACTAAGATTGATACAATTCATGAGGAGATCGCCAATGCGCAAAAACCTCCCCCATGCAACACCCCATGTCCACAGATACAATCATTACTTCCCTCATTCAACCCTGCTACTACTACTGAGGTTGCTAAACTTTTATCTAGCACTCCTCTAACCACTTGCCCCCTGGATCCTGTTCCCTCGCAAATGCTACGCTCACCCTCTGACTCGATTCTACGCTCTCTAACTCACATTTTCAACCTCTCCCTCTCTTGTGGCATCTTCCCAAACTCTCTAAAACATGCGCTAGTCACCCCCATACTAAAAAAGCCCTCACTGGATCCCACCAATCTCAACAACTTACGTCCCATCTCCTTACTCTCCTTCTCCTCCAAACTTCTTGAAAGACTGGTCTACAACCGACTAAGCGACCATCTGACCATGAATAAACTTCTTGATCCCCTTCAGTCCGGTTTTCGCCCTCAACACTCCACGGAAACTGCTCTCCTTAAACTCTCAAATGACCTACTAATGGCTAAAGCCAATGGACACTATTCTATACTACTTCTCCTGGATCTCTCTGCTGCCTTTGACACAGTGGACCACCCCCTCCTCCTCAAAAAACTCCACTCCTTTGGTCTCCGTGACTCTTCGCTGGTTCTCATCCTACCTATCCCACCGCTCCTTCAGTGTCACTTACAACTCTACTTCTTCCTCTCCTCTTCCTTTTTCCGTTGGGGTCCCCCAAGGTTCTGTTCTCGGACCTCTCCTTTTCTCAATCTACACCACCTCCTTGGGTCAGTTGATTGCCTCCCACGGCTTTAAATATCATCTCTACGCTGATGACACCCAAATCTATCTCTCCACCCCCCAGCTCTCTCCATCTGTCTCCTCACGCATTACCAACTTACTAGCAGACATATCAGCCTGGATGTCACATCACTTTCTCAAACTCAACCTATCCAAAACCGAGCTCATGATATTTCCTCCCTCAGGTGCCACTTCCCCTGATCTCCCTGTCAAGATCAACGGCTCAACCATCAACCCATCTCCCCACGCCAAGGTCCTAGGTGTAATCCTGGACTCTGAACTAACCTTTCGACCCCACATTCTATCACTATCCAAAGCTTGCCGCCTCTGTCTTCGCAACATCTCCAAGATACGCCCCTTCCTAACCAATGACACCACAAAGCTTCTAATCCACTCCTTGGTCATCTCCCGCCTTGACTACTGCAACTCCCTCCTCATTGGTTTACCTCTAAATAGGCTATCCCCACTTCAGTCCATCATGAACGCTGCGGCCAGGCTCATCCACCACACAAACCGCTCAGCGTCTGCTACACCCCTCTGCCAATCCCTCCATTGGCTGCCACTCAGTCACCGAATTAAATTCAAGATACTAACTATAACTTACAAAGCCATCCACAACCTGGCCCCTAGCTACATCTCTAACCTAGTCACAAAATACCAACCTAATCGTTCTCTTCGCTCCTCCCAAGACCTCCTGCTCTCAAACTCCCTTGTCACCTCATCCCATGCTCGCCTTCAGGACTTCTCCAGAGCCTCCCCCATCCTCTGGAATGCTCTACCCCTATCCGTCCGATTTTCTCCTACTTTATCCACTTTCAGACGATCCCTGAAAACTCATCTCTTCAGAGAAGCCTATCTGGCCCCCACCTAACAACTGTACATTTATCTTCTCAATCAGCACATCACCCACAGTTATTACCTCTTGTATCTCTTGACCTTCCCTCTTAGATTGTAAGCTCTAAGGAGCAGGGCCCTCTGATTCCCACTGTATAAAATTGTATTGTATTTGTACTGTCTACCCTCAAGTTGTAAAGCGCTACGTAAACTGTTGGCGCTATATAAATACTGTATAATAATATATATATATATCTCTAGTTACTGCGTGTAGCATGTGACATGTCAATATCAAAAAGGTAACATATTCCATGGAATTAAAAGAATGTTGTAAATGGTATCACAATACAAATAACATTAAGAAAGTGCAACATACTATCATCATAAAAACCTAGCTAGAATGCATACAGACGTCGACGCATGTGCCAGAGCGAGGGGTATAAAGAGAGAGAGTCATCAGAATGCTCTGCAAAATTAAGTGATTTTATGAACCTCTGGATCCTCATTAAGTCCCCCAGGGGTCATACTTTCGAGGGTGAAGATCCAATAAGCCTCGCGTTTGCAAAGCTTTTGGTGTCTTCTACCTCTACTGAGACTACCCCCAATAGACTCAATCCAAAAGACTCTCATACCCGATGGATCACCATGGTGAGCTTCCTGAAAGTGTTGAGGAACCGGATATTTCACTCTGGTATTGGTGATATTGCATTTTCTGTGCCACATGCATTGGCATGTGCCACAATTCCTGACACTGCATTTGTAGACCACGCATTGGTAGATCCACTAGAAACTTTTTTAACCATACTGGGAGCTATCAAACTTCTTAGATCTCGGGGCTTCCTGTACACTATGTTGGGTCTATCCGGAAGATGCTTACTCAGCACTGGATCATTCTTGAGGATGCCCCAGTTCTTCCTTAGGATGCTTTGTATCTCAAAAGCTTTGTTGGTGTACTGAGTGGAGAAGCGAGTTTGTATAGTGTCTGTGTTGGCAATGGAGGCAGATCATGAATCATGTGCGACCGGCTCATCGTACAGATTGGCATATTTGTTAAAGGCAGACTTTATTAAAGCGGGATCATAACCCTTATCCAGGAATTTTTTCTGAAGGGTCTCGCTCTGTTCCAGATAGTCGCTCTTCTTAGTGCATGTGCGCTTTAGACGGCAGAACTGTTCATAGGGGATGTTCCCTAATCCATCTAGGATGGTGATTGCTATTAGCATGCAGAAAGGAATTGCCACCACTGGGTTTGAAATGTGTCTTAGAGAGGATAGCTCAATATCTAAAAATACCAAACCGTCATTATTGATGACATGGGTGAAATTAATCCCAAAGGGGTTGTCTCTACAGTACTCAAGGAATAGGTGCAACTCCTGATCAGTTCCATCCCAAATAATGAGAATGTCATCAATGTATCTGGCAAAGAGGACCAGGTTGGCCCCAAATGGGTTATTGTTCCAAATAAATAATTCCTCCCAATAGCCCATAAAAATGTTAGCATAACTAGGGGCGAACCTGGCCTCATAGCCGTGCCTTTGATTTGCAGATAGTGCTTTCCAAGAAAGGAAAAGTGGTTGTGCGTGAGAGAATAGTCAACACAATCAAGCACAAATTTAGCCTGCACAGAATTGAGGGTACCTTCTTTAGAGAGATAGTAGTTGACTGCTCTTAGGCCATAAGTGTGGTCAATTGATGTATAGAGGGAAGCTACATCCAAGGAGAGCCATCTATACCTAGGCTACCATACATAGTGAGATAGGATCTCTAGCATATGGGATTGAGTCTATTGGGGTGGTCTCGATAGAGGTAGAAGACACCAAAGGCTTTGCAAACGCGAGGCTTATTGGATCTTCACCCTCGGAAGTATGACCCCCGGGGGGCTTAATGAGGATCCAGAGGTTCATAAAATCGCTTAATTTTGCAGAGAATTCTGATGACTCTCTCTTTATATCCCTCTCTCTGGCACATGCGTCGATGTCTGTATGCATTCTAGCTAGGTTTTAGGTTTTTATGATGATAATATGTTACACTTTTTTAATGTTATTTGTAATGTGATACCATTTACGACATTCTTTTAATTCCATGTAATATGTTACCTTTTTTATATTGACATGTCACATGCTACATGCAGTAACTAGAGATATATATATATATGTTTTGTGTACTGTTTAGTATCACTAATACCATTCATTGCATGCCTCTCTTAATATTCATTATCATTTTCATCATTTTTATTATTATTTTTTAACATAATTTATGTATGAGCTACTGACCCTATTCTATGTTACTGTCGATTGCAGCATGTGTATACCTCCCTCAGCAACATCCCCTGCTCAATCACTTCTTGTCCCGATATATACTTTTATGGTTATCCTCAAATATACCAGTCCTTGATCAATGTAATTATTCAATAACATTATAAGCTAATATATATGGCAAGCATGCACGGTGATATACATGTATAATGTTTATTTACATTATGATTGTTTTTTATTAGCCTCTTGGTATTCAGCTAGCGCTTTAATTAGTTCTTCTTTTGGGTCTTTATAGGGGCCCCACTATATATATATATTTTTTATTCCGTCTGTATGACTGACCGAGTAGCAGCTGTGTGATTATACTGGGGCATAGTAATTGCTGTAATCCATCCAGCCAAATGAGCGGTTCTTTTACGCCCACGGTAGATCCTTCTCTGACCCCCTATTGCTGCTTACAGTAATATGGAGTCGATCCGCTCTCCGCCGCCCACATCATTGATGAGCGACGGAAGTAGGCTTGCACCATGGTAATGGTGCAGGCTTGACGGCGCGGCCCTTCTCTCCTCACAGCTGCCATGAGCAGCCATTAAGGGGACCACTATGGACCCTGTTAATATGGAATGCGAGGGACTGTCCACTTACCATCTCCACGCATCATGTGCGGTATGTCAGTGTCCTTGACAAGGGTCTAGTGCCTCTCCTTGTTTTATATTTACATTGTTGTTAATATTGTGATTACTATTGTTAATAACGTTATCATGATTGGTAGCAATACCTTTACCATTACTAATTACCATTTTTTATTCTTTATTTATTATTCACTATATATGCATTTTTTTCTAGTATGATTTATTGGACAGCCTATGAGGCTGGGGGCGGATAAGGGAGGGGTCTTTAACATTCCTTCCGATTGGCTAAAGGTTCATGTGAATATTCACATGCACACACATATATATGAGGACTGCTGAAAGAGGACCCACTGCTGTGCTCTGAGGAAGAGGGGATGTTCCCCTCGAAACGCGTCAGCTAGCAGTTATCCTTGTGTAATCCTATGTGATCTTTGGAGGGCCCTGCTCATCCTTTACTGCATGCTGTTAGTTGAATACCTTTTATTCTGTGAGATCTTCCACAACTGCTTGGGAGTAGTTTCTTTTTAATATTGGTTTTAATAAACTTACATCCAAAGAATAATGCACATGACTGGTGCGCCATTTTTTTATTTTCTCTCATTGTCTGTTAGGATTCCCCATCCTTGAGGGCAGCAAGGCCGGTGGCTATTTATTTACTACTTGTCTGGTCATCAACTTGTGCGCAGGAGCGTTTTTTCTTTATTACGAGAAATTGATCAGCCATGACACTACAAACTTCAGCCACAACGTGTGAGCCCATCATTACAAGGTAAGGCAAACAAACAACACAAGGAATATAAATGCACTAATACTTAGATAAAACCACAAAAACATTTGAAAGTGTACAATACCTTTCAGACGATGTCTAAAAAATGCACTTCTCACTATGGCTCTCATCATGTATAGAAGTATCTCTGCCAAATTTGAACATTTCCCGATATACAATTGATATTTCAAGAGTTCCTAAAAAGCAATATAATACAAGAAAGGTAATTTATACTTTAGGTTATAAATTCATACATTCAGGTAATGTTGATGTCTTGTATTTCTATTGATAAACATAATCTCATGTCTCCAGTTCTGAACTTTACAATCTAATTTTCAGATTATTAACAAACAGTCTACTAACTCTCTTGATAGCTATGATTGTATTACAGAGAAAACTACAAAATCGTCATAAAGCTGCAGGGGAGAAAATGTAATATAAATTTCCTAATGTGTTGTTTTTTTTATTATGATTTTTGTTTTGTATGTTTAGTAATTTTTCATTCAGTGCCCATGTCTTTTTCTGGAAATGCTAAAAAATATATCCTTTTATAGCGTGCACAAGAATAAGCTCCCTGTGATAATGCAGGGCCTAGAATCCAGAGCAGACATACAAGTGTGGACTGGTGCTAAAGAAAAAGAGAGGGCAGGGTCTAAACATAACAACACTACAAGATAGCTGATAGCATAAATTATTGTTACTTACCTTAACTCTTGTTACCCTAGTTCTATGCTAAAGGACCCTCTGCCATGTCTTTATTTATTGAAATAGAAGCTTTTTTAGCCATACTGCTCTTGTGGGTCACAGGAGTGCACTTACTTTTGCTCTTCTGTGACCCAGAAGAGTCAGCTAATAGATGTTACAAAGCAGTAAATTAAAATAAATCAAAAATGTATTTCACAGTTTAAAAAAACAAAAACAAAAAACAAACAGACATCTAAAAACCACACATCAATTAGTAGGCCTCCATTTAACAAAAGATTAACTCCTGTAAATATTGTACATAAGACTCATAAGAAATGCCATCCTACAATTTTCTGTCTGGTGCCTGAGCAATCTATCAGCAAGCCAGGAGATTGTCAAGTGAGGGGCAGGGAAAGTGTATATCATGCTTATGTACATAATTATCATCAGAAATGTCCAAGGGTCCAGATGACAAGAGTGGCACTTGCCCTATTAGAGCACTAAATATATCCAGAGATGCCTTTTTTATTCAGTTGATTTGGTGACTGTCAACACAGGCCCAACCAGAGTAAACATTGCTGTGTTTACATTCAGCTTGTCTGCATTTCTCTCAACGATTGCAGACTAGGAGTGACAACCAAAAAGCAATCTACTGCTCCATATACCCATTTGCTTTCATGTCTTCACTGCTAGCAGTTATAAATGTTGATTTCTATGCCCAAATTTATTTACGAAAAACCTGGAGAGAACAAACTTGTACAAGTAGGCTGCCCCTGTATTAATTTAGCTACAGTGGACAACAGCATAGCTCCCAACTGTCCCTGAATTCAAGGGACTGTCCCTGATTTGGAGCCTCTGTCCCTCTCTCCCCCTCATTTGTCCCTCATTTTGGTCTGATCTATATAGTTGTATATAAAATTCACTTTTTATCTTTCAAAAGGTGTTTTGAAAGGTGATGTTGACCACGCCCCCTTAAAACATCATAGTCCCAGCATGTCCAGGGACTGTGACGTCTTAAGGGGGCGGGGTCACCACCTATATAAGTCATAGCAGAGTGCTCAGAGAGCATTACAGCCGGAGAGAGCGTCGTGTCAACATCGGAAGAAGAGAAGAGGGAAGAAGACAAGAAGGCAGAAGGCAGAAGTCCGGGCCACCACTAGCAAAAGAGCGGCAGAAGATAGCAGAGGAGCCCGCAGAAGAACCGGACGCCGGGAGAGGAGGCCGGAGAGACCCCCGGTGTCGGAAGAAGAACCCCGAAGCGGTCTAATAAATTACTTTAAAAACCTGTCTAGTGTGTGTTTTTTTTATTGACACTTTTCCCCTAGGTGAATGGGTAGGGGTACCATGTACCCCATGCTCATTCACATAGGGCGGGGGGCCAGGATCTGGGGCCCCCTTTATTAAAGGGGGCTCCCGGATTCCGATAAGCCCCCCGCCCGCAGACCCCGACAACCAACAGCCAGGGTTGTCGGGAAGAGGCCCTTGTCCTCATCAACATGGGGACAAGGTCTGGTATGGATTTTGGGGGGACCCCACTCCGTTTTTTCGGCGTAGGGGGTTCCCCTTAAAATCTATACCATACCTAAGGGCCTGGTATGCCCCGCACTTGCCGCAATAGGAAAATTTGTTTTTCCTATTGCAGCGAGTGCGAGATGCAGTACCCTGCCCTTGCGTCGTATCTGGTCTGTCGGACCAGCATACAGACGAACGGGCTTTCCGTCAGGAACTGAGTCCGGCGGAGTTGCGACGCAAAGATTTGAAGCAAGTTTCAAATCTATATGTCGTCAGATTTCCGACCGAAACGGTCCGTCGGAAGTCCAATCAGCCCACACACGGTCGGATTGTCCGCTGGATTTGGTCCGCCGGACCAGTCCGGTCGAAAGTCCGCCCGTGTGTACGCGGCATTATAGTTCACTAATCAGACCTAGTTCCCCCTTTTCCCAAACACACAAATTCACAGGACTCTTCTAAGGGGTGGGGGTGCTATAAGTAAAGTGTAATTTGCCTTATTGCAGGTGCTTAGGAGACATTATGTTTCCTCTTCTCTACCTGTTTTAGGCCGTGTTCACACTATTGCGATGATAGAAATCACATGTGATTTGCACCGCATTGCTGTGCAGATCACATGCATTGTCTTTGTGATGCAAATTCAGCCATACAGTTTGTATGGCTGAATTTACATCACATTTGGACCAAAATGGTGCAGGACCCTTTTTTTTGGTCCCCACTGGAATCGGGTGGTATGGGTGTTCACACCCATGCCATCCGATTCCTGTACCAATTCACAGTATGCACTGCGATATGCAAACCAATCTTAACTTCACATTGACACCCGCAGCCATAGGCGTGCGCACAGGGTGTTCCAGGTGTGCCTGGGCACACCCTAATCACCCTGTGCTGCGCAGATTCCCCCTGCTGCTTGGTTGCAGAGAAAGGGACTGGGGAATCTCTGTCCCCAGTCCCATTCTCTGTCTCAAAAGTGAGAAATCAGGGGCTGTTTAGACCCCTGATATTTCACCAAATGGGGCTCCTAAAAAAAAATTGTAAAAAAAAATAAATAATAATAAACAAACAAAATGGTAAGTGATAATAAAAAATAAAATAAAATATAATAATAAAATACTGACACCAATCTCTGCCCTACTGACATTAACTGCTCTACTGACACTTTCCATTGCTCCAGAAGGTTTTACCCCTTTAATGATCAGGCGATTTTTTGCAATACTGCACAACTTTAACTGAAAATTACGTGGTCGTGCGACACTGTACCCAAATACAATTTATGTCCTTTTTTTCCTCACAAATAGAGCTTCCTTTTGGTGGTATTTGATCACCTCTGCGGTTTTTATTTTTTACGCTAGAAACAAAAAAAAGAGCGAAAATTTTTGCATTGTTATTTCAAAGCGCCCCCAATAAAAATACATACTGTATATGTGTGAGTGAACTCTGTTTCTATCGCATTAAACCTAATTGAATTTGTATTGTTTTAAGTATATTCTTGTTTTGAAATGACATTGATTGTTTCTTAAAAACGGGGGGGGCGCAGTTTGCCATCTTCGCCCTGGGCACCATATGGCCTTGTTCCAGCACTGATTGCAGCGCTCAGTGATTTGTCCTGCAAGGCTCTACATTACTGCAGGACACTGCAGTAGTGATGAAGAATACCAGTGAGTGCAGCAGAGGACACAAGAAATCAAAACTCTCAGAAGCTTCCGCATAGACTTCAGCTAGTGATTTCTTTGATTCAAGAGATAAACAATTAATTTTTTTCTTTACACGGTGGGGGGGGTTTAATTGCAAAATTAGATTGTTGACTGGGTGAACTTAAAGTGGAGTTCCACCCAAAAAAAATTTAATTTATGTGCATAAAAGAATTAAAAAAAAAACATTTGGAGAAATTTTTTTTTTACCCACCTCTAAATGCTTGTTGCTAGGGGGTCCCTCGTAGTCTGCCTCCTTCAGCGCCTGAGCTCACTTCCCTTGGCGCAGGAAGGGAGATCAGCTTTGCCCCCTCCCTCTTGTCAATCATCTAGGACACGTCACAGGTCCCAGATTGCGCGGTCATTCACGGCGCACGGTGCCGTTCGCACGTGCGCAGTGGGTGTTCGGCTTTGAAGCCACAGCCGGGTGCCCACAGTTACAATGCCGGCACCGCCGAGCGGAGGGGAAGATCCTCTGCATCGCTGGACCCTGGGACAGGTAAGTATCCGATTATTAAAAGTCATTAAAAAAGATTAGTCATTATTAAAAGATTATTAAAAGTCAGCAGCTGAAGTATTTGTAGCTGCTGACTTTTAATTTTTTTTTTCAGTGGAACACCGCTTTAAAGAGGAACTGCAGACTGCTCACATAATTTGTAATAAAAACATATTTGCCATTATGAAGCTTCCCTCCAACCACTTTGCATATTATTTTATTTATACTGTGATTCTGTACTTGCCAAATATGCTGCAGAAATCTCCCTCCATTAAGTCTGGCTGCATCCATTTTAAATGTGGGCAGCTGAAGCTGCTGCCTGTTCACTTCCTGGATTTACACAGACACACAAGAGGCACACCTCCAGCTCTGCAGCCCTGCAGCTCTCATTGGCCCTCTTATGACTCACCCCTCCTCCCTTCCTGGCAAAATCCAAGGTATTTAGTAAGAGGCATGACAAGCTCTCACTGAGCTCAGCGGGGAGAACTGTCACAGAGACACAGTGAGAAAAATACCAAGCTAATTCAAAAAACGAAAATCCTAAAAGTAAGAAACAAGCAGCCGCTAAAAGTGGGATACACACTGGATAAAATAAAAAGAAAAATGTAGCAACGCTAATACATATAAACAATATAGGTGTAAACATTAAAAATAACCATAAACAAAATATAGGAGTGATGTATGGTTATACATGAGGCATAACAAATTGAATAAGCAAAGTCCCAAAATGTGTAGCATATGTGATTCTGAGGAAAACACATCCAATGATAATAGTGCTAAACAAAGTCCGTGAACATAAGTGTGCATAAATGGATTATAATCAGTGACAAATTCCTCCACCGCAGACAAAGTGCCATTGTGCCAACACCACACAAAATACGAGCTTACCATAAGGCAAGCCAGATGAGCTTGCAGCTATATACCCAGCCAGGGCCTTTATCCAAGGGGGGTTAGAAGCGGTACCTCCAGATGGTCGGGGTTATGAAAAAAATATATCAAGCAGGTAGCCAGGATACCCCGATCAAGCAGGACCCATAAGGAGTGATCGAATGTTACCCAGAATGAAAAAAGGAACTCACCATAGCAAAGTAGCCGGTCGGCTGTGCTAACGCCCATCTGCTTAGACAGATACACGCAATGATGTTGGCACGTCAGCTCCTCCCGATGCGCGTTTTATTATATAATGACATTGTCTGGGGCACGGGCGACGCACTGACACATCACGTTATATATAGAGCCAAAGAAAACCAAGCCTCAATCTGAGTCAGGACCGAGGACATCTTGTGTTCTGCATGAAAGACTGGCAAAAGCCAGATCCGCCATGCTAGAAACTGGCAAAAAAAGTTAGAAACCAATTAAAATCGCTATAAACATAGGATGGCTAAAAGAGGATGAGATTCTCAAATACACAGAGACAGATGTAAAAATTAAAAGTAGCAGTTAGGATTGTTAGGTCCAAAAGAGCACCTAAGAAACCCCCAATAATTTGCCAACTCAGCAATCAAACCCCGCATATGTCACACAGATAAACTATACCCAGTGGGCGCGGGATGTGGACTAAGGCTGACAAAACATAGATAATTAAATGTATTAATATAGGATAGGATGTGAATTAAAACACATTTAATGATGTGACAACCGCCTCCTAAAATCCCAAAGAATTAATAGTGAACACTAAAAATGCCAAAGGCTAAATTATAAAAATTAAAAATATAAAATAATAAAAAATAGCCAGGTGCTTGGTGATTGGCCCATCACTGTCACATGGTACGGGAGAGAGTCCTCAGCTTTATGCAGGCTCCAACTGAGATCGATTCAGAGTTTACACAGAATTTTTTTCTTTTCGTGCCACTTTCAAGATCAGAAGCTAAAATGTTTTTGCAAAATTGACTTCTTTTCACCAGAGAAGCTCTATCTCATCACTGGAGATCAATCAACTCTCTCTGAGAATTTCCTGGCATTCTTAAAACAATCTCAAGCAAAAATAGTTAATATTTAGAGTAAAAAAATACAAAGAAAATTTTTAGATATGTTAACAAGAAAAAGGCAAGATCAGAGCACATTGCCCACATAAAAGACGAAGATGGGAGGATGGTTGTAGATGACACAGAGAAGGCAACTGTACTAAATGCCTTCTTCTCCTCAGTTTCTCCTCGGATGTGGCACAGATGAGCACTGATGTGACATGGATGAGGCATGGATGAGCACTGATGTGGCATGGGTGAGCACTGATGTGGCATGGATGTTGCACAGATGAGCACTGATGAGGCATGGATGAGCACTGATGTGGCATGGATGAGCACTGATGTGGCATGGATGAGCACTGATGTGACATGAATGAGGCATGGATGAGAACTGATGTTACATGGATGAGGCATAGATGAGCACTGATGAAGCATGGATGAGGCATGGATGAGCACTGATCTGGCATGGATGAGCACTAATGTGGCATGGATGAGCACTGATGTGGCATGGATGTTGCACGGATGAGCACTGATGAGGCACGGATGAGCACTGATGTGGCATGGATGAGCACTGATGTGACATGGATGAGGCATGGATAATCACTGATGTTGTATGGATGAGCACTGATGTGGAATTGTTGAGGCACGGATGAGCACTGATGTGGCATGGATGAGCACTGATGTGACATGGATGAGGCATGGATAATTACTGATGTTGTATGGATGAGCACTGATGTGGCATTGTTGAGGCACGGATGAGCACTGATGTGGCACGGATGAGCAGTGATGTGGCATGGATGAGGCATAGATGAGCACTGATGAAGCATGGATGAGGCATGGACAAACACTGATGTGGCATGAATGAGCACTAATGTGGCATGGATGAGCACTAATGTGGCATGGATGTTTCACGGATGAGCACTGATGAGGCATGAATGAGCACTGATGAGGCACGGATGAGCACTAATGTGGCATGGGTGAGGCACTAATGTGGCATGGATGAGCACTTATGTGGCACAGATGTGGCACAGATGAGCACTGATGTGACATAGATGAGGTATGGATGAGCACTGATGAGGCATGGATGAGCACTGATGTGACATGGATGAGGCATGAATAAGCACTGATGTGGCATGGATGTGGCACAGATGAGGCATGGATAATCACTGATGTTGCATGGATGAGCACTGATGTGGCATGGATGAGCACTGATGTGAAATGGATGAGGCATGAATGAGCACTGATGTGGCATGGATGTGGCACGGATGAGGCATGGATAATCACTGATGTTGCATGGATGAGCACTGATGTGGCATTGTTGAGGCACGGATGAGCACTGATGTGGCATGGATGAGCACTGATGTGGCATAGATATGGCATGGATGAGCACTGATGTGGCATGGAGGAGGCATGGATGAGCACTGATGTGGCATGGATGAGCACTAATGTGCCATGAATGAGGCACGGATGAGTACTAATGCAACATGGATGAGCACTGATGGGGCATGGATGAGGCACGGATGAGCACTGATGTGGCATGGTTGCGGCACTAATGTGGCATGGATGTGGCATGGATGAGCACTGACGTGGCACGGATGTGGCACAGATGAACACTGATGTGACATGGATGAGCACTGATGTGTCATGGATGAGGCATGGATGAGCACTGATGTGGCATGGATGAGGCATAGATGAGCACTGATGAAGCATGGATGAGGCATGGACAACACTGATGTGGCATGGATGAGCACTAATGTGGCATGAATGAGCACTGATGTGGCATGGATGTTGCACTGATGAGCACTGATGAGGCATGGATGAGCACTGATGTGGCATGGGTGAGCACTGATGTGGCATGGATGTTGCACAGATGAGCACTGATGAGGCATGGATGAGCACTGATGTGGCATGGATGAGGCATGAATGAGCACTGATGTGGCATGGATGATCACTGATGTGACATGAATGAGGCATTGATGAGCACTGATGTGACATGGATGAGGCATAGATGAGCACTGATGAAGCATGGATGAGGCATGAATGAGCACTGATGTGGCATGGATGAGCACTAATGTGGCATGGATGAGCACTGATGTGGCATGGATGTGGCATGGATGAGGCATGGATAATCATTGATGTGGCATGGATGAGCACTAATGTGGCATGGATGAGCACTGATGTGGCATTGATGTTGCATGGATGAGCACTGATGAGGCATGAATGAGCACTGATGTGGCATGGATGTGGCATGGATGAGGCATGGATAATCACTGATATTGCATGGATGAGCACTGATGTGGTATTGTTAAGGCACGGATGAGCACTGATGTGGCATGGATGTGGCATGGATGAGCACTGATGTGGCATGGATGAGGCACGGATGAGCACTGATGTGGCATGGATGAGCACTGATGTGACGTGGATGAGGCATGGGTGAGCACTGATGTGACATGGATGAGGCATGGATGAGCACTGATGTGGCATAGAGGAGGCATGGATGAGCACTGATGTGGCATGGATGAACACTGATGTGACATGGATGAGGCATGAATGAGCACTGATGTGGCATAGATGTGGCATGGATGAGGCATGGATAATCACTGATGTTGCATGGATGAGCACTGATGTGGCATTGTTGAGGCACGGATCAGCACTGATGTGGCATGGATGAGCACTGATGTGGCATGGATGTGGCACGGATGAGCACTGATGTGGCATGGATAAGGCACAGATGAGCACTGATGTGGCATGGATGTGGCATGGATGAGCACTAATGTGGCATGGATGAGGCACAGATGAGCACTGATATGGCATGAATGTGGCACGGATGAGTACACTAATGCGGCATGGCTGAGCACTGATGGGGCATGGATGAGGCACGGATGAGCACTGATGTGGCATGGTTGAGGCACTAATGTGGCATGGATGTGGCACGGATGAACACTGATGTGGCACGGATGTGGCACAGATGAGCACTGATGTGGCACAGATGAGCATTGATGTGGCACGGATGAGGCATGGATGAGCACTGATGTGGCACGGATGTGGTATGGATGAGGTAACGATGAGGTATAGATGAGCATGGGTGGGGCATGGATGGGCACGGATGAGACATGGATGAGGCATGGATGGGCATGGATGAGGCATGCATGGGTATGAATGAGGCATTGATGGGCACAGATGAGGCATGGATTGGCATGGATGAGACACGGATGAGGCATGGGTCAGCACAGATCAGCACTGTGGACACACCAGATCCATGTTAGTCTCTTACCAGTCTCAGGGCACCTTCTTCGGGGTCTCTGGACACATGCTCTGATTCAGTAAAAGTCTAGTTCAAGTCAGACAGGGATAGAAGTTGCTGATCGTCTCTCTCTTTTAATCCCACTGAGACAGTCCCTGTTTTCCTTCCTTCCTTAGCCCAGTTGATTCTGATTGGCTCTGTTGCATCAGCCAATCACCGTCTTCCAGACCGAGCCAAGATGGCTGCCCCTGCACTGGAGACTCTCCATAGATGAGCATTGCAAAGTGTTTTCCTTAAACATGGGGATAAAACTTTATTGAGTTAATAATATATAAATATTTGAATTTTTCAATGGTGCCTTTAAATGGTGAAATGGTGGATATCGAAGGAATGCAAAATTGTGTATAAACAACTTTAGTAAAAAACCCTGATTCAGCCTTCACACATGCATTGTGGTAAGGAACAATCCACACTGCAGTTTGATGCCAATAATTTTGAAAGGCACCCAACACACCTCGGCTGTGCAGCTCAACACATGTGAATTTTGGTTCACAACAATAACCAGACCAGAACCATCTGTGTGTTTAGGTCAATCAAGATTGTTGTATTTCATTTATGCTAATGCTAAATGACCAACTGTCATATATGGTGAAAAACGTAGGCTAGCTGGGCTACTGGGATGGAAATATAACTGAACATCAAATGAACATGTAATGACACTGTACCATATTGCTGAGTGTACAGTAATGCATTACTGTTCTGAGTTGAAACTTTCAATAAAATCGTATTGAAAAGAAAAGATTCTTCTGACCCACTGATACTTAAAATCCCCCACTGCTCATTCATCTATCGCAGCTGCCTCAAAAATACCTGATATCTGGGAACTGGAGAAAGTGCAGAGAAGGGCAAACAAACTGATAAGAGGCATGAAGGAGCTCAGCTATGAGGAAAGATTAGAGGAACTAAATTTATTCTCTCTTGGGAAGAGGAGATTAAGAGGAAATATGATCAACATGTATAAATAAATCATTTATGAATAAACTGAATAGAATTGGTCCCAAGACAGAACCTTGGGGTACCCCACTTACCACTCCAGACCAGTCTGAGTACACTGTATTTATCACCACCCTTTTTGACACGGCCCTGTAACCAGTTTTTTTACCCAAGAACAAGCCTTTTGGTCCATGCCTGCAGCTTGTAATCTAAGCGCTTATGGGGAACTGTATCAAATGCTTTTGCAAAATCCAGATAACGTAAATCCACAGGCCTTCCCCTGTCTAGATGGTAGCTCACTTCCTCGGAGAATCTTAGCAGATTGGTTTGGCAAGAACAACCTTTCGTAAACTCATGCTGATTACTACTAATGATATTTTTTCTTCAGTAAATTTTTGGATATAGTCCCTTATGTTAGGCTGACTTGCCTGTAATTTCCAGGGATTTGTTTCTGCCCTTTTTTTGAATATTGGTACTACATTGGCTTTTCTCCAATCAGCTGGTATAATTCCTGTCAGTATGCTGTCCGTAAAGATTAGGAACAATGGTCTGGCTATAACCTGACTGAGTTCTCTAAGGACTCTCGAGTGTAAGCCTTCCGATCCTGGTGATATTTGTATTAAGCTTGTCTAGTCTTTCCTTGACTCAGGTCTCTGTTAGCCACAAGGGTACATCCTGTGATGTGTCGCAGTTGGTATACCCCTCCTTTTCCTGCATAAAAACTGAGGAGAAGAAGGCATTTAGTACAGTTGCCTTCTCTGTGTCATCTGTAACCATCCTCCCATCTTCGTCTTTTATGTGGGCAATGTGCTCTGATCTTGCCTTTTTCTTGTTAACATATCTAAAAATTTTCTTTGTATTTTTTTACTCTAAATATTAACTATTTTTGCTTGAGATTGTTTTAAGAATGCCAGGAAATTCTCTGAGAGAGTTGATGGATCTCCAGTGATGAGCTTCTCTGGTGAAAAGAAGTCAATTTTGCAGAAACATTTTAGCTTCTAATCTTGAAAGTGGCACAAAAAGAAAAAAATTCTGTGTAAACTCTGGATCGATCTCAGTTGGAGGCTGCATAAGGCTGAGGACTCTCTCCCCTTATCATGTGACAGTGATGGGCCAATGACCAAGCACCTGGCTGTCACATGAGATAAAGGTGAGTCCCATGATCCCCATACTGGGCATTTTTCTTCACACTCATTGTCAAATAGTGCACTATGGAAGCAAAGGGAAGGCCACTGTAGTATGCTGTGGAGACAAACTGGAAAGTAAATATTTTGGTTCTTGTTAAATGATCATTTACCCTGATTTTACAACAGCTTGTTCTATTTATATTAGCTTAAATGAGCTTACAACCGCTCGTGCTGTTCAAAAGTTTCAGTAAGAAAATGAATTAATTTTATTGTATCGCTTTGCTACTCTTTCATCTGTGTTTGGATCCCACCTGGTACATTAAGCCGGCCATAGATGGTTTGAATCTTGGCTGGTTAAGCAAGGACATTTGTTATGCAAATAACATATAAATATGTGTTTTTTTAATTCTAATAAATTGACAAATAAGCATTCTTCTAAAGTTTGCAGCATTAAAGTGAGTGCAAACTTTGATAAACCGACTTATTGCTCTTTTTTGGTCTATCAAATATAACCTTGCTATTCCTCCATAGATACAGTACAATAAATGAGTGCTCTCACCCTAATGCCCTGTACGCACGACCGGTTTTGCCGTCGGAATAAACTCTGAAGGTTTTTACAAAGGAGTTCCGACGGAATTCCGCTCAAGCTGTCTTGCATACACACGGTCACACCAAATTCTGACCGTCCAGAACGCGGTAACATACAACACGTACGACGGGACTAGAAAACGGAAGTTTAATAGCCAGTAGCTAATAGCTTCTGTCTAGTACTTGTTTCAGAGCATGCGTCGTTTTTGGTGTGTCAGAACAGCATACAGACGAGCGTTTTTTTCGATAGTAATTTGTTCCATTGGAAAAATATAGAACATGTTCTCTATCTAAGTCCGTCTGAATTTTCGACAGAAAAAGTCCGATGGGGCATACACACGGTTGGAATATACGATTAAAAAGCTCCCATCGGTCTCTTTCTGACAGAAATTCCGCTCGTGTGTACACAGCATAAGAGAGGAAGTTGTTACTGTAAAGTAAAACTTAGAGGGGAGCTTCAGATTTAGGTTCAACGCAAATTCAACCTGAACCCAACGTGTTTGCAGTTTGGCAAACCAACGAACAAACTAACCAAATTTAGCAGGACAGATCCCCAACTGCTGTATCTAAACAAACGGTCTGGGGATCTGCCTGTATTCAGGCATACAACCTTGGTGGCCAGGAAAGGGGAGCAGCAAGGGTGTGCCCACCTGCTCCTGAATTAAAAAACACTTGCAGCCACCACATCTAAGAAATGGTAAGCTTTAAAGTGGTGTTCCACCTGCAATTTTTTTTTTTTTTAAAGTCAGCAGCTACTGTACAAACACTGTAGCTGCTGACTTTTAATAAGAACACTTCCCTTTCCAGGGAGCCCACGATGTCAGCCCCCTGAGGCCGATCTGTCCATCGGATCGGGTGCAGGTGGTGCCATTCTAATTAAGGGAAACCGGCAGTGGAGCCCTGAGGCTTCACTGCCCGTTTCCTACTGCGCATGTGCGAGTCGCGCAGCGCTTTGTGAATGGCCGGATGTATTCTGGGACACACACAGGTCCCAAAAGATAGCGGGGGGGGGCTCGCCGTGTGCCGAAGAAGAGGATATGACGTTCTGCGCCGCAGACCAGATGGATCGGAAGTACAGGCTGTACTTCAGAAAAAGGTAAGTTAGAAGAGAAAGAAAATTTTTTACTAGCCAAAAACGAGGGGTGGGGAGGTGGTCTTTCGTTTAAGGCCACCTCTCAAAAGTGGGTGGAACTCCGCTTTAATAAATTTCATTTGTGTTCTTGGGTTTAGATATACTTTAAAATTGTAAAGCATATGTGAACCTTTACCTTGTAAAACAACCCATTCAGTTTAAATTAGAAATTAAAGGCATAATATTTGTGTGTATATACTGTGTACTGTATATATATACATTATAAATACTTTTTTTTTTTAATTTTTAAAAGTGATCACATAATCTCTGTTCTCTCACATAATCTCAGCACAAGTCTTGACCATTGGAGGACAGGCAAGCTGAGCTCCCAGTATGGCCAGAAAACTAACCACGTTAGGTTGGATGTGCTCTCATACCTGGCGTGGTCAGTTTGAATTAGGAAAGTAGGGGACTGGCAAGAACACCATGGATTTCACACACAGGAATCAATACAAAGAGAACATGATACTTTTTTAACACAAGTACATGGTAGAACAGGAATATGAAATGTTTGGGTAACATACACTTTACCTTAGCCAATAATAGGCATAAAATGGATTTTCTCCTCCAAACCTCAAACTATATTTTGAAAGCAACTGATAAAATTAAATCACACATTTTGGAAGTTAGAGGAATATTTTTGTATTATCACTAGCAGGCAATCTAGGTGACATTTTTGTGCAGGTTAGTAAACATAAAAAGATGCCTGAATGTATTTCTGCCTTACACATTGGTTCTTGTAAAAGACATACATGTAGAAAGTTTTTATGCGACAGAGAATGGCTCAAATGAGAAAAGAAACTGTAAGTCACACTGCTCTTGGGATTCAGAATCCAATTACAGAACATATGTTAGGAGCTTTCACATAAAGCAGCGGTGATGCTACCTAAAACAATTGGCAAGGTTTAGGAAATGCCCTCCAAATAGAAAGAGATAATAAATAAAAAAAAAGCACTACATATTTTACTAGAATACCATTTTGTGACATTTCATAAAGGTGTACATAGTTAGATATAGGTAAAGTTGATCCAGGGAATATCGGATTGCCTCTCGGGGGATCAAGAAGATATTTTTCCCTTGTTGGAGCAAATTGGATCATACTTTATTGGGGTTTTTTGCCTTCCTCTGGATCAACCGTGGGCATAGGATTGTGTATATAGGATTGTATCATTTATTTTTTTCCCTTTTGTTGGTTTAACTAGATGGACTTGTGTTTTTTTTCAACTATGTAACTATATAAGTAACTATAGTTATATATGCAGACTTACTTTTTGTATTTTTTTGGTTAATATGATATTCCAATATTGAATTATTTCTAAAATATAAAAATCTCCCACAGTTTTTGTTCTCACTGTTTTCTTTAACCACTTAAGCCCAAACCATTTGGCTGGCCAAAAACCAGAGCACTTCTTGCTATTCGGCACTGTGTCACTTTAACTGCCAATTGTGCGGTCGTGTGACTTGGCTCCCAAATAAAATTGACGTCCTTTTTTCCCCACAAATAGAGCTTTCTTTTAGTGGTATTTGATCACCTCTGCGGTTTTTATTTGTTGCACTATAAACAAAAAAAAATCCTAATCTTCCTATCCCCCAGATGAAAAACCTTCAAGGAAGGAGCGGTAGCTAACCATGTCATTAAGGTCAGGGGTGAGGTGGCATCAAGACTTGTTATCCAGCGCGTTTCACGCTGGAGCAACAGTCTGTTCCAGTCTCCACTCCGGGTGTCGGGATGTATTCGAACGAGAATAAGAAATTTTATTTGTGGAAACTTACCCCCCCCCCATGTATATCCCTAACATGTCTACCTACTGGAAGATCTGGGTTTGACTTCTGCATACTAAGAATATGCCTATAAGCCCTTTTGTGAAACTCTTGTTTAGTCTTTCCAATGTAGAAAGATCCACATTGATAGGACAGCATATAGACCACCTGTCTTACAGTTGGCATAATGTGTAGGTTTAAAAATCCTACCATTGGGGAGTCTAATATTGCTTCCTGTATACATGTATTGGCAATAGCCACATCCATCGTATCGAAAGGTGCCCGGACGTTTACATGGATCCTTGCGTAATACTCCTGTGAATTTACTATGTACAAGTACATCTTTTAGGGATATCGTTATAGGTTATAGGTGGACTCAGTGAAATAAAGGGACTCAGAGAGGGATCAATACATAAAAGGTGCTAATATTTTGATATAATGGCTCTGATTCTATTGTATTGTTTAGTATATCACGTAATGATCCTGAAATTGTTTGATTGCTCATTGTTTTGTTTGTTGGGGGTTTCCTTTTTAAAAAGCAAATCTTGTCTGGATCTTTTTGTAGCTTTTCTATATGCCTTTTTCAGGCACGTAGTGGAGTAGCCTCTATGTAGTATTCTCTCTCTGAGTTTGTTGGCCTCCATTAGAAACACAGCATCATCCGAACAGTTGCGGCCTTTCCGCAAATATTGGCTGTAGGTGATAGATTTGATTAAAGGTAAAGGGTGTGCACTACTTGCATGAAGTATCATGTTGCTCGCTGTGTCCTTGAGGTATAGGGAGCTAGCAAGTATGCCATCCTTTTGTTTAGATAAAGTCACATCCAAAAAATGTACTTCTGATGAGCTATATGTCATGGTAAAACTAAGGTTACATGTATTCTTATTCATGGCTATAATAAATTGATTTAACAGATTAGTCGACCCCCTCCAGACGATCAAAATGTCGTCTATGTACTGATACCAACTTAATAAGTTTTCCGTCAAAAAGGACAGATTGTCATCCGCCAAAAATGACTGTTCCCACTCCCACAGGTACAGATTGGCATAGGATGGGGCACAACAAGTCCCCATATGCACGCACTTTACCTGGAGGTAGTGGGAACTATCAAAGGAAAAGACATTATGTGTAAGTATATGTTTCAGGGCCGAGAGTATAAATTCATTGAAAGTACGGTTGTCCCTTTGTGAGTGTGAAATGGCATGACCAATGACACTGATGCCCAGCTGGTGGGGGATGGAGCTATAAAGAGCTTCAACATCAACTGCCACCAGCAGGGCATCAGAAGGTATGGTCAGCTCCTCCAAGTTTTGGAGGAAATGTATTGTGTCTTTAATATAAGATGGCAAATTAATCACATAGGGTGTAATCTGTTCACTGATAAATTTTTCTTACATTTTCAGTTATTCCACCACAACCGGATACCATTGGTCGTCCTGGAGGATTATTTTTGTTTTTGTGAATCTTGGGTAAACTATAAAAAATAGGCATTTTCGGATGAGGGGTACGTATGAAGTCCCAGATCTGTTTGTTAATTAAATTGTTTAAATACGCGTTATCTACCAATAATTGGAATTCGCTATCATATTCTTCAATCAAGGATCTCGAAATTTGTCTATACCATGATTTGTTATTCAAGATTTTTAGACACATAGTCTTATATTGGAAATTAGTCATAATGACAATATTTCCCCCCTTGTCTGTTGGTTTTATTGTTAGATGGTGTTTGTTAATGAAAGTTTCAAAGGCTTTTTGTTCTTGAGTAGACATGTTATGTGTCGTTCTGGTACTGGTATTACGTTTTTTAATTTCTCTAGTGGTCATGGCTAGAAACGCCCCTAGATTGATGTTGAAATTTATCAAGGGAAATTTGTTCATTTTCTTTTTACGCTTAGATTTAATTTTTGATTTGTCATCCTTAATAGTAATGCTGTCATTGAGGAGTGTTTCTACATCAAGTCTGTCGATTAGATCGGCCCCACCCTGTTCATCGAGCAAGTCGATGAGATTGTCCAAAGCTTTTTCATTTTGTGTTTTCTCTTCTGTGGATAATGTATCTTTATTATACATACTCTTTAGCAAGAATTTTCTTGCAAAGAGCTGAAGATCTTTAATAATTTCAAATTTGTCCATATCAGATTCAGGGCAGAAATGTAAACCCTTCGACAGAACTGATGTTTCCTCATTTGAAAGCATATAATCCGAAAGATTAATAATATTAAGTAATGTGGAGAACAGCGGCACTCATCTGAGTGTATTATATTAAAATGATTAATGATTAATTTATTAAGATAAAAAATTAAAATAAGAAATAACTCACAGGGTAATGCCGCGTACACACGAGCGGACTTTACGGCGGACTTTGCCCGGCGGACTGGATTTCGTCGGACAATTCGATGTGTGTGGGCTCCAGCGGACTTTGTTTTCTCAAAAGTTGGACGGACTTAGATTTGAAACTTGTTTAAAATTTATCCGTTGAAATCGAGTCCGGTCGAAAAGTCCGCCGTCTGTATGCTAGTTCGACGGACTAAAAAGCCACGCTAGGGCAGCTATTGGCTACTGGCTATGAACTTCCTTGTTTTAGTCCGGTCGTACGTCATCACGTACGAATTCGACGGACTTTGGTGGATTGTGTGTAGGCAAGTCCGTTCATTCAGAAAGTCCGTCGTAAAGTACGTCGAAAAATCCGCCGGGCAAAGTCCGCCGTAAAGTCCGCTCGCGTGTACGCGGCATAAGGGTTAAAATGGCTAGTCACAAGGGGGGCTCGCTGTGTAGACCTGATCCAGATAGCCGGCGGTGTGGGGTGCTGCTGCTGTCTCGCTATCTGCAGGGATTTCCAATGCTCTGAGTCAAGCTGGCAGTTGTCTCCCCGTCGGCTGTGACATCACTGGATGTGGGGCACAGGGCCAGCAGCCATTTTAACCCTTACTCTGTGAGTTAATTCTTATTTAAATTTTTTATCTTAAATTCATCAATAATCATTTTAATATACTGCACTCAGATGAGCGCCACTGTTCTCCACAATATATATCTACAGAGCTGCTATCTCTTCCACAGCTGGCTGCTCCTCTAGAGCTCTTTATTTATCTTTAACCCATCAAATTTGTTCCTAACCCATTCAAGCCTGGACTGAACTTTCCAGGGTCCAAGCTACCCCCAACCACTGGATATTATTATCATAATCACATTTAGCTATAGTTTTGTTTCCCACCCATCTGTCTCTCTCCAAGCGCCACTATACTCCCCCCCCCCCCCTTGTCTAATAATATTAAGTAAATTCTCATAGGTAAGTGAGGGGTTCAGCTACAAAAGATTACATTCTTGGTTCAAATTGTGAGAGAAATCATCAGTCATTTCCTGACTGGTGATGTCTCTAGAATTAATCCTAGGAGTGTGTGAAGTGGATAGTTTATGTGAAAGATGCCCAGAGGGGCCACCACGTGCCTCAGTTACCTGTGTACCTGTAAAGCCCTTAATAGGGTGAGTAGAAGACTGTGCATGTGAAGATTCCTCCTCCATACGTTTTTTAGGGAACTGAGATTCCATGTTTGGTGATTTCCATTTATTTGAGGAGGAAGAAACAGAAGAGTTTAAAGATGTGTTTGACCCTCTTTTCCCCTTGCACTTTTTATTTTATTCGTTATAGGGCGTACCTGGGTGTTTCTACTATGCCACCGGTATGCTTTACCCTCCTGGAAGGCAATTTTGTCCCTCCAGAATGTACGCTACTTCATTATTAAAGTCTCCTTCGCTATTTGATCTAATCGTGTTTTTATACTTTTTTCTTGGCTTATATACCAATCAAAATCTTTAAAGGGTTCCAATTGTCCATAAACTTTATCAGTGTCATTATTGAGAAGGGTAATACGTTTTTGGTATTCCTCTGTCAGCAATTTCATCATAATTTTACTGCATTGCTACAGATTGTTTTCCCATCTCTTTTTAAACATGTCATCTGTGTTTTCAAAGTTTGGAAATATCTGGAAACATAGTCCAAAGGGATTTATGTCATCTTTGATATATTGATCAAATCCTTCAATGTGCCAAAGTTTGGAACCACCAGAACCCTTCCTACAGCGGGCCACCCAGCAAAACTGAGCGTTCGGGGAGAAGGGCCTTAGTCAGGGAGGTGACCAAGAACCGATGGTCACTCTGACAGAGCTCCAGCATTTCTCTGTGGGGAGAGGAGTACCTTCCAGAAGGACAACCTTCTCTGCAGCACTCCACCAATCGGGCCTGAGTGGCCAGACATAAGCCACTCCTCAGTAAAAGGCACATGACAGCCCACCTGGAGTTTGCCAAAAAGCACCTGAAGGACTCTCAGACCATGAGAAACAAAATTCTCTGGTCTGATGAAACAGAGATTGAACCCTTTAGCTTGAATGGCAAGCATCATGTCTGGAGGAAACCAGGCACCGCTCATCAACTGGCCAATACCATCCCCACAGTGAAGCATGGTGGTGGCAGCATCATGCTGCAGGGATGTTTTTCAGCAGCACAAACTGGGAGACTAGTCAGGATCAAGGGAAAGATGAATGCAGCAATGTACAGTGACATATTTTATGAAAACCTGCTTATTAGTACTCCGGGATTTCACTGGGATGAAGGTTCATCTTTCAACAGGACAATGACTCTATGCACACAGCCAAGATAACAAAGGAGTGGTTATGGGGCAACTCTGTGAATGTCCTTGAGTAGCCCAGCCAGAGCCCAGACTTGAACCCAATTGAAAATCTGGAGAGCGTGTCAGAAACCATGAATCCTGCTCATCCAATCTGGAAAAAATATTACCAACAAGTGGATTGACCGCATCTTCTGAATTCATGGCCTACTGTCAGAAACCATTAATCAGACTGAGACAGAAGTACAGTTAAATCACACTTGTTTATTAACAATAATAAAAAGGTAAACAGAGTAAACATAGTCAAAACATAGCCAGAGTTTCAATAGACACAGGATACCGTCTCTATAGATGTGACCAAGGCGAGGACAGAGATCATCCCGGCTGGATAGCTTAAGTAGGCAGGACTGACGAGCAGGATATCATCAACAGGTGAGTCACTGTGGAGAGAAAGGAGCTGGCAATTAGCCGACAGCTGAGCGGCCAGCTTTGAGAAGGAAGGGCTGAGCCCAGCCCTGACAGTACCCCCTCCTCAATGACCCCTCCCCCTCGGATGACCACTAAGCTTGAGGGGAAAACCTCTATGATAATCAAGGAGGAGGACAGGGGCATATACGTCCAAGGATGAGACCCAAGAGCGTTCCTCCGGACCGTACCCTTTCCAATGCACCAGGTACTGTTTGTGCCCACGGAACCTACGGGAGTCAACAATGGACTGTACTTCATACTCCTCATGGTTCTGAACCTGTACAGGGTGAGGACGAGGCACTGAGGTGGTAAAGCAGTTGCAGACCAAAGATTTTAATAAGGTGACATAAAATACATTCAAGATACACATATTAGAAAGAAGGTCTAATGCGTAAGTCACTGGGTAATCCTGTGAAGAATACGGAAAGGCCCAATAAACCGAGGTGCGAACTTCAGAGGGGGAACCCGAAGACAGAGATTGCGAGATGACAGCCAGACCCTGTCCCCAACCTGGTATTAAGGTGCAGGCAGGCATCTGCGGTCAGCATGGAGTCTGTACCTATCATTAGCATGTCGCAAAGCCTCCTGGACTTGTGCCCAAGTGGAACGAAGACCATGGAGATGCTCCTCTAATGCAGGAATACTCTGCAGAACAAAAGAGTCAGGCAACATGGAAGGTTGGAAACCATAGTTCACCATAAACAGGGACAATCAGGAAGCAGAATTCAAGGCACTATTTGTGAGCAAACTCCGCCCACGGTAAGAGGTCTGACCAGTGTTGTAATATGTGAGCCGATTTATGTATAATGTTGTATTGAAGTGCCATGTTGACCAGAAATTCAGTTGAATTGTCCAAGTCAACTGAATTTTAACATATCAAGGGGACAGCTGAAGACTCTTTGATGTGTTGATCTTATGCAAGTCTACCTAGGTGTGTGAGGTGAGGTATGGCCTTTTAACCTAATTGAACATTTCAAAGGGTACATTGTTTAAAGGACCATAGAAGAAGTATTTATTGATGGTAATTAGACTTGGGGGGTTACAATAAGATCAAAGAGTATTTTGGGTTGACCTAGCAGAAACTCCCTCCTATTTTACTAGTATTTCAGAGAGCACATTCAAGCTGGCATTCAGTTAGTCTTGTCTGTGTATGACTATGAAGGGCAGACCTAGGAAAAAATGGGACTCTGAATTATATCCTCTGTCGGATTTTTTGTCATCTGTGGACTTTGGACTTTGTTCTGTGTTGGAAGTCAATAAAGTGCATCTCTCTGGAAGAATTGGGTTGCTGCGGAAGAGTACTTGCTAATGAATTATCATACCCACGATACTAATATACTACTATACATTTATATCACTACAACCAGTTGTTATGATGGTCAGAAAAATAGCAATGTAGGAATTTCTCCAAGGATTGATTGGCTCGTTCTGCGGCCCCATTAGACTGCAGGTAATACGCAGAGGAGAAAGCAAGCTGAATTCACAACTGTGCACAAAAGGCTCGCCAGAACTGGGAGACAAACTGACTACCCCTGTCCGAGGCAATCACCTTGGGTAGCCCATGTGAGTGAAAGAGCTCCCGAGCAAAAATGGGTCGGGACCCACGGGTCGGGACCACTGTAGGACTGCTAAAAGTTTATCTGGGTCCATCGAAAAACCAGCAGTGGAAATGACATAACCCAGGAAATTAACCTGTTCACGATGGAATTCACACTTCTACAATTTACAATAGAGATTGTTCTCTCCTAGTTTATGAAGCACACGACAGACATCTGTGTGGTGGCTCTCCAGGGACTTGAAAAATATGAGGATATTGTCGAGATAAACCACCACACATAACTGCAACAAATCTCAGAATACATCGTTAATATAATTCCTGGAAAACTGCCGGGGTGTTACAAAGGCCGAAAGGCATTACGAGGTACTCATAATGGCCTGTTCTGGTATTAAACACAGTTTTCCACTCGTCGCCCTCCTTAATCCCTACAAGTCTGTATGCCCCTGTCAAATCAAGCTTTGTAAAAATTGTTACTCCCTTGAGGCGGTCAAATAACTCTGTAATCAACAGAATCGGATAGGCATTCTTAATCGTGAAATGATTGAAACCCCTATAATCAATACAAGGTCTGCGGATAAAACCTTGAGAGAGTGCATCTACAACATACTCCTCCATGGCCCTATCCTCCAAGACCGACAAAGGGTATACCCGGCCCTGAGGCGGTATGGCACCAGGTTGAAGGTCAATTGCGCAATCATACGACCGGTGTGGAGGCAAACTACCGGCTTGACCTTTGTCAAAGACATCGCTAAAATCGCAGTACTCCTCTGGCAGGGAGGAGAGTGAAGAGGTGCACAGGACCTTGGCTACCTTCTGGAAGCATGTCTTATTGCATTGTGGTGACCAGGAGAGAACCTCAGCATGGAGCCAATCACAATAGGGGTTGTGCCTCTGTAACCAAGGATAACCAATAACCAGCAGAAACTTAGGTGAGGAAATAACTTGGAATTGAATTATCTCATGGTAAAGAGCCCCTACGGCCATGGACAATGGAACAGTCTCATGAGTAACATGGGCAGGCTGTAGAGGTCTCCAGTCAAGAGCCTCAATGGCAAGTGGAGTGTCACGCAGCTGCAGCGGAATCAAGTGCTTCGATACAAAGGCAGCATCAATGAACAGGCCTGCAGCCTCAGAGTCGATTAGAGCCTGTATCTCGACGGACAACTCAGCCCAAGAAAGGGTAACCGAAACCAGGGGCTTATCCTTCTAGATAACTGGGGACGAAACAACGCCACCTAAAGTCTGTCTGTGACAGTACCTCAAGGTTCGGGCGTTCCCTGGACGGGTAGGACAAGACTTCAAAAAGTGACCTGCCTGGCCACAATAAAGGCATAATCTCTCCCTCCTCCTAAGGGTTTTCTCATCTGCCGAGAGACACGTGAAGCCCGAGTGCATGGGTTCATCTTCCCAGACCAACTCGGTACCAGGAGGCATGGGAGGTGAGGGAGGCAAGGGTGGGACTGCGAAGTTCAGAGACAAGTGCACAGGAGGCTCCTTAAAAGGAAGTCTTTCTCTGAGTCTAGAGTCAATGAGGATGGCAAACAGGATAACTTCTCCAGCTCAGTGGGTATATCTCAGGCTGCTATCTCATCCTTGATGGTATCCGAGAGACCATGAGAAAAAGCAGCCACAAGGGCTGCTTTTTCAGTATGTCACAGTACATGTTGGCATTCATGGTTCCTTCAATGAACTGTAGCTCCCCAGTGCCGGCAGAACTCATGCAGCCCCAGACCATGACACTCCCACCACCATGCTTGACTGTAGGCAAAACACACTTGTCTTTGTACTCCTCACCTGGTTGCCGCCACACACGCTTGACACCATCTGAACCAAATAAGTTTGTCTTGGTCTCATCAGACCACAGCACATGGTTCCAGTAGGAGTTACAACCTCGAGCTCTAGGTTCCTATCTCAATAAAGAAGACAAGAAGGGGGGGGGGGGAGAAGGGTTCCCACAGGAGAGCAATCTGGCAATTGACAGCCAGAATCAGGGGAAAAAATTGGGGGGGGGAAGGAGAGGTACTCAGAAGGAAAGCAAAGGAAATAGAAAGGGTTGGGCCTGAGATCAGTCTGCTGAATCTAACTCAACAGAAAGGAAACCAGAAAGTATTCTGTAAAGCAGTTCTTCAACGAGGACCCATTAACATATTGATTATAAATCTTTATTAGTTATCAAAAAATCGAACAAATATAAAAAGGGACAAAATGTATTCCAGATAACTCCTCCACATCAGATAACAACTACTAATAACATATAGTTGCCCTTTATTCACGGTCGATGGCAGCCCTCTTTCCTTCCCTCTTAGAAACGCACCTGTTTTATAATTTGGAGTTGCACTTATGGTGAATGACGTTTTGATTGGTGATCAGGTGTGTTGGATTTTAATTGAAGATTGCTCTTATTAGCTTAGCTACTTAAAGCACGGACCCTGACCTATTACGCATGCTCTGAGGAAGCCTGTGATCAGGCGAAACGCGTAAGAATCGTGCCACCGTGTTTGTGGTGATAGGGACCTCTGGATGTACGCATACACCCAAAACCCTCTCCACTAAAATTGTGCGCTGCGTACCTGCCGGCAGCCGCACAGCCTGAAGCATTTTTTGAAAGGACTTTCCCCATCCACTAATCACCCTTGAACCTGGATACTGCTCTCCACAGTATGCTCCGTATTAGCTCCTGAACACTGCCTGGTCGATGGATGTGATCTCTGCTGCTCACCGTAGGATGTGAGGCTGAACCAAACAACTCAGACGCGAGCGCAGTGTCTTGCAGTGAGCGAGGAGATCGTGAAACGGACGGGAGTCCGCAACAGGAGAGAAAACCTACTATCCTGGGATCTTCTATGGGTGAGCTTCAAATATATTCCATCTTTTTCTGGGGAATGAATACATTGTAACCAGTGTCATTTATACCACGCTGGGGATACACAGAAGCTTAGACGAATATTTGCTGTTTGGCTATAAAATTTGGCACCGCACTGCAATCAAACTCAGCCGGGAACTTTACTTGCAAATGGACTATTGATCCATCCCCATAAATTTAATCCATGCAGGCAAATGACTCTATTATATACCCAATTGATGCCGTAATAATGTCCGTTCTAACTGGAGTTTTTCTGGACTATTGAAAACACATAGGACCCGGGTCTTGGAAATTTTGTCTGCATGTGTATGGCTGATGTGTATGTGAGAGGTGTACAATAGGTATGGTGGCCACCCAAGTCCCTTAAGACGTCAGTCTTATTTTAACTATATGTTATTAGTAGTTGTTATCTGATGTGGAGGAGTTATCTGGAATACATTTTGTCCCTTTTTATATTTGTTCGATTTTTTGATAACTAATAAAGATTTATAATCAATATGTTAATGGGTCCTCGTTGCTGCTTTACAGAATACTTTCTGGTTTCCTTTCTGTTATGTTTGATTGAGTTCAGAGGACAATCTCCCCATGCTCGGAGTTATCCTCTCCGTCCATTACTGGGGTTGATGAAACACACAGGTGTTTAAACTTGAGTGGGCAGCGGGTAAGCCTTAGTCAAACTCATATTCACCTATAGCTAACAAGGCTGGGTCTTTGATCCTTTCTTCCTTTCTGTTATGCTGAATCTAACTCCACTGGTTTTTGGGGTTTCCTATAGTAGGGAGTGAGCTGAATATATCTGCCACCCATCAGTTATTCCCTGGGAAAATTTATAGTGTTAGGTGCCTAGCTTCCACCCAAGCCGCCCATATTTTATCAAACTTCTGAGGGCAGTTCCTACCCATGTATTTGAGTTTGTACAGTGGCAGTATCGCATTCACCTGGGCCCGCCACGCTTTTAGAGTAGGAGGGTCAGGTAACTTCCATCTGAATAGGATTTCTTTCCTGGCATAATAGGCTGCATAAAACACAAACAGCTTGGTGTGTTTAGTAGTTGCCAGGTTATCTGTAATACCCAGAACAAACACAAGTGGTTCAACATCCAGGTGCAATCCCGCCACTCCATTTATATCTGCCACCACTGCACGCCAATAATTCTGAAGGACTGGGCATGTCCAAACAACATGAAAGAAAATTCCCACTGACTGCCTGCATTTGGGACAAACATCCTCCACTCCTGGATAAATGGTGGATAGCCTGTGTGGGGTATAGTATGCTCTATGCAGAAACTTCAGCTGCACGAACCTGTCCCTTGCCAAGATCATGAGTGGAATGCATTGCTGCAGTCCCTCTGACCAATCCTTCTCAGTCAATTCAGGGATATCCAGCTGCCATTTAGCGAACAGTGGGAGCATTTTTGAGGTGTCCTTACAAGTAAGTCTAAGGTATATAAAAGAGTGTACAATCAATTTGTGAGGCTTCTTCTGGGATGACAACCATGCAGACCAATTTGATGCAGTGTGCAGCGTATGGTCTGAGCACTGACAGGCTGACCCCCCCACCCCTTCAACCTCTGCAGCAATGTTGGCAGCACTCATATGTCTATTTCTCAAAGACAACCTCTGGATATGACACTGAGCGCGTGCACTTAATTTCTTTGGTCACCCATGGCGAGGCCTGTTCTGGGTGGAACCTGTCCTGTTTAACTGCTGTATGGTCTTGGCCACCGTGCTGCAGCTCAGTTTCAGGGTCTTGGCAGTCTTCTTATAGCCTAGGCCATCTTTTTGTAGAGCAACAATTATTTTTTTTAGATCCTCAGAGAGTTCTTTGCCATGAGGTGCCATGTTGAACTTCCAGTGACCAGTATGAGAGAGTGAGAGCGATAACACCAAATTTAAACACACCTGCTCCCCATTCACATCTGAGATCTTGTAACACTAACGAGTCACATGACACCGGGGAGGGAAAATGGCTAATTGGGCCCAATTGGGACATTTTCACCTAGGGGTGTACTCACTTTTGTTGCCAGCGGTTTAGACATTAATGGCTGTGTGTTGAGTTATTTTGAGGGGATAGCAAATTTACACTGTTTTACAAGCTGTACACTCACTACTTTACATTGTAGCAAAGTGTAATTTCTTTAGTGTTGTCACATGAAAAGATAGAATAAGATATTTACAAAAATGTGAGGGGTGTACTCACTTTTGTGAGATAGTGTATATATATAGTGCTTGAAAAAGTATTCATACCCCTTGAAATTTTACACATTTTGTCATGTTACAACCAAAAAACGTAATTATATTTTAATGGGATTTTATGTGATAGACCAACACAAAGTGGTACATAATTGTGAAGTGGAAGGAAAATGATAAATATTTTTCAAAGTTTTTTACAAATAAATATGTGAAAAGTGTGGTGTGTATTTGTATTCAACCCCCTTTACTTTGATACTCTTAACCAGTGGCGGGACAAGGCCATCCAAAGCCCAGGGAAAACCTGCCAAACTGCGCCCCCCCCCAAAAAAATAAATAAATAAATAAAAATATTCCCACTCTACTATATTTCTTTTATAGCACAAACCCCCAAAATCCCCCCTTCTAGCACAAATCCTCTTCTCCCATCCCTCTTCTTCCCAACACAAATCCCCCCAAATCACCACTCCTAGCACTCCTCCCAAATTTGCCCTCCTAGAACAATTCTTACCCCCTACCGCCCCCCCCCCAAACTCCCCTTCTCAACACAAATCCCCCTCCCCCCAGCCTCCTTGTGGTGCCCCCCTATCTAACATGATACCACAGTGCCCAGGGCAGCCCCCCCTCCTGCCCACCCCTAATCCCGGCCCTACTCTTAACTAAAATCTATTGGAACCAATTGCCTTCAGAAGTCACCGTATAAGGCACTGTATCTATAAGGCACTGTATATATACGGTGTTATATATATATATATATATATATATATATATATATATATATATATATATATATATATATATATATATTAGGGTTGCACCGATACCACTTTTGTAACACTGAGTACGAGTACCGATACTTTTTTGTAAGTACTCGCCGATACCAATTACTGATACCTATCGCGTAGTTAGGGGGGTGGTTTGGGAGGGGGGTTGTTAGGGAGTTGGGCGAGGTTGGGGTGAGGACAGGGTGGGAAGTAGAGGGGTAAGTGAGGGCAGGCTAGTTGAGGGTGGGGTGAAATAGAGATTGTGGGGTTGGAGAATTGAGAAGAAAAAGGCTGTGATTGCTGGGGGAAGGGGATGGGAGGGTCATTGAGAGACATCATGGGGGCAGAGGTGGTGGGGGGGAAGGAGGAGGCAACACAGGGAGGGCACAGTACAGGGTGTTAGGAGAGCGCAGTACAGGGCGTTAGGAGGTTGTTAGGAAGGCGCAGTACAGGGCATTAGGAGGGCGCAGTACAGGGCGTTAGGAGGGTGTTAAGAAGGCGCAGTACAGGGCGTTAGGAGGGTGTTAGGAAGGCACAGTACAGGGCATTAGGAGGGCGCAGTACAGGGCGTTAGGAGGGTGTTAGAAAGGCACAGAACAGGGCATTAGGAGGGTGTTAGGATGGCACAGTACAGGGCGTTAGGAGGGTGTAAGGGGGCGCAGTACAGGGCATTAGGAGGGCGCAGTACAGGGTGTTAGGAGGGTGTTAGGAGGGCGCAGTACAGGGCATTAGGAGGGCGCAGTACAGGGAATTAGAAGAGTGTTAGGAAGGCGCAGTACAGGGCGTTAGGAGGGTGTTAGGAAGGCGCAGTACAGGGTGTTAGGAGGGTGTTAGGAGAGCGCAGTACAGGGCATTACGAGGGCACAGTATAGGGCATTAGGTACAGACCAGTCTGTACACTGACACCGCACCTTATATCATATACAGACTGGTGTGTGTATAACATATACAGTACAGTGTTGGGGTACAGACTGGTCTGTATATACTGTATGGTGCTAGTGTATAAGACCGGTCTGTACCCTGCTGACACTGTCCTGTACATACTACACTAACCTGTTTGTAGGACTTGCTCTCCTCATTACTCGGTTCTGCTTCCAGGGACGATTCCACAGCTGCCTCACATAGAAACACATGTGCTGATGCTGTCCAGCCCCTTGCCCTTGGCGACCCACCCATTCTCTGTTATTGGATAGTGGCCAGCCATCCAGCTAGCTCTCTCTCTCTGTGCAGGAACAGGATGGGAGGAGTCATGACATCACCCACCCTCTTGTTTACAGAGGCAGGAGAGGATCGCAGCAGTGCTGCATAATGAAAAAAAGACAGCCGGGAGCAGGAGTGTCGGTGTGGCCAGCTGTCAGCCTGTCCCCACTGTGCTGTGGATTTTCCCGACCTCGTCCTGGTGCCATAAGGAGCATACTGCTCCGAACCCCACCGCCGGAGGGGAGGAAGAGGTTCCCCGCCCCCAACTGACCTCACTTCCGGGAATCGGTTTTTGGTATCGGAGCATTTTCCCGAGTACCGATACCCATGAAAATGCCTAGTATCGGCACCGATACCAGTATCGGTGCATCCCTAATATATATATATATATATATATATATATATATATATATATAATATATATATATATATATATATATTTATATATATATAAATAATTTTTATTATTTGAAAAGAGTATGTTTAATTTTAAGTTTGCATGAAATACAGTTTGTAGTTAGTTTTCTGCTGAAGATAAAAAATGGAGTGCAAAAACCATACACAAAAACCATACACATAACCTTTGATACCAAAACATTGACATTTTCGCAAGAATAACAAAAAATCAGAATGGAAACTCTCAATTATATTCAACTGTTGTCCATTCATCAGCAAGCAGGTTAAAATATTGCAAATTGACATCTCCACTGTTATTATCTGTGCTGTGGCCCCTTTTGCTTGTGATACCAGTCACTCTGCTGTAGCAATATCATCAGATGGATGAATGCTTGCTAAAAAAAAAATGCTGCTTGTGTTACTTTACATCCAATTCCTGTAAGAGCTATACATATAACATATCTCACAGTGAGCATACGAATGGATTTTCCACAATATATATTTTTTTTTATTATTATCCGCAATAGGAAATGATTTGGGGAATAGCTTATAGTAAACAAAATTGAAACTATACTTCAAAGAAACTGTGACTACGCACATCAATCTTAGATTTGCTATTTCATTTTCACATTTTTATTGCATCAGTTGAATTGCTTCAAGATGAGATGCTAAATCTGAAAGCTGTTATATATATATATATGTATATATATATTATATATATGTAGCGCTGGTAGATTTTTATCTACCGCTGATCAATAAATTTAGTGGGTCGCTTATTATAGGAAGTTAGATTTGCCTCTGTTCCAGCTTGGCTGATGTTGCATGCAATTCCGCATTGTGCCCGTGGGTGTCGTTGTCACCATCGGCAGGTGTTGGAAGAGCAACGTGTTGAAGCGAATGAGTGCTCCTCTGTCCCGGAGATAACTAGGTGGAGGTGGTCCTCCGAGTTGCATTCTGGGAGAGGGTATTTATGGGACAGGCGCCATGTTTTAGGGTTTGTTTTCAGCCACCTGCTGGCCCTCCTGGCCGACAGGTATGCACTAGGAATACCACCTCGTGGTCCTCTGTTCCGGAGGCCCACGTCGCTGCGGTGTGTGGGTGGGCCCAGAAGCCTGTGGGCCTACCACAGCAGCGGAGAAATGGTCCTGAGCTGTCTTTCTTGAGTAAAGAAGCTGGACAACCGAGAAGATCCCAGGGGAGGACCCGTCATGGAAGGATCATGCAGAGTGCTGGTCTGGAGAGGGGCCTGGTGACTCGGTTGGAGGACGCATTCCGAAGTAATCTTACAGTATAGTACTGCCGGGTTGGCTTAAAGGTTCAAGTACTGTATTTGACTTTCACCACAAACCAATACATCCTGTGGCAGAGGATCATACGGGTTTTATTCCATATTAGTCTGTGGCAGAGACTTTTGTTCGTGCTATGTGCTGGCTGCTAGGCAAGTAAGAAATGTCTATCCAGACGGGCAAAGATTGAATCCTATAAAAAAAAAAGGGGAACCATTCAATTACAAAGAATATTTCTGAAGAAATACAACAGAAAGGTATTTGAGCTTCCCTGCAGCTTTCCTCCTACCTCTTTCCTGCTACTTCCCTGGTTTATTCTATTAAAGCATTGGAAAACCTACTCAAGTGTTTGGTGCTTATATCGTCCAGAGGTAAACTCAACGGAACCCTAGACCCGGTGCCGGTGAAACAGAGGTATCGAGAGTGAAGGTAACAAGCCCGCTTAAACCAGCAGCTCCACCGAGAGTTATTGCTACATATATATATATACAGTATCTCAAAAATGTTAGTACACCCCTCACATTTTTGTAAATATCTTATTCTATCTTTTCATGCGCCAACACTGAAGAAATGACACTTTGCTACAATGTAAAGTAAAGAGTGTACAGCTTGTATAACAGTGTATATTTGCTGTCCCCTCAAAATAACTCAACACACAGCCATTATTGTCTAAACCACTGGCAACAAAAGTGAGTACACCCCTAAGTGAAAATGTCCAAATTGGGCCCCAAGTGTCAATATTTTGTGTGGCCACCATTATTTTCCAGCACTGCCTTAACCCTCTTGGGCATGGAGTTCACCGAAGCTTCACAGGTTGCCACTGGAGTCCTCTTCCACTCCTCCACGACGACATCGACGACACTGTTATACAAGCTGTCACATGAAAAGATATAATAAAATATTTACAAAAATGCGAGGGGTGTACTCAGTTTTGTGAGATACTGTATATATATATATATATATAATTATATATGTATATATATATATATATATACACACAGTGGGGACGAAAAGTATTCAGAACCCCTTAAATTTTTCACTCTTTGCTATATTGCAGCCATTTGCTAAAATCATTTAAGTTAATTTTTTTCCTCATTAATGTACACACAGCACCCCATATTGACAGAAAAACACAGAATTGTTGACATTTTTGCAGATTTATTAACCAGTTGCCGACTGCCGCACGCCGATGTACGTCGGCACAATGGCACGGGCAGGCATAAGGGCTTACCTGTACATCCCTGCCCGCCCGCGGGCGGGGGGGTCCACCGGTGCCTGCGGCGGTCGGATTCAGGTCAGGGGCGATTAGAGGTGAGGGGGAGGCCACTCATTTGTGGCCACCCCCTCGCGATCGCTCCTGGTGAATGACAGGCTTCCGCTGCTTCTGTAATGTAAACAGAAGCGGAGGAAGTGATGTCATCTCTCCTCGAGCCGGTCTTTTCGTTCCGGCGCCGAGGAGAGAAGACATCAATATGAGTTTGCACAACACTACACTTACAGTAGAACACGCAGGCACACTTTTCACCCCCCCCCATCACCCCCCAGTCACCCCCTGATCACCCCCCTGTACCCCTGTCACAGTGACACCATAGCAGTTTTTTTTTCTGATTATTGCATTGGTGTCAGTGTGTGACAGTTATAAGTGATAGGGCAGTTAGGGTTAGCCCCCTTTAGGTCTAGGGTACCCCCCTAACCCCCCCCCCCTAATAGGAAATAATAAGTTGTTACTTGAAAGGGTTTTTTAATTAGTGAGACTTAACCATAATGGTTAAAATAAGAGCTATGCTACAGGAGATAACACAAATGAAGCTGGCACAAGTTTATACAATGATCAAGCGCTATAATAGGGTGATAATTCTGACGCATTTCAACACCGTTGGGTCATCTTCAGAGGATTGAGGCGCTGTGACAAAATTTACGTATTAGAGTTCATGGATGTGTAAAAATATAATATAATATATATATGTTTAAAAGTATAATTACCAATCACATTGTGTTTTAGCAGTTTCTCCTGAGCTTATAATTCTCCGACGTCTTCCCCACCGGGTCCCGACAGGGGTCCCCGGCCGTCCACCACGTCAGCAGAGGAAAAGAGGGGTTTACTCGTCCATGCGTGTCTTACAAGGAGTCACACCAAGTGGATATTTCCCAAAACTGGGGAGGAGCGTGGGGGCAAGCGAGCGACACCTGCAGCCAAAGCATCAAATAACAGACAACTGTACCATCAGTGCGTTCTGTTTAGCACAGATAGAGATATATGTATCATGTGTCACTTTTTGAAAAAAAGGATAACTCTGTTTATAATTTATTTAATATTTGTTTGATGTTGTCTGTACTTATTGGGGTCAGCGATGTATGAATATTCCCATAGTGGTGATGGTAACAAAGGGGGGGGGGGAGGGGTTAACAAGGGTAGATAGGACTGCATGTAGATATCAGTATGTCAGAGTATGTAATGTAATAAGTAAATAGTGGTATCTATGTATTGGCCGTGAAATTAGTGACAAAGTAGGTTGAGAATATAGGAATGTAAAGAAAAAGGCGAGTGTGGGGAGAACATGTGAGGAAAGAAGAGGACGGGCAGACTAGTAGGGAATGGGAAAAAAAAAAACCAGGGGAAAGAAAGAACAGGAAGGAGGGGGGGATGGTTAAGGGGGGAATGGGAAAAAAGATTAGGGAGTGAAGGAAAAAAGCTTAAGAGGAAAAGATCCAGGATCTTTCTTTCCCCTGGTTTTTTTTTTTTTTTTTCCCATTCCCTACTAGTCTGCCCGTCCCCTTCTTTCCTCACATGTTCTCCCCACACTCGCCTTTTTCTTTACATTCCTATATTCTCACCCTACTTTGTCACTTATTTCACGGCCAACACATAGATACCACTATTTACTTATTACATTACATACTCTGACATACTGATATCTACATGCAGTCCTATCTACCCTTGTTAACCCCCCCCCCCCCTTTGTTACCATCACCACTATGGGAATATTCATACATCGCTGACCCCAATAAGTACAGACAACATCAAACAAATATTAAATAAATTATAAACAGAGTTATCCTTTTTTTCAAAAAGTGACACATGATACATATATCTCTATCCGTGCTAAACAGAACGCACTGATGGTACAGTTGTCTGTTATTTGATGCTTTGGCTGCAGGTGTCGCTCGCTTGCCCCCACGCTCCTCCCCAGTTTTGGGAAATATCCACTTGGTGTGACTCCTTGTAAGACACGCATGGACGAGTAAACCCCTCTTTTCCCCTGCTGACGTGGTGGACGGCCGGGGACCCCTGTCGGGACCCGGTGGGGAAGACGTCGGAGAATTATAAGCTCAGGAGAAACTGCTCAAACACAATGTGATTGGTAATTATACTGTTAAACATATATATATTATATTATATTTTTATGGTCACATCCATGAACTCTAATACATAAATTTTGTCACAGCGCCTCAATCCTCTGAAGATGACCCAACGGGTTCGAAACGCGTCAGTATTATCACCCTATTATAGCGCTTGATCATTGTATAAACTTGTGCCAGCTTCATTTGTGTTATCTCCTGTAGCACAGCTCTTATTTTAACCATTATGGTTAAGTCCCACTAATTAAAAAACCCTTTCAAGTAACAACTTATTATTTTCATAATTTTTTGCTGCTTTAAAGCCCCACGGGGGATATGTTCTTTTTCTTTTTGACATTAATCGGGGTGTGCAGCACTCTATATCTTCTCAGTATGTGTCTCTCCCCTTTTCTCTTACCCCCGCCCTAATAAAGTTTTAACCCCGTGATCACCCCCCGTCGCCAGTGTCACTAAGCGATCGTTTTTCTGATCGCTGTATTAGTGTCACAGGTGACGCTAGTTAGGGAGGTAAGTATATATGTTCGCCGTCAGTGTTTTATAGCGACAGGGACCCCCATATACTACCCAATAAAGGTTTTAATCCACTGATTGCCCCCTAGTTACCCCTTTCACCAGTGATCACTGTATAAGTGTTACGGGTGACGCTGGTTGGTTATTTAGTTTATTTATTATAGTTTTAGGGCACCCGCCGTTTATTACCTAATAAAGGTTTAACCCCCTAACTGCCCGACGGTGATATAAGTTAAGTTTTTAGGGTCAGATAAGGTCTGCGTCACCCCAGGCAGCGTCAGGTTAGCGCCAGTACTGCTAACACCCACGCACACAGCATACACCTCCCTTAGTGGTATAGTATATGAACGGATCAATATCTGATCCGATCAGATCTATACTAGCATACCCAGCAGTTTAGGGTCCTCAAAAACGCAGTGTTAGCAGGATCAGCCCAGGTACCTGCTAGCACCTGCGTTTTGCCCCTCGGCCCAGCCCTGCCCAGCCCACCTAAGTGCAGTATCGATCGATCACTGTCACTTACAAACCACTAAACACATAACTTCAGCGTTCACAGAGTCAGGCCTGATCCCTGCAATCGCTAACAGTTTTTTGGTAGCGTTTTGAATCAGTCGCTAACAGTCAGGAGCTTTTTTGCCTGTGAGTCTCACTAGTGTACCACTAAATTTAGAGCCCAAAATGGCAATTCGAAGGTACACCAGTGAAGAGGCCTACACATTTCTGAGCATGACAGATAGTGAAGAGGAAGTCACTCATCTGTCAGATTCAGGCCCAGAATACGAACCTGTAGACAGCAGCGGCTCCATGACAGATAGCTCTGACAACAGAGTTTTGGTCCCTGCCAAGGTCAGGCATACCAGACCCCAATCTTCTTCTTCTGCTGTTGAGGTGCAAGAACCGCAGGTCCCTCGTATGGAGCAGAGAAGTACTAGCGCTGCTATTCCTTCTGGTGAACTGGCAAGCATCAGCGGCCTAGTACACCCTGGTCGTACATCCAGCACTGCAGTAACACTTGGTGACGTGGCGAGTCCCATAAGTGCAGTTCAAGCTGGTGAGGTGGCAAGCACAATTAGAGAGAGTCCCGGAGCCATGGAAAGGAGAGAAATTGGTGGAGGGACAACATGACATTGCTGGACGGCACAGTGGCCGCTTTAAGAGCAGGGTTTCCCCTTTTAGAAAGGGGAGGGGGCTTGATGAGGGCGGCGCTCAGAGCTGGAGAGAGGAAGGGAGAGGGGGAAGTGACATCAATCGTAGAGCAGAGGAGGAAGCGATTCCACGCTCACCCTCGCCGCTCTGTAACCTCCTCTCCTCCTCTCCTCGTTTGTGCAGCAATGGAGGGCTTTATCACCCAGCTCTGAACGGCGGTTCACGCAGAAGGAGCGGACTGGCTGCAAGCCCAGATGGCGGCCATGGAGGCGGTAAGGGAGCGGCAAAATGATGGGGGGGACGGCGTCACCTCGTGCGCGGCGGTCACGGCCGCCTGAAGTGCTGTAGCGGGCTATGGTGGCTCTCGGCGGTGGCAGCGACAGGAAGAGGGGAGTGAACCCCCCCGACCCCAGCACACGGCGGAGCCAGAAGACCAGGTACGGGCAGCAGATCGGGACCTGTAAAAGGGACAAAAGCGCGGCGGGGGGAGCTCAGTGCAGCGCACGGCTCTGCTCCCCCTGGCTCATCACAGATTCACAGAACATGCGGCCGGGGCTACAGGGGTAGATCTAGGCAGCCAGCCGGCCCACCGAGGGAACACCTAACTTCAGGATGGGGGGGCCAGACAGCCATTACGGCCCACAATCCCACGCGGCACAGCAGAGGGTCCGAGAGGAGCACAGCTATGTGGGGAGCGACGGCAGAGGTCGGGCGACGAGGACCCAGCCACGCAGTAAGCACCGGAGCCCGTCATGGGGGATAACGAGCAGGTCTGACGGGACGGGTTGGAGAGCATGGCGAGAGCAACACCACAGACGCGCGGAAAACGGAGTGGGTCCTTCCGGGATGCAGCCTACGGTCGGTAGGACGAAAATGGGCAGCGACGGATCGGGGGGCATAATGTCCGGGTCGGAGTGTGACGAGAGCCAAGGACATCCTGCAGCGGTGGTTCCAGGAGTGACGGCTGGTGGGCCCCCGCCTGGGCAGCCTGGTGAGTGTGATTCGTTACTTGATACTAATTTTTTTTTTTTCTCTGATTAGTCTACCGGGGTCGTTTAGGTTTAGGGGTAATGGTGGGACCTGGGGGGGACACGTCTACTCCCGTACTGACAGGACTCCGGACAGGGTCCATCGGGGTCGATAGCTGCGACAGCAATGGGGACGGCCTCGGCGGTAGGTGAGGCCCCCGGTTTATTACATAGGCTCAGTATAGCCAGGGCAAGTCTGGGGAGGTTGCAGCCAGTAGAAAGCAAGATGGTGGACCAGGAACGACGGGTATATCGGTTTAGTCCTAGTTCCTTGGTAAGTGGCTACGGGCGTTTGCCATACGGGCGAATGTAATAAGAAAAAGACCCCCGAACAATGTTCAGCTCGGTTGGGTAACTTACAGGCCTTTAGCTAAACACACAAGACTTATGGCGGTGTGGCTTGGCCAAGGCATGACGCATGGTTTCGGCGACGCATGGCCGTATGATTGGCCCCACGCTGGGGCCCATTAGGTCGTCTGCGGGGGGATGAAGCTATGGCAGCGACGCAAGCTCCTAATTCGATTGTCGGGCTAATGAAAATTTGGAAAACACTGTCTAGTCCAGCACATGGGTTCAGGCAGTGCGGGATACTATTCTCTGCACAAGGGTGTCGGAAAGGATGCTTTCTGTCATCAGCAGTTCCCGGACCAAGCAGCGGCATTTTGTAGGGGACGGTTTTTGTAGTAACGGTTTGTATTACTTCGCGCATTGATGTTGGTCCATCCCTAGGCTGAGAAGTGACAGGCGGCCCGGCGTCATACAGCATTGGTTTTGGAAAAACTGGGAAGGAGGTTGCGTTTAGGCTTGGGCCAGACACCTTTAGTAGGCCGCTTCCGGAAGGGGTGGTCTCTTCACGGGAGCTGGTTGCCCAGAATGAGCCCGCCAGGTACGAATTTATTCATCACCTGAGCCGCCGGTGTGGGACGTTCTAACATCAGGTGGTACGTTTCAGGGCGCCCTTAGCTCTGGGGACAACAGAGGGCCTCACGGCAAACATTACATTCCCAGTAATTGCAATGGTTTCTTTTGGTATGGAATGTGGGCTTCTGGGTCACAAGCCAGCGAGGCTATAAGATGCAGTCCAAGGGACCTTTAGAGTACGCAAGGTACGAGTACGTCAACTACAAGGGGTGCGGGAAAAATTGTTGTTATCTGGCGCAGCATAATCCCATTGTGAAAAAAAAAAATAAATAAAATAAAAATAAAAATAAATTTTTATGGTACGGGCGGCGGCTACTGCGGGATTAGGGGCTCCCGCTCACTTGGTGAGCACTACGAATTATTGTTGGGGGGACTGGTGGGCGCGGCAGGTTTTCCTAGAATCGATCAATGGGTGGGTTTTTGCTTGTCATGTCTCATCAGCGATGGTGACTTGGAACTAGTCACGGATGCTGCAGACTCCATGTGGCGGTAGCCTGGTTTCAGAGGGCCATGCTTGTTTTCAAGGCCGGTTTTTGACAGTACCGGGTTTCGGTGCGATTGTTCAAATTGCAGCTACCTGACAAATTTGGGGGGTAATCCTTCTGCAACCAAAGGTCTGTTGTAACTGGGATTATCTTGGGGTGTTACAGGGTTTTATCTACTGACCAGGGCATCCGTTCCGGTTGTTTTGTTTGTGGGGGTCGTTTGGTACTGTGCTGCTTACAAGGGATACATTCATCTACGCTGGACACTTATCAGGGATTGATACCACTTTGGCTGTTGCTTGGTATCGTTTCAGTGGGGACAGGTTCAGGGAGTTGTCGTTAGAAACGGTCCTACTTTGGCACTGCGGTAAAGAGGTTAACCAACTTATAGTAAGGCTACTTGGTACGCCTACTTTAAGGTTAGGCAGGCATGGTTCGCTTGCTCAACAGGAGGCAGGTCCCTAGGAGGTCATTTCGCAGCATACGCTGCTCTCTATTATTAAGATGGTATTGGAATGGGTATCTCGGCAGCTGCTATTACCGCAAGTTGGCGGGTTTGGCCTTTTTTGTTAAGTGGCAAGGGCAACGTTCCACATCAAAGAGTCTTTAGGTTAACACAGACGGTTTAGGGGTACAGGTTGGGGACAAGGAGAGGGATGGGAGGCGCCCTTTCTTCTTTTAAAGGTTTACAGGTTTTGTATTTGGTTTGCTAACGGTCTACAGCTCTCTTTATACAAGGGCTTTATTGGGACAGCAGTTGCACTAGTGTTCTTTGGTCGGGACAGGCGGCCAGGGGTCTAGGAGTCCTTTCTTCTACATGAGGACAGGTGCGTCCTTATCAAAGTTCCAGCGTGTAGCGGTTAGAAGAGGGGTGTTGGTGGCTGGGTACGACCAGAAAAGTTTCTTTTCTCATCCCTTTCGGATGGGGCAGTCACGGGGCAGTCCATGCGGGTCTGCTATAGGAAGCAGTTTGGAGGATTGGTGCGTGGGACTCGGTTAGAATAAGTGGTACATTCGCACACATTTTATGCGGATTAGGTTTCACATACTGCGGGCTATTGTTATACGGCCTTGGTGATTGATGTTCTATGTGATTTGTGCTGTCAATTTTTATTGTTCACAGGTCGCGAGGCGGGCCAGTTTGTATACTTGGTTCCTCCTATGCGTATTGGGGGTTCAGAAGAGCTTAGGTTCGGCCGAACGGTAAGCGGTTAAGTATGCCCAGGTTGTAGGTGCAGATCTGGGGCATTGTGGCCCTGGCATGCAGTGGGACAGGGTGGGGGGAAGTACACAGGTTCCCCCGTTTGGTATTGTCCCCGCATGTTTTTTCGGTTGCACGCGGAGGAAACAGTATGGGAGGTATATCTATTATGTACCCCAGTCGTTACGTAATAATGTTTATGTTTTACGTTATTAACGGCTTACCCAGGTATGGTTGTAGTACGGTCTAGATATGGTGGGGCAGATTGTCATGGCAGTGGGCTTGGTCTAGTAAGAAGGTGGACTGTGTCCGCTTAAGGAGGTGAGTAGGTTTTTTTTTTCGCAAAATGGGGGTTGGCCATACGTGGAGGTATCTGAGGAGAGTTGGGGTGCATCTTAATGATGTGGGGGACTGTTTTTAGGCACTGTCCCTTCAGGAAAGTGTACATTGCGGGCTGAGGGTGTGGGGGTGCACGCAAGGGTAAGGGGTTACCCCTTTCGTGCTGTGGCAGTTTTGGGTCGATGGAGAAGGAGAAGATAGAGGTTACATGTATGGAACATCTTGTACCCATCCATGGGATGGGGTGGTTTCTGGTACCCATCCATGAAAAGATGGGGGTTGTTTCTGGTACCCATCCATGAAAGGATGGGGGTTGTTTCTGGTACCCATCCATGAAAGGATGGGGGTTGTTTCTGGTACCCATCCCTGAAAGGATGGGGGTTGTTTCAGGTACCCATCCATGAAAGGATGGGGGTTGCTTCTGGTACCCATCCATGAAAGGATGGGGGTTGTTTCTGGTACCCATCCATGAAAGGATGGGGGTTGTTTCTGGTACCCATCCATGGAAGGATGGGGGTCGTTTATGGTACCCATCCATGAAAGGATGGGGGTAGGTCACTGTGAATGTTGTGTACCGCCTCCGAGTCAGGGGTTTCCGACTGGAGGCCTAAAGTTTAAAAGAAGTTGTTCGCAGTGACCAATTTATGTTGTTTTCCCTCTATGACACTAAACAAGTATATGTTAAAGTTTAATGGTTGTTTATGAAAAAGGTTATTTAATTAATGTTATAATTGGTTAATAAAAGGCCGTCAAGGCCATTTACTCCAAAGCCTGGTCAAGTCTTTTGTGAAGGGTTTGGAGGGGGGAAGTTTTTGGGGACAAAAGGTGTATCAGAAGACTGGGCTTAAGTCCTAGATATGTCAAGAGAGTCCCGGAGCCATGGAAAGGAGAGAAATTGGTGGAGGGACAACATGACATTGCTGGACGGCACAGTGGCCGCTTTAAGAGCAGGGTTTCCCCTTTTAGAAAGGGGAGGGGGCTTGATGAGGGCGGCGCTCAGAGCTGGAGAGAGGAAGGGAGAGGGGGAAGTGACATCAATCGTAGAGCGGAGGAGGAAGCGATTCCCACCCACCCGCCCTGAGATGGTCAGAAAGTAGGTAAAAGGACAGGTCAGGATAATCGGCAGTTTTGGGTCAATGGAGAAGGAGAAGATAGAGGTTACATGTATGGAACATCTTGTACCCATCCATTGGATGGGGTGGTTTCTGGTACCCATCCATGAAAAGATGGGGGTTGTTTCTGGTACCCATCCATGAAAGGATGGGGGTTGTTTCTGGTACCCATCCATGAAAGGATGGGGGTTGTTTCTGGTACCCATCCCTGAAAGGATGGGGGTTGTTTCTGGTACCCATCCATGAAAGGATGGGGGTTGCTTCTGGTACCCATCCATGAAAGGATGGGGGTTGTTTCTGGTACCCATCCATGAAAGGATGGGGGTTGTTTCTGGTACCCATCCATGGAAGGATGGGGGTCGTTTATGGTACCCATCCATGAAAGGATGGGGGTAGGTCACTGTGAATGTTGTGTACCGCCTCCGAGTCAGGGGTTTCCGACTGGAGGCCTAAAGTTTAAAAGAAGTTGTTCGCAGTGACCAATTTATGTTGTTTTCCCTCTATGACACTAAACAAGTATATGTTAAAGTTTAATGGTTGTTTATGAAAAAGGTTATTTAATTAATGTTATAATTGGTTAATAAAAGGCCGTCAAGGCCATTTACTCCAAAGCCTGGTCAAGTCTTTTGTGAAGGGTTTGGAGGGGGGAAGTTTTTGGGGACAAAAGGTGTATCAGAAGACTGGGCTTAAGTCCTAGATATGTCATGTCCCGCTGCCACCAAGAAGACAAACACAGGCCCGTAGTGCCCATAGTGCCCTTCCTGCTGCATTCACCAATCCGAATTGGGAACCCACCACTTCTGCAGCACCCGTACTTGCCCCATTCACTGGCCAACCCGGCATTCATGTGGAAACAGTTGATTTTACAAAACTTGATTTTTATTCGCTGTTTTTCACCAAAGATAGAGATCTATTGTGGACCAAAGCAATTTGTACGCTGGTCAACACATCGCCACTATTCCCCAGTCCTCCCTTGCCAGAGATTGGAAAGCAATTACAGTTTCCGAATTTAAGATCTTTCTGGGCCTTTCCCTCCTCATGGGCATAACCAAAAAGAGTGAGTTGCGTTCATATTGGTCCACTGACCCAATTCACCATATGCCCGTGTTCTCTGCTTCCATGGCCAGGGCACGACACAAGCAGATTTTCATGCACTTCAACAACAATGAACTCTGTTGTCCTCGTGGAGACCCTGGATACGATCGGCTCTACAAAATTCGGCCCCTTGTAAACCACTTCAACCAACGTTTTGCAGACTTGTTTACTCCCCATCAAGTTGTCTGCATTGATGAGTCCCTGATTAAGTTTTCTGGCCGCTTGTCATTCAAACAGTACCTTCCCAGCAAGCGTGCCAGATATGGGGTCAAGATGTATAAGCTATGTGACAGAGCCACAGGCTATACATGTAGTTTTATGGTTTACGAGGGCAAAGATAGTCACGTAGAGCCGACAAACTGCCCTCACTACATAGGAAGCGCTGGCAAGATTGTGAGGGACTTGGTGTCACCCTTATTCGGAAAGGGGTACCACTTATATGTGGACAATTATTACACGAGCGTGCCACTTTTTAGTCACCTTTTTGATCAGCAGATTGGAGCATGTGGCACCGTGCAACCTAATCGCCGGGGCTTTCCCCAGTGGCTTGTAGATTCCCGTCTTAGGCTGGGGGAGAGAGCCTGCTTGCAGTGTAATAATTAACTCGCTATGAAGTGGAGCGATAATAAGAATGTTTTCGTTCTTACCTCCCTTCATGCAGACCCGACGGTCCAAATTACTACGGCGACTGGTGTTGTGGAGCAACCCCTCTGTCTCCACAAATATAACCTCAATATGGGAGGGGTGGACCTCAACGACCAGTTGTTGGTGCCGTACCTAGTTGCCCGTAAGGCCAGACGCTGGTATAAAAAAGTGTCTGTATACTTTTTTCAATTGGCTTTACTGAACGCTCATGTGCTATACAGAGCTTCAGGACAGACTGGATCCTTCCTTAAATTCCAGGAAGAGATCGTCAGAGCCCTTCTGTTTCCAGACGGTGCTCCACCTCACCTTCCCAATCCAAATGCAGTAAGCCGGCTGCATGAGAGGCATTTTCCTTATGTCCTCCCGCATACCCCTACCAAACGAGCCCCCCAAAGAAAATGTCGTGTCTGCAGAAAGCACGGATATAGGCGTGAAACCCACTATTATTGTCCCTCCTGTCCTGACAATCCTGGTCTTTGCATTGGTGAATGTTTTGAACGCTACCATACACTAGTTGAGTTTTAGCGTAGGCTACAGCACTGCACTGTACAGCACACTTTCACAGGGTCTCCCAAGATGCCATCACATTTTGAGAGACCCGAACCTGGAAACGGTTACAGTTATAAAAGTTACAAAAAAAAGTGTAAAAAAAATAAATAAACAAAACAAAAAAAATATAAAATAAAAAAACAAAAAATAGTTGTCGCTTTATTGTTTTCTCTCTATTCTCTCTATTGTTCTGCTCTTTTTTACTGTATTCTATTCTGCAATGTTTTATTGTTATTATGTTTTTATCATGTTTGCTTTATAGGTATGCAATTTTTTTTATACTTTACGGTTTACTGTGTTTTATTGTTAACCATTTTTTTGTTTTCAGGTACACCATTCAGCTGCAGAGCGGATTTATTTATCTTGACAGCAACAGCGTTTGCTCCCACGATACATAAAGCCGTGACTCCAGCGCTGTCGGAGGTGATTTCACCACCACAGTTACATACTTCAGCATATATGCCGAAGCGTGGGGGCAGCAGTGGGCGGAGGAGCGATTTGCTCCTACCTTTTGCGGGAGGATGCCCCCATGCTTCGGCATATATATATATTAGGCACAGGTTGCGTTAAATGTTTTATTTTTTACTATTTTTTTTTGTATTTCCTTTGCAGGTATGGCAAGTGTTAGTGCCGGTTCACACAGGGGCGACTTGTTAGGCGACCTAGCCGCCTGACAATTCGCCTCCCATTCTGTACTACGGAACTGTTCTAATTGGAGCGACGCAAGTCACTCTGACTTAGAAAAAGGTTCCTGTAGTATTTTTGGGGCGACTTCAGGCGACTTGCATTGACTTCTATACAGAAGTCGTTTTGCCAGTCGCCGCAGAAGTCGTGTGCAGGTCGCCTCGGTGAGGCGACCTGCAAGTCGTGCCGGCCCTGTGTGAACCGGCACTTACTGTTATACTGTAATGTTACTTTGTTTTATTGTTAACCATCATTTGCTTAGCAGGTACGCCATTCAGTTGCAGCGCAGATTTATTTATCTTGACAGCAACAGCGTTTGCTCCCACAATACATAAAGCCGTGATTCCAGCGCTGTTGGAGGTGATTTCACCACCACAGTTACATACTTCAGCATATATGCCGAAGCGTGGGGGCAGCAGTGGGCGGAGAAGCGATTTGCTCCTACCTTTTGCGGGAGGATGCCCCCATGCTTCGGCATATATAAACAGTGCATGTATGCCCATCATTAGAAGTGGGTGGATGAAGGGAGGTATTCTAATGGTGGGCATACCCATCAATCAATCTCTTTTTTTCATGCAGCCCACAGGCTGCATGAAAAAAAAGTTTACAATATATGCCCAACAAGACCAGCAACATACTGATATGTTGCTGGACTTTGAGTGGTTATACCAGAATGATGCCTGCAGGTTTAGGTATCATCTTGGTATCATTCTTTTCAGCCAGCGGTCGGCTTTCATGTAAAAGCAATCCTAGCGGCTAATTAGCCTCTAGACTGCTTTTACAAGCAGTGGGAGGGAATTCCCCCCCCCACTGTCTTCCATGTTTTTCTCTGGCGCTCCTGTCCCAACAGGGAACCTGAGAATGCAGCCGGTGATTCAGAAAGCTGACCATAGAGCTGATCAGAGACCAGAATGGCTCCAAACATCTCTATGGTCTAAGAAACTGGAAGCTACGAGCATTTCATGACTTAGATTTCGCCGGATGTTAACAGCGCCATTTGGAAATTGTGAAAGCATTTTATCACACCGATCTTGGTGTGGTCAGATGCTTTGAGGGCAGAGGAGAGATCTAGGGTCTAATAGACCCCAATTTTTTCAAAAAAGACTACCTGTCACTACCTATTGCTATCATAGGGGATATTTACATTTCCTGAGATAACAATAAAAATGATTAAAAAAAAATGAAAGGAACAGTTTAAAAATAAGATAAAAAAGCAAAAACATAATAAAGAAAAAAAAAAGGACCCCTGCCCCCCCCCCCTCTCTCGCGCAAAGGCGAACGCAAGCTTCGGTCTGGCGTCAAGTGTAATCAGCAATTGCACCAAGCATGTGAGGTATCACCGTGAAGGTTAGATCGAGGGCAGTAATTTTAGCAGTAGACCTCCTCTGTAAAACTAAAGTGGTAACCTGTAAAGGTTTTTAAAGGCTTTTAAAAATGTATTTAGTTTGTCGCCACTGCACGTTTGTACGCAATTTTAAAGCATGTCATGTTTGGTATCCATGTACTCGGCCTAAGATCATCTTTTTTATTTCATCAAACATTTGGGCAATATAGTGTGTTTTAGTGCATTAAAATTTAAAAAAGTGTGTTTTTTCCCAAAAAAATGCGTTTGAAAAAACGCTGCGCAAATACTATGTGAAAAAAAATGAAACACCCACCATTTTAAGCTGTAGGGCATTTGCTTCAAAAATATATATAATGTTTGGGGGTTCAAAGTAATTTTCTTGCAAAAAAAAAAAAAATTTCATGTAAACAAAAAGTGTCAGAAAGGGCTTTGTCTTTAAGTGATTAGAAGAGTGGGTGATGTGTGACATAAGCTTCTAAATGTTGTGCATAAAATGCCAGGACAGTTCAAGCCCCCCCCAAATGAACCCATTTTGGAAAGTAGACACCCAAAGCTATTTGCTGAGAGGCATGTCAAGTCCATGGAATATTTTATATTGTGACACAAGTTGCGGGAAAGAGAATTTTTTTTTTTTTTTTGCACAAAGTTGTCACTAAATGATATATTGCTCAAACATGCCATGGGAATATGTGAAATTACACCCCAAAATACATTCTGTTGCTTCTCCTGAGTACAGGGATACCACATGTGTGAGACTTTTTGGGAGCCTAGCCGCGTACGGGACCCCGAAATCCAAGCACCACCTTCAGGCTTTCTAAGGGCGTAAATTTTTGATTTCACTCACTGCCTATCACAGTTTCGGAGGCCATGGAATGCCCAGGTGGCACAAAACACCCCCAAATGACCCCATTTTAGAAAGTAGACACCCAAAGCTATTTTCTGAGAGGTATAGTGAGTATTTTGCAGACCTCAGTTTTTGTCACAAAGTTTTGAAAATTGAAAAAAGAAAAAAAATATTTTTTTCTTGTCTTTCTTCATTTTCAAAAACAAATGCGAGCTGCAAAATACTTACCATGCCTCTCACCAAATAGCTTGGGGTGTCTACCTTCCAAAATGGGGTCATTTTGGGGGGGGGTGCTATCTTGGCATTTTATGGCCTTCGAAACTGTGATAGGTAGTGAGGAGTGAATCAAAAATTTACGCCCTTAGAAATCCTGAAGGCGGTGATTGGTTTTCGGGGCCCCATATGCAGCTAGGCTCCCAAAAAGTCCCACACATGTGGTATCCCCGTACTCAGGAGAATCAGCAGAATGTATTTTGGGGTGTAATTCCACATATGCCCATGGCATGTTTGAGCAATATATCATTTAGTGACAACTTTGTGCAAAAAAAAAAAAGTTTGTCATTTTCCCACAGCTTGTGTCAAAATATAAAATATTCCATGGACTCAACATGCCTCTCAGCAAATAGCTTGGGGTGTCTACTTTCCAAAATGGGGTCATTTGGGGGGGGGGGGGGGGTTGTGCCATCTTTGCATTTTATGGCCTTCAAAACTGTGATAGGTAGTGAGGAGTGAAATCAAAAATTTACGCCCTTAGGAATCCTGAAGGCGGTGCTTGGTTTTCGGAGCCCCGTACGTGGCTAGGCTCCCAAAAAGTCCCACACATGTGGTATCCCCATACTCAGGAGAAGCAGCTAAATGTATTTTGGGGTGCAATTCCACATATGCCCATGGCCTGTGTGAGCAATATATCAGTTAGTGACAACTTTTTGTAAATTTTTTTTTTTGTCATTATTCAATAACTTGGGACAAAAAAAATAATATTCAATGGGCTCAACATGCCTCTCAGCAATTTCCCTGGTGTGTCTACTTTCCAAAATGGGGTCATTTGGGGGGGGGGGGGGGTTTGTACTGCCCTGCCATTTTAGCACCTCAAGAAATTAGATAGGCAATCATAAACTAAAAGCTGTGTAAATTCCAGAAAATGTACCCTAGTTTGTAGACGCTATAACTTTTGCGCAAACCAATAAATATACGCTTATTGACATTTTTTTACCGAAGACATGTGGCCGAATACATTTTGGCCTAAATGTATGACTAAAATTGAGTTTATTGGATTTTTTTTAAAACACAAAGTAGAAAATATCATTTTTTTTCAAAATTTTTGGTATTTTTCCATTTATAGCGCAAAAAATAAAAACCGCAGAGGTGATAAAATACCATAAAAAGGAAGCTCTATTTGTGGGAAGAAAAGGACGCAAATTTCATTTGGGTACAGCATTGCATGACCGCACAATTAGCAGTTAAATCGACGCAGTGCCAAATTGTAAAAAGTGCTCTGGTCAGGAAGGGAGTAAATCCTTCCATGGGTGAAGTGGTTAAAAAAGAAAAACTGAAATATCACATGGTCCTAAGTATTCAGACCCTTTGCTGTGGCACGCATATATTTAACTCAGGTGCTGTCCATTTCTTCTGATCATCCTTGAGATGGTTCTACACCTTCATTTGAGTCCAGCTGTGTTTGAGTATACTGCTTGGACTTGATTAGGAAAGCCACACACCTGTCTATATAAGACCTTACAGCTCACAGTGCATGTCAGAGCAAATGAGAATAATGAGGTCAAAGGAACTGCCTGAAGAGCTTAGAGACAGAATTGTGGAAAGGCACAGATCTGGCCAAGGTTACGAAAAAATTTCTGCTGCACTTAAGGTTCCTAAGAGCACAGTGGCCTCCATAATCCTTAAATGGAAGACGTTTGGGATGACCAGAACCCTTCCTAGAGCTGGCCGTCCGGCCAAACTGAGCTATTGGGGGAGAAGAGCCTTGGTGAGAGAGGTAAAGAAGAACACAAAGATCACTGTGGCTGAGCTCCAGAGATGCAGTCAGGAGATGGGAGAAAGTTGTAGAAAGTCAACCATCACTGCAGACCTCCACCAGTCGGGGCTTTATGGCAGAGTGGCCCGACGGAAGCCTCTCCTCAGTGCAAGACACATGAAAGTCTGCATGGAGTTTGCTAAAAAAAAACAAAAAAAACCGGAAGGACTCCAAGATGGTGAGAAATAAGATTTTTTGGTCTGATGAGACCAAGATAGAACTTTTTGGCCTTAATTCTAAGAGGTATGTGTGGAGAAAACCAGGCACTGCTCATCACCTGTCCAATACAGTCCCAACAGTGAAGCATGGTGGTGGCAGCATCATGCTGTGGGGGTGTTTTTCAGCTGCAGGGACAGGACGACTGGTTGCAATCGAGGGAAAGATGAATGCGGCCAAGTACAGGGATATCCTGGACGAAAACCTTCTCCAGAGTGCTCAAGACCTCAGACTGGGCCCAAGGTTTACCTTCCAACAAGACAATGACCCTAAGCACACAGATAAAATAACAAAGGAGTGGCTTCACAACAACTCCGTGACTGTTTTTGAATGGCCCAGCCAGAGCCCTGACTTAAACCCAATTGAGCATCTCTGGAGAGACCCAAAAATGGCTGTCTACCAACGTTTACCATCCAACCTGACAGAACTGGAGAGGATCTGCAAGGAGGAATGGCAGAGGATCCCCAAATCCGGGTGTGAAAAACTTGTTGCATCTTTCCCAAAAAGACTCATTACTGTATTAGATCAAAAGGGTGCTTCTATTAAATACTGAGCAAAGGGTCTGAATACTTAGGACCATGTGATATTTCAGTTTTTCTTTTTTAATAAATCTGCAAAAATGTCAACAATTCTGTGTTTTTCTGTCAATATGGGGTGCTGTGTGTACATTAATGAGGAAAAAATAAACTTAAATTATTTTAGCAAATTGCTGCAATATAACAAAGAGTGAAAAATGTAAGAGGGTCTGAATACTTTCCGCCCCCACTGTATGAAAATTATATATATATATAGAAAAAGAGTCCAAGAGGTTGCTGCACTTAAAAATTTCTTTGCTTTATTTCTCAAATTGTTCAGTAGGGATTTACAAAGCAAATATAATCCAAAAACACAGGCACGAAATGCCTACACAGTTTCAGACACAGGTAGATTCAGATATGGATGGATGGATGGATTACGTCTCGGGCTAGTCAGCTTACGCCCTTCCTAAGATCCATTAAAGCACATCTGAGGGTTTCAATCCAATCATTCATTTAAATACAGGTTAAGTGAAGTACTTCACATATGGAATCAATATGGCTAATTAGTTCAAATCGCATACCATTTAACATCTATATATGCATATATTTATCTATAACATGCCATTAAAACAAGGATAAGCAACAGGTGTCGAATCTCTCATTCTCTTCATTCTCATTATAGAATATTTGAAATACCTATAAAAACGCAGGGAAATGTTGCATTCATGAGTAAATACAAAAACAAAAAGAAAAAACAAAAAAGATATCCCCATCATGAAGTTATTTTATCTGGCTACTTTCATATACTTATTCCAACAGTTAAACAAATAAATAAAGATCCAAATCAACATTTAAGCCATATGGAGCAATTGTATTCAAAAAATGTATCCAGTATACTTCTCTTTTTCTTAGAATCAATTCACGGTTGCCCCCTCTCCTATTTTTCTCAATACCTTCTAGGACCATATACTTTAGTTGTGATACATTGTGGCCAAATTCCAAAAAGTGTCTCGCCAGCGGTAATTGGGTTAATTTATCTCGTATTGAGTATTTGTGTCTCGCTATCCTATCTTTGATTTTTTGTGTAGTCTCCCCTACATAGACTAAACCGCATGGGCACTTTATGGCGTAAATTACATATGAAGATTGGCATGTGTAGTAACCCCGTATGGGGATGTTGAAACCCCTATGTGGATATGTAAAGTATTTACCTTTAATCATAGAGTTACATTGTATGCATGACAAGCAGGGATACGATCCCAGATTTTTAGGTCCCAGGAAGGTTAGTTTGGCTGCTGCAGCCACAGGTTGATCAGATTTAATCAATCGATCTCGTATCGTTCTACCTTTTCTATAGGAGGACATGGGTGGATTCCAGAATTCCTGTACCATGGGGTAACTGGATCTTAAAAGATTCCAATGTCTTTTGATAATTTGATTAATTTTGTTGGAGAAGGGATGGTACTGCATAATAAAGGGGATTCTCTTCTTTTCTTTTCGGGGTGATCGATTACTATCCATATTAGGATGATCGATATTAACTAAAGCTTGCGGATATCTTCTACTAATAAGTTTGTTTTTTATTTCATCAAGTCTCTGATCACGGCACAGCGGGTCACTCACGATCCGCTGCACCCTCATCATCTGACTTTTTGGGATGGATGAAAAAACGTTTGGGGGGTGAAAGCTATTAAAATGTAGCAATTGATTGCAATCTGTGGGTTTCACATATAAGTCAGTAGTGATCTGCCCATTGTTCAATTTAAGAAGAGTATCAAGAAAGGAGATCTCATTTTTACCAATTTCAATGTTGAACTTTAATCCAGGTACTAAATAGTTAATGTATTTATCAAATAAGTATAGGCTTTCCATGTTGCCATCCCATATAGCGAAAATATCGTCCACAAATCTGTACCAACATTGGCAATGTTTTAAAAATAAATCATTGACATAAATAAAGGACGTCTCTATCATATTCATAAATGCGTTCGCATATGGGGGTGCAACATTTGAACCCATCGCTGCTCCATTCAGTTGCAAGAAATGAGTATCCCTGAAAAGAAAATAGTTCTCTTCAAGAGTAATTTTCAAAAGGTCAAGCAGAAATGAAATCTGTTCGGTTTTATAGATGCCTGATTGAATTAACAATCGCTGACATGCCTCTATTCCTAAATCATGTGGAATGATAGTAAATAAGCTAGAGACGTCCCATGATATCAGGATGGAATCTGATGACAAGTTTATATCTTGAATTTTTGACAAAAAGTCAGTAGTATCTCTTATAAATGATTTAGTGTTTAATAGCAATGGTGTCAAACACTTATCCAGGTATTGTGCTAGATGTGTTGTCACAGATTTCATCCCTGATACAATGGGACGTCCGGGAGGATTTTTAGGGTCTTTATGAATTTTTGGTAACATATACAGTACCAGTGTAACTGGATATTCACATATCAAAAACTCCATAGTTTCATCATCAATGATTTTTTGTTTAACTGCCTTAGTTAGAGTTGTTTTTATCCTTTTTTGCACTTTAAAAACAGGACAGCAATCAAGTTTTAAGTGCAGCAACCTCTTGGACTCTTTTTCTATATACAAGGTCGGTGGGAAGACCTGATTGCTGGCACTAAATCGTAAGCAGAGTGCGGTTCTCCTCCACAAGTGAATATATTTTCCCCTGGGAACAAGCACCAGCTACTATCAAGGAATCATTGCAAGGATGGCAACAGGTGGCTCATACTCATTCTCTGAAACAGAGGCTTCAAGGATTTTCACTGACACCATGGGATCCAGAGATTTTCTGATCCAGTCCTCCTCTATACAACTTACCAGAAAAATGGAGAAACTAATGCAAAGAGCCACCACTATGGAACTTCATGAGGTAACATTAGCCGAATACTATAAGTTACAAATGATACCTAGAGGGCTGAGGGTTCGCCTGACTCCAACCCTCTTTTCACAGAACAAGGACTTTAAAACCAAATTTGCCCAGATTCTCAATAAATGTTCCTTTGATATCATGACATTAACTGTGCAATTCTTGCAACAAGAGAGGACTCTCATACAGCAGGAGATTGCTGAACTTGAAAGACAGCTACAACAATGTTCTAATCAAGAGGAACTACAGCAATTCAAGAAAATGAATAATGATAAATTAGAAAGATTTCGCACCAATATTCAATTCCGTAAACGTACAAAACTTGAACGAGATCGGGAAGATTATAAAAACGATCGTGTCTACAATTGGACTGATCCTACATATTACCATTCAAAGGGCTACAGAAAAATACAACGAAAAAATCTGGCTAGCTCAAACTCCTCTATGACATCTACTGGATCATCCACCAGTGTATCAACTACTCCTTTTTTACCAGGGAACCTGACCGAATCCGGACCAGGAGGGGCGGCCGGCGAACAAAGAAAAGACACAGCAGGGGGTGTAACCACCAGACGCCAGAACCGCCAGAGACATTAGATGAAAACCTGGTACATAACATTTCTTCTATTGTTTTGTCTAAAACTGAACTAAGTGTTTTGAATAAGGGTTTGGGCTTTTGCCCTAAAGAGAAAATGAATGATTTTGTACTTAAACAGGATTTATATAGATTTTTTAGACAATTAAGATTTAAAGCATACTATTCTGGTGTACCCACTGCCACAACTAAAGAATTATCAATATTATCGATCAAAAATATGGGTTTAAAACCAAAAAGCACTAAAGTACCACCCACTTCATGTGCTGCTGTAGAGGTATATATAGACAAAGTGGAAAATGATATAAAACGTTTTTTGTGTGACAGAGATAAGAGAGACCATATACCCCACAATCTAAATAGAGATGAGATTGCAGCGTTAAACTCCTTGTCAGCCCGGCATGATATCACTATCAAGCCGGCTGACAAGGGGGGAGCTATTGTGGTCATGGATACATCCATGTATGAAAATGAAATAATGAAACATCTGAGTGATACCCTTACTTATAAAAGACTTGATTGCTGTCCTGTTTTTAAAGTGCAAAAAAGGATAAAAACAACTCTAACTAAGGCAGTTAAACAAAAAATCATTGATGATGAAACTATGGAGTTTTTGATATGTGAATATCCAGTTACACCGGTACTGTATATGTTACCAAAAATTCATAAAGACCCTAAAAATCCCCCCGGACGTCCCATTGTATCAGGGATGGAATCTGTGACAACACATCTAGCACAATACCTGGATAAGTGTTTGACACCATTGCTATTAAACACTAAATCATTTATAAGAGATACTACTGACTTTTTGTCAAAAATTCAAGATATAAACTTGTCATCAGATTCCATCCTGATATCATGGGACGTCTCTAGCTTATTTACTATCATTCCACATGATTTAGGAATAGAGGCATGTCAGCGATTGTTAATTCAATCAGGCATCTATAAAACCGAACAGATTTCATTTCTGCTTGACCTTTTGAAAATTACTCTTGAAGAGAACTATTTTCTTTTCAGGGATACTCATTTCTTGCAACTGAATGGAGCAGCGATGGGTTCAAATGTTGCACCCCCATATGCGAACGCATTTATGAATATGATAGAGACGTCCTTTATTTATGTCAATGATTTATTTTTAAAACATTGCCAATGTTGGTACAGATTTGTGGACGATATTTTCGCTATATGGGATGGCAACATGGAAAGCCTATACTTATTTGATAAATACATTAACTATTTAGTACCTGGATTAAAGTTCAACATTGAAATTGGTAAAAATGAGATCTCCTTTCTTGATACTCTTCTTAAATTGAACAATGGGCAGATCACTACTGACTTATATGTGAAACCCACAGATCGCAATCAATTGCTACATTTTAATAGCTTTCACCCCCCAAACGTTTTTTCATCCATCCCAAAAAGTCAGATGATGAGGGTGCAGCGGATCGTGAGTGACCCGCTGTGCCGTGATCAGAGACTTGATGAAATAAAAAACAAACTTATTAGTAGAAGATATCCGCAAGCTTTAGTTAATATCGATCATCCTAATATGGATAGTAATCGATCACCCCGAAAAGAAAAGAAGAGAATCCCCTTTATTATGCAGTACCATCCCTTCTCCAACAAAATTAATCAAATTATCAAAAGACATTGGAATCTTTTAAGATCCAGTTACCCCATGGTACAGGAATTCTGGAATCCACCCATGTCCTCCTATAGAAAAGGTAGAACGATACGAGATCGATTGATTAAATCTGATCAACCTGTGGCTGCAGCAGCCAAACTAACCTTCCTGGGACCTAAAAATCTGGGATCGTATCCCTGCTTGTCATGCATACAATGTAACTCTATGATTAAAGGTAAATACTTTACACATCCACATAGGGGTTTCAACATCCCCATACGGGGTTACTACACATGCCAATCTTCATATGTAATTTACGCCATAAAGTGCCCATGCGGTTTAGTCTATGTAGGGGAGACTACACAAAAAATCAAAGATAGGATAGCGAGACACAAATACTCAATACGAGATAAATTAACCCAATTACCGCTGGCGAGACACTTTTTGGAATTTGGCCACAATGTATCACAACTAAAGTATATGGTCCTAGAAGGTATTGAGAAAAATAGGAGAGGGGGCAACCGTGAATTGATTCTAAGAAAAAGAGAAGCATACTGGATACATTTTTTGAATACAATTGCTCCATATGGCTTAAATGTTGATTTGGATCTTTATTTATTTGTTTAACTGTTGGAATAAGTATATGAAAGTAGCCAGATAAAATAACTTCATGATGGGGATATCTTTTTTGTTTTTTCTTTTTGTTTTTGTATTTACTCATGAATGCAACATTTCCCTGCGTTTTTATAGGTATTTCAAATATTCTATAATGAGAATGAAGAGAATGAGAGATTCGACACCTGTTGCTTATCCTTGTTTTAATGGCATGTTATAGATAAATATATGCATATATAGATGTTAAATGGTATGCGATTTGAACTAATTAGCCATATTGATTCCATATGTGAAGTACTTCACTTAACCTGTATTTAAATGAATGATTGGATTGAAACCCTCAGATGTGCTTCAATGGATCTTAGGAAGGGCGTAAGCTGACTAGCCCGAGACGTAATCCATCCATCCATCCATATCTGAATCTACCTGTGTCTGAAACTGTGTAGGCATTTCGTGCCTGTGTTTTTGGATTATATTTGCTTTGTAAATCCCTACTGAACAATTTGAGAAATAAAGCAAAGAAATTTTTAAGTGCAGCAACCTCTTGGACTCTTTTTCTATATACAAGGTCGGTGGGAAGACCTGATTGCTGGCACTAAATCGTAAGCAGAGTGCGGTTCTCCTCCACAAGTGAATATATATATACACTACCGTTCAAAAGTTTGGGGTCACATTGAAATGTCTTTATTTTTGAAGGAAAAGCACTGTACTTTTAAATGAAGCTAACTTTAAACTAGTCCTAACTTTAAACAAATATACTCTATACATTGCTAATGTGGTAAATGACTATTCTAACTGCAAATGTCTAGTTTTTGGTGCAATATCTACATAGGTGTATAGAGGCCCATTTCCAGCAACTATCACTCCAGTGTTCTAATGGTACAATGTGTTTGCTCATTGGCTCAGAAGGCTAATTGATGATTAGCAAACCCTTGTGCAATCATGTTCACACATCTAAAAACAGTCTAGCTCCTTCCAGAAGCTACAAAACTGACCTTCCTGTGAGCAGATTGAGTTTCTGGAGCATCACATTTGTGGGGTCAATTAAACGCTCAAAATGGCCAGAAAAAGAGAACTTTCATCTGAAACTCGACAGTCTATTCTTGTTCTTAGAAATGAAGGCTATTCCATGCGAGAAATTGCAAAGAAATTGAAGATTTCCTACAACGGTGTGTACTACTCCCTTCAGAGGACAGCACAAATAGGCTCTAACCAGAGTAGAAAAAGAAGTGGGAGGCCGCGTTGCACAACTAAGCAAGAAGATAAGCACATTAGAGTCTCTAGTTTGAGAAACAGACGCCTCACAGGTCCCCAACTGGCATCTTCATTAAATAGTACCCCCAAAACACCAGTGTCAACATCTAGAGTGAAGAGGCGGCTGCGGGATTTTGGGCTTCAGGGCAGAGTGGCAAAGAAAAAGCCATATCTGAGACTGGCCAATAAAAGAAAAAGATTAGGATGGGCAAAAGAACACAGACATTGGACAGAGGAAGACTGGAAAAAAGTGTTGTGGACAGATGAATCCAAGTTTGAGGTGTTTGGATCACAAAGAAGAACGTTTGTGAGACGCAGAACAAATGAAAAGATGCTGGAAGAATGCCTGACGCCATCTGCTAAGCATGGTGGAGGTAATGTGATGGTCTGGGGTTGCTTTGGTGCTGGTAAGGTGGGAGCTTTGTACAGGGTAAAAGGGATTCTGAATAAGGAAGGCTATCACTCCATTTTGCAACGCCATGCCATACCCAGTGGACAGCGCTTGATTGGAGCCAATTTCATCCTACAACAGGACAATGACCCTAAACACACCTCCAAATTGTGCAAGAACTATTTACAGCAGAAGCAGGCAGCTGGTATTCTATCGGTAATGGAGTGGCCAGCACAGTCACCAGATCTGAACCCCATTGAGCTGTTGTGGGAGCAGCTTGACCGTATGGTACGCCAGAAGTGCCCATCCAACCAATCCAACTTGTGGGAGCTGCTTCTAGAAGCGTGGGGTGCAATTTCTCCAGCTTACCTCAATAAATTAACAGCTAGAATGCCAAAGGTGTGCAATGCTGTAATTGCTGCAAAAGGAGGATTCTTTGATGAAAGCAAAGTTTGATGTAAAAACAATGTTATTTCAAATACAAATCATTATTTCTAACCTTGTCAATGTCTTGACTCTATTTTCTATTCATTTCACAACGTATGGTGGTGAATAAGTGTGACTTTTCATGGAAAACACAAAATTGTTTGGGTGACCCCAAACTTTTGAACGGTAGTGTATATATATATATATATATATACACATAGGCATTTCTGACCTTTTTTATTACTAACCTGTACCATAACTATTTATGCTAGCAAAAGTGGGCCCATTCTTAGACAGACTGAACACGCAAAATTGTATTGGTACAATGACAGTGAATGCTGAGGTATGCAGTGGATTACAAGCACCGAGGCAAACATCGGTGTGGTCATGAGTGAAGTGGGGACATGTGGGAGAGATAGTAAGAGTAGGGGGAGCGGGTGGGGGTCAGCTGGGTACAGTACGGGGAGGTGGCATGAAGGGGCAGTGGTGGGAAGGTTTTAAGCAAGGTGGTGAAAAGGGGAGAATACCTCCCAACTTTTGAACTTGACAAAGAAGGACAATATATATGGGGGTAGAGTGTGGCACGCACAGTACACCCCAGTGAAAAGTGGGTGTCACTAGCAAAAAAGTGGGCATGGTCACATAGGTGTGGTTTACAGATTTTCAGCAGCTGTGTTAAGAATTCTAACTGGCAGTGGAAGAGTTATAATAATAAGGACAGAAACACATTCAAGAAAGTATTGTACATTAGTAGATGATTTATGTATTTGTTTAGCTACAGTATCTCACAAAAGTGAGTACACCCCTCACATTTTTGTATATTTTTTCTTATATCAAGCTGTGAGTGTACAGCTTGTATAACTGTGTAAATTAGCTGTCCCCTCAAAATAACTCAACACACAGCCATTAATGTCTAAACCGCTGGCAACAAAAGTGAGTACACCCCTAAGTGAAAATGTGCCAATTGGGCCCAATTAGCCTTTTTACCTCGTTAGAGACTCGTTAGTGTTACAAGGTCTCAGGTGTGAATGGGGAGCAGATGTGTTAAATTTGGTGTTATCGCTCTCACTCTTCCATACTGATCACTGGAGGTTCAACATAGCGGGCAAGCAGAGATGACATCATCTCTCTCTGCTCCCCACATCACCACTCTTCCGCCCTCACAGCCAGTGTTCTGTCAGCCTCAATGTCAGAGGTGCAGCAGGGAGCAGGGAGGTGACAATCTCTCATTGCCTGCCCCGCATCACCACTCTCCTGACTTCATTCGGAACCCACCACTACACAGAGGCCTGTCTCTGTGCTAAATGGACCAGTGCTGCCACCAATGCAGTGGCAGGTGAAGTGGCAAGTGACATTTCTTATCTGTTGACAGGCAACGTGGCAGGTAACGTGGAAAGTGACATTCTGCATCTGGTGACAGGCAACGTGGCAGGTGATGTAGCAAGTGACATTCCGCATCTGGTGACAGGCAACGTGGCAGGTGACGAGGCAAGTGACATTCCGCATCTGGTGACAGGTAACGTGGCTAGTGACATTGCAAGTATCAATCTACATCTTGTGGCAGGCAGCGTGGCAAGTGACATTCTGCATCTGGTGACAGGCACCATGGCAGGCGACGTAGCAAATGACATTCCACATCTGGTGACAGGCAACATGGCAGGTGTCGAGGCAAGTGATATTCCGCATCTGGTGACAAGCAACGTGGCTTTTGACGTTGCAAGTGACAATCTACATCTTGTGACAGGCAACGTGGCAAGTGACATTCTGCATCTGGTGACAGGCAATGTTGCTAGTGACGTGGCAAGTGACAATCTAGAGAGATGAAGCGGCAACAGGTAGTCCCTCCCTTGGCTGGGGTCAAGGAGGCGCTTGCCATAATAATTAGTTGCAGGGTGATTTGCATATCAGGCGGAAAAGCTCATTCATATGCGCATCCCGTATTAAGCTCATTCATACACGAGTTTACTCATATGCATTTATGTATATGTATTTAGCGATTCTAAATAAATATACATTACTATGCTGTACTTCTAAGTGAATGGTACTGCAATGCACCAATGTGCCTTTTGTTAGGACACTTTCACACTGAGGTGTGGGGCGTCGGTGGTAAAGCGCCACTATTTTTAGCGGCGCTTTACTGTCATTTTAGTGGTGCATTTTTGGCTGCTAGCAGGGTGCTTTTAGCCCCCGCTAGCGGCCAAAAAGGGGTTAAAAGCTCCCGCAAAGCGATTTGGCGGCGCTGCCCATTGATTTCAATTGGCAGGGGCGCTTTAGGAGCGGTGTATACACCGCTTCTAAAGCTCCTCAAAGATGCTGCTTGCAGGCCTTTTTTTAGCATCCTGTCAGCGTACTGCTGACGTACTGGAGTGACAAGAGTGGAGTGACAGGAGAGGTGCTTTACAGGCGCTTTGCAGGCACCGTTTTTAGCGATATAGCAACTGTAAAGCGCCTCAGTGTGAAAGTAGCCTTACAGTTGAGGTAAAAAGCACATTATCGTAATGCACAGGTCTGAAGGAGGCCTAAAAGACAAATATGCCTTCAAATATCTTAATCCTAATGACCCTGCTCCCCCATGGTAAAAAAACCCACTTATCTTAAATTAGCAGGCAATGCAGTCCAGAAACCTTCACCATATCAGGTGGTGCTCACAGGCACCTCCTCCTTACATGTAGACAACTTTTTTACTCAGGCCTATAAAAAACTCTGTACCTCCAGTACTCATCCTGACACTGCATTTCCCTATCACCTAGCTCTGGTAACATTGCATATTCTTCTTTAACAGTAAGTACAGGTAAGGATTTAGGATAGGCTATCACTGAACAAATCAACGAGACTAAGCCTACCACGTACAAAAAATTCCAGCCGTGATTCCTAAATACGACATTTGTCTACGCTGGAAATAGATTATGCTATTTTCTTTCCTTCAACCACTGGTCAGCCAGTATTGATGGGAGAATCCCTCCCGCTGCACTATTGTATTCTGACACCAAGAGGTTTTCCCGCTGTCGGAATGCAATGATCACTGCTGGTGGCTATAAGAACAAAACCTGACAACCTAGATAGATAGATTGACTTCAGTACAACCAATCTGCCCATAGATGGATTAAAATTTGGGTGCTGAACCAGATGAATTTCAATCCGTCTATGGTCATCTTTAGGTTGTTCATAGATTTTGCAATTTTCTTTCCTTCAACCACGGGTTGAAGGGAAGAAAATTGTTCGATACCTGCAGTGCCTTGAAAAGGTATTCATACCCCTTAAATCTTTTTCACCTTTTGTCATGTTACAATCAAAAACGTAAATATATTTTATTGGGATTTTATGTGATAGACCAACACAAAGTGGCACATAATTGTGAAGTGGAAGGTAAATGATAAATAGTTTTCAACATTTTTTACAAATAAATAGGGTGGGCTATCGACAAAAGCAAAGTCCAAGGACCTGCCACAGAAGTGAAATACCTGGGAATGTTGTGGACTGGGCCGCAGAGGAAAATTCCAGAGGCAGTTGTGCAAACTATCCAGGCGCTGTCGCCCCCTACTACCAAAGAGGAGGCACACAAGTTCATTGGATTTGTGTGGTGCTGGAGATCGTTCATCCCACATCTTGGGCTGATGCTGAGGCCTATATATAATGTCACCAGAAAAAAGACTGAGTTCTCATTGGGTTCAGAGCAGTGGACTGCATTCCTGGCTGCTAAAGAAGCTATTTTGCAGCATCAGGGATTAGGACCTGTGAGACAAGGAGTACCATTTCAGCTGGATGTAGTGGAGCAGAATGGTACTATATCTTCGAGTCTGTGGCAGCCAAATGAAAAGAAAGGACTGGGAGCAATACCCATTGGATTTTGGTCCAAACAACTGACAGGGGCACAGAAGTGATACACTCCCCTAGAGAAGTACCTGTTTTGGGCCTACACAGCACTTCAACATGTAGAGACCATTACAGGAAAGGACACAGTCACCATCCATACTGCTTTGCCAATAGCAGGATGGGAGAGAGATAATGGACTGACCACTAGGGCAGTTGTAGCCCAGAACCAGACACTGATGAAATGGAAGTGGTACCTTCAAGAAAGAGGGGGGTATTGCAGCTGGGGATGTTAGAGACATTTCAAAACAGTTGGCAGGGCTTGTTACTTTTACCAGCACCCTGCCAGAAGAAGAAATTCCTGTGCTGCAGTCATCCCCCATTCAAGAGGCTCCACCCTTTGAGTCTCTGTCGGAAGACATGAAAGAGTCAGCGTGGTTCACTGATGGTTCAGCCATAGTCGCCTCGTCTGGGCGAAAATGGACAGCAGCTGCCTACAACCCAAGTACAGACACAGTCCTGCAGGAGACCGGAATTGGAGGGTCCAGTATGCAGAGTTGAAAGCTGTAATGATGACTCTTCAGGTGGATCCTTCTTCCCATATCACTATCTACACTGACAGGTGGGCCATTTTTAAAGGACTGACAACTTGGATGACCACCTGGAAGTCCAATGAATGGATGATTCATGGAAAGGTGGTGTGGGGAGGCAAGGAAGTCTGGGACTACATCTGGAAGGAAGCTCACTCCCGCACCATAAAAGTGTGGCATGTTGATGCACATGTGCCCCTAGTCCCAGACTTTGAGAACTATAACAGAGTTGCAGATGAGATCGCCAATATGAAGGCAGTTGTGCCAATTGATCCCGTCTTGATGAACTTGGCCAACTGGGCCCACAAGCAATCTGGACATTTGGGGCAGAAAGCAACATATGATTGGGCACAGCAGAGAGGATTGTCTATATCCATAGACATGATAAAGATTGTACTAGGGAACTGTACAGTGTGTGGAGAAGTGTGACAATGGCCATTGCAAAAGTACTCCACCGGGTCGATTAAGAGGGATGAGAGGCCTGCAGAGAACTGGCAGATTGACTTCATCAGCCCCCTGCCTCGGGGTAACAATGGACTGAGATATTATTGCACTGCAGTGGACACCTATTGAGGACTTTTGCTTGTTCGTCCTTGCAAACGCGCAGATCAAGCTGCAACGCTTCAACAGCGTGAAAAACTTGTTGTTGCTTATGGTTGTCCCAAACAAGTCCAAAGTGATAACGGCTCACACTTCACCGGATCAACAGTACAGCAGTGGGCCAAAGATTCTGGAGTGTTCTGGTTGTGCCACATCCCATACCATCCACAGGCAGCTGGTTTGATTGAAAGATACAACGGGCTATTGAAGGACCAGATACGCAAACTTACACCCACACATACATGTGGGTGGGATCGGGTCCTCACACAGGCAGTCATGTTGATAAATTCTAGGCCAATAGCCAAAAGCACACCATATGAGAGAATGGTAGGGGCTGGGGCACAGATTCTACAGTTGGAGTGCAGAGTTCAGTATTTATGTAAGTTTCCTGAAAGAACAGGGATAACAGATACTGTGTTACTGCTTCCCATGACATAGAAACCAAGAGTGACATATCTGAAGCTGAAGCCTATCTAGGAATGAGAGAGAATCTGGCAGGAAGGTTTGAAGTTATATTTGCATTAGCAGATGAGCTTTAAGACAGTGGCTGGGACTCTGACTGGTTAATGGATACTTCTCAGCAAGAGTGGAAAGCGAGGCTACATAACATCAAACCTTCCAAAAGAAACAGCAGTGATCTTCTGGGAAGTATCAGTATATTATTTCCTTTCCTCCCTATTGATGTTCTTTGGGAGAGTCAGAAGTGGATACAGGCAGGTGGCAAAGTGTTGGTCAGAGATCCAGGCAACAAGCTAGTTAGAGGAGAGATTGTAGCTGAAGGGCCAGGCTCTACTGTTTATGTATTATTAGAAGGAACAGATTATCCGCTTTGTTTTCCACTCCACTGGTTGTCTCCGATTTGATCCATAGGAAGACCAGAGAAAAGTGGTTACACGATGGACAGAATCATGGAAGACCGCAAGAGCTGTGGAGAGCAAGGCCTTTGCTGTATTACAGGCCTGGACTTGTTTCTAAAGAACTTTAGAATGGACTTTCTAATGAACTTTTAGCCAAAGACTGAAACACCTTCTCAGTGACATAAATATGGGAGGGGGTTGCATTTAAGGAAATTAATGTGCAGAATGAGTTGTTGGTAATGAACAGATTTTTTGTGTGTAGTCTGAGAGAAAAATCAAGGGCGGAATGTGTTGAGTTTAATAGAAAATATATGATTTTTCTATAAGACTGGTAAACAAAAGCCCAAATAAAAGAAGCAGTAGAGACTGATAGGAAGCCCACTCAACATGGATCAACACCGAAGGACACTCAAATCTGTAATCAGCAAACAAGAAGGTTCCTGATCTCCAGGAGCAGCGGAGATCATGAACACAGTAACTGGAGCTAAGTAACTTTTAAGTGTGTTTCTACTGTTATAGACCATAGGCTGTTTATTTGCTAGGCATTTTGTTGTTATAGATATCTGTTAGTCTTGTATTGTATTCCTAACATTGTAATAGTTTTATATGTACAGCATCTTTGTATAGTAAAAGCACATTTACACACTGCAGAGGTCTCAGCTTCCTTGCTTATATCACAAAGTAACCTTGCTAGCTAGACGCAAGCAAAACACAGCTATAGCCACTGGCAGTGATCGTACAAAAGAAACAGGCAGGTTGTACTGAAGTCGATAGATAAATCGGCTTCAGTACAATCAGCCTGCCCATAGATGGATTGAAATTCAGATGGTTCAGCAAGAAGTCCGGGATGGTTAGAAAGGATGACCTTGTAGATCTGTCATAATACCATTGTCTTAATCCTCATAAGCACAGCAGCGCCACCTAGCAGCACTCTAGCTGCAATCATCACATTATAATCACTTCTCTCCAGATGCTGAATTACTTATTCCCTTTCGAATCTCCCTATTAATAAATAAAACGCAATCATTTAAAAATAGAACATCAAAAGATGTACATCACTCATCACTATGGAAACCTTGTTCTAAAAATGCCAGTGTTTTCCCCTGGTTATGCTCGCAAAGCGACCTGAAGCATTCCAGCAAGTAATTTCACAATAGAATTCACACAGGTTTTTCTTATTGTTTCACTGAGAGAAGAAAAAACGCCACAGAATTCCTCCAAGGACAGGTGCTGGAAGAGAAGCATTATTGTAAGATGCTCAGCTTTAAAACAAGTAGCTTACTGGTTTAGGAATTTCATAACAGGGAGTCCAAATATTTGTACCTTCTAACTAAATGTAGTATCTTTCTAAAAAAAAAAGTCCACCTAAAATTGACAACATTGTTGTCTAAGGATCCTAGACTGGTAATCCAAAAGCCGCCAGAAGGGCTTACCTCTATGAAAGTTCTTGTTGCCCTGTGTATACTCCTGTGGGTTTCCCAACCTTCTCCTGCCCAGTTCTAATAAAACAGCAAAGCTCACTGAAGCCTATAGACATTGTGTCCTTGGAAATCACTGCAGTACCGAGTTGTCAGTGGTGGCCATGCATTTTAATTATTGCTTCTCTAGACATAAAATGTTTGCTTATATATTGTAGACACTTTACTCTAGCTGAGAAACAAAAGGGGGGGTTTTCCGGCGCTCCGCAACATGTGATGTCTAAGGTAAATAGTACAATGGTAGCTATAATAGCACATTAAAATAAGGCAGGTAAATTCTAGAATGAGGAGGCAGCCATCCTCAGAGGGTGTCCATTACCTCTGTTGATAATCAATGTTGAAAAAAGGAGGGGTGTGGAGGCGCCAACTGTGGTAGCTTGTTTATGCAAAAATAAAAGTTAGTGTAACAATTACACTTACTGGTTCGCAGGGTGGAGGTGTTTCTTTGAGATGGAAAAGTGTCCTGGGATGTGTTGTTATCTTGTTTCCGGCTCAGATTTCATTCCTTCAGGCGTCTGGGTGTGAAGTCTGTACACAGGCTGAACTGCTGCATCCAGTGCATGGAAAGCTCCACGCTGACCACTCTGGAGTGCAGAAGAGGAAATGACGTCACTGATGCACGGCAAACGTCCAGGCTGGTGTTGGGGATAATGCAGGGATAGTACAGGCTATGCGCTCGGGGCTCACAGCTCCTTCTACTGGCCTTTAGAAGGAGCTGTGAGCCCCGAGCGCGTAGCCTGTACTATCCCTGCATTATCCCCAACACCAGCCTGGACGTTTGCCGTGCATCAGTGACGTCATTTCCTCTTCTGCACTCCAGAGTGGTCAGCGTGGAGCTTTCCATGCACTGGATGCAGCAGTTCAGCCTGTGTACAGACTTCACACCCAGACGCCTGAAGGAATGAAATCTGAGCCGGAAACAAGATAACAACACATCCCAGGACACTTTTCCATCTCAAAGAAACACCTCCACCCTGCGAACCAGTAAGTGTAATTGTTACACTAACTTTTATTTTTGCATAAACAAGCTACCACAGTTGGCGCCTCCACACCCCTCCTTTTTTCAACTTTACTCTAGCTACTCTTCAATAGGGATGAGCTTCGTGTTCGAGTCGAACCCATGTTCGACTCAAACATCGGCTGTTCGGTCGTTCGCCGAATTGCGAACGATATGGGCCGTTCGCGCCAAATTCGTGTGGCGCGTCAAGGCCCATAATTCACTGCGGCATCGCAGTGCATTGCTGGCTGATGATTGGCCAAGCATGCACTATGACCTGCATGCTTGGCCAATCACAGCGCCGCCTGAACAGAGAGCCGTAATTGGCCAATGCCAAGAAGGCTTTGGCCAATTATGGCTCAGGGGATTTAGTACACGCCCCACACTATATAAGGCCGCCTGCACGGCGGCCCTGTGCAGTGTGTTCCGGTGTGCTGAGAGATAGAGAGAGAGAGAGAGACAGTGTCATTTCATTTGAGTTAGCTAGATTAGGCAGGACAGTCAGTCAGTTAGCTGCACTTACAGTGTATTGTGTATATATATGCATCCCAGGTGTTGCATATATATATATAAACTGTATTCAGTTTAGCTAGATCCGTTCCTGTTATCTTCCTACTGACAGGCAGGCTTGTCTTGTAACAGTATTTACAGCTACCTGAAGAAAATTACTGGTGTTCTTTTGATCCTATTAGTACCACAGTCAGGCAGCTAGACTATTTAAAGTTAGTGCAGTGCGTCCTGCTCACAGTGTTCAGCTAGATCCGTTCCTGTTATCTTCCTACTGACAGGCAGGCTTGTCTTGTAACAGTATTTACAGCTACCTGAAGAAAATTACTGGTGTTCTTTTGATCCTATTAGTACCACAGTCAGGCAGCTAGACTATTTAAAGTTAGTGCAGTGCGTCCTGCTCACAGTGTTTAGCTAGATCCGTTCCTGTTATCTTCCTACTGACAGGCAGGCTTGTCTTGTAACAGTATTTACAGCTACCTGAAGATAATTACTGGTGTTCTTTTGATCCTATTAGTACCACAGTCAGGCAGCTAGACTATTTAAAGTTAGTGCAGTGCGTCCTGCTCACAGTGTTCAGCTACATCCGTTCCTGTTATCTTCCTACTGACAGGCAGGCTTCTCTTGTAACAGTATTTACAGCTACCTGAAGAAAATTACTGGTGTTCTTTTGATCCTATTAGTACCACAGTCAGGCAGCTAGACTATTTAAAGTTAGTGCAGTGCGTCCTGCTCACAGTGTTCAGCTAGATCCGTTCCTGTTATCTTCCTACTGACAGGCAGGCTTGTCTTGTAACAGTATTTACAGCTACCTGAAGATAATTACTGGTGTTCTTTTGATCCTATTAGTACCACAGTCAGGCAGCTAGACTATTTAAAGTTAGTGCAGTGCGTCCTGCTCACAGTGTTCAGCTAGATCCGTTCCTGTTATCTTCCTACTGACAGGCAGGCTTGTCTTGTAACAGTATTTACAGCTACCTGAAGAAAATTACTGGTGTTCTTTTGATCCTATTAGTACCACAGTCAGGCAGCTAGACTATTTAAAGTTAGTGCAGTGCGTCCTGCTCACAGTGTTCAGCTAGATCCGTTCCTGTTATCTTCCTACGGACAGGCAGGCTTGTCTTGTAACAGTATTTACAGCTACCTGAAGAAAATTGCTGGTGTTCTTTTGATCCTATTAGTACCACAGTCAGGCAGCTAGACTATTTAAAGTTAGTACAGTGCGTCCTGCTCACAGTGTTCAGCTAGATCCGTTCCTGTTATCTTCCTACTGACAGGCAGGCTTGTCTTGTAACAGTATTTACAGCTACCTGAAGAAAATTACTGGTGTTCTTTTGATCCTATTAGTACCACAGTCAGGCAGCTAGACTATTTAAAGTTAGTGCAGTGCGTCCTGCTCACAGTGTTCAGCTAGATCCGTTCCTGTTATCTTCTTACTGACAGGCAGGCTTGTCTTGTTACAGTATATACAGCTACCTGAAGAAAATTACTGGTGTTCTTTTGATCCTATTAGTACCACAGTCAGGCAGCTAGACTATTTACAGTTAGTGCAGTCCGTTCTCATACTACAGGCAGGCAGTTGATTTTGCTAGCTACAGTATCAGTACATCCTCATCAGCACGTGGCCGTGGGACACGCTTGGCCTTTTTTTCAGCAGCTGGCCGTTTTGAGCCGCAACATGCGGAAGACTTGGTCGAGTGGATGACCAAGCCGTCCTCATCCTCTTCATCCTCTCTCACCCATGCCCAGGGTACTTTGTCTGGCAAAGCAGCGGCCTCTTCCCTCGGCTCAATGTCATCAGTGACTCCTTCCCTAGCCCCACCATGTCCTCCTGAGGAGTCCCTCGAACTGTTTGACCACAGTGTTGGGTACATGCTCCAGGAGGATGCCCAGCGTTTGGAAGGCTCTGATGATGATACTGAGCTCGATGAAGGCAGTAACATGAGCACGGACAGAGGGGGTGCCCAAGAAGGACAGCAATCTGGCAGTCATGCTCCCCCTGCTGCAGCCTACTGCCAGGTTTGCTCCAGTGATGAGGAGGGAGGGGATGATGAGGTCACTGACTCAACGTGGGTGCCTGATAGGAGAGAGGAGGATGAGGAGAAGGAGGAGGCGGCACATCACCAACGAGGCAGGATGCCCTCCAGGGGCCAGCCTAAGGGCAGCACATTGACTGCATCACACCCCAAAGCTCCACATGTGCAGGGTGCTGCAGTCTCTGCACGTTATTCAAAAAGTTCTTTGGTGTGGGCCTTTTTTGAGACGAGTGCATCAGATCGCACCGCTGCTATTTGCAACATATGTCTCAAGCGTATCTCGCGTGGCCAAAACATCTCCCGCTTGGGTACCACATGCTTGACCAGACATATGTTGACCTGCCATGCAGTTCGTTGGCAAGCATATCTAAAAGACCCACACCAAAGAACAAAGAGGACCTCTCCTTGCTCCTCATCAGCTGAGATTTCCAACCCCACTAGACCTTCAGTCCTCTCTGAGACCTGCACTGAGAGGAATGAAGGTGTAGAATTAGGTGTGTCACAGCCAAGTACTTGTGGGCAAATTGCTTTTGGTACACCGACGTCAGATTGTACCAGGCAAATTTCCCTGCCCCAGCTGCTGCACCGCCGAAAGAAGTTTGCTCCCAGCCATCCACATGCGCAGCGGTTGAATGCTAGCTTGGCAAAATTGCTAGCACTTCAACTGCTGCCTTTTCAGTTGGTAGACTCTGCCCCCTTCCGTGAGTTTGTGGAATGTGCGGTTCCTCAGTGGCAGGTACCCAAACGCCACTTTTTCTCACGGAAGGCGATTCCGGCTCTCTACTGGCATGTGGAAGGCAATGTCCATGCCTCGCTGGACAGGGCGGTCAGTGGTAAGGTGCATATTACCGCTGACTCATGGTCCAGCAGGCATAGACAGGGACGTTACCTAAGTTTCATGGCGCATTGGGTGACTCTGCTGGCAGCTGGGAAGGATGCAGTACAAGGTGCAGTAGTGTTGGAGGTTGTTCCGCCACCATGCCTCCAAAATGCTAATGATTGTGACACACCTCTCTCCTCCACCCCCTCCTCTTCTTCTTCCTCCATGGCCTCTTCCTGTGCTTTGTCCTCGGAACCAGCGGTGCTCCGTAGCCGTTCAAGGGGCTACGCAAGTACGCAGGCCAAAAGATGCCATGCGGTGCTTGAGCTGGTGTGCTTGGGGGACAGGAGCCACACTGGGGCAGAGGTTCTGTCAGCTCTGCAGGGGCAGGTTCAGAGGTGGTTGATGCCACGCCAACTTAAGGCAGGAATGGTGGTTTGCGACAATGGCACCAACCTCCTCTCTGCCCTCCGACAGGGACAAATGACCCATGTGCCCTGTTTGGCTCACGTCCTTAACTTGGTGGTGCAGCGGTTCTTGGGCAGGTACCCGGGCTTACAGGATGTCCTGAGGCAGGCCAGGAAAGTCTGTGTGCATTTCCGCCGGTCATATAATGCCAGTGCTCGGCTGACAGACCTCCAAAAGGAGTTTAACCTGCCCAAGAACCGCCTAATCTGTGACATGCCCACCAGGTGGAACTCAACGTTGGCCATGCTGCAGCGGCTGCACACGCAGCAGAGGGCCATCAATGAGTACCTGTGCGACTATGGCACCAGGACAGGGTCAGGGGAGCTTGGTTTTTTTCCCCCACGCCAGTGGGCCGTGATCAGGGATGCATGCACTGTCCTGTCACCATTTGAGGAGTCCACGAGGATGGTGAGCAGTGACAGTGCATGCATCAGTGACACTGTCCCCCTTGTCCACCTGTTGGAGCACACGCTGCGTGGAATAATGGACAGGGCACTTGAGGCAGAACAGAGGCAGGAAGAGGAGGACTTCCTTAGCTCTCAAGGCCCCCTTTATCCAGACAGTGTTCCTGCGTGCCCACCGATCACACAGGAAGAGGACGAGGAGGAGGAGGAGGAGGAAGATTGTGTCAGTATAGAGGTGGAGCCTGGCACTCAGCATCAGCAGCAGTCTTTAAGGGATCAGTCCCAAGAAACACATGGACTTGTATGTGGCTGGGAGGAGGTGGCTGCGGACCATGTCGTCCTTAGTGACCCAGAGGACTCCGGACCGAATGCCTCAGCAAACCTACGCTGAATGGCCTCCCTGATCCTGCAAAGCCTGCGTAAGGATCCTCGTATTCGTAGGATCAAGGAGAAGGACCAATACTGGCTGTCAACCCTCCTTGATCCACGTTACAAGGGTAAGGTTGTGGACCTTATCTTGCCATCGCAGAGGGAGCAGAGGATGAAACATCTTCGGGAGGCCTTACAGAAAGGTCTGTGCAACGCGTTCCCAGAGACTGGGAGGTTACAAACTCCTGTTTCTGGACAACGTGTTGCTGAGGCTTCAGTCCGTCAAAGAAGGAGCGGTGGAGAAGGATCCCGTCTGACCGATGCGTTCAGACAATTTTTTGGTCCGCAGCCCCAAGGTATGATCGGTTCCAGCAACCATCGCCAGCGTCTGTTTTACATGGTGCAGGAATACCTAGGGGCAAGATCAGATTTGGACACCTTTCCCACCGAAAATCCTCTGGGTTACTGGGTCTTGAGGATGGATCACTGGCCAGAGCTTGCACAGTATGCAATTGAGCTACTGGCCTGTCCTGCATCCAGCGTTCTTTCGGGAACGCACATTCAGTGCTGCTGGAGGCGTGGTAACCGATCACAGGGTGCGTCTGTCCACCGACTCGGTCGATCGACTGACCTTCATAAAAATGAATCAGTCTTGGATCACCACCAGCTACCAAGCACCCGATGCTGATATAATCGAATAATTTTTTTTGAAATCTCAGATACCTTCAAAGACTGCCTATGCTGATGCTGAGTGACTATCCCTGAGTAATTATCCTCTTCCTCCTCAATGATCACGCTGATAGCTTGTAAGAACATTTTTGGTTCTGGACGCCACCACCAGTGCCTAAGGCACAATTTTTCAGCCCCTGTTTAACAGGGGCGTGTAATTACAATTTTTGATGCAATACTTTGCAGCAGGGCGCGTTCCAACTAGAGTGTCTGTGAGGGGTTGCAGTGTTGTGGCACCAGCACCAGTGCCTAAGGCCCAATTTTTCTGCCCCTGTTTAACAGGGGCGTGTAATTACAATTTTTGATGCAATACTTTGCAGCAGGGCTCGTTCCTGCGTTCCAATTAGAGTGTCTGTGAGGGGTTGCAGTGTTGTGGCACCAGCACCAGTGCCTAAGGCCCAATTTTTCTGCCCCTGTTTAACAGGGGCGTGTAATTACAATTTTTGATGCAATACTTTGCAGCAGGGCTCGTTCCTGCTTTCCAACTAGAGTGTCTGTGAGGGGTTGCAGTGTTGTGGCACCAGCACCAGTGCCTAAGGCCCAATTTTTCTGCCCCTGTTTAACAGGGGCGTGTAATTACAATTTTTGATGCAATACTTTGCAGCAGGGCTCGTTCCTGCGTTCCAACTAGAGTGTCTGTGAGGGGTTGCAGTGTTGTGGCACCAGCACCAGTGCCTAAGGCCTAATTTTTCAGCTCCTGTTCAACAGGGGCATGTAATTACAATTCTTGATCTAATATTTCACAGCAGGGCCCATTTCTGCACCCACCAAGAGCGAGTGAGGACTTACAGTGTTGTGGCACCAGCACCACCACTACCACCACCACCAAAGGCCCAATTTTTCTGCCCTTGTTCAACAGGGGCATGTAATTACTATTCTTGATCTAATATTTCACAGCAGGGCCCATTTCTGCACCCACCAAGATCGAGTGAGGACTTACAGTGTTGTGGCACCAGCACCACCACCACCACCACCAAAGGCCCAGTTTTTCTGCCCCTGTTTCAACAGGGGCATGTAATTACAATTCTTGATCTAATATTTCACAGCAGGGCCCTGTGAGGGCTTACAGTGTTGTGGCCACAACAACACCTAAGGCCCAAATTTCTGCTGAGTATATAGGGCAGGCCCCTACTTTCAAACATCTAACTTACAAATGACTCCTACTTGCAAACGGAAGGAGACAACAGGAAGTGAGATGAAATCTACCCCTAGGAAGGGAAATTCTCTCCTGTAAGAGTTAATATGGGAAAAACATTTCTCCTTTCCACTGATGCTTTCCAATCCTTGTTCCACAAAAAACCCCAAATTTTCAAAAAACATTTGTCATTGGGACAAAAGTGAGGTGAAATCTTCTGAAGAAGAGGAAAGACAGCAAAACAAATGTCACAGGGGTGATAACCCTTCCCTTTGTTTTCCAAAAAGCTTAAAAAAGATTTTTTGGCTGGAGCTAAACACGTTAAAAATGTTCAAAATTACAAACAGATTCTACTTAACAACAAACCTACAGTCCCTGTCTTGTTTGCATGTCCTGTATACTGCTGTTCAGAGTATATAGGGCCTGGTGGCCCCACACCTTTCCTTATTTTAATTTGGGTGCGGGGTTCCCCTTAATATCCATACAAGACCCAAAGGGCCTGGTAATTGACTGGGGGGTAACCATGCCGTTTGTCTCACTGATTTTCATCCATATTGCCAGGACCCGACATGACATTAAACCCGCAAGCAGTTTTAAATGAGATTTTTTCCTTTAAAAAATGACATTTGGTGCAGGGACTGTTCTAAACACGGGAAACACGCGCCACTTTACAGGCATACTATAGACACCTCCCAGGTACGATATTTAAAGGAATATTTCACTTTTTTTTTTTTACTTTAAGCACCATTAAAATCACTTCTCCCGGAAAAACGGCCATTTTTAAAAGTTTTTTTTGCATTGATACATGTCCCCTGGGGTAGGACCCGGGTCCCCAAACCCTTTTTAGGACAATACCATGAAAATTAGCCTTTAAAATGAGCACTTTTGATTTCGAACGTTCGAGTCCCATAGACGTCAATGGGGTTGTAACGTTCGTGCGAATTTTCGGCCCGTTCGCAGGTTCTGGTGCAAACCGAACCGGGGGGTGTTCGGCTCATCCCTACTCTTCAAGGCTCCAGCAGAAAGAGTTGCTTCCTGGAATTTTTATTGATTTTTCCCAACTTACTATTTGAAAGTCATATGAGGCTGTAGGGCTGCAAGAACCAAATACTAAGTATAAGGGCTCATTCACACTACATGCAGTTTTTCAGCACTGGATGAACACCAGTCAGTACAAGGGTGCAAATAACACAATTATTTTCTATTAGCCCTGTTTACACTGCAACACTGCCTTCAGGTTGGTTGCTGTACATTTGTGGAAAATTGCAGACATGCTGTATTTTTCTGCACACACCACATCTCACCAGATGTCAGCGCTGGTCACCACACTGCAGCTCTGCTATGGGTGATAGACAAGAATGAAATGTCATTTTGACATTTCAATAAAGTTTAAGAAAAAAAAAGGTAAACAGTGTCTTGCATTGTAACTTAACAGCAAGTGGACACTGGCCCAATTCATTTTAGCATGTGGCAGATCTGAATGTAGCCTAACAGACTTCAGGGGGGAATTCTGGAAGCCGCATTTGCATTAAAGTTACTTTCTTTTGATGGTAATTAAAATAAGTTGTTTCTTTATATTTGTTTTTTTATTTTGTGTCTGTGGCATGTTAAGGAGATGGTCTTTCTCATTTTGTCCCAAAGACACAAGGGGAAGTAAGATAAAATTTCCCCACAGTGAGGGAGTTTCCTTGATTATGCTATTATGCTATCCAGTTGGGTGAAGCCACAGAACATGCCGTCATTGCGCATACGATCAGTGATCGGACAGAGCGGTGATTAACACACAGGAGCAGTTGGGTTTTTTACATGCTGTCATACAAGAGTTTTTATGGGAGTTTGCATTTTGGGTTTAATAAATGTATGCTATTACGGTTTTACACTATGGCGCTTGCTTTCTTCTTCCATGCCTCTCTGATTATGGTATGAAATCCTGTCTGCTGATATTGATGTGGAGTTCCAGTGGCATTCCTGCTGATTTATTTTGCTGCTGGAGCGATTAACCCTTGGTGGGGAAACATGTTTGTGTGTCCATTATAATTTTTGGTCATACATATTTGGTAAGCGGCTTGATCACAGCGGTTGTGGAGCACGACTTGTTCTTTTTGGAGTACTTACAAAGAAGAATTGTATTTTATTTTAGGGACTGGTGCAGGGGCTGCTGCTTTTAGGCAGCCCATGGATGGTACAACTGCTCCAGAGGCCTCAGAGGTTCCAGGACAGAGCACCTGAATGGACTTCGCTCAGAGCTGATTTTAGAACCACACCACTAGGGACCTGGCCTTAAAAGGCACCGTCTTGACCACTTAATTGCCTTAGAAGGACACTGTCCTGCTCTTAGCCCTCCCGAAGTACTACTATACGCTGATGACATGTTAATATACTTGTCGGACCCCCATTCATCTCTCCCAGCCCTGCTGGAGATTATCTGGAGGTTTGGCCACTTCTCTGGGTTCCAGGTTAACTGGGACAAATCCCTCCTATTTATGATAGATCAGGCAACGACGATTAAGCTACCTCCCACCTGCCCACTACAAATAGTTAGCTCCTTCCGATACTTAGGGGTTATGATTCAACATTCACTCTGCTCCTACATCAAAATTAATCTAGACCCTCTCATTAGTAGAATGAAAACCACATTGAGGACGTGGACCAGAATCCCTCTGACATTGCTAGGTAGGATAAACATTTTTAAAATGATCTTCTTGCCACGATTCCTATATATCCTGAGTAATTCACCAGTATATGTCATGAAAGTCAAATTTAAGGAAATAGATTCAATCCTTACCATGTTAATTTGGAAGGGGGGAGCAGTTAGGATTGCTAAAAATACCCTACAATTACCAGTAAAGGAGGGAGGATTGGCATTACCATGCCTTCAAACCTCCAATATATATACTCACAGTTGGCTCACGCGCATTGGTGGTTTTATCCCAAAGCCAACAATGCGGATACGGCCCTGGAGGCAGCTATACTTACCTCCTATGAGTCCCTCCAATACTTGATTCACCACATGTCCCTTAGAGGAAGAGAAGGTACAACCATCCTAGCGATGACCCTATGGATTTTAAAACTAAACGAAAACCTAAATCTAAATTGTTGCCATCAACTGAGCACAATACATATTCACCAAATACTCACTTATGGGGGAACCCAAATCTACAGGAATTCTCCTGCAGGACTGACAGGGGATTCTGGTCGAAAAAAGGGGTGAAGACAATAATGCATTCATTTTCAAACAATATGTTTCGCCCTTCTGAGGAATTTCCCCAAGACTATAAGCTACCACGCACTGCCTATTTCCTTTATTTGCAGATACGCCACACAGCAGGTACGCAGTTTGGCCTCCATAACATAACTGTTTAACTCTCTCCGCTAGAGCGATTACTGACGGACCATTCTCATACCAAACTAGTCTCAACATATTATAGGTCCCTACTACATTCTACAACTCATAGGCTTAGCAGTACGGCCAATAAATGGAGAGCTGACATCCCTGAACTGACAGAGGACATCTGGTAGGAAGTTCTTCCCCTCCAGGTTCCTTCTGTCATTTCTTCCCATGACAAAGTCATACAGACTAAATTGCTATACAGATCTCATTTCACACCATCTCTACTGTTTAAACTTAATAGATTACCCTCGGCATTATGCTCCAGATGCGGCATGGCTGATGGCACATTCTTTCATCTGATGTGGGAGTGCAGTCCGATTAGGAAGTTCTGGTCGGAGGTCACAGCCTTTATTAGCTCCCTCACCCAAATACCCAAAATCTGTAATCCCCTGAGGTGTTTACTAGTATATGTTGACGATGAGGCTATTTCTAAAAATGTAAGAACTTTTATGTGGATAGTATTGTTCTATGCTAAAAAATCGATAATCATTCACTGGAAATCTCAATCCTCACTCACCATAGCCTTCTGGCTTACCACCGTTAATCATGCTATTCCGTTATACAAGTTGACATATGAAGCCAGAGGATGCTCAAAAAAATTCTTAAAGATATGGGACTCTTGGGTTAGCTCCAAGACTACCATCCCACCTGCCCCATGAAGATCGAATGAAGCTCCTGATCACTAAAGGATCTTAATTGAACAGAGCTGAGATGTAACTGTAGAGTTGTTATGCATCCATCAAATGTATACTAGTTTGCCATATTTTATAGTGGATTGAGCGATGTTCGCTCCATATACATGTATGTCTAGTTGTTTGTTTGTTATGTACTGAAAATAAATAAAAAATTTACCCTTTAAAAAAAAAGTACTACTATGCTGTCCATCTGACAAAAACTCTTGACTGGATTAAGCATTCCCGGGAGAGGAGCTGGGTAGGGCTGGAACAGGATTTGTCCCCGGGACCACTGCAAAACCTTCCATGGCAAACTACATTACTTCCAACAAGCATCAAATCTTACCTAATAATTGGAACCATGCTTCTGCTCCTAAATAAGGCTTGCTGTCTCTCTAGATCCCCTCATCCACTTTTACCTCTCTATCACCAGTTATTGGGGCACTAGATTTCACCCTGGGCTTGATGGATCCTACATTCAAAACTTTGCTTCATACTAAACAATTTAGGGTCTGTCATTTCACCTGGGGAACACATTGGAGCTCTATAGAAGACATTGGGAATATGGTGTCATGCCCTTTAGATTACTGGAGGGCTATACACTTTTGCCATTTCTTGACATCCTCCTTTGGTGGAAGAGTCCCAAGAGGCCTGATTACTGCTTTTGAAGATTACTGTCTGGACCCATCCCCACTGCACCATGCCCTCTTCAAAACGTACTCTATCCTGTCTAGACCTTCAGAAAGCTATGTGCCGCTCTCTACACAGAAATGGGAACGGGACTTGTATTTGACATTTCTTGATAAACAGCGTGACTGTATTCTGTATTTTGCCCATCGCTCCTCTTTAGCTAGTAGGCTTCAAGAATCAGGATATAAAGTGCTGACACGTGGGTACCTATCCTTTTGCACAGGATCTATCCCGTGGTCTAACCGATGTGTTGGCATTGCCAGCAAGAGAATGGTACCATGCTACATATTTTCTGGACGTGCCCTCTTCTGGGACTCAATTCGAGATCTAGCCTTCAAGTTGACTGATATAAACCTAGAGAACAGGCCTGAAACGTGTCTACCTCACATAACTGTACTCTCTCGGCGTAGATACAAGAGTTCTCTTTTGTTTTCAATAGTTTTTTTATTGAAATATTCAAAAAAGAAGAGAACAACATTGTTGCAGTATGACTTACAATGTAACAGTAAATACACGGGGGGAAAGTACGATAGAGAGGTTAAGAATGTTATGCCGTGTACACACGGTCGGACTTTCTGGCCTAATTGGTCCGGCACACTTTCTGACGGACTTTGTCCGCCAGGTGGGCCGGACTTTAAAACGGACGGACTTGCCCACACACGACCGGACTTTGCGGCGGGCTAAGACTGCCCATCTTTCCGACGGACTTTCGCCGGAGTTACGGCGGACTTTCAGAATGAACGGACTTGCCCACACACGGACAAGTCCGTTCATTTTGAACGTGACTCAGGTGCGACGGGACTAGAAAAGGATGTCAATCTTGCCGCTTTTATCGGCAAGATTGACACCTTGCAAGCCCCGTCGCGGGTCATACCAGGCCCTTAGGTCTGGTATGGATTATAAAGGGAACCCCCCTACGCCGAAAAAACGGCATGAGGTCCCCCCTAAAATCCATACCAGACCCCGATCCGAGCACGCAGCTTGGCCGGTCAGGAAAGGGGGTGGGGACAAGCGAGCGCCCCCCCCTCCTGAACCGTACCAGGCCGCATGCCCTCAACATGGGGGGTGGGTGCTTTGGGGGAGGGGGGCACCCTGCGGGGCCCCCCCCAAAGCACCTTGTCCCCATGTTGATGAGGACAAGGGCCTCTCCCCGACAACCCTGGCCGTTGGTTGTCGGGGTCTGCGGGCGGGGGGCTTATCGGAATCTGGGAGCCCCCTATAAGAGGGCCCCCAGATCCTGGCCCCCCCACCCTATGTGAATGAGTATGGGGTACATGTACCCCTACCCATTCACCTAGGGAAAAAGTGTAAATAATAAAACACTACACAGGTTTTTAAAATATTTTATTAAACAGCTCCGAGGGAGGGGATCTTCCCCTGCCTTCGGGGGTCTTCTTCCGGCTTCAGGGGTCCCTCCGGTTCATCTTCTCCCGGCGTCCGGTTGGTTCTTCTCCGATCTCTTTTCCCGGTGTTCCAGTTCTTCGGCCGGCTCCTCCGCTGTCTTCAGGTAGCTCTATTGCCAGTAGAGGTCCGGACTTCTGGGCTTCTTGTCTTCTGGGCTTCTTGTCTTCTCTTCTCCAGATGTTGACACGGCGCTCTCTCCGGCTGGACTGCTCTCTGAGGGCTGCGTTGTGACTTATATAGGCGGAGACCCCGCCCCCTTTTGATGTCACAGTCCCTGGGCATGCTGGGACTGTGACGTTTTAGGGAGCGTAGTCAACATTACCCAGTGACCACACCCCTACGCCGTTTTTTCGGCGTAGGTGGGTTCCCTTTATAATCCATACCAGACCTAAGGGCCTGGTATGCCCTGTGCTCGCCGCACTAGGAAAATTTGTTTTTCCTATTGCAGCGAGCGCGAAATGCAATATCCTGCCCTCGCGTCGTATTTGGTCCGTTGGACCAGCATACACACGAGCGGGCTTTCCGTCAGACCAGCACCCAGACGAGCGGACTTTCCGCCCGAAACTGAGTCTGACGGAAAGATTTAAAACATGTTTCAAATCTAGTTCCGGCGGGCTTTTGGGAAAAAGTCCGCCGGAAAAGTCCGCCGGAGCCTACACACGGGCGGATTGTCCGGCACACTCTGGTCCGCCGGCATTAGAAGTCTTCGTATATTAAATGCATGAAATAAAGGATCAGAAATAAGTCCAGGGGTCTAGAAGGGGAGGTGACCCCCACCCCCAACACCCCAAATGGGATCTAACTGTGTCGGGGTGGGGGAGCGTCCCACCCAGGCCCCCGGTTACTACATGCGATCTAGTGGTCTATGGAAAACTGTAAAACATGACATATAAAAAAAAGGCTCTCAGGCCTCTTATAGACATTGAACTGGGTGGTACAAATATAAACTGTCTCAGAAACGTCCATGCAACTAATCAATTGAGACACATATTGGAACGGTAGCATATGGTAATACTTGAAATGTGTATAGATGTGTGGCCCCCCACAATTGGTAGGGAGGGAAAGGGGTCAAAAACGAAAACCTCATCCTTTAAATATCGGCATAGTCCCATGTAGGGATGAGCTTCATGTTTGAGTCGAACCCATGTTCGACTCGAACATCGTCTGTTCGCCCGTTCGCCGAATTGCAAACGATATGGGCCGTTCACGCCAAATTCGTGTGGCGCGTCACGGCCCATAATTCACTGCGGCATCGCAGTGCATTGCTGGCTGATGATTGGCCAAGCATGCAGTATGACCCGCATGCTTGGCCAATCACAGCGCCTTCTGAACAGAGAGCCGTAATTGGCCAAAGCCTCTATGGCTCATGGGATTTAGTACACGCCCCACACTATATAAGGCCGCCTGCACGGCGGCACTGTGCAGTGTGTGTTCCGGCATTGAAAGAGATAGACAGAGAGACAGTGTCATTTGATTTGAGTTAGATAGATTAGGCAGAACAGTCAGTCAGTTAGCTGCACTGACAGTGTATTGTGTATATATATGCATCCCAGGTGTTGCATATATATATATATATATACACTGTATTCAGTTTAGCTAGATCTGTTCCTGTTATCTTCCTACTGACAGGCAGGCTTGTCTTGTTACAGTATATACAGCTACCTGAAGAAAATTACTGGTGTTCTTTTGATCCTATTAGTACCACAGTCAGGCAGCTAGACTATTTACAGTTAGTGCAGTGCGTCCTGCTCACAGTGTTCAGCTAGATCCATTCCTGTTATCTTCCTACTGACAGGCAGGCTTGTCTTGTTACAGTATATACAGCTACCTGAAGAAAATTACTGGTGTTCTTTTGATCCTATTAGTACCACAGTCAGGCAGCTAGACTATTTACAGTTAGTGCAGTGCGTCCTGCTCACAGTGTTTAGCTAGATCCGTTCCTGTTATCTTCTTACTGACAGGCAGGTTTGTCTTGTTACAGTATATACAGCTACCTGAAGAAAATTACTGGTGTTCTTTTGATCCTATTAGTACCACAGTCAGGCAGCTAGACTATTTACAGTTAGTGCAGTGCGTCCTGCTCACAGTGTTCAGCTAGATCCGTTCCTGTTATCTTCCTACTGACAGGCAGGCTTGTCTTGTTACAGTATATACAGCTACCTGAAGAAAATTACTTATGTTCTTTTGATCCTATTAGTACCACAGTCAGGCAGCTAGACTATTTACAGTTAGTGCAGTGCACCCTGCTCAAAGTGTTCAGCTAGATCCGTTCCTGTTATCTTCTTACTGACAGGCAGGCTTGTCTTGTTACAGTATATGCAGCTACCTGAAGAAAATTGCTGGTGTTCTTTTGATCCTATTAGTACCACAGTCAGGCAGCTAGACTATTTACAGTTAGTGCAGTGCATCCTGCTCACAGTGTTAAGCTAGATCCGTTCCTGTTATCTTCTTACTGACAGGCAGGCTTGTCTTGTTACAGTATATACAGCTACCTGAAGAAAATTACTGATGTTCTTTTGATCCTATTAGTACCACAGTCAGGCAGCTAGACTATTTACAGTTAGTGCAGTGCGTCCTGCTCACAGTGTTCAGCTAAAACTACAAGTTAGTGGGGTGCGTTCTGCTCACAGTGTTCAGCTAGATCCGTCCCTGTTATCTTCCTACTGACAGGCAGGCTTGTCTTGTTACAGTATATACAGCTACCTGAAGAAAATTACTGGTGTTCTTTTGATCCTATTAGTACCACAGTCAGGCAGCTAGACTATTTACAGTTAGTGCAGTGCATCCTGCTCACAGGGTTCATCTAGATCCGTTCCTGTTATCTTCTTACTGACAGGCAGGCTTGTCTTGTTACAGTATATACAGCTACCTGAAGAAAATTACTGATGTTCTTTTGATCCTATTAGTACCACAGTCAGGCAGCTAGACTATTTACAGTTAGTGCAGTGCATCCTGCTCACAGTGTTCAGCTAGATCCGTTCCTGTTATCTTCCTACTGACAGGCAGGCTTGTCTTGTTACAGTATATACAGCTACCTGAAGAAAATTACTGATGTTCTTTTGATCCTATTAGTACCACAGTCAGGCAGCTAGACTATTTACAGTTAGTGCAGTGCGTCCTGCTCACAGTGTTCAGCTAGATCCGTTCCTGTTATCTTCTTACTGACAGGCAGGCTTGTCTTGTTACAGTATATACAGCTACCTGAAGAAAATTACTGATGTTCTTTTGATCCTATTAGTACCACAGTCAGGCAGCTAGACTATTTACAGTTAGTGCAGTGCGTCCTGCTCACAGTGTTCAGCTAAAACTACAAGTTAGTGGGGTGCGTTCTGCTCACAGTGTTCAGCTAAACCTACAAGTTAGTGGGGTGCGTCCTGATCACAGTGTTCTGCTAAACCTACAAGTTAGTGCGGTGCGTCCTGCTCACAGTGTTCAGCTAGATCCGTTCCTGTTATCTTCCTACTGACAGGCAGGCTTGTCTTGTTACAGTATATACAGCTACCTGAAGAAAATTACTGAGATTCTTTTGATCCTATTAGTACCACAGTCAGGCAGCTAGACTATTTACAGTTAGTGCAGTGCATCCTGCTCACAGTGTTCAGCTAGATCCGTTCCTGTTATCTTCTTACTGACAGGCAGGCTTGTCTTGTTACAGTATATGCAGCTACCTGAAGAAAATTGCTAGTGTTCTTTTGATCCTATTAGTACCACAGTCAGGCAGCTAGACTATTTACAGTTAGTGCAGTGCGTCCTGCTCACAGTGTTCAGCTAAAACTACAAGTTAGTGGGGTGCGTTCTGCTCACAGTGTTCAGCTAAACCTACAAGTTAGTGGGGTGCGTCCTGATCACAGTGTTCAGCTAAACCTACAAGTTAGTGCGGTGCGTCCTGCTCACAGTGTTCAGCTAGATCCGTTCCTGTTATCTTCCTACTGACAGGCAGGCTTGTCTTGTTAAAGTATATACAGCTACCTGAAGAAAATTACTGGTGTTCTTTTGATCCTATTAGTACCACAGTCAGGCAGCTAGACTATTTACAGTTAGTGCAGTGCGTCCTGCTCACAGTGTTCAGCTAGATCCGTTCCTGTTATCTTCCTACTGACAGGCAGGCTTGTCTTGTTACAGTATATACAGCTACCTGAAGAAAATTACTGGTGTTCTTTTGATCCTATTAGTACCACAGTCAGGCAGCTAGACTATTTACAGTTAGTGCAGTGCGTCCTGCTCACAGTGTTCAGCTAGATCCGTTCCTGTTATCTTCCTACTGACAGGCAGGCTTGTCTTGTTACAGTATATACAGCTACCTGAAGAAAATTACTGATGTTTTTTTGATCCTATTAGTACCACAGTCAGGCAGCTAGACTATTTACAGTTAGTGCAATGCGTCCTGCTCACAGTGTTCAGCTAGATCCGTTCCTGTTATCTTCTTACTGACAGGCAGGCTTGTCTTGTTACAGTATATACAGCTACCTGAAGAAAATTGCTGGTGTTCTTTTGATCCTATTAGTACCACAGTCAGGCAGCTAGACTATTTACAGTTAGTGCAGTGCGTCCTGCTCACAGTGTTCAGCTAAAACTACAAGTTAGTGGGGTGCGTCCTGCTCACAGTGTTCAGCTAAACCTACAAGTTAGTGGGGTGCGTCCTGCTCACAGTGTTCAGCTAAACCTACAAGTTAGTGCGGTGCGTCCTGCTCACAGTGTTCAGCTAGATCCGTTCCTGTTATCTTCCTACTGACAGGCAGGCTTGTCTTGTTACAGTATATACAGCTACCTGAAGAAAATTACTGGTGTTCTTTTGATCCTATTAGTACCACAGTCAGGCAGCTAGACTATTTACAGTTAGTGCAGTGCGTCCTGCTCACAGTGTTCAGCTAGATCCGTTCCTGTTATCTTCTTACTGACAGGCAGGCTTGTCTTGTTACAGTATATATAGCTACCTGAAGAAAATTACTGGTGTTCTTTTGATCCTATTAGTACCACAGTCAGGCAGCTAGACTATTTACAGTTAGTGCAGTGCGTCCTGCTCACAGTGTTCAGCTAGATCCGTTCCCGTTATCTTCTTATTGACAGGCAGGCTTGTCTTGTTACAGTATATACAGCTACCTGAAGAAAATTGCTGGTGTTCTTTTGATCCTATTAGTACCACAGTCAGGCAGCTAGACTATTTACAGTTAGTGCAGTGCGTCCTGCTCACAGTGTTCAGCTAAAACTACAAGTTAGTGGGGTGCGTCCTGCTCACAGTGTTCAGCTAAACCTACAAGTTAGTGGGGTGCGTCCTGCTCACAATGTTCAGCTAAACCTACAAGTTAGTGTGGTGCGTCCTGCTCACAGTGTTCAGCTAAAACTACAAGTTAGTGGGGTGCGTCCTGCTCACAGTGTTCAGCTAAACCTACGAGTTAGTGGGGTGCGTCATGCTCACAGTGTTCAGCTAAACCTACAAGTTAGTGTGGTGCGTCCTGCTCACAGTGTTCAGCTAAACCTACAAGTTGGTGTAGTGAGACCTCTGCACAGTGTTCATCTAAAGCTACAAGTTAGTGCAGTGCGTCCTGCTCACAGTGTTCAGCTAAAACTACAAGTTAGTGCTGTGCGTCCTGCTCACAGTGTTCAGCTAAACATACAAGTTATTTTTTTGCGAGCTCTGGACAGTGTTCACCTAAAGCTACCTGTAGAAGGTTGGTGGTGTTTTCCTGATCCTATCACTACCGCAGGCAGCTAAAAAAGCTACAAGTTAGTTTTTTGCAAGCTCTGCACAGTGTTCAGCTAAAGCTACCTGTAGAAGGTTGGTGGTGTTCTCATACTACAGGCAGGCAGTTGATTTTGCTAGCTACAGTATCAGTACATATATATATATATATATATATATATATATATATATCCCAGCTTAGTGCAGCTACAGGCCATTAGTATGTCTGGAAGGCCAAGAAGGAGAGGCAGACAGTCACAAGCCAATAAGAGAGGGCAAGCAGGCTCTGTGTCTAGTGCTGGTCGTGGAGATGGTGCAAGCTCATCAGCACGTGGCCGTGGGACACGCTTGGCCTTTTTTTCGGCAGCTGGCCGTGTTGAGCCACAACATGCGGAAGACTTGGTCGAGTGGATGACCAAGCCGTCCTCATCCTCCTCATCCTCTCTCACCCATGCCCAGGGTACTTTGTCTGGCAAAGCAGCGGCCTCTTCCCTCGGCTCAATGTCATCAGTGACTCCTTCCCTAGCCCCACCATGTCCTCCTGAGGAGTCCCTCGAACTGTTTGACCACAGTGTTGGGTACATGCTCCAGGAGGATGCCCAGCGTTTGGAAGGCTCTGATGATGATACTGAGCTCGATGAAGGCAGTAACATGAGCACAGACAGAGGGGGTGACCAAGAAGGGCAGCAATCTGGCAGTCATGCTCCCCCTGCTGCAGCATACTGCCAGGTTTGCTCCAGTGATGAGGAGGGAGAGGATGATGAGGTCACTGACTCAACGTGGGTGCCTGATATGAGAGAGGAAGAGGAGGAGGAGGCGGCACATCACCAACGAGGCAGGATGCCCTCCAGGGGCCAGCCTAAGGGCAGCACATTGACTGCATCACACCCCAAAGCTCCACATGTGCAGGGCGCTGCAGTGTCTGCGCGTTATTCAAAAAGTTCTTTGGTGTGGGCCTTTTTTGAGACGAGTGCATCAGATCGCACCGCTGCTATTTGCAACATATGTCTCAAGCGTATCTCGTGTGGCCAAAACATCTCCCGCTTGGGTACCACATGCTTGACCAGACACATGTTGACCTGCCATGCAGTTCGTTGGCAAGCGTATCTAAAAGACCCACACCAAAGAACAAAGAGGACCTCTCCTTGCTCCTCATCAGCTGAGATCTCCAACCCCACTATACCTTCAGTCCTCTCTGAGACCTGCACTGAGAGGAATGAAGGTGTAGAATTAGGTGTGTCACAGCCAAGTACTTGTGGGCAATCTGCTTTTGGTACACCGACGTCAGATTGTACCAGGCAAATTTCCCTGCCCCAGCTGCTGCACCGCCGAAAGAAGTTTGCTCCCAGCCATCCACATGCGCAGCGGTTGAATGCTAGCTTGGCAAAATTGCTAGCACTTCAACTGCTGCCTTTTCAGTTGGTAGACTCTGCCCCCTTCCGTGAGTTTGTGGAATGTGCGGTTCCTCAGTGGCAGGTACCCAAATGCCACTTTTTCTCACGGAAGGCGATTCCGGTTCTCTACCGGCATGTGGAAGGCAATGTCCATGCCTCGCTGGACAGGGCGGTCAGCGGTAAGGTGCATATTACCGCTGACTCATGGTCCAGCAGGCATGGACAGGGACGTTACCTAAGTTTCACGGCGCATTGGGTGACTCTGCTGGCAGCTGGGAAGGATGCAGGACAAGGTGCAGTAGTGTTGGAGGTTGTTCCGCCACCACGCCTCCAAAATGCTAATGATTGTGACACACCTCTCTCCTCCACCCCCTCCTCTTCTTCTTCCTCCATGGCCTCTTCCTGTGCTTTGTCCTCGGAACCAGCGGTGCTCCGTAGCCATTCAAGGGGCTACGCAAGTACGCAGGCCAAAAGATGCCATGCGGTGCTTGAGCTGGTGTGCTTGGGGGACAGGAGTCACACTGGGGCAGAGGTTCTGTCAGCTCTGCAGGGGCAGGTTCAGAGGTGGTTGACGCCACGCCAACTTAAGACAGGAATGGTGGTTTGCGACAATGGCACCAACCTCCTCTCTGCCCTCCGACAGGGACAAATGAGCCATGTGCCCTGTTTGGCTCACGTCCTTAACTTGGTGGTGCAGCGGTTCTTGGGTAGGTACCCGGACTTACAGGATGTCCTGAGGCAGGCCAGGAAAGTCTGTGTGCATTTCTGCCGGCCATATAATGCCAGTGCTCGGCTGATGGACCTCCAAAAGGAGTTTAACCTGCCCAAGAACCGCCTAATCTGTGACATGCCCACCAGGCGGAACTCAACGTTGGCCATGCTGCAGCGGCTGCACAAGCAGCAGAGGGCCATTAATGAGTACCTGTGCGACTATGGCACCAGGACAGGGTCAGGGGAGCTTGGTTTTTTTTCCCCACGCCAGTGGGCCATGATCAAGGATACATGCACTGTCCTGTCACCATTTGAGGAGGCCACGAGGATGGTGAGCAGTGACAGTGCATGCATCAGTGACACTGTCCCCCTTGTCCACCTGTTGGAGCACACACTGCGTGGAATAATGGACAGGGCACTTGAGGCAGAACAGAGGCAGGAAGAGGAGGACTTCCTTAGCTCTCAAGGCCCCCTTTATCCAGTCAGTGTTCCTGCGTGCCCGCCGATCACACAGGAAGAGGACGAGGAGGAGGAGGAAGATTGTGTCAGTATGGAGGTGGAGCCTGGCACTCAGCATCAGCAGCAGTCTTTAAGGGATCAGTCCCAAGAAACACATAGACTTGTACGTGGCTGGGAGGAGGTGGATGCTGACCATGTCGTCCTTAGTGACCCAGAGGACTCCGGACCGAATGCCTCAGCAAACCTACGCTGCATGGCCTCCCTGATCCTGCAAAGCCTGCGTAAGGATCCTCGTATTCGTGGGATCAAGGAGAAGGACCAATACTGGCTGGCAACCCTCCTTGATCCACGTTACAAGGGTAAGGTTGCGGACCTTATCTTGCCATCGCAGAGGGAGCAGAGGATGAAACATCTTCGGGAGGCCTTGCAGAAAGGTCTGTGCAACGCGTTCCCAGAGACTGGGAGGTTAAAAAACTCCTGTTTCTGGACAACGTGTTGCTGAGGCTTCGGTCAGTCAAAAAAGGAGCGGTGGAGAAGGTGGCCGTCTGACCGATGCGTTCAGACAATTTTTTGGTCCGCAGCCCCAAGGTATGATCGGTTCCAGCAACCATCGCCAGCGTCTGTTTTACATGGTGCAGGAATACCTAGGGGCAAGATCTGACTTGGACACCTTTCCCACCGAAAATCCTCTGGGTTACTGGGTCTTGAGGATGGATCACTGGCCAGAGCTTGCACAGTATGCAATTGAGCTACTGGCCTGTCCTGCATCCAGAGTTCTTTCGGAACGCACATTCAGTGCTGCTGGAGATTTTGTAACCGATCACAGGGTGCGTCTTTCCACCGACTCGGTCGATCGACTGACCTTCATAAAAATGAATCAGTCTTGGATCACCACCAGCTACCAAGCACCTGATGCTGATGTAACCGAATAATTTTTTTTTAAATCTCAGATCCCTTCAAAGACTGCCTATACTGATGCTGAGTGACTATCCCTGAGAAATTATCCTCTTCCTCCTCAATCATCACGCTGATAGCTTGTAAGAACATTTTTGGTTCTGGGCGCCACCATCAGTGCCTAAGGCACAATTTTTCAGCCCCTGTTTAACAGGGGCGTATAATTACAATTTTTGATGCAATGCTTTGCAGCAGGGCCCATTTCAGCATTCCAACTAGAGTATCTGTGAGGGGTTGCAGTGTTGTGGCACCAGCACCAGTGCCTAAGGCCCAATTTTTCTGCCCCTGTTTAACAGGGGTGTGTAATTACAATTTTTGATGCAATACTTTGCAGCAGGGCTCATTCCTGCGTTCCAACTAGAATGTCTGTGAGGGGTTGCAGTGTTGTGGCACCAGCACCAGTGCCTAAGGCCTAATTTTTCAGCCCCTGTTCAACAGGGGCATGTAATTACAATTCTTGATCTAATATTTCACAGCAGGGCCAATTTCTCCACCCACCAAGAGCGAGTGAGGACTTACAGTGTTGTGGCACCAGCACCACCACCACCAAAGGCCCAATTTTTCTGCCCCTGTTAAACAGGGGCATGTAATTACAATTCTTGATCTAATATTTCATAGCAGGGCCCTGTGAGGGCTTAAAGTGTTGTGGCCACAACAACACCTAAGGCCCAAATTTCTGCTGAGTATATAGGGCAGGCCCCTACTTTCAAACATCTAACTTACAAACGACTCCTACTTGCAAACGGAAGGAGACAACAGGAAGTGAGATGAAATCTACCCCTAGGAAGGGAAATTCTCTCCTGTAAGAGTTAATATGGGAAAAACATTTCTCCTTTCCACTGATGCTTTCCAATCCTTGTTCCACAAAAAAACCCAAATTTTCAAAAAACATTTGTCATTGGGACAAAAAGTGAGGTGAAATCTTCTGAAGAGGAGGACAGACAGCAAAACAAATGTCACAGGGGTGATAACCCTTCCCTATGTTTTCCAAAAAGCTTAAAAAAGATTTTTTGGCTGGAGCTAAACACGTTCAAAATGCACCCGTTCAAAATTACAAACAGATTCTACTTAACAACAAACCTACAGTCCCTGTCTTGTTTGCACCGCCTGTATACTGCTGTTCAGAGTATATAGGGCCTGGTGGCCCCACACCTTTCCTTATTTTAATTTGGGTGCGGGGTTCCCCTTAATATCTATACAAGACCCAAAGGGCCTGGTAATGGACTGGGGGGTACCCATGCCATTTGTCTCACTGGTTTTCATCCATAGTGCCAGGACCCGACATTACATTAAACCCGCAAGCAGTTTTAAATGAGATTTTTTCCTTTAAAAATGACATATGGTGCAGGGACTGTTCTAAACACGGGAAACACGCGCCACTTTACAGGCATACTATAGACACCCCCCAGGTACGATATTTAAAGGAATATTTCACTTTTTTTTAATTTACTTTAACCAGTTGCCGACCACCGCGCGACTATATACGTCCTCAGAGCGGCACAGGCAGGCAAAAGGACTTACAGGTACGTCCTTGCCTGCCCGCGGGTGGGGGGTCTGATCGGACCCCCCCCCGTGCCTGCGGAGGTCGGCAAATCCTCCCCGGCGATCGGTGGTGAGGGGGAGGCCATCCATTAGTGGCCCCCCCCCCTCGCAATCGCTCCTGGCCAATCAAATCATTTCCCTGCCTCTGTATTGTACACAGAGGCAGAGGAAATGATGTCATCTCTCCTCGGCTCTGCATTTTCCGTTCTGGCGCCGAGGAGAGAAGACTGTAATGTGAGTGCACAACACATACACACACAGTAGAACATGCCAGGCACACATTACACCAGCGATCCCCCCCCCGATTACCCCCCGTCCCCCCCCCCAATCACCCCTCCCCCCTCCCTGTCACACTGACACCAAGCAGGGTTTTTTTTTTTTTTGTTTTTTTTTCTGATTTTGCATGGTGTCAGTTTGTGACAGTTACTGTGTTAGGACAGTTAGGGTTAGCCCCCTTTAAGTCTAGGGTACCCCCCTAACCCCCCCAATAAAGTTTTAACCCCTTGATCACCCCCCGTCACCAGTGTCGCTAAGCGATCATTTTTCTGATCGCTGTATTAGTGTCACTGGTGACGCTAGTTAGGGACGTAAATATTTAGGTTCGCCGTCAGCATTTTATAGCAACAGGGACCCCCATATACTATCTAATAAATGTTTTAACCCCTTGATTGCCCACTAGTTAACGTTTTCACCACTGATCACCGTATAACTGTTATGGGTGATGCTGGTTAGTTCGTTTATTTTTTATAGTGTCAGGGCACCCGCCGTTTATTACCGAATAAAGGTTTAGCCCCCTGATCGCCCGGCGGTGATATGCACCGCCCCAGGCAGCGTCAGATTAGCGCCAGTACCGCTAACACCCACGCACGCAGTATACGCCTCCCTTAGTGGTATAGTATCTGAACGGATCAATATCTGATCCGATCAGATCTATACTAGCATCCCCAGCAGTTTAGGGTTCCCAAAAACGCAGTGTTAGCGGGATCAGCCCAGATACCTGCTAGCACCTGCGTTTTGCCCCTCCGCCCGGCCCAGCCCAGCCCACCCAAGTGCAGTATCAATCGATCACTGTGACTTACAAAACTCTAAACGCATAACTGCAGCGTTTGCAGAGTCAGGCCTGATCCCTGCGATTGCTAACAGTTTTCATGGTAGCATTTTGGTGAACTGGCAAGCACCAGCCCCAAGCAGCGTCAGGTTAGCGCCAGTAGCGCTAACACCCACGCACACACCGTACACCTCCCTTAGTGGTATAGTATCTGATCGGATCAATATCTGATCCGATCAGATCTATACTAGCGTCCCCAGCAGTTTAGGGTTCCCAAAAACGCAGTGTTAGCGGGATCAGCTCAGATACCTGCTAGCACCTGCATTTTGCCCCTCCGCCCAGCCCAGCCCAGCCCACCCAAGTGCAGTATCGATCGATCACTGTCCCTTACAAAACACTAAACACATAACTGCAGCGTTCGCAGAGTCAGGCCTGATCCCTGCGATCGCTAACAGTTTTTTTGGTAGCTTTTTATTGAACTGGCAAGCACCAGCGGCCTAGTACACCCCGGTCGTAGTCAAACCAGCACTGCAGTAACACTGGGTGACGTGGCGAGTCCCATAAGTGCAGTTCAAGCTAGTGAGGTGGCAAGCACAAGTAGTGTCCCGCTGCCACCAAGAAGACAAACACAAGCCCGTCGTGCCCATAATGCCCTTCCTGCTGCATTCGCCAATCCTAATTGGGAACCCACCGCTTCTGCAGCACCCGTACTTCCCCCATTCACATCCCCAACCAAATCAGTCGGCTGCATGAGATTCATTTTCTTTATGTCCTCCCGAGTATCCCTACCCAACGAACCCCCCCAAAAAGATGTTGTGTCTGCAGCAAGCGCGGATATAGGCGTGACACCCGCTATTATTGTCCCTCCTGTCCTGACAATCCTGGTCTTTGCATTGGTGAATGTTTTGAACGCTACCATGCACTAGTTGAGTATTAGCGTAGGGTACAGCATTCCACAGACTAGGCGCACTTTCACAGGGTCTCCCAAAATGCCATCGCATTTTGAGAGACCCGAACCTGGAACCGGTTACAGTTATAAAAGTTACAGTTACAAAAAAAGTGTAAAAAAAAAAAAAACACAAACAAAAATATTAATTAAAAAAAAATAGTTGTCGTTTCATTGTTCTCTCTCTCTCTATTCTCTCTCTATTGTTCTGCTCTTTTTTACTGTATTCTATTCTGCAATGTTTTATTGTTATTATGTTTTATCATGTTTGCTTTTCAGGTATGCAATTTTTTATACTTTACCGTTTACTGTGCTTTATTGTTAACCATTTTTTTGTCTTCAGGTACGCCATTCACGACTTTGAGTGGTTATACCAGAATGATGCCTGCAGGTTTAGGTATCATCTTGGTATCATTCTTTTCAGCCAGCGGTCGGCTTTTATGTAAAAGCAATCCTAGCGGCTAATTAGCCTCTAGACTGCTTTTACAAGCAGTGGGAGGGAATGCCCCCCCCACCGTCTTCCGCGTTTTTCTCTGGCTCTCCTGTCTCAACAGGGAACCAGAGAATGCAGCCGGTGATTCAGCCAGCTGACCATAGAGCTGATCAGAGACCAGAGTGGCTCCAAACATCTCTATGGCCTAAGAAACCGGAAGCTACAAGCATTTTATGACTTAGATTTCGCCAGATGTAAATAGCGCCATTGGGAAATTGGGGAAGCATTTTATCACACCAATCTTGGTGTGGTCAGATGCTTTGAGGGCAGAGGAGAAATATAGGGTCTAACAGACCCCAATTTTTTCAAAAAAGACTACCTGTCACTACCTATTGCTATCATAGGGGATATTTACATTCCCTGAGATAACAATAAAAATGATTTTAAAAAAAATGAAAGGAACAGTTTAAAAATAAGATAAAAAAGCAAAAAAATAATAAAGAAAAAAAAAAAAAAAAAAGCACCCCTGTCCCCCCTGCTCTCGCGCTAAGGCGAACGCAAGCGTCGGTCTGGCGTCAAATGTAAACAGCAATTGCACCATGCATGTGAGGTATTACCGCTAAGGTCAGATTGAGCGCAGTAATTTTATCAGTAGACCTCCTCTGTAAATCTAAAGTGGTAACCTGTAAAGGCTTTTAAAGGCTTTTAAAAATGTATTTAGTTTGTCGCCACTGCACGTTTGTGCGCAATTTTAAAGCATGTCATGTTTGGTATCCATGTACTCGGTCTAAGATCATCTTTTTTATTTTATCAAACATTTGGGCAATATAGTGTGTTTTAGTGCATTAAAATTTAAAAAAGTGTGTTTTTTTCCCCAAAAAATGCGTTTGAAAAATCGCTGCGCAAATACTGTGTGAAAAAAAAAAACACCCACCATTTTAATCTGTAGGGCATCTGCTTTAAAAAAATATATAATGTTTGGGGGTTCAAAGTAATTTTCTTGCAAAAAAAAAAATAATTTTTTCATGTAATCAAAAAGTGTCACAAAGGGCTTTGTCTTCAAGTGGTTAGAAGAGTGGGTGATGTGTGACATAAGCTTCTAAATGTTGTGCATAAAATGCCAGGACAGTTCAAACCCCCCCCCAAATGACCCCATTTTGGAATGTAGACACCCCAAGTTATTTGCTGAGAGGCATGTCGAGTCCATGGAATATTTTATATTGTGACACAAGTTGCGGGAAAGAGACAAATTTTTTTTTTCACAAAGTTGTCACTAAATGATATATCGCTCAAACATGCCATGGGAATATGTGAAATTACACCCCAAAATACATTCTGTTGCTTCTCCTGAGTATGGGGATACCACATGTGTCGGACTTTTTGGGAGCCTAGCCGCGCACGGGACCCCGAAAACCAAGCACCGCCTTCAGGCTTTCTAAGTGCGTAAATTTTTGATTTCACTCTTCACTGCCTATCACAGTTTCGGAGGCCATGGAATGCCCAGGTGGCACAAAACCCCCCCAAATGACCCCATTTTGGAAAGTAGACACCCCAAGCTATTTGCTGAGCGGTATAGTGAGTATTTTGCAGACCTCACTTTTTGTCACAAAGTTTTGAAAATTAAAAAAAGAAAAAAAAAATTTTTTCTTGTCTTTCTTCATTTTCAAAAACAAATGAGAGCTGCAAAATACTCACCATGCCTCTCAGCAAATAGCTTGGGGTGTCTACTTTCCAAAATGGGGTTATTTGGGGGGGTTTGTGCCACTTGGGCATTCCATGGCCTCCGAAACTGTGATAGGCAGTGAAGAGTGAAATCAAAAATTTACACCCTTAGAAATCCTAAGGGTGACAACTTTGTGCAAAAAAAAAAAATGTCACTTTCCCGCAACTTGTGTCAAAATATAAAATATTCCATGGACTCAACATGCCTCTCAGAAAATAGCTTGTGGTGTCTACTTTCTAAAATGGGGTCATTTGGGGGGGGTTATGCCATCTGGGCATTTTATGGCCTTCAAAACTGTGATAGGTAGTGAGGAGTAAAATCAAACATTTACGCCCTTAGAAATCCTGAAGGCAGTGATTGGTTTTCGGGGCCCCGTACGCGGCTAGGCTCCCAAAAAGTCCCACACATGTGGTATCCCCATACTCAGCAGAAGCAGCTAAATGTATTTTGGGGTGCAATTCCACATATGCCCATGGCCTGTGTAAGCAATATATCATTTAGTGACAACTTTTTGTAATTTTTTTTTTTTTGTCATTATTAAATCACTTGGGACAAAAAAAATTAATATTCAATGGGCTCAACATGCCTCTCAGAAATTTCCTTGGGGTGTCTACTTTCCAAAATGGGGTCATTTGTGGGGGTTTTGTACTGCCCTGCCATTTTAGCACCTCAAGAAACGACATTGGCAGTCATAAATTAAAGGCTGTGTAAATTCCAGAAAATGTACCCTAGTTTGTAGGCGCTATAACTTTTGCGCAAACCAATAAATATATACTTATTGACATTTTTTTTACCAAAGACATGTGGCCGAATACATTTTGGCCTAAATGTATGACTAAAATTGAGTTTATTGGATTTTTTTTAGAACAAAAAGTAGAAAATATAATTTTTTTTCAAAATTTTCGGTCTTTTTCCGTGTATAGCGCAAAAATTAAAAACGGCAGAGGCGATCAAATACCATCAAAAGAAAGCTCTATTTGTGGGAAGAAAAGGACGCAAATTTCATTTGGGTACAGCATTGCATGACCACGCAATTAGCACTTAAAGTGACGCAGTGCCAAATTGTAAAAAGTGCTCTGGTCAGGAAGGGGGTAAATCCTTCCAGGGCTGAAGTGGTTAATCATCATTAAAATCACTGCTCCCGAAAAAACGGCCGTTTTTAAAAGTTTTTTTTGCATTGATACATGTCCCCTGGGGTAGGACCTGGGTCCCCAAACCCTTTTTAGGACAATACCATGCAAATTAGCCTTTAAAATGAGCACTTTTGATTTTGAACGTTCGAGTCCCATAGACGTCAATGGGGTTCTAACGTTCGTGCGAATTTTCGGTCCGTTCGCAGGTTCTGGTGCGAACCGAACCGGGGGTGTTCGGCTCATTCCTAGTCCCATGGAGAGAAATATCTGCCACAGAGCTATTACTTGTGTAAGTGTAAGCTTTAGAAGCCCCTTAGCAAGGCTCTAGGATGACCAGAGCATATAGGTGCCCTATAAAGTTGAAAATTACAGAGAAAACAACCAATGTGTCTTTATAAGAGTAACCCTAGGTCATAGTGGGGGACCTAGTGAATAAGGGATAGAGTGGTAAGGTAGAGGGAAAAAGGAAAGAAGGAAGAAGTGAGGAGCAGAGAAAGCAAAGTGACTGAGTGAGTCTCGCCCCCTTACTAGGAGCGTGGATGGGTTCAGGGTGTGAGCTTCAGCCATAAATATTGAGACCATGGTTCCCAGATGGCCTCATATTTTTCAGTGGTGTCTAGTAAAGTACTCATCATTTTCTCCTGGGTCATGATCCAGGAGATCTTCCTTTTAAGCAAAGTGTAGGAAACGTGAGATTGTTTTCAGGCTCTAGCAATAGTTAATTTAGTCCCAAGAAATATAAACATAATAAGGTGTAGCAAAAGTTTGGGGGCTCCCGGAATCGGGAAATTGAGTAGCGCTATATGGGGGATTTCTGAATGGGAAGACCTGTAATTCTCTGGATCATATGGAAGATGTCACGAAGATCCTGCCAGTAACCGGCGTCCCAGGCGCACGGGAACCCGGCCACGGGTCCCATTGCGCATGCGCGCGTGTTCACGGGTGCGGTCACGCACGGGCACGCGCGCGCGCGCACTCCCGCTGGTGTCAGGCGGGCTATTTAAACCTGCCTGTCACACTCCACCCCGCTGTCTGCTCTACAGCGTTCTGTGAGTGTTACCTGATCTGATCTGTGTTTCCTGTTATCTGACCCGGCTTCCTGTTTGACGATCCTGCTATCTGCCTGCACCAGACCCTCTTGGCTTGCCTGACCATCCCTCTGCATTACCCCTGGTACCTCTGCTGTCCGAACGTTCCTGACCATCGGCCTGTTGACCCTCCGCTGTGTCCATCAGCTTCCAGTCTGCTATTACCTGCTGTTGTTCCTGGTTCCAGTCCAGCTACCAGTCTGCTATTACCTGCTGTTGTTCCTGGTTCCAGTCCAGCGTTCCAGGCTACCTTCTGCTGTGTTCCAGCCCAGCGTTCCAGGCTACCTTCTGCTGTGTTCCAGCCCAGCGTTCCAGGCTATTACCTGCTGTTGTTCCTGGTTCCAGTCCAGCTACCAGTCTGCTATTACCTGCTGTTGTTCCTGGTTCCAGCCCAGCGTTCCAGGCTACCTTCTGCTGTGTTCCAGCCCAGCGTTCCAGGCTACCTTCTGCTGTGTTCCAGCCCAGCGTTCCAGGCTATTACCTGCTGTTGTTCCTGGTTCCAGTCCAGCTACCAGTCTGCTATTACCTGCTGTTGTTCCTGGTTCCAGTTCAGTGTTCCAGGCTACCTTCTGCTGTTGTTCCAGTCCAGCTTCCAGTCTGCTATTACCTGCTGTTGTTCCTGGTTCCAGTCCTGCATTCCAGTCGCTGTCCTCAGTCTACCTTTCAGACTACTCCAGAGGGTGCCACCACTACTGGACTTTCAGCAACCGTTGATCCTGCCAGCCACCCATACCACTCTTCACTCCTGGCCCTCTGTCTCCATTCCAGGGGAACGGGAGTGGGAGCTGTAAGGGAGGTCTTTTCCTGCACTTCAGGCTCACAACCTACCAGGTACGTGACAGTAGCAGACAGCCATGTCTGAGCCTGAGCAGGGAACGTCTCCCATGGAGGAACTCTGTGCACACCTGGCAGGATTGACTGAGGCAGTCAAGAATCTGCAGCAAGGATACACCAGATTGGAGGAACGAGTGTTAACCCTGTCTAACCCCATTGGGGCCCTGGGAGCTACTCCTGCTCCTTCAGTTGGGCCTTCCTCAACGGTGGTGATGCTCCCTCCGGAACCTAAAGTTCCCACACCTGAACGTTTCTTTGGAAATCGCCATAAGTTCAGAGCCTTCCGCAACTCCTGCGAACTGTTTTTTGCTCTCCAACCACGTACCTTTTCCCTGGAGGCTACAAAGGTGGGCTACGTGATTTCTCTACTTTCTGGTGACCCCCAAACCTGGGCCCATCGCCTCTTAGAGCAAAAGGACATATCTCTGACCAACCTCTCCACTTTCTTTGACGCACTAGGCCAGTTATATGATGATCCCCAGCTATCTGTAACTGCAGAGGCAGCTCTACACACCCTTCAACAAGGTCGCAGAGCAGCGGAGGATTATGTGGCTGAATTCAGGAAGTGGAGTGCGGATACTAACTGGAACGATGCGGCTCTCCGTTATCAATTTCGGTTGGGACTTTCTGATCCTCTGAAGGATGAACTGGCCAGGGTGGGTACACCACAGACTTTAAATGCTTTAATCGATCTAGCTATCCAGATCGATCGACGCCTACGTGAGCGCAGGTCTGAGAGAGCTATGGGGTCTTCTCATCCAACTTGGGTTACCCCTAAGGTTCCCCATCACCCATCATCAACACCACCTACCTCCACGCTTCACTTACCTGAGCCAATGCAATTAGGAGTCCTGCGGCCTTCACTCACCCCAGAGGAACGACAACGTCGTCGAGCAAATAACTTGTGCCTGTATTGTGGGGAACCCAGGCACTATGTCAGGAACTGTCCCCTCAAACTTCGTAAGTGTTTATCCCTATCTACTGACTATGTGACATCCCTGGTTAAAAATACCACTCACCTTGCTCTTCCTCTTCTGCTACAGCTTCCAGGGAAGAATCTACGAATCAACGCCATTATTGACTCAGGAGCTTGCAGCTGTTTCATGGATTCTCGTTTTGCCATCCAACACCAAATACCCTTGTCACCTAAAGCCCATGGACTTTCTATCCATCTAGCTGATGGGACCGCTATCAAGTCTGGACCTGTCACCCAGGAGACTATGCCAATACCCGTTTTCATTTTCGACACCCATCAGGAACAGCTGCGCCTGGACATTATCGCCTCACCCCTGTTTCCCATAATACTCGGCATGCCATGGTTACAGGCCCATAATCCGGACATAAATTGGATCACGGGTGAGGTGACCTTTCCCTCTCCTTACTGCCAACAGTCTTGCAGAACCCAGAACATCCAGGAGAACTCTACTCTGCTGTGCCTAGATACAGATCCTAGTCTACTTCAATCTATTCCTTCCGCCTATCATGAGTTCCTGGACGTATTTAGTAAACAGAGGGCAGAGGTGTTACCCCCTCACCGGGCCTATGACTGTCCCATTGAGTTACTTCCTGGTGCTGAAATTCCTTTTGGAAGAATATTTCCCCTGACTGAGGTGGAGCAAGGGGCATTGAAGGAATACATTGACGAAAACCTCAAAAGAGGCTTCATTCGGCCATCCACGTCCCCCGCAGGTGCAGGCATCTTCTTCGTGCAGAAAAAAGATAAAACCCTCAGACCTTGTGTGGATTACCGCGAACTAAACAAAATTACTGTAAAGAATCAGTACCCTCTCCCCTTAGTACCAGAGTTGTTTCAGAGACTGGGGACGGCTACCATATTCACCAAACTTGATCTCCGTGGGGCCTACAATTTAGTTCGTATCAGGGATGGAGACGAATGGAAGACCGCTTTTCGTACCGTTATGGACATTTTGAGTACCTCGTGATGCCTTTCGGCCTGTGTAATGCCCCTGCCACATTTCAATACTTTATTAATGATGTGTTACGTGACTTTCTAGACCTGTTTGTCATCGTCTATTTAGATGACATATTGATTTTCTCTTGTTCCCTTGAATCCCATCGCAGGCACGTCAGAAGTGTTTTGGGCCGACTTCGACAACACGGTCTATATGCAAAGGCTGAAAAATGTGAATTCGAACAGGAAAGTATTCCATTTTTAGGTTTAGTCATCTCCAATAAGGGCATTAAAATGGACCCCCAGAAGGTCACAGCTGTGCTAGATTGGCCAGTCCCGACTGATAAGAAAGGAATCCAGCGATTCGTTGGATTCGCTAATTTTTACCGCAAATTTATTAAGGGGTTTTCAGCCATCATTGCACCCATCACACAGCTTACCAAACAGGGTACACGCTTCCATTGGTCGGCCGAGGCTCAAAAGGCTTTTGAGACTCTCAAGGGCCTTTTCACCTCCGCCTCTGTACTGAAGCATCCAGATTCCTCTCTGCCATTTATTCTAGAAGTGGATGCATCTGAAATTGCTGTAGGAGCAGTATTATCCCAAAGACAAGGAACCAAGGCCCTGCTGTATCCTGTGGCTTTCTTTTCTCGTAAATTATCCACGGCAGAGAGAAATTATGATGTAGGTGACAGAGAGTTGTTGGCAATCAAGTCGGCATTGGAGGAGTGGCGCTATCTGTTGGAGGGTGCCGCTCATCCAGTTTTAATCTTTACAGATCATAAGAACCTGGAGTATTTGAGGTCTGCAAAGAGGTTGAAACCACGTCAGGCCAGGTGGGCTCTCTTTTTCTCCAGGTTCTCCTTCCATGTCACTTACCGTCCTGGCTCCAAGAATACCAAACCCGACGCCCTGTCTAGGATGTTTCACAAACCTCAAGAGATTTCCCCTCCAGACACCATTTTGTCTCCAGGGAACTTTCTTCTACTTCAGGGAGACCTGCTTTCCCAGATTAAACAGGCCTCCGCAGAGATAGAACCCTCCATTAAGACTGAGCTCCAGGTTAAGGATGGGTTATTGTGGCATGAGAGTAGGATCTTTATACCTGAAACACTACGAGTTCCAGTACTAGAGCTTTGTCACGATCATGCGCTGGCTGGGCATTTCGGTGTGGCTAAGACCACTGATTTGGTTCAGCGCACCTTCTGGTGGCCTCAGCTGCACAAAGATTGTAAAGAGTTTGTAGAGTCCTGTACCACCTGCCTTAGGAACAAGGGGCACAAAACAAAGGCATGGGGTCTGCTAAAACCCTTGCCTGTCCCAGATAGACCCTGGAAAATGCTCTCAATAGATTTTATTGTAGAACTACCCCCGGCCGGGGGCTTCACTTCAATCTTTGTCATAGTGGACCGGTTGTCGAAGATGGCGCACTTTGTCCCAATGAAGGGTACCCCTTCAGCTACAGAAACAGCACAAGCATTCATTAAAGAGGTCATCAGGCTCCATGGGGTACCAGTTAACATCGTTTCAGATCGAGGGGTACAATTTACCTCTCGATTCTGGAGGGCTTTGTGTAAAACCTTGGACATTGAACTTTCATTTTCATCGGCTTATCACCCCCAGACTAATGGGCAAACAGAAAGAACAAACCAGACCCTTGAACAATATTTGCGCTGTTTTTCTTCCTTTGCCCAAGATAATTGGATTGCTGTTTTACCATTGGCCGAATTCGCTTATAACAATTCTATTCATTCTGCTGTCAAGCAAACTCCGTTTTTTGCGAATTATGGTTTCCACCCTTCATTTTTACCAAACTCTCTTCCAGAATGCACAGTACCCGCAGTCCAGGAGAAATTGAATTTCTTTACCTCTAACAACCAAATTTTACAGGACACCATGACCAAAACCCAGGAGTACAACAAAGCAACCTTCGATAAAAAGAGGCGAGGTGAGCTCTTACTTGCACCTGGGGATCAGGTATGGTTGTCCACCATAAACCTCAGGTTGGCCTGCCCCTCCAAGAAATTGGGTCCCAAATTTCTTGGCCCATTCCCTGTTAAACGGAGAATTAATGAAGTTGCATATGAACTTGAACTTCCGGATTCACTAAAGGTACATCCAGTTTTTCATGTGTCTTTGCTTAAACCATCTATTCTTAACCCATTTCCAGGTCGAAGTACGGATCCTCCTGATCCAATCCTGGTAGATGGGGAAGAGGAATTCGAGGTGGAGGCTATCATGGACCACAGGAAAAGAGGTAACCAAAATCAATTCTTAATAAAGTGGAAGGGGTTTGGCCCAGAGGAGAATTCTTGGGAACCAGAGGATAACATTCATGCTGAAGACCTGTTACAAGCCTTTAAAACAGCTCATCCAGAGAAATTTTTTCAAAGGGGCATCCGGAGGCTGTCCCTTGGGGGGGGGGGGCAATGTCACGAAGATCCTGCCAGTAACCGGCGTCCCAGGCGCACGGGAACCCGGCCACCGGTCCCATTGCGCATGCGCGTGCGTTCACGGGTGCGGTCACGCACGGGCACGCGCGCGCGCACTCCCGCTGGTGTCAGGCGGGCTATTTAAACCTGCCTGTCACACTCCACCCCGCTGTCTGCTCTACAGCGTTCTGTGAGTGTTACCTGATCTGATCTGTGTTTCCTGTTATCTGACCTGGCTTCCTGTTTGACGATCCTGCTATCTGCCTGCACCAGACCCTCTTGGCTTGCCTGACCATCCCTCTGCATTACCCCTGGTACCTTTGCTGTCCGAACGTTACTGACCACCGGCCTGTTGACCCTCCGCTGTGTCCATCAGCTTCCAGTCTGCTATTACCTGCTGTTGTTCCTGGTTCCAGTCCAGCTACCAGTCTGCTATTACCTGCTGTTGTTCCTGGTTCCAGTCCAGCGTTCCAGGCTACCTTCTGCTGTGTTCCAGCCCAGCGTTCCAGGCTACCTTCTGCTGTGTTCCAGCCCAGCGATCCAGGCTATTACCTGCTGTTGTTCCTGGTTCCAGTCCAGCTACCAGTCTGCTATTACCTGCTGTTGTTCCTGGTTCCAGCCCAGCGTTCCAGGCTACCTTCTGCTGTGTTCCAGCCCAGCGTTCCAGGCTACCTTCTGCTGTGTTCCAGCCCAGCGTTCCAGGCTATTACCTGCTGTTGTTCCTGGTTCCAGTCCAGCTACCAGTCTGCTATTACCTGCTGTTGTTCCTGGTTCCAGTTCAGTGTTCCAGGCTACCTTCTGCTGTTGTTCCAGTCCAGCTTCCAGTCTGCTATTACCTGCTGTTGTTCCTGGTTCCAGTCCTGCATTCCAGTCGCTGTCCTCAGTCTACCTTTCAGACTACTCCAGAGGGTGCCACCACTACTGGACTTTCAGCAACCGTTGATCCTGCCAGGCACCCATACCACTCTTCACTCCTGGCCCTCTGTCTCCATTCCAGGGGAACGGGAGTGGGAGCTGTAAGGGAGGTCTTTTCCTGCACTTCAGGCTCACAACCTACCAGGTACGTGACAGAAGATTTTGTTCCAGAGACCGCTGAGTTTGGGACAGTCCCACCATACATGCATTATTGAACCAACATGTCCACAATTTCAGAAACACAGAGGGGAGGATGTCTGGTATATTGTAGCTAGTTTTAAAGGGACGAGATACCAGCACATGAGAATTTTCAGGTTTGCTAGTGCCGTGTTCAAGATTCCTTTAAAAGAGGAGGTCGAGGCCCTCTCCCATTCCAGCATATAGAGGGACTTAGAGTTCACTTCAAATGACTGATATATCACTGAGAATCCCCCTCGCTGCTTCGTGGCCTGTCCACACCAATGCTCATAATCTGTAATAGAATGTGGGTTGGGTTTTGAGGTCCATAATTTATGTATGAAATGGGAGATTTGGTCAAGTTGGTATCTTTCTGAAGTGGGCATCTCAAGTTTGCTCACACAGGGAGCGAAGGTGAGAAGGCCAGTGGAGTTGACAAAGTGCCCGATAATATACATCCCCTTGTCGAGCCACCAGTTAAAGGTCTTTAAAGATGAGATAGTGGGAGCCAAGTAGAGATCAGGTGTGGGTTGTTTAAAAAAGCAGAGCAAAGGGCGGGACTTTACACGAGGCACACGGAAGCACATGCATAGATTGGGTAAAAAACAGGCTTTAATAGATTGGGGCTACCCTATTTAGCTCACAGTTGTGTCACTTCATATATTTTGACCCACTCGGGTGCTGTTTGTGTTGGCTGCTGTCACCCGGGTATGCTCTCTCAGCTCCGGGATGTGGCATCTTTAGCTGCTTTGTGACTCTCGTGGCTGCAGCACCATTGTGCAGATGTATACATAAGTTTGTGGGTCAAATGTACATATGTGTGGGTTTTTCATATTCTACATTTGCCCACCTTTCCCCAAGACTATTTAAAATATGGTTGTCTTCCCTATCCATAGGTGATCACTACAGTTTTGCTCTTGATGAGTGGCTATAAGGTCCCAAAACACGTAGAGCTTACAACTACCGATATGTGTATACAATTATCAACTGTGTATGGACGTTCCATCTTGACCTATTTTCTTTTTCTGTTATCCCCATCAAGTGACACTTCAGTGCGTCACTAATTTGTATACTATGTGTGTATTTCAGATATCAAGTTCTCCATGTATTTGCAAATATTTCCTTGTTGGGATGTATACGTTAATGAAATATAAAATACTAATATATAGCTACGTGCATAAATATGTAAATATATGACTATTTGAATCTATTAAAGCCTGTTTTTTACCCTACCTATGCATCTGCTTCCGTGTGCCTCATTTAAAGTCCCGCCCTTTGCTCTCCTTTTTTAAATACTGAACTGCGATGGAGGAGGGGACTTGAACGGCCCCTATCACCTCATTTAAAGTCCCAAAAATCCTTCTTTCTTCTCTTTGTTAAAAAATTAGGGATGGAGGCACATGGTCACATTAATAATAAAAATATTCTCTCTATTCATCTACATTACTATGGCTGCTCCTCAGCTGTTCCTATTTCTAATTTTCAAATTATTATTTCTGATTGTTTTTACATAGAAATAACTGGTTGGATGTTGTATTCTCATATTTCCAGTTAATTTGACTATTCGTACAACATGTGCGCACTGGTGGCCTCAGCCGGTGTTTGTTGCGTGGCCGTGCTTTTTCTGTTACGTTCCGGAGCTGCGACGTGCACTGGGGGTCTCCCCTCCACCCTGTTCTGACGTTCTGACGGGGGGTGGCCGGGGGCTCCACCACTGTGCGTCGACGTCACGCTTCCTGCGTCGGACGTTTGGCGTCGTCGTGGCGCACATTTGCCGGCTGGGTGGTTTACCATCTCCAGCGCTTTGGGGGCTTGGTTTGGCGCTTCCTGCTGGGTGGCTTGGATGGCTCGGCTGCCAGCCTGGTGGCGCCTCCCTCGCCCCCCTTTGGGCTGCTAGGGCGTGAAGTTGGGGGCTGGGCTGTGGCGGCGCTCCCTATATGAGCTTCTCTCTGTGCTGGGTCTCACACATAGATCTCTCCATACCACCTTCCCTTTCGGAACAACATGCTTCCTTGCTTCTTTGCCTCTATCCACTTTGCAGTAGGTAATTATTCCGTTTCACCATTCACACACCAACCTGTTCCTCACCATCTTTTGTTCCCCCTTATTCTGTTATTTCTTTCACCTTTCTGGTATTCTTCCCTGCTTTCTCTTTTTTTCTTTTTTCTTTTTTTAATTGTTTCCTTTTCCCTTTTGTGCCTTACCTTTTTACACTGCTCAACACTTCCTACACACATTTTTAATTTACTTGCACATTTTTTCTCACATTTTTTACAGAGGTCCTGCAATTGGGGCTACACTATTTAGCTCACACTTGTGTCACTTCATATATTTTGACCCACTTGGGGCGCTGTTTGTGTTAGCTGCTGTCGCCCGGGTACGCTCCCTCAGCTCTGGGATGTGGCATCTTTAGCTGGTTTGTGACTCTCGTGGCTGCACCACCATTGCGCAGATGTATACGTAAGTTTGTGGGTCAAATGTACATATGTGTAGGTTTTTCATATTTGACATTTGCCCACCTTTGCCCTAGACTATTTAAAATATGGTTGCCTTCCCTATCCATAGGTGATCACTACAGTTTTGCTCTTGATGAGTGGCTATAAGGTCCTGAAACACGTAGAGCTCACAACTACCGATATAGTATACAATTATCAACTGTGTATGGACGTTCCATCTTGACCTATTTTCTTTTTCTGTTATCCCCATCAAGTGACACTTCAGTGCATCACTAATTTGTATACTATGTGTGTATTTCCGATATCAAGTTCTCCATGTATTTGCAAATATTTCCTTGTTGGAATGTATACTTTAATGAAATATAAAATACTAATATATAGCTACGTGCATAAATATGTAAATATATGACTATTTGAATCTATTAAAGCCTGTTTTTTACCCAATCTATGCATCTGCTTCCATGTGCCTCATGTAAAGTCCCGCCCTTTGCTCTCCTTTTTTAAATACTGAACCGGGATGGAGGAGGGGACTTGAACGGCCCCTATCACCTCATTTAAAGTCCCAAAAATCCTTCTTTCTTCTCTAGGTGTGGGTTGTTCTTAAGGCAATCCCATATCACCAGGGAGTGGTAGAGTGTGGGGGTCATAATGACAGGTCTGAGTTTAGGAGGGCACCAGAGCAGGTAGTCTAGAGTGTAATGAGGGGTTGCTTGTCTTTCCATGTGAACCCAGTCCGGGTGTGCCGACTTTGAGTAAATGGTAGAGAGTTGGGTCAGTTGTGCTGCTTGGTAGTACCAAAGAAGGTTTGAGAGTCCCACCCCTCCCTTATCCCTAGGTCGATAAAGGGTCTTCCTGGCAAATCTATGCCCTCTTGTTCCCCAAATGAATTTTACAATTTTCAATAGAAATTTTGGTAAGTGATCTTTAGATATCAGAATGGGGAGTGACTGGGAGAGGTAGAGGATGCACAGTAAAAGGGTAATTTTCACTGACTTAACCCTGCCCAACCAGGAGAGATCCATTTTGTCCCAATGTGTGAGGTTTTCCTCCAATTTACGGTATATTGGGGGAAAGTTGGCTGCGTATAGTCGGTCCACCGAGGCTGCCAGAATGACCCCCAAATAGGGAATAACGTATCGCTCCATATGAATTGGAATTTTTCCTGCAATCGTGACATTAAATGGTCAGGGAGATTTATATTTACTGCCCTCGATTTTCCGAAGTTCACATTAAGGCCTGAAATTGCACCAAAGTTGACCAATAATTTGCAAATGTTGTGGCGCGAGGGTAGTGGTGAGGTGATAAAGAGCAGAATATCATCTGCAAAAAGTGCACATTTGTGAGTTTGTGGCCCACACCTGACCCCATGTGTATCTGGGTGGTCCCTAATGGCAACAGCAAGTGTTTTGATGACAATAGCAAAAATTAGTGGAGATAAAGAGCATACCTGCCTAGTCCCCCTGAAGATCGGAAAGGAGTCTGAGTAATATCCCTGTAGTCATATTTTTGCTTCAGGGTTGGAGTAGAGGGCCCCTATCACATTCATAAAGAGTTGCCAAAGCCCCATTGGTGTAGAATTGTGATCAGGAAGGACCAGGAGACAGAATCAATTGCCTTCTGGAGGTCAAGAGACCTCAGAAGGGAAATTATGTAAATTGCTCTTCTGATTAGATCAGGGCCTTGCCTCCCTGGAATAAAGCTGACCTGGTCCTTGTGGACATAAAGATTAATAAAAGAGAAGATATGGTCTGCTAGGATCTTAGTTAAAATTTTAAGATCGTTATTTATTAGGGATATGGGGCGGTAATTTGCTACAGAGCTAGGGTCTTTACCCGGCTTGGGGATCACCAAAATGAAGGCTGAGTTTAAGGACTTATCCATTTGAGATCCTTTACGAAGCTCATTAAAAAAGCGGGCCAAGTAGAGGGCTAGGGTGGGGGCAAAGTGTTTATAGTAGGGAGCAGAAAATGAGATGAGATTGAATTAGATTTCTTTCGCATATATCGGTGCTTCTAATCTGTCCCTGTGGTGTTCCTTAACCTTGGGGAGTGTAAGTGAGCTAAGAAAGGAAGCCAGGGAGTCGTCGGGGGCTGATATTCCCTTACTATACAATTTCCTATAGAAGTCGTGAAAAGCTTCTATCATTTTTTGGGGGTTTTGAGAGATAGTTCCACTCCCCAGTTTGATTTTGGGTAAGCTGTGTGATCTCATTTTAGGGGTCAATCTTGTTTTATCTCTTTGGTAGTAATAGCGGGCCCCATTCCAGTGTAAGCTTTTTTTCACAATATCGGTAAGGGCTAAATTTAGGGCTGCAAGAGCGGCATCCAGTCGCTCAGTTGGTACTGAAGTAGGATTACTTTTGTGCATTTTGTTAAGGGGCTGAAATTCTTATCCTAACTTTTCTATTTCTGTCTGTCTTGCTTTGCGTAGCCTCAACACTATTTGGATAAGTTTCCCCCAATGGTAGCCTTATGAGCTGCCCATAACGTAATTGGGGAGACATTTGTCACATCATTGAATAAGAAATATTCCTTGATACTCTTTTCTATTTCGCATGCTTGGTTCAGGTCGCTAAGGATTGAGGCATTCAGTCTCCAATTACCTCCCCTTTTTGGTCCTGTCGGTTTCCCCAATAGGACAGGCATGGGAGGAAGGGTAGGGGAGGCAGGTATGTAGAGGGGATAAAGGGAAATGTGCATGTCAGAAACCATTAAGCACAGTAAAAGTAACCAATAAGCTGAGTAACAGTGCAGCCCTAACCCTAGTGGTAAGGGGCCAGAGAGACTCAAGTGAGTCCATCACTTACTGCACTGCAGTAGAGTAACGGATCCTCTAATACGGAGTATAGCTGTGTTGGTATTGATCAGTTAGTAGTGCATAGCTATACAGAAAGAGGTTTTAAACTGGAGGGGAGTTTACTTGTTGATTCGAAAAAATGAAGTAAGGTTCCGGATAGTTTGTGTCCTTGTAACCAGAGTCATTTACTACTTGTTTCTGGAAAGCGATGAGGAGGATAGGGGGAAGTGGTCTTCCCTCAGAGGGGAGGCTCCAAAATGTGGTGTGGAACAAGAGTCATTCGGTTTAGGTGCAACGAGACCTGTAGGAAACAAGGTCAATCAGGAGGAGAAGCTAAAGTGGTAAAGGTATCATAGGACCGTTTCAGGATGGAAGGCCCTCTTTGGTCATTTTGGTTTTTGATTATTGCCAAATAGAGGACTAGCTGGGGGGGGGGGTCACTTAGAGGAGCTGGCAGAGGAAGTTTGCATCAGGGAAGGAGGATCCCTGGATATTATGCCCAAGTTCTGTAGGAGGTGCTCTCCTTCGGGAAAGGTGGAGAATCTGAATGGCTTGTTGTTGAGTTCAAATTTCAAGCTGAAGGGAAAACGCCACCAATATTTAATGTTCTTCTGGGTCAGCAATGGTTTAAGTGTCCTTCTTCTCTGAATTGTGGAGGGGGAGATGTCAGTGAAAATCTGAGTTGGGTGCCCCATAAGCAGTAGTTGTGAGGTGGAGCCCTCTTCATTATTTCTTCTTTGACCGTGTAAAAGTGTGGCTTAACCACAATGTCTCGAGGGAGGCCGTCCGATCGGGGGGGGGGGGGCTGAGCTCTGTGAGCTCAATCAATTTCCAGCATGTGAGAGCGAATATCTGGAATAAGATGCTTGATGAGGGAGCTGATTGCTTTAGGTATATCAGTGATGGATTCAGGTAGCCCCCTGATCCTAAAATTGTAACATGTGGACCTGTTCTCAAGGTCATCAATTTTGGCCATAGCAATGTCCAGCAGGTCTTGGATGCGGTCTGTATTTTGGTTGGTGCGGGCAACCGTGGCATCCATTTTGGTCTCAATGGTCTCAATGTGAGAACCCAGGGTTTGGAGGTCAATTTTTATATCAGATGTTGTGTTGTGTTGTGCTGTGCAGGGGCTCATTAGGCCTTGGAGAGGCTGCAGCCATGGGGGACATTAAAAAATCACCCAGGGTTTGATAGATAAGGGATTCTGTGAATGCTGGAGATGTTGTCTCCCTGAGTGGAGTGGAGTGAGGAGTGCATCCACATACCTCTGCCTGCTGTGGGTCTCATCAGGGAGAATTAACAGGGCTCCCTGTGTGAGCTGCCTCATGGAGCGGCCGTGCTGCTGCCATCTTGGGATTCCTGTTAGGCTCCGGGATTGCGCTGAATTGAGCCTGCAGGTCACGTTTGGCCTTCCCCACAGACATACAACGACCCCCCCCCCCCCCCACTGATGTCCCCACCTTCTGGTGCTTGTGCTGGTGTGAATTGGGCGATACTGCAGGTTATTAGGAGCCGGAGCGGGACGGAGCTCCGTGACTATGCAGCCATCTTCCGGAGCTCCGCTCATGCGCCTAAGAGATCTCTTTTGATACACTTATTGAATGCAGCAAATATCTGCATCCCCAAAAGTAGAAATGCTCAGATCCCCCGACGGTGGGCCAGTGGATCGTTGTGGTGAACGAAATCACCAAAATTGAAGGTTCAACCACTTCCCTACCAGCGCAGTGTAAAATAACACCAGCAGGAACCTTCCATCTCTCCGGGCAGACGTCATATGATGTCTGCCCATAGTCACCGTTCTCTTGCGCACCCCTGGGGGCGTGCAGCATGGCATTAGGGGATGAGACGTGTTCCTCGGTACACAGCCCATCCCTGATCAGGGTAAAGAGCCAATGAAAATGGCTCATTACCACGTGACCAGCTGTGTCCAATCACAGCCGGTCACATGCACTGTCTTTGTGCACGCCGCTCATGTGCGCCCCCAGGGGCGCGAAGCACGGCGATCAGGGATGAGACACAGCTCATCCCCGATCAGGGTATTTACCACATGACTGGCTGTGTCCCATCACAGCTGGTCACAAATGTCAACAAACCGCGGTAACTAGCTGTTACTGGGTTCTCAATCTCCTCCTCACACAGGATCGGTGTGTGAGGAGGAGATTGCGGTAACAGCTAGTTAGCGCTTATGCCCCGTACACACGGTCGGACTTTGTTCGGACATTCCGACAACAAAATCCTAGGATTTTTTCCTACGGATGTTGGCTCAAACTTGTCTTGCATACACACGGTCACACAAAGTTGTCGGAAAATCCGATCATTCTGAACGCGGTGACGTAAAACACGTACGTCGGAACTATAAACGGGGCAGTGGCCAATAGCTTTCATCTCTTTATTTATTCTGAGCATGCGTGGCACTTTGTCCGTCGGATTTGTGTGCACACGATCGGAATTTCGACAACGGATTTTGTTGTCGGAAAATTTTATAGCCTGCTCTCAAACTTTGTGTGTCCGAAAATCTGATGGAAAATGTGTGATGGAGCCTACACACGGTCGGAATTTCCGACAACAAGGTCCTATCACACATTTTCCGTCGGAAAATCCGACCGTGTGTACGGGGCATTACAGTGTAAAGTAAAACATACAGATTTGCCGGTATTAAAGAGTACCTGTCACCAGCCCATCAGAGTACCTGTCAGCAGCCCATCTAAGGACCGGTCACTAGCCCATCAGAGTACCTGTTACCAGCCCATCAGAGTACCCGAGTACATATCTCCAGCCCAGAGTACCCAAGTACCTATCTGTAGTCTTTCAGAGTACCCAATTACTTGTCTCCAGCCCATCAGGGTACCCAAGTACCTGTCCCCAGCCCATCAGAATACCCGAGTACCTGTCTCCAGCCCATCAGAGTACCTGATTACCTGTCTCCAGCCCAGAGTACCCAAGTACCTGTCTCAAGCCCAGATTACCCAAGCACCTATCTGCAGCCCTTCAGAGTACCCGGGTACCTGTCTCCAGCCCATCAGAGTACCTGAGCAACTGTCTCCAGCCCATCAGAGTACCTCAGTACCTGTCTCCAGCTGAGAGACAACAGACTTACTGGCTGTATCACCAGATGACAATAGAAGAAAGAAAGTCTAAAAAAAAATTAATGCAGCCATCACATTTAAGAATTGGTAAGCTGCAATATAATAATAAATGTTTGCTTTTGGGTGTAATATTGCTTTAACCCCTTCCCGACCAGCCGCGGCAGTTGTACAGCGGCAGGTTGGCTCCCCTGGGTGAACCGATGTAACTGTATTGCGGTTCGCCTTTTAACCACTAGGGGGCGCGTGCACGATGCCAGAGCCGATATGCATTCCCCGACGGTCGCGATGTCCTCCAGACACCCGCGATCGCTCCACACAGAGACCTAACGGAGATCTGTCAATGTAAACAGATAGATCTCCATGCTGTCAGGGGCGGGGAGAGCGATCTGTTGTTCATACTAAGAACACAGGAAAACAGTTAACCCCTTGATCGCCCCCTAGTGTTAACCCCTTCCCTGCCAGTGATAGTTACACAGTAATCAGTGCATTTTTATAGCACTGATCGCTGTATAAATGCCAATGGTCCCAAAAATGTGTCAAAAGTGTCTAATCTGTCCACCATAATGTCACAGTCCCGATAAAAATTGCAGATCACCGCTATTACTAGTAAAAAAAAATAAAACATAATAAAAATGCCATAAATCTTTCCCTTTTTTTGTAGATGCTATAACTTTTGTGCAAACCAATCAATATACGCGTATTGCGATTTGTATTACCAAAAATATGTAGAAGAATACTTATCGGCCTAAATTGAGGAAAAAATATACTTTTTTTAAAAAAAAATTGAGGATATTTATTATAGCAAAAAGTACAAAATATTGGGGGTTATTTACTAAAGGAAAATCCACTTTGCACTGCAAGTGCACTTGAAAGTCGCTGTAGATCCGAGGGGGACATGCAAGGAAAATAAAAAACAACATTTTAGCTTGCACATGATTGGATGATAAAATCAGCAGAGCTTCCCCTCATTTCAGATCTACCCCTTAGATTTAGAGCGACTGCACTTCCAAGTGCACTTTCAGCACACTTTCAAGTGCACTTGCAGTGCAAAGTGGAGTTGCCTTTCGTAAATAACCCCCATTGTTTTTTTTTCAAAATTGTCGCTCTTTTTTTGTTTATAGCGCAAAAAATAAAAACCGCAGAGATGATCAAATATCACTAAAAGAAAGCTCTATTTGTGGGGAAAAAAGGACATACATTTTGTTTGGGTACAACGTTGCACGACTGAGCAATTGTCAGTTAAAGCGATGCAGTGCCGTATCGCAAAAAATGGCCTGGTCATTGAGCAGCCAAATCTTCCGGGGCTGAAGTGGTTAATACTCAAAAAACACATGTGTATTAAAGCTGAGCATAGTCTGAGCGCAGCCTAAGACTATAGTAACAAGTAGTCAGTCGTAAAACTTTAATTTTGTTGATACTTTGGCTATAACTTATCTAAGGGCCCTTTCACACTGGGGCGGTTTGCAGGCGCTATTGCGCTAATAATAGCGTCTGCAAACCGACCCGAAAGTGCCGCTGCTTTGTCTCCAATGTGAAAGCCCCGAGGGCTTTCACACTGGAGCGGTGCGCTAGCAGGACGGTAAAAAAAGTCCTGCTAGCAGCATCTTCGGAGCGGTGAAGGATCTGAGTGTATACCGCTCCTTCACCGCTCCTGCCCATTGAAATCAATGGGACAGCACGGCTATTTTTAACCCTTTATCGGCCGCTAGCGGGGGGTAAAACCCCCCCGCTAGCGGGCGAATACCGATGATAAAGCGCCGCTTACAATAGCGGTGCTTTACCGCCGATGCCGCCCCCCGCCCCAGTGTGAAAGGGGCCTAAGGTAAAAAAAATCACATAATTTACCAAGAATAATAAATATTTGTTTTTTGGCTATGTATGCCCCTGTTTGATTGTATAGGATTGCTCACTTTGATCCCTGAAATGTCATTTTTAAATTCATAGTTTGGTATAAAATTTCGACTAAAAAATTAAGAAAAAATAAGTTAAAATTTGGTAACACCTTTCACACTGTGCAATTCCCACTGGCCAGTGTACTGTGTTAGACTTTCATGCTGCACATAGTTTGGTTACCTTTGGGTGGTATTGGAATTGTTGTTTCTTCAGACGCACCAAGCCATGTGCTTGAGCTTTCCAACCCCGTATGTTCCAGCTCAATGTATTAAAGAAAATGTTACCCAAACATTTCATATTGCTGATATGTGCCTGCTGTATCGTTTACTAGTACGAAAAAGTACCCTGTTCTCTTTGTATTGGTTTGTATTGCTTCCTTTGTGTGAAATCCCTGGTGTTCCTGTCAGTCCCTCTGCTTTCCCATTAAAAACTGACCACACTAAGCAGGAGAGCACAGCGTTGTCAGTTCTCTAATGCCCTGTACCCACGGGCGGACATTGATCGGATATTCCGACAACAAAATCCATGGATTTTTTTCCGACGGATGTTGGCTCAAACTTGTTTTGCATACGCACGGGCGCACACAGTTGTCGGAATTTCCGAACGCCAAGAACGCAGTCACGTACACCACGTACGACAGACTATAAAAGGGCAGTTCAGTACTAAGCGCGGCACCCTTTGGGCTCCTTTTGCTAATGTCGTGTTAGTAAAAGTTTGGTGAGAGACGATTCACGCTTTTTCAGACTCGTGGTTTTCAAATCGTATTTCTGCTGTTCAGTTTGTGCTTGTGGGTTTGTATCTGTTCGTCAATGCGTGCAGCGAGTTACCATTGACTTGCCATTGTGTTCTTGTTCGTTCGTTACTGATTTTCAGGTCGCTCTTCACAGGCCTTGCTGTTCTTCAGTGCGTTCTGTTACTCCGTTCTGAGCAGCCGTCCGTTTTCTAGCCATGTTACATACACGTATTCATCGTAGAGTTCGTGCTGTGCGGGGGCTTGGTGTTGGGGTCCTTACTTTGACACAAGCCCAATCCATGAACAGGGCGAGGAGGAGTTCATGGAGGAAGAATCGGTTTCTCCAGCGTGACCAATTCTGTCACATGCCTTTGCTCTGTGAGATCCGTGAGAATAATCCGGACGATTTCAGGAACTTTCTCCAGATGACGGACCCCGTATTTCACCGTTTGTTGGCTTTGCTAACCCCCTATATCAGCAGGCAGGATACCTGCATGAGGCAAGCCATCACTCCGGAGCCACCCTGCGGTACTTGGCGACGGGGAGAAGCCTGCAGGACCTCAAGTTCTCAACAGGCATCTCCCCCTAGGCTCTGGGGATCATTATCCCGGAGACCTGTTCTGCCATCATCCAGGTCCTGCAGAAGGAGTAAATTAAGGTAAGATTTTTATCCTTTAACATCACATTTTATTGTATAGAATGTTTGATAATATATTTTATTTCTTTCCTCATTCCCTAATTGCCATGATTGTAATATGCTGTGAATGTCCCCTTTGTCCTCATGCATGCTGGATTTTTATGTATTTTTTTTTGTCCTTCATACATATTTGCCTTCACTTACCTCCCCAGCATGCTCTCCTGGCCCTATATTCACCTTGTGTAGTCACTTAACAATGTATTTTGTCAGCTCCATAGTAGTGCTTTACCCTAAATACCCCCTAAAATCTTGTAAATTGTGATTTGTGCTTGAAATTCTGGCAGAGTGCCAGAGGCTTTTTTTTTTTGGGTCCCAAAATCATTTTGAACCCTGCCTCCCCCCCAACTGCTAACTCAGCTGATACCAATCCTCTATCTATCCTCAATCCTTTATCTGCTGACTTTGCCAAACCCATACACACTATATACCCACCTCTTTTGTGGACATATTTATTGCTGAATTCCCCAAAGCATGTAGTGCAAGGGCTTGCCTGAATACTTTCAAATGGTAATGTTCAACGTTTTTATATCCTATTATTATCTTGATAGGTAATAGCAGAATGTAAACATGTGCTAAAATGTGTACAGTGTGTATTTATATCTTTGTAATATGACACTTCTTACCTGTCCAGTGGGCTGCCAATAGTGTAAGTAAGGAGGGGCTGGCCAAAGTAACACACATTATTTAGGCGTTCATCTCTCAATGAAGTGGAGAGGGTTATCTGTCCAAAACATCTCCCCCCCCATAAATTTATTTAAATGGCCCATGAGAGGGGGGGGGGAAACTAATAGGTGGACCTTATACCTTTGTCTTTAAATATTCCCTAAAAAAATGTAATACTGATGTTGGCCAAGAATGTTTGTGTCTAATCTGCTTTCCATGTGTATGTGCAAAATGATAAATTTTTTGTTCTTGTTTGACTCCACAGTTTCCTTCCAACCCACAGGAATGGCAGACTGTGGCCTCCCACTTTGCCCAGCGGTGGGACTTTCCTAACTGCGGAGGGGCAATTGATGGGAAACATGTCCACATCGTCCCACCACCCAACTCGAGGTCATACTATTACAACTGCAAGGGATTCAATAGTATTGTGATGTTGGCGATGGTGTCGGCTACTTACGAGTTCCTGTATGTGGACGTGGGGAAGAATGGCCGGATGTCAGATGGTGGAGTCATCGCCCAGACGGAGTTCTACAGGCGTCTCCAGAATGGCAGCTTGGACTTGCCACCTCCAGAAGAAAATGCGGAAGGACTCCCATTCGTCTTCGTTGCGGATGAAGCGTTTGCGCTGGGGGACCATCTTATGCGGCCATTCCCTATGAGGACCCTCACCCCAGACCAGAGGGTTTTTAATAACCGGCTGGTCGGAGCCAGAAGAGTGGTGGAGAACACGTTTGGAATAATGGCCAGCCGGTTCCGCCTATTTCTTACACCGATACACATGGCGGAGTATAAACTCAATCACATCATCCTGTCTTGCTGTGTTCTCCACAACTTTTTAAGGAGAAATTCTGTGAACTATGCTGGCTCAGTTGGGCCTGAATCCGGAATTAATCTCAATGAACCAACCCTGACGGCGCTTGAAGCTGGCCGTCCTGGCTTGCCCCCCCTGAGTGCCCACGAGGTCCGTATATGATTCATGGAATACTTTGCGGGGGGCCATCAATATGCCAGACAACGTCTGAGACATTTTTTAAATAATTTTTTTTTTTAAACTGAACAAATATTTGCTTGCATTTACTGCTTGTGTTTCTTTTAGCTGTCCATGACAGAAATTTGGGGAGTCGTGAAAATGGCGTGATTCTGTAAAATTATAAAGCACTTTTGGGTGTTATTTCCTAAAGGCAAAGACACTTTGCACTACAAGTGCACTTCAGACTGCACAGAAACTGCACTTGTAGTGCAAAGTGGATTTGCCCTTAGGAAATAAACCCCATTGTCACTGAAAACAACAATTTTACCACAAAAAAATGTTTAGGAGCTTTGAAAGAAGAAGCCACACATTGTTGATTCTCAATCTTTTTAATACAAGCCCAATCACGTGTGCATTTATAAAAGGTTTTTTAAAACAAACCAACATGTTTGTTGTATAACAAATTTTTAGGTCACATTAATAAAAGTAGAAATGTCCTTTTAAGGTAAAACAGGCATGTTTAAAACCAACAATAAATACACAACTCTGGAACTTACAAAGTTCAACTTTTGTAGAAATTGAAGGCAATATCAGACATGAGTATTTATAAACTGTGTTTGATATTGCGTTCAGATGGGGTGAAGTCACTCCTGGAAAAGCCAAATTTTGAAGATGCACACAAATTGCCGAATGTCAACATGTGCTAGCTGCCATCATGGGGGATCAAGGGACGTGTTTTGTGAGTGCAACCCCTTCCTCTCAGCTACTTTATTATTGAGGAAGGGGTTGCACCCCCAAAACGCATACATTGATCTCCCGTGATGGCAGATAGCACATGTTGACACACTGTGTGCATCTTCAAAATTTGGCTTTTCGAGAATATGTTAAAAAATGTGAAAAAAGTTTTCGGGAAAGGGATTTCGAGGGGTTTTAAACTCTCCCTAAAACATCAATGATGTTCTTCATTTTGTTTTGAACATCATTGATGTTTTGCTTGGTGTTTTCCAAGTCCTTATTACACCCCATGATCTCCCCGATCAGGATCTGGGCACTTTCACTGGTGAAATGACCTTCATCCACAACATCACGATCACCTAAAAATATAGAAACAAAAACACCATGTATTATAAATATGCCGGCATCCATCTCTTACCTGAGGCTGTGGTCGCAGACACTCACCTGTTGTGGTGACAATTTCGATAACGTCTCCCTACTCCTGTTGGCTTTGTGGCATTTCCACTTCTTCCTGAGGTGGGGGGGTCCGTGGTCTCCTCTGATGAGTGATGTCCTCTGAGTCTTTTCTCCCCTATGTAAAAAAAAATAGGTATACTTAGCACACAGATATTTGATGGCAGAAATAGAAATATGAAACATGGAAGTGGGGTAAAATTGTCTGTTTTGACAGAGTTCCAAGATGAAGAAATATTGTTTTCCTTTGTTAAGCTTGAATACTTATATGTTTTGTGCAAGCTTCACAAATGGAGATACCCCTATAGTATACACTGGAGCACCTGTGTGGGCCCCTAATAAAAAGGGTGTTCTGGTGTCCCACACTAGTGCTCCAGCGTCAAGATGTGTAAACAGCTGCTGAGTGTCCTCTCCTTACACAGAATCTAGTTTGCATTTCATTCTAGTTACAAACCCATCTAGACACCAAAATTACTTTAAGAGAAGTAGGCCAGAGAAAATGTATTGAACTGCATCTGGACAAAACATGGTGTTTTATAGGCCGAACGAACAATGTTCCCTACGAACGAATAATGTGTCCATGGACATGAAAGTTGCCATTTTAAACTGTACAACAGTAAAGAAAAGCACATGGAGCAGCATGAACGTAATAAAAATAAAGAATAGGAACACAGGACAACTACTTACTTTTTTGCAGCACTCTTGTGATCCTTCTATACTGATCATGCTCCCTTAATTTGAGGTCCGACCACTGCTTCTTGAGTTGATCCTTGGATCGACGTACCCCAAAATTTCTGTGCAGACTCTTCACAACTTTCGCGATGATCTTGGCCTTTCTGACATTGGGGTTGGGGTAAGGTCCATACTTCCCGTCATAGTCGGCCCTCTTCAATATGTCCACCATTTCCAACATCTCCACAAAGGACATATTTGAGGCCTTAAATCGTCTCCTCCGGGATCATGACATTTCTGGCTCCGGGCTTTCCTCCTCCTCCTCCTCCTCGTTGTTGTAATTAGCACGCACCTGCTCTGTCTCCGCCATGTGCTCTTCCCCACTGCGCCGAACGAGAAGGGGCAGGGAATAGACTAGAAAGAACGGGGCGGGCGGAGTTTCACGCATGCGCAGTGTATATAATGCGTAACACGCGTGCGTCATATGTACGATCTGTGAGCAGATAAAGGAGTATGGAGGAAGGAGTAAAGGAAGCGCCAAACGTGATAACGAAGGTAACATTTAAACTTGGGCCTATACTGCTTAGAGATTGAGGCCTATATTGGGACAAGATTAGGAGAGTTTAGCCTGACATTAGTGTTTGTCTTGTGTTGTGTCTTGCAGAGAAAATGGATATATTGAAGGATCAGGACTTTATCACCATATTCATTGATATGTTCAGGGAGTTGCCCTGTCTGGGGCAGGTAAACCACCCACATTATAAGAATCAAACAAAGAGGAAGGCAGCGTTGGATAAATTGCTGGAATTCGTGAAGCCGGTGAACCCCACGGCAGATATCCCCTAATTGGTGGCATGAGGAGCACTTATCCTAAGGGAGCGCAAGAAGGTCCAGGATTCCCTGAGATCAGGAGCAGCAAGTGACATTTATGTCCCCAGGCTGTGGTACTATGACAGACTGCATTTTCTGGCAGGTCAGACTGAACCCAGGCCCGCACTCTCCAGTCTTCCTTCAACGCTTCATTCCCCCTCAGCTGAGGCTTCTGACGCCCAACCTGGTATAGCAGCCAGGTATAGCATTCTTCTAAATATTTCTGGTTGTCATATTAATGATGTTAAATATATGTTAGTTTGGAGTACTAATTTCTGATTGTGATTGATGAACCCAAAACTAAAACGATGTCCCTTTTTCATACACAGGAAAGTCTCAGCCAGGAGGTGGCGGTGCCAAGTAGGCTGCCCGATACCCAGGTCCCTCCCCTCCGCCTTCAAAGAAAAAGGGGCACGAAGAGGAGTAACCTGGAGGAGGCTGCAATTGGCCTATTTTGGAAGGCTACTGAGGCCCTCAGAACACCCCACAGTGTTGAAGAGGATTTTGCTGACCTAACAGCATGCAAAATGCTGCAAATGGAGGAGGGCCAACGCCTCTTATGTGAGTTTCTTATTTTAGAAGCACTAAATAAGGGGTTGAGGGGCCAACTCACATGCCAAAGCCACATTTGTGAGCTCACCCATGGTCCTCCTCCTCCAGGTCCCCCTCCTCCTCCTCCTCCAGGTCCTACTCCTCTTTCTGCCACACCTCCAACACCACAGACACAGCCGGGAAGGAAGTGTGTAAGGAAGACCAGAGAGTGATGGCCTGGGTTCAGTCTGGTCTGGCAAAAGATGCAAGCTGTTGTATGACCACAGCCTGGGGACATGTATGTCATCTGCTGCTGTTCATGATCTCTTGGACTTCTGGACCATATTGTACTCCCTTATATATGGACTCCTCAGGCCACCAATTTTGCAGGAAAATAATTAATGTGTGCACTGAGGGCCAAAGGCTTCGCCAATTTCTGCTGTTTATCCAGCGTTGCCTTCCTATTTGTTTGGTTATGAGCCCTTAATAAAGGAATTTTTTGTTCAATTATACTTGCCTATGTGTGTTTTCCTTCAAAAAGGACAGTTTGTTTGTGAGGAGGCAGGTACATTTCAAAAATACAATGTGAAAATAACAAGGGACACCAACACCAAGCAACCTCCTTGAGATTAATAAATAATACAAGATAATAATGGTGTTGTGGTAACTTGACACACAAAGCACACCCAAAAATATTCTGGAGTAAAAAAAAAATAGATAAATAAAACACAAGATCAAGCTTTAAAAAAAATCCTAAAAAAAAATTTTTAATCTAAAAACATCTCAAAAAAGATTAATTTTTTGGGAGATGTGACAAATAAAAATATTATATTGATGAAATCACGATAAATAATAAAGAAAGAATTTTGTGAGAACTCTGTGTGAATATGAGCAGCAAAACTACTTCATTCTTCTAGCATTATAAAGAAGAAGAGAGTGCACTGCATTAAACAATTTAAAACATTGCAGCGTGACGAAAGTGCTATATCCATTCCGAACGTTAATTTTACCAGACCGAGCAGTTCCGTCTCGGAATTTATTCTATGCATGCGTGGCACTTTGTGCATCGGAATTGTCCACACACGGTCAGAATTGACGCGATTGGATCTTGTTGTCAGAAAATTTTTTTAGCCTGCTCTCAAACTTTGTGTGTCGGAAAATCCGATGAAAAACGTCCGATGTAGCCCACACACGGTCGGAATCTCCGACAACAAGCTCCAATCGCACATGTGTACAGGGCATAACAGTGCTGGGAACTCTCTCCTCCATGTCAGCCTTGTCTTGACAATCCCCCCCCCAACTGGGAAGATCAGTGTACTGTTGTTTCTTCCTCCTCTCTTATACAGCTGAGAACAGAGGGAACAGAGGAAATTTGAAAAAAGAGCAAAAGGTGTTCATAATGGGTTTTTTTAATATCTATACACAAATGTTTTGCCTTTCATCTCTATGTTAAACGGGATGGGTTGTTTTACAATGTGAGGGTTTGCATATGGTTTAATTGCACAATTGTTATTGTGCTTCACTTTTTTGTATACTGCTCTTTGAAATACAATATCTTTTTTAATCTATAATTGTTTTTTTTTTTTAATCCAATAAAACCTTTTGTAAACAAAATAGGGTAAAGCCTGACGCTGGGCAGATATTTTTTCTTCGATGGTATGGGGAGTTCAAATTTCTTCAAGGTTTTAATTTTTTTCTATTACCCCATTAGGGAGATGTTCCCTCATTTACTTTCTCCATAAGGAGCACAGAAGACAATGAAAATATGATAAGCTATAAATCTTCCCCACTCTATCCAAAACAAAATTAAACAAAACACGGTGGATACTCTTATCCATAGGGCCATGTTGCCTTTCCCCCAGTTATCCATATCTTTCAGTGCTATACATTAATATTGTAAATTACACTTTTTACTATACGTCACTTGACTTCTCAGCACTGCCCCGGTGACTGATAACCTTGTACAGGATACACTCTCTTTAATAAAGAAAGCCAAACGATCTATATCAACATCCTCTACATTATTGTAATCGTTTCCTATAAACATCCAACAGAAGTAGGATACAGGATACATCCACTTCACTAAAGGCACCAGGAGTTCTCATGTGCAGCTATGCTCTCTCCAATAATAGAACAGTTTTTTTTTAACTAACCAACTTGATGAGCTCAAAGCCAGTAATTATCAGTCTGCACAGAAAATCAAGAATCAGCTTGATTTATAATCAAGTTCCTGTCTATTCTCTACAAAGATTCTGTAAAGGTGAAGGCAAAATGGAAGTTGTAGATTTATTGTGTTATTCTAAAATGAAATAAACATGATTTGGGTAATATGGATTCACCTTTTCACCACTCAACCCCAAGTATCAGTAAACTAGAGAATGACTTCAGATCAAATTACTGACACAATTGTAAGCATAATAAATTGCATATATTGAAATGTTGATTCTGCCTTGGAAGTTAAAAAATATTTGGTGGCCTTAATGATTATTAAGACTTGTGGAAAATACTTAGTTCAGGGGTGCTCAACCTGTGGCCCACAGAGCCCTCTGATGTGGCCCACGACCTCCTGTTCTGGGATGATGAGGGCATGGAGTCGGCATTGGAGGAAGCAAGCAGCCACGGAGGAAGTAGGAGCCTCATAAGCCAATTCTTCCTCTATAGCACCGTTTTCTGTCCCAGGCAAAATGATACCAAGTGCACTGTGCACTTCACCTGGGACCTTTCTAGCAGCCTAGTGTAGCGCTATCCCCCCAGGACCAGCTGGTATTTTTGTTTGGTCCCTTCTGCCCTGCACCTATGATGACACGTCCTTTTCCTGGACCCAAGAACACTGGCACACCTTGAAGGATTAAATGGGCTTTATTTAATCGCAAAGTCCTAGAAAGGAATGAGCTAACCACATCCGCCTGGGAAGCAACTGGTGCAAAAACATGGTGCTGGTGAGCGATACTGGCTTGTAATTGCAGATTAATGACAAACACAGTACAGCAATACAAATGGCATTTGCAAAGGTAATACAGCCTACCTACAACCTAATGCAGATTTGCCCTGCCTAACCACTGGCCAGTGGGACTATGTAGAGAGTCTGCCAGTGATGGGGCCCTTGTGTGGGAGAGCTCAGTAAAGTAAACAAGATGGTGGCTGAAAGCCTCTCACCACTGATAATTGATTCTAGTCCTGAGGGGTTCCTCTGTGGCTGGGGAAAGGGTCCTTCCTCTTGAACCAGCTCTCTGCAGCTTTAGCAGGTAGCTGGAACACGTGGTCACTGTAAACAACTGGAATGCAGATCCTTCTAACTAGATCCCACATGGATCTTCTGCTTCTCTCAGTGATGGTGGGGCTAAAAAATGTCCCACAGCCATTTGGGAACCAACCTAGCTTTGGCAGCTAATCAGTCCTCCTTCCCTAAGATTGCAGGGGCAGGTCCTCTTCAGCTGTTGTAACAGCCAGCCAGGACACAGTCCAGCCCCTTCTCTCCCTACAGCTGTCCATTACAGGAGAAAAGGAGAAAAGAGAAAAAAAAGTCCTTTCTGTGTTTATTTTGTCAGCACTGCTGGGCAAAAGTTTAAAGAGCCCAGCCCAGTGCTACACTAGTGATGCCAACAGAAGATGGAAGAGAAAAATGTTAGTTTATTAAGCATCACAGTTTTGCAATGGGTATATTAATTATTAAACAGCACATAGTTTTGCAATGGGCAGATTAGCACTTTAAAACGGGGTTATTAGGCTGCTTTCACACTGATCCACAGGTGCAGTGCAGTGCTCCTGCGGGTTAACTGCACTGATCCATAGACTTCTATTACATCCTGCAGGTTTGGTGTACTTCCTGAAAGTGCATCAACCATATCTGCAAGATGTAATAGAAGTCTACCGCAAAGCGCAACTAACCTGCGGGTAAACCGCAGTGCAGCAGTGGGAAAGCAACCTTATAGGGGACACAGGACAGTAAGGCCAGTTTGTTGGGCGGTGGTAAAGCCCTATAATTCATTGTGGCCTGCAATCAGTTATCAAATCACCTAATTGGCCCTTGCTCTTACAAAGGTTTAACACCCCTGACCAGTGGCGGCCTCTCTCCACTCCATCCCCTATGTGCAGTGGATAGATTCATGCATAGCATGAATCTATCCACGGCCGCCGCGGCCACCCCCATTCATGCGTCCGACCCCTTTCAAGGCACCCGATTCATGAATTACAGCAGCAGGGGTTTTTTTAAGCACCTGATTAGAGCCAGAGGCTCTAATAAGCTTAAAAATCGGGTGGGCTAGGGACACAGAGGATGCTCTCCGATCCCACCCAGGTATGTTACAATAGCGAAACACTGATCCTCAATTCGATCCGTTATCCGATTGGCTGAAAAGAGAAGACTCCCGATTGGCCGCCCAGGAGGAGGGAGGAAACAGAAGCCGCCACGATGACTTGGAGAATGAGAGGCAGGAGAACGGGAGGCCGCCGAGCAGGGGAAGCCGTCGGTGATGGGGTAAGTGCTACCAACCGACCTGAGGGGGGGCTTACTTACTGTTTGCCAGCCCCCCCAAAAAAAATTTCCACCGCCCGCCACTGCCCCTGTCACTGGTTTATATGGTCATATCATTGATTTTCAGTAGGAAAAAAATTCTTGCACTTAGCTTGTTTTGGGACTCTGAAGCATTTTCACAAATGGGGGAAAAAAGTGGCAAAAGCAGGAGGAAAACCATTCTCATAGCTAAGTCATGTGATGCAGAAACACATTAAAAATGTGATATAGAAGGACTTAAGATGCCACAGAAATGTGCACAAATATATTAAAAAACATTATAAGTCTTTTACCTATTGTACTATGCTAAGAGAGAGATTGTCCTTAAGTGGAATTCCCATTTCCCTCCCTCCGTAGTCTCGCGGGAATAGGCTATAGATGCGGCACTTCCTATTTACAAATTAACATACATCAGTAGGAATTGCCCTAAGAAATTTGACCGGGTGTGGCGGCCGTGGACTGCATAGGGAAGGATGCTCTTTGTTTCCTCCTTCTGGGTGGTACATGGTTGGGCCACTTTTTTTAGCATAATCCTTATTGGAAACTGTGAACGGGTATTGATGTTGGGGTATTTGCAATTGCTTTTGATCTTTAAGGCTAGCTATGTGATCTACACTCCTTTCTTCCTATGTCTTTATATCAAGTGACTTTGATATTTTACACGTGGATTTTTATATGTGTACCATGCTCAAGTTTTACAATAAAGGAACATACTGTTTTAATAAAAAAACATTAAAAGTAACTCTTATATTTTAAGCTAAAAAGCTTCATATGCAATCCATAGAAGCTTCAGTAACAGCACATGTAACAGCAAATTCTTATACACTTATCACATATACACCCCCATACATACGGTATACCCCAAATAACCCACTATTCAGCAATATCTTATATATTTAAGAGAATATGGGATGGGTCATCAACTGATATTAAAATAGCTGTATAATACAATGGGAAGGGTCATTCTCAACATGTTTCCCAGATTTTCAATCTGCTTTTTCAGAAGTTATATGAGAAGCATATCTAAAATGGTGTGTGTGAGTCGTTGGTTGGAAGGGTTTGGACAGTAGTTACAGTAAGTGTCACCTAGGTTTCTCACCTACACAGTTGGAGAGACCTCAGGATTTGTGCCTGCTAGCAAGGAACCAAGCTTTGTTTTTTTGGAGCTGGTCTGGGTCATGGAGTCTTGTGATTTTGTAGATCTTTGGGTGGGATAAAGCCTTCATTCCTAGTTTCACATCTTAACTGGCAGTCAGACCTCATTATTAGTCAGCTGTACACAAAGCATTTTGTTTGGGTGCTAACTGAGGCTTTCTGGTCCTCCCAACCCAGAAGATACTTGTGTTGTAAGAAAGCAGCTGTGTGTGTGTGCAGACATGAGGAGAGTGTCTATTCTGGCCTGCACTGACCAGGCCATACCCAGGGAGAAACAATGCAGTCTGTGCGGAAACAGAGGCAGGATCTGAGTGGACCAAAAATAGCCAGAACACTGAATTGTGTTGTTCAGTGTGATGCTGAAAACGCCTGTGTGGGAAAATCCTTATGAAGGGACTTTTGTTTCTGAATGAAAGCAGATTAAAAGCCCTTAAAACACAAGTTGGCGAGACCATGGAGCTCTACACTTGAAGAGAACCCTCACAATACATATCTCCTTACAGACTGGAGACAATTCTAAGATGCAGGCTAAAAATTCTGTTCTAAATTACATTTTAATTTATAGAATGGGCTGCTTTCCAGAAGGAGTCGATGCTGTATGATAGGCCTCCCAAGATGTAATAAGTTGCCCATCCCTGTTCTAGGCTATAGCATATAGAGAACCTGAGAAGGCAAAAAAAAAGCATGAAAAACATTTCACTGATCCCCTTGTAAGCAAGTGTTTCCAAGAGGAACTAAAGAATTAACTGTTTTTCTCTTGCTGTGTTAACACTCTCAAGTAAAATAGGTTACTTACTTGACTATGTGACACTTGACTAATGCCGCGTACACACGGTCGTACTTTTCGTCTACAAAAGTCCAACGGACGCTGACGGACTAAAGCTGGCTGGTAATCCGATCGTGTGTGGGCTTCTCCGGACTTTCAACGTACTTTTTTAGCCTCAAATCCGACGTACTTTAGATTTGAAACATGCTTTAAAACTTTACTTCGTAACTACGACGGACCCCGAAATCCGCTCGTCTGTGTGCTAGTCCGACGGACAAAAAGCCACGCTAGGGCACCTATTGGCTACTGGCTATGAACTTCCTTATTTTAGTCCGGTGTACGTCATCACGTACGAATCCGTCAGACTTTTGTGTGGTCGTGTGTAGGCAAGTCCGTTCGTTAGAAAGTCTGCCGCAAGTCTGTCGAAAGTCTGCCGGAAGTCTGCCGGAAGTCTGTCGGACAGGCTGTCTGACTTTTGTAGACGAAAAGTCCGACCGTGTGTACGCGGCATAAGTGTCCTCAGGTTGACCTGATGAGGTGGTAGTGACTGAGCAGGAAGGTAATGTTTTCCCGCTCTTTTCTACAAGGTCACCCCCCCCAACCCCTACAGGTCATGCCATACAAAAAGGGCTCACTGAGTGCCCTGAGAGGTTATTTAGAGAAAAACTGCCAAAATGTAGCTGCTACTCTGCCAGAGTGAATCACCCCTTAATGGGGGGGGAGAGCCCAGTTGGGGTCCCCGGTGGGGCCTGGAGCCTGTGGGCCCTCATGGACTTATAGCTGCCAGTTATGGACTTTACTGTCTTTATGGATTACTTGCTGCCTTTTCTGGCTTTAGTGCTTTAATGGATTTTTGTCTTGAAGGGATTGCTTTTAGAAACGTGCCATCTGCCTAAGGTACAGTCACTTTATGGTTCACTTAAAGAACTCTGTGCAGGAATGTGTGTGAAGATGTCATTTGAAAATTGTTCCTGTGTTATCCTTAACTTCTTTTAGTAAAGATCTTTTGTTGTTCCTTTAACTTGCCTGGTCTGAAATTTCTAAAGGGTGTATGCATGGCGTATCAAAATAGCAGAGCTTACAACAAGGGGACTAAAGTTATAGAAGATACAGCACAGAGGTCTAATAAACAGAATGCTGTCCAGAGGAAGCTATGTTGCTGTTGCTAATACCAGCTGAATTGGTATCAGTTGCTAAAGCAGCCAACCAGCCATTAAACAGATGACTTGGCTAAGGTAATGGTTACTCTGGTATTGAAGGAGTGGTATGCTTGGCACAGAGTACCTAGAGACCTAGCTTGGAGTCATGGTAGAGAGAGATGTAGCGGGCCCCGGGAAGGAGAACAAGCATGGAGTTATGGAGAACTGTGCTTCCTGTGTCCAGTAGCAACAGTGGGAACAGTCACTGGCAGTGAGATAACTACTGAGTTGGTGGAAACTGGTATATGCTCCATGTCTCAGAAATGCTGCACACCTGGGGAGTGATGTTCTCTAACAAAAGAGTGCCCAAAGTGTTTAGTGTCAACAATGTAAGAAGTATTTCCACAGATTACAAAGAGTTAACTATGAACATTGCTGCTCACTTCTAAAGTTTGGAGACCCGTCTTAATGTGTCACATGACTGCAGCTGCTGCTTGTGATTCAGGCATTAGTGTCCCAACTTGGGCACCTTAAGCCCCACCCACACACTCCTATAATCCAGTTTACATCTTCTGTCAGTCAAAAATATTTTATGATAGTTTATATAATAAAAGGACAGTGCACTTGGTGTATCACCACAGGCAATGGCATAGGCCTTCCTTCCTACATGGTGATTGGTTCAACAACAAGCTGATTCCTAAAACAACCTGCATAGAGCACCACACACTGGCTAGTACAGTAGGACTTTTTAATGCACAGATAATATAGAGAAATGCTCTCATATTTAAAAAAAACGAAAAGGTTTCACTGATTGGAGGAGCCCTTGGTCCGGAAAATGCTTAGCATGGCCAGCGCACAGCATAGAATCCTAAAGGGCCAGGATGTGTGGCAGAAACCCTGAGGGACAAAATGCTCCTCAATATGCTGTTTGCTCCTGTCTCTTCTCTCACAGGCACCAAAGGAAGCTCCACCTTCTCTCTCGTCAGTAGCGTGCAGTTTGCTTAGGGACACTTTACAGTATTGAAACCCCTTCCTCAGCTTAGCTCAGTTGTTCAAAACAACTTTTTCTATTCTGATTCATTTTAACATTATTATAAAACACAGTTATGAAATCCTTGCTTCATTGACCACTTGCCGAAAACCCAGCTTTGCGAATCGCCGTAGGTGTACGTTGATTCGCGCACTAGCCTGTGTGAGTGCACGCGCTGATTGGCCAGTGGGGGAGCCAATCAGTGGGTCCATTCCCCGCAGAGACAGAACGGAGATCTGCCAAAGTAAACAAGGCAGATCTCCGTTCTGACGGGATGACACAAGATCTTGTCTTTCTGCTATGCAGGAAGGCAGATTTCTGTGTTTTCCCAGTCAGACCGTCCCCCATACAGTTAGACCCCTTTCACACCAAGGCTTTTTTGCAGCGTTTTAGCGCTAAAAATAACGCTATTAACCACTTGAGCCCCGGACCATTATGCTGCCTAAGGACCAGAGGTCTTTTTCCAATTTGGCACTGCGTCGCTTTAACTGCTAATTGCGCAGTCATGCAATGCTGTACCCAAACGAAATTTGCGTCCTTTTCTTCCCACAAATAGAGCTTTCTTTTGATGGTATTTGATCACCTCTGCGGTTTTTATTTTTTGCGCTATAAATGGAAAAAGACCGAAAATTTTGAAAAAAAATGATATTTTCTACTTTTTGTTATAAAAAAAATCCAATAAACTCAATTTTAGTCATACATTTAGGCCAAAATGTATTCGGCCACATGTTTTTGGTAAAAAAAATGTCAATAAGCGTATATTTATTGGTTTGCGCAAAAGTTATAGCGTCTACAAACTAGGGTACATTTTCTGTAATTTACACAGCTTTTAGTTTATGACTGCCTATGTCATTTCTTGAGGTGCTAAAATGGCAGGGCAGTACAAAACCCCCCCAAATGACCCCATTGTGGAAAGTAGACACCCCAAGGAAATTGCTGAGAGGCATGTTGAACCCATTGAATATTTATTTTTTTTGTCCCAAGTGATTGAATAATGACAAAAAAAAAAAAAAAAAAAATATTTACAAAAAGTTGTCACTAAATGATATATTGGTCACACAGGCCATGGGCCTATGTGGAATTGCACCCCAAAATACATTCTGCTGCTTCTCCTGAATATGGGGATACCACATGTGTGGGACTTTTTGGGAGCCTAGCCGCGTACGGGGCCCCGAAATCCAATCACCGCCTTCAGGATTTCTAAGGGCGTAAATTTATGATTTCACTCTTTACTGCCTATCACAGTTTCGGAGGCCATGGAATGCCCAGGTGGCACAAAACCCCCCCAAATGACCCCATTTTGGAAAGTAGACACCCCAAGCTATTTCCAGAGAGGCATATTGAGTCCATGGAATATTTTATATTTTGACACAAGTTGCGGGAAAGTGACACTTTTTTTTTTTTTTTTTTGCACAAAGTTGTCACTAAATGATATATTGCTCACACAGGCCATGGGCATATGTGGAATTGCACCCCAAAATACATTTAGCTACTTCTCCTGAGTACGGGGATACCACATGTGTGGGGCTTTTTGGGAGCCTAGCCGTGTACGGGACCCCGAAAACCAATCACCGCCTTCAGGATTTCTAAGGGTGAAAATTTTTGATTTCACTCTTCACTGCCTATCACAGTTTCGGAGGCCATGGAATGCCCAGGTGGCACAAAACCCCCCCAAATGACCCCATTTTGGAAAGTAGACACCGCAAGCTATTTGCTGAGAGGCATGGTGAGTATTTTGCAGCTCTCATTTGTTTTTGAAAATGAAGAAAGACAAGAAAAAACTTTTTTTTTTTTCTTTTTTCAATTTTCAAAACTTTGTGACAAAAAGTGAGGTCTGCAAAATACTCACTATACCTCTCATCAAATAGCTTGGGGTGTCTACTTTCCAAAATGGGGTCATTTGGGGGGGGGGGTTTGTGCCACCTGGGCATTCCATGGTCTCCGAAACTGTGATAAGCAGTCAAGAGAGAAATCAAAAATTCACGCCCTTAGAAAGCCTGAAGGCGGTGCTTGGTTTTCGGGGTTCCGTACGCGGCTAGGCTCCCAAAAAGTCTCACACATGTGGTATCCCCGTACTCAGGAGAAGCAGCAGAATGTATTTTGGGGTATAATTTCACATATTCCCATAGCATGTTTGAGCAATATATCATTTAGTGACAATTTTGTGCAAAAAAAAAAAAAAATTGTCTCTTTCCCGCAACTTGTGTCGCAATATAAAATATTCCATGGACTCGACATGCCTCTCAGCAAATAGCTTAGGGTGTCTACTTTCCAAAATGGGGTCATTTGGGGGGTTTTGAACTGTCCTGGCATTTTATGCACAACATTTAGAAGCTTATGTCACACATCACCCACTCTTCTAACCACTTGAAGACAAAGCCCTTTCTGACACTTATTGTTTACATGAAAAAGTTTTTTTTTTTTGCAAGAAAATTACTGTGAACCCCCAAACATTATATATTTTTTTAAAGCAAATGCCCTACAGATTAAAATGGTGGGTGTTTCATTTTTTTTTTTTTCACACAGTATTTGCGCAGCGATTTTTCAAACGCATTTTTTGGGGAAAAAACACACTTTTTTAAATTTTAATGCACTAAAACACACTATATTGCCCAAATGTTTGATGAAATAAAAAAGATGATCTTAGGCCGAGTACATGGATACCAAACATGACATGCTTTACAATTGCGCACAAACGTGCAGTGGCAACAAAATAAATACATCTTTAAAAGCCTTTAAAAGCCTTTACAGGTTACCACTTTAGATTTACAGAGGAGGTCTACTGCAAAAATTACTGCCCTCGATCTAACCTTCGTGGTGATACCTCACATGCATGGTGCAATTGCTGTTTACATTTGACGCCAGACCGCCGCTTGCGTTCGCCTTAGTGCGAGAGCTGGGGGGCGACAGGGGTGCTTTTTTTTTTTTTTTTTTTTTTTCTTTATTATTTTTTTGCTTTTTTATCTTATTTTTAAACTGTTCCTTTCATTTTTATTTTTTTTTAATCATTTTTATTGTTATCTCGGGGAATGTAAATATCCCCTATGATAGCAATAGGTAGTGACAGGTACTCTTTTTTGAAAAAATTGGGGTCTATTAGACCCTAGATCTCTCCTCTGCCCTCAAAGCATCTGACCACACCAAGATCGGTGTGATAAAATGCTTCCCCAATTTCCCAATGGCGCTATTTACATCCAGCGAAATCTAAGTCATAAAATGCTCGTAGCTTCCGGTTTCTTAGGCCATAGAGATGTTTGGAGCCACTCTGGTCTCTGATCAGCTCTATGGTCAGCTGGCTGAATCACCGGCTGCATTCTCAGGTTCCCTGTTGAGACAGGAGAGCCAGAGAAAAACACGGAAGACGGTGGGGGGGGGCATTCCCTCCCACGGCTTGTAAAAGCAGTCTAGAGGCTAATTAGCCGCTAGGATTGCTTTTACATGAAAGCCGACCGCTGGCTGAAAAGAATGATACCAAGATGATACCTAAACCTGCAGGCATCATTCTGGTATAACCACTCAAAGTTGTGAATGGCGTACCTGAAGACAAAAAAATGGTTAACAATAAAGCACAGTAAACGGTAAAGTATAAAAAATTGCATACCTGAAAAGCAAACATGATAAAGCATAATAACAATAAAACATTGCAGAATAGAATACAGTAAAAAAGAGCAGAACAATAGAGAGAATAGAGAGAGAGAGAACAATAAAACGACAACTATTTTTTTTTATTTTATATATATATTTTTTTTTTTTTTTTTTTACACTTTTTTTGTAACTAACTTTTATAACTGTAACCGGTTCCAGGTTCGGGTCTCTCAAAATGCGATGGCATCTTGGGAGACCCTGTGAAAGTGTGCCTAGTCTGTGCAATGCTGTACCCTACGCTAATACTCAACTAGTGTATGGTAGCGTTCAAAACATTCACCAATGCAAAGACCAGGATTGTCAGGACAGGAGGGACAATAATAGCGGGTGTCACGCCTATATCCGCGCTAGCTGCAGACACAATATCTTTTTTGGGGGCGTTCGCTGGGTAGGGGTACTCGGGAGGACATAAAGAAAATGCCTCTCATGCAGCCGACTGCATTTGGTTGGGGATGTGAATGGGGGAAGTACGGGCGCTGCAGAAGCGGTGGGTTCCCAATTAGGATTGGCGAATGCAGTAGGAAGGGCACTATGGGCACGACGGGCCTGTGTTTGTCTTTCTGGTGGCAGCGGGACACTACTTGTGCTTGCCACCTCACCAGCTTGAACTGCACTTATGGGACTCGCCACGTCACCAAGTGTTACTGCAGTGCTGGTTTGACTACGACCGGGGTGTACTAGGCCGCTGGCGCTTGCCAGTTCACCAAAACGCTACCAAAAAATCTGTTAGCGATCGCAGGGATCAGGCCTGACTCTGCGAACGCTGCAGTTATGCGTTTTAGTCTTTTGTAAGTGACAGTGATCGATCGATACTGCACTTGGGTGGGCTGGGCTGGGCCGGGCGGAGGGGCAAAACGCAGGTGCTAGCAGGTATCTGGGCTGATCCCACTAACACTGCGTTTGTGAGAACCCTAAACTGCTGGGGATGCTAGTATAGATCTGATCGGATCAGATATTGATCCGTTCAGATACTATACCACTAAGGGTGGTGTACGGTGCGTGCGTGGGTGTTAGCGGTACTGGCGCTAACCTGACGCTGCCTGGGGCTGGTGCTTGCCAGTTCACCAAAATACTACCAAAAAAACTGTTAGCGATCGCAGGGATCAGGCCTGACTCTGTGAACGCTGCAGTTATGCATTTAGTGTTTTGTAAGTGTCAGTGATCGATCGATACTGCACTTGGGTGGGCTGGGCCGGGCGGAGGGGCAAAACGCAGGTGCTAGCAGGTATCTGGGCTGATTCCGCTAACACTGCGTTTTTGGGAACCCTAAACTGCTGGGGACACTAGTATAGATCTGATCGGATCAGATATTGATCCGTTCAGATACTATACCACTAAGGGAGGCGTATGCTGCGTGCGTGGGTGTTAGCGGTACTGGCGCTAACCTGACCCTGCCTGGGGCTGGTGCTTGCCAGTTCACCAAAATACTACCAAAAAAACTGTTAGCGATCGCAGGGATCAGGCCTGACTCTGCGAACGCTGCAGTTATGCGTTTAGTCTTTTGTAAGTGACAGTGATCGATCGATACTGCACTTGGGTGGGCTGGGCTGGGCCGGGCGGAGGGGCAAAACGCAGGTGCTAGCAGGTATCTGGGCTGATCCCGCTAACACTGCGTTTTTGGGAACCCTAAACTGCTGGGGACGCTAGTATAGATCTGATCGGATCAGATATTGATGCGTTCAGATACTATATCACTAAGGGAGGTGTATGCTGCGTGCGTCAGTGTTAGCGGTACTGGCGCTAATCTGACGCTGCCTGGGGCGACGCATATCACCGCCGGGCGATCAGGGGGCTAAACCTTTATTCGGTAATAAACGGCGGGTGCCCTGACACTATAAAAAATAAACAAACTAACCAGCGTCAACCGTAACGGTTATACGGTGATCAGTGGTGAAAGGGTTAACTAGGGGGCAATCAAGGGGTTAAAACATTTATTCGGTAGTATATGGGGGTCCCTGACGCTATAAAACGCTGACGGCGAACCTAAATATTTATGTCCCTAACTAGCGTCACCAGCGACACTAATACAGCGATCAGAAAAATGATCGCTTAGTGACACTGGTGACAGGGGGTGATCAAGGGGTTAAAACTTTATTAGGGGGGGTTAGGGGGGTACCCTAGACCTAAAGGGGGGTAATACTCACTGTCCCAACACTAACTGTCACAAACTGACACTATGCAGTAATCAGAAAAAAAAAAAAAACTGCTGGTGTCAGTTTGTGACAGGGGGGGGGGGTGATTGGGGGTGGATCGGGGGGCGATCGGGGGGGGGATCGGGGTGTTTTGTGTGCCTGGCATGTTCTACTGTGTGTGTGTGTGTTGTGCACTCACATTGATGTCTTCTCTCCTCGGGCCGGAACGGAAAATACCGAGCCGAGGAGAGATGACATCATTTCCTTTGCTGCTGTTTAGCATACAGCAGCAAAGGAATGATTCGATTGGCCGGCGGCGATCGCGAGGGGGGGGCCACGAACGGATGGTCTCCCCCTCACCACCGATCGCCGGGGCACAAAGGACGACCGCCTCGGGCACCGGGGGGGGTCCGATCGGACCCCCCACCCGCGGAAGGCAAATCACGTACACTGTACGTGATTTTGCCTGTCCGTGCCACTTTGCCGACGTACATCGGCGTGAGGCGGTCGTCAAGTGGTTAAAACACTCATAAAACGCTCCCCATGCATCTCAATGGACCCTTTCACACTGAGGCGTTGCGCTAGCGGGGCGTTGAGAAAAGTCCTGCAAGCAGCATCTTTGGAGCAGCTTTTGGGCGTTGAAAAAAGCGCTTCAAAAATGCCCCTCTCCATTGAAATTAATTGAAAACGCTGTAAAAACGCCTGAATAGCGCCTATAATCCGCCCTGAGCTGTAGAAAATTCACATGACCTCACAAAAAGGTAAACATGCAAGCAGAAAAGAGAGCATCTACAACAACAGGTGTGTTATGTGAAATTTAACTGCACTACTAATTTAACTTTCTGAAGATAAGTTGTTGGCCCCCAATCACAAAGAACTGATAAACCTTCTGAAACCTTCCATCTTCAAAAGAAATCAAATAAAATGCTATTTATTCATTATGATGGACTGGAGACCCTTGTGGTTACCAGTTTTCTTTGCTGCAAACTGGCACCAGGTTGTGCCCCTCAGGACTGCCCCACCAAGGTAAAGCCTAGTTCACACCAGTAAGTTTTTCATTCAACCCAGCAGAGCTGAACGAAAAAAAAAAAAAACTGACAGCCCCCTGGGAGCCGCTGTACTAAGCATGCGATCTTAGTACAGTGATCTCCCCTGCTGTGCTATTGTGTTCTGACAGGGGGCCGCCCCCCTGCCAGAACACTCCGGTCACCGCTCTCAGCTATTGGCTGAGAGTGCTGCTCCGGAGCTGATTGGCAGACCTTTTTCGGTCATGCCCCATCGACAGAAGCTGGCCAGCTTGTGTCCAACTGCCTGCAGTACACACGGGACAAATGTTGGGCAGTTTCTACTGAACCGGCCGATGCCGCCCGACATTTGGCCCATGTGTACTAGGCTTAAGGCTAGAACAGGCAGACTGCAGTAGGGAGACTGTTCACAAGGCATCATGGCAGAATAGTAGTAAGATACAAGCAAAGGTCTAGGCAGGTGACAATTAAGAGTAGTCAGGTCGAAGCATGGGTCAAGCGGCAAGCAAAAGATTACTTAGGTGAATCTAGGTCAGCAACAAAGAGGCAACTGACAGGTAAGGATTTTGGCTGCCAGGTAGCTGGCAATAATGCCGCGTACACACGGTCGGACTTTTCGTCTACAAAAGTCCAACGGACGCTGACGGACTAAAGCTGGCTGGTAATCCGATCGTGTGTGGGCTTCTCCGGACTTTCAACATACTTTTTTAGCCTCAAATCCGACGTACTTTAGATTTGAAACATGCTTCAAATCTTTACTTCGTAACTACGACGGACCCCGAAATCCGCTCGTCTGTGTGCTAGTCCGACGGACAAAAAGCCACGCTAGGGCACCTATTGGCTACTGGCTATGAACTTCCTTATTTTAGTCCGGTGTACGTCATCACGTAAGAATTCGACGGACTTTTGTGTGATCGTGTGTAGGCAAGTCTGTTCGTTAGAAAGTCCGCCGCAAGTCCGCCGAAAGTCTGCCGGAAGTCTGTCGGACAGGCTGTCTGACTTTTGTAGACGAAAAGTCCGACCGTGTGTACGCGGCATAAGACATAGCATCAGCCACTTTATAGGTTGATATGTAAGCCTTGGTACACACAGGCCAAATATCAGCCGGTTCAACAGAAACCAGCCGGAATTCAGCCGGTGTGTACAGCAGCCTATATGACAGAAGCTGGCTAAACGTCTGTCTACTGTCGAACAGGCACGCTGGAAAAACAGCTGCCGATCAGCACTCGTAGCCAAGAGCTGACCGGTATGTTCTAGCGGGGGGCAGACCCCCTGTCAGAACACAATAGCTTGGCGGAGGAGATCGCTGAATGAAGAAAAACTGATAGTGTGTGCTGGGTTTTAAAGAAGAAGTATACCCAAAGCTCGTTTTTGCTGTACTTCTCCTATGGATCACAGGAGTGCAATTCATTTTGCACTCCTGTGATCCATTTTCAGCAAAGAGCGGACTGAGGTCCAGACGTCACCAATATTAGTCCAGGCACGGCATCATCCTGACCACTGAGACGGCCGCTCCGCCCCCTCCGCCCCCTCCACAAGCCCAGCGCTCCAATGAGCGAGAAGAGCAGAGAGCTGTGACTGACAGTTCACAGCTCTCTGCTCATGGAGCTCTGAAAACCGAGTGATCGGCGGTGTTCGATCACTCGGTTCTCAGTGTAGAGGAGCCGGGGGACAGATGCTGCATCCACCTAGGTAAGTAAAATCTGCAAAGAAAAGACTGCTTTACTTCTCTTTTAAATACCCTTCTGGTCAGGGGACACACCTGGCATTGTTTTTGGGAACTAAGATAGTCTTATGCCGTGTACACACGGTCGGACTTTTCAGCTACAAAAGTCCGACAGCCCATCCGACAGATTTTCGACGGACTTTTGGCGGACTTTCAACAGACTTTCTAACGACCGGACTTGCCTACACACGATCACACCAAAGTCCGACGGATTCGTACGTGATGACGTACACCGGACTAGAATAAGGAAGTTGATGGCCAGTAGCCAATAGCTGCCCTAGCGTGGGTTTTTGTCCGTCGGACTAGCATACAGACGAGCGGATTTCTAGGTCCGGCGGAGTTACGACGTAAAGATTTGAAGCATGTTCCAAATATAAAGTCCATCAGATTTGCTACTGGAAAAGTCCGCTGAAGGTCTGGTAAAGCCCACACACGATCGGATTGTCCGCCGGATTTGGTCCATTGGCGTCCGTCGGACAAGTCCGGTCGAAAAGTCCAATCGTGTGTACGCGGCATTAGAGGTAGTGGTGGTGCTAGGAATCCTGGAAACCATGGAAGACCTGGCAGGGATCCTGTGAGTACTGGAGGTTCTAGGAATCCTGGCAATCTTGAAAAATCCAGCAGAGATCCTTTAAGTACCATAACAGAAGATATTGTAAGTGTCTAAGTGTCTTCAGCAACTTTTATTTATCTGTAGGCCTCTGATACAAAGAAAAAAATATTTTAATAGCAATCAGAAAGCAAGTTTGATGAGCCCTTTAAATACATTTGTGAGTGGGCAATATCCAATTAAAAGTATGTTGGATCACATTAATTTAAAAAAAATTCCATCGTTTCAAGCCTTTCCTAATTAAAAAGCATAGATGTATATGGTCTATTCATGTTTAACACCAATGAGTGAAATTACCTAGACCTGCCCCATCTCCTCTCCAAAACACAATATATCTAATTAATTCTGTCATCTACATCAGTATCAGATGGGTTGATGTTCCAACCCAATTATTTTACAGCCTCTTATGAAACTGATAAGGGAAAGAGGAATGGGCGTCTAGTCTCAAGTGGTTAATGTTTATTCGTTAAGTTTCCCATATGACGCTACAGTTAGGGGGCACAGATGTGTGTAGCTTTGCACAAACTAATTATTTCAGTGTCTGTAGAGTTCATGTCCAAAGACAAAAGAGAACAAGGCTGGGATATTTGGCACAACATAATAATTACCTCCAAACCTCCCTCCTCCTTCTAGAGCATGCCTTATCATTGAACTTTGCCCCAGAACTATACTATATTAGCAAAAGTAATTCTTCCAGAAGCGCATTTGTGAGGTCAGGCACTGATGCTGGACGAGAAGGCCTGGCTTGCAATCTCTGCTCTCTAGTGAAGGGAACTCTTAAGGCATCAGCATACCAAGACATTTTGGACAATTTCATGCCCCCAACTTTGTGGGAACAGTTTGGGGATGGCCCCTTCCTGTTCCAACATGACTGCGCACCAGAGCACAAAGCAAGGTCCATAAAGACATGGATGAGTGAGTTTTGGGTGGCGGAACTTGACTGGCCTGCACAGAGTCCTGATCTCACCATTGGGATGAATTAGAGCAGAGACTGCAAGCCAGGCCTTCGTCTAACACAGTGGTTCTCAACCTGGGGTTGGGACCCCCTCGGGGGTCAAATGATGATTTGCCAAGGGTCACCAAATCCTTGGCTGTTTCTGAAGCCCTCACCGCTCTCCCAGCCTTTTTGTGGCCGCCCAGAAGGGCTGTCCCTGGAGCTCGCAGCCACCTGCCATCTGGAGGAGACACTATCTCCTGATTTCGCCATAGGTGTCACTGCTACGAGACACCACAATGTCGGCGACACAGTGAGTAACACTACCTGTGATTATAGTTGCCATTAAAAGTCCCCACTGCAGTTCTCAGATCAGCAGATGACCTTGATGAAGAGCACTTAAGTTGGCTGATCAGAACTCCCCGCCAACATTGCCACTGATCCCATTCCCCCCACCCCCCCACCAAGGAGTAAGAGAAGGAATAAAAATATAGAATACATGGAAGGGAGAGGAAAAGAGGGGGGGGGGACAAAGAAGAAGGGAGGGAAAGAATAAGAGAAAGAACAAGAAAAATGGGTAGAAAGAGGGATGGGGGAAAAAAAAACAAGAAATTAGGATAGAGAGAGATAAAAGGGAAAGAAAGGAGAACAAAGAGAAAGAGTCGTACATCCTAAAATGTACCATAAGGGGTTTTAATACTGTGCGAGTGGAAGGGACTCAGGGAGCACTAAATGTCCATGGGTTAGGGGCGCAAATTACTTGTCTTGCCTTGGGTGCTGACAACCCATGCTATGAAAATAATTTTACGGTTGGGGGGCTCCACAACTTGGGAAATTTTATTAAGGGGTCACAGCACTAGAGGGGTTGAGAACCACTGGTCTAACATCAGTGCCTCACCTCACAAATGCACTTCTGGAAGAATGATCAAACATTCCCATAGACACACTCCTAAACCTTGTGGACAGAGTTGAAGCTGTTATAGCTGCAAAGGGTGGGCCAATGCAACATTGAACCCTACAGACTAAGACTGGTATGCCATTAATGTTTAGGTGCATTTAAAGACAGGTGTCCCAATACTTTTGACAATACGCTTCCTGATGACGTTGTGAAGACGAAACATACGTCGAGGCGCATCCCGGTCACGTTACTTCCGGGCACTTCCAGTTTCTGTCTCACCATGGCGGTCAACACAGCGTGGGCTGGGGCGGCTATTCCTTCCATTTACCTGGTGACAGGTGCTTTATATCTCCAGTGACGAGGAAAGGCACCTACTAATGTAAGCGGCCATTTGGCTTATGTTTTGAAAACTATTTTTTAAATTAAACTGTATCACGTTATGGTCCTGTTTTTTAATTTTTTTTAATTATTACTGCGGTGGAGTATTAGCAAGATTCCAGCCACATCTCCTCTGATATACCAGCAAGACTACAGACCCACATTAAAAAAGGCCCATCTGACCTTCTTTTTAGTTAATGAGGTCACGGTGGTCTGGTGAGTAGGAATTTCACTCACATCCACCGGGTGTTTTCTCATGAAGTTTTGCCATTGGTGATGGTGTAAAGATCGAAGTTGCGTCACAAAAGATTTATGGACTTTTGTTTTTGATAAAATATTTGTTTTTTGCAGCTATAAAAGCTTCAACTCTTCTGGGAAGGCTGTCCACAAGGTTTAGGAGTGTGTCTATGGAAATGTTTGATAATTTTTCCAGAAACGCACTTGTGTGGTCAGGCACTGATGGTGGAGAGAAGGCCTGGCTCACAGTCTGCGCTTTAATTCAACCCAAAAGTGTTCAGGTTGAGGTGCAGGCCAGTCAAGTTCCTCTACCCCAAACTCCCTCATCCATGTCTTTATGGACCTTGCTTTGTGCACTGGTGTTCAGTCACGTTGGAAAAGGAAGGGGCCATCCCCAAACTGTACCCACAAAGTTGGGAGCATGAAATTGTCCAAAATGTCTTGGTATGCTGACCCCTTAAGAGTTCCCTTCACTGGAACTAAGGGGCCAAGCCCAACCCCTGAAAAGCAACCCCACACCATAATCCCCCCTCCACCAAATTATTTAGACCAGTGCACAAGCAAGGTAAAGTTCATGTGCATGTAAAGGCAGGTGTTCCAATACTTTTGATAATATATGGTATGTGATGTTATAAGAATGGAATTTTTTTTTTAAATATGTATTTTAAAAAATACTGGAGAAATTCTTTCAAAATGGTAAAAGTAAAAAAAAAAAAAAAAAAAATTACAAAAGGATAGGATAGGAATAGGGCAGATAGGCCAAAAACAATCTACAAATAATGCTGAATAAGACGGATGTGAATTTGTTATGTGTAAGGCTGACCGCAGGTCAGCCTGTTATTGTAGGAGGAGTCAGGCTGCATAAAGCCTGCCCTCCTTCTTCTCCTTCTTGTGGTCGTAGGATCTCGTGTGCGTCTGACGTCACTTCCGGGTTTTCGTCTCAGCAGGAAGATGTGCGGCTGCGAGGAGCGAGTCTCCCTATTTCAGCGGCGGGGTTACAGGTTTGGGAAGGGGGGGGCACCGCTCGTAGTGACCGCTCTCCCTCATACAGCGCTACAAACTCGGAGCGACGCGGGCGGCCCTCTAAGTTCCGTCCTCCGTCATAGGCAGCCGTGCTGGTGTCCGCACACACACACACACTCACCTCTGTCCTCCTCACTCAGCTTGTCTCCGGCTGGTGAGAGGCAGTGTGTGCGCTGCGGAAAGCTCTTGGTCACTCTCTGAGCGCTCTCTCTCCCCCCTCCTCCTCGCCGGGGACCTGTTGCTGAGGCTGCCTCTGGCCTCGCCCCCTCCTCTGCTCTGTGTCAGTAGTGACTGAGGTTCCTCACTTCACAGCTCCTCCTGTGTGCCAGTGTGTGATGTGTGCTACGCATCGCTGTCATCCAGACCCATGATCACCCTCCCCCTCCTCCTCCCCGATCATCACCTCCAACTAACTTTTATTATTATTAACCATCTGTGTCCCCAACCACGAGATTCCCTTCACTTCCTGTCTACAACAGGAAGTCACTAGTTGTTACATGAACTAGCACTCCCCATCCACCCCTGTTCTGGTGATAATTCAAAATATGTAATCATGCCTCCTATTAATCAATTACGGTTTCTTATGCATTTCATGGTTTTCTTGCTATTTACGGTTTCTCATGCATTTTACACGTTTTTAATGCATTTCACGGTTTTATTAAATTACGGTTTCTCATGCATTTTTTTCAATCTCTCATGCTTTGTTACGGTTTCTCATGCTATTACGTTTCTCATGCAATTTACATTTTCTTATGCAATTTATGTTTCTCATGCTATTTACGTTTCTCATGCTATTTACGTTTCTCATGCAATTTACGTTTCTCATGTAATTTACGTTCTCATGTAATTTACGGTGTTCTCATGAAATGTTCGATTTCTTATGCAATTTGTCACTTCTCTTGCCTATTCTTCTATTCTTTGTTTCTTACATTTCTCATGTTTCCCATGTTACTCACGTCTTACATGGTTCTCACGTTTTCTCTTGGTTCTCACGTTTTCCATGTTTCTTACGCTTCCCACGTTTTTCCATGCCTCTCACATTTGTTCATGCTTACGTCTTCCCATGTTTCTCACGTCTTCCCATGTTTCTCACGTCTTCCCATGTTTCTCACGTCTTCCCATGTTTCTCACGTCTTCCCATGTTCTCAAGTTTTTTCCATGTTTCTCTCGTTTTCCATGTTGCTTTCGGGTGTTTTTCTCGTTTTCCCATGCTTCTCTCGTTTTTTCCATGTTTTTTCTTATTTTCACAGGTCATTACGTTTCATGTCATGTGTTTTTTATGTCATGGTCTGTCATTTGTTTCACAGTGTTTTCATGCAGTTTACAGTGTTTTCATGCAGTTTACAGTGTTTTCATGCAATTGTTACAGTGTTTTCATGCAATTTTTTACAGTGTTTTCATGCAATTTTTTACAGTGTTTCATGCAATTTTCACAGTGTTTCATGCAATTTTCACAGTGTTTTCATGCAATTTTTACAGTGTTTTCATGCTATTGCGGTTTCTCGTGCAATGTGTCACTTCTTATGCCTTTTCATGTTTTCTTACATTCATCATGTTGTTCTTACTTTTCGTATGTTTTCACGTTTTTCCCTTGGTGCTCACGTTTGATTCTCTCGTGTTTCCTTGATTCTCACGTTTTCCTTTGATTCTCGTTTTCCCAGGCTTCTCTCGTTTTCCCATGCTTCTCTCGTTTTCCCATGCTTCTCTCGTTTTCTCTTGCTTCTCTCGTTTTCTCATGCTTCTCTCGTTTTCTCATGCTTCTCTCGTTTTCCCAGGCTTCTCTCGTTTTTCCAGGCTTCTCTCGGTTTCCCATGCTTCTCTTGGTTTCCATGCTTCTCTCGTTTTCCCATGTATTTTACGTTTATGTCATATGTTTGTCACAGCTTTTCGTTCGCTGCATTTCCGTTAGCTAGTGCTCACATTCAGGGTCTGTCACGTCTACAGATCTGTACGGGTTGAGGTTTCGTTTTTAATTGATTGTTGTCCCACAATCTTCTCGCCTGTCTCCATACGTCATACGTGCACGTTCACCATTACACATTTACTTCTACCCACCTCGGTCTGTGGGTATCTTAGCCCTGAGTGTTCGTTTTTAATTTCCTGTCCAGGCGCTGCAGGTTGCTTGGGCTCACTCACTGCATACAGTAGGGGGGTGTCATCATTAGGTTCACATTCTTGCGCTATTGGTCTTGCCATTCCTGCACCCACATCATCATTGTCAGGTACCAGGGGTGTTATGTCTTGGGGCTGGTTGTATGTAATGTTATTTGGTTGCTGTCAAACAGCTGGGTTGTTCATGTTCTACCACTGCAGATTACCCATCACGTCTATGGGTTGACAGATTGAGGTGATCGTTTTTAATTGGCTTGTTCGGTGGCAAGTCTCCTCATCTGTTCTTACGCTGTTTATGTATTTCATACAAACTCACGTCTCTTATGCAATTCACGGTTTTCATGCAATTTACGTTTCTCATGCAATTTACGTTTCTCATGCAATTTACGTGTCTCATGCAGTCTATGTGTCTCATGCAATTTACGTGTCTCATGCTATTTACGTGTCTCATGCTATTTACGTGTCTCATGGAATATACGTGTCTCATGCATTTTACGTGTCTTTTGCAATTTGTTGTTTCTATGATAATCTCACTTTTATGTTTCTCTCGTTCTTCTATGTTTTCTCATGTTTTCCCAAGGTTACTCTCGTTCTCATGTTTCTCACGCTGTTCATCAATTCACGTTCTCGTGCTACCGGGGTTTTTCATGTAGTTTGCGGTTCTTGCAGCTTCGGTGCTTAGGCTGCTTACGGTTCATAGCTCGAATTATACATGTGTTTCGTTCTTTCACGCAGCTTACGTTCCTGGCGCAGGTTCTCAGCATGCTCACATTCTTTCGTAGTTCATGTTGCTGCCCCAGTGGCATGTCACTTACGCGGAGTAGGTTACCCAGGGGACTGGTTTTTCCCTCTGGTATGCACACGACCTTTTATTTCCTAGTTACTTTTGGCTAGGGTTGGCAGAAGCATGGAACTATGGTAAGTCAGCATGGCAGCTCCAGCAGCTTTTACAGGCTCAGGGGGTTAGTGGATTCCGAATTTTCTCAGTCTCTAGGTCAGGATCAGTAGGCTTCCTACTTGGTTCGGTTTTTGCCCCTTTTATCTCATATCGGCATGGCATTGTCAGGGCGTATCTGGTTGGACTCAGCTTTTCATGTTGTTGGAGACCCCAATAGACTTTCTTTATTTGCTGCACATTCTATAAGCAATCCTCAGGGTTCTTGAAGAGTAGCCCTCCTGCTGTGATCAGCAGACTTCTCATCATGGGTCATTTTTTCCGTGTGGTATCTATCACATTCTCATGGTCTCCTTCATGTTGGGTACCAGCTAGGTGCTCAGGGCAGGCTTATACCCGGTTGGGTCATAAGCACTAGGAGCAGGTTCGGTGTATTTGTGCCAGGGACCCCAGCCCGGTTGGGTAGGTGGAGGTCGTCTTGTTTCTCTGGGTTTGGCCCAGAGCCACTTTTTGAGATACCATAAGCGTTTGTAATTTGATAGTTTATACGTAATTTCAGTGGGCTATAATTTGGCATCATATTCATCCTACTGGTAATTTTTGCCCCCTTTCAGGCATACTGACCACTTGACCAGGGCACAACTCAGGTCTATGTTTTTGTTGCTTTTTGTTCCTTTGTTACACTATCACAGATTGACTCCGAGTACAAGTGTAAGGCCGACCGCAGGTCAGCCTGTTATTGTAGGAGGAGTCAGGCTGCATAAAGCCTGCCCTCCTTCTTCTCCTTCTTGTGGTCGTAGGATCTTGTGTCCCACCCACCCATTCCCTTTTTTTCTTTTCTTTTTTCATTTTATTTCAATTCATACTTGGGTATGCCCCCTTTCAGGCATACTGACCACTTGACCAGGGCACAACTCAGGTCTATGTTTTTGTTGCTTTTTGTTCCTTTGTTACACTATCACAGATTGACTACAAATCTGGTTCGCTCATGACTTCAACTAAGACAAATCCTTTTTCCTGCAGCTATTACAGTCTTCTTTTTTTCCCCATGTTTACATTTTTGTTAAAGCCATCTTACATATACTGCTATTATTATTGTATAGTTTTGTTTTTATATTCTTCATAAAATTTTAAACAAAGAAAAAACACAACAAAAGGCAAACTACAAAGATCACACAGAATACGTTACCTTGTGTACATCAATGACTTATAAAGGAACTGTGTTCATACAATATAAGCAGACTGTACAGTACAGCAAGTCAGAATGTTGATCGGTATCAGTGGCGGCTGGTGCTCAAAATTTTTGGGGGGGCGCAAACAAACTGATAAATTATGAAAAATACTGAAACAAAAACATCAATTGCAGCCAATGTGCCCATCATATGAAAAATACTGAAACAAAAACATCAATTGCAGCCACTGTGCCCATCATATGCAGCCCCTCTGCCCATCATATGCAGCCACTGTGCTCATCATATGCAGACTCTGTGCCCACCAAAGCAGCCACCTGTGCCCATCATATGCAGCCAACTGTGCCCATAATATGTAGCCAACTGTGCCCATAATATGCAGCCAACTGTGCCCAGCAAATGCAGCCACTGTGCCCAGCAAATGCAGCCACTGTGCCCATCATATGCAGACAACTGTGCCCATCATATGCAGCCTCTGTGCCCATCATATGCAGCCTCTGTACCCATAAAATACAGCCAACTGTGCCCCATCAGTTGCAGCATCTGTGCCCATAATATGTAGCCACTGTGCCCCACAAATGCAGCCAACTGTGCTCCATCAATTGCAGCCTTTGCGCCCATAATATGCACCCACTGTGTGAACCCCCCCACCCGCCCGCTGTCTGCCCGGCACTTACCCCATCATGTTGGTGGGTCAGGCAGCAGGACAGGTGGCGAGCTGTGGCCGTGTAGTGTGGCGATGGATGCAGGACTCCTCCGTATGTGTCTTCTTGCTGTTCTGCCAATGGGATCGCCTCTACCTTTAGCCAATCAGGTGCCCGGTATTACATCCAGGCCTCCTGACTGGGTGAGAGGCGGTTCTGTGTTAGCAAAGCAAATATTAATTTGCTTTGTTAACACACCTGGGTGCACTGCGAGCACAATGATTAGCGCTCGCAGGGTTTTTTTGAAGCTTATTAGAGCCTATGGCTCTAATAAATTGCTTCAAAAACACCTCCCTGCCGCTGTAATTCAGACGTCAGGTGCCCCGAAAAAGGGCCAGAGGCCTGAATGTGGGGTGGCTACAGCAGCCGTGGATAGATTCATGCAATGCATGAATCTATCCATACTACGTAGAGGGGGTGGCTGGAGAGAGGGGACGGCGCCCGAGCGCCCGAGCGTCCCTAATGGACGCACTGCCACTGAGCAGTATAGTCTTTTTCTCAATCCATGGTGACAAGATTGAGAACAGCTAAATGTTAATCATTACTGCTACAACAGGTAACTTTATTAAACCATAGAACATTAGTAGTGATTGTTCCAAGTTCACCAGTGATACAAAAAGTATTTTTAAATGCCAGTAGAGCACCTTGTAATGACAGATCATTTGTTAGTAAGACATTGTAAAGAAAATTCTTATACTATGTTATTTTCCACCAATACAAAAATGTCTGTACTACCACACTATAATAAAAGTGTTGACAGCTAAAAGTTTCAATAAGATATAACTAGAATTACACATCAAAAGCCTGAATATATTTTTTGCAGACTTGGGTCTACATGTTCGTATCTGGGGGGCCTTAACTCGCAGACGCAGTATATCTGCATCATTGTGTAGTTCTGGGAGCACTCCATTATACCCAGTGCCGGGACAAGGTCATTTGGTGCCCAGGGCGAAGATGGCAAACTGCACCCCCCCCCCCCCCAATTATTGTCACTGTTCACTCTCTGGGGATTTCCGCAGGTATTCTTGCCCACATTCCCTCCAGCTCTCCTTTCTGTACAAATCCCCCAGATCCCTCTATTCACACATCCCTCCAGCTCTCCTTTCTGTACAAATTCCCCAGATCCCTCTATTCACACATCCCTCCAGCTCTCCTTTCTGTACAAATCCCCCAGATCCCTCTATTCACACATCCCTCCAGCTCTCCTTTCTGTACAAATCCCCCAGATCCTTCTATTCACACATCCCTCCAGCTCTCCTTTCTGTACAAATCCCCCCAGATCCCTCCTATTCACACATCCCTCCAGCTCTCCTTTCTGTACAAATCCCCCAGATCCCTCTATTCACACATCCCTCCAGCTCTCCTTTCTGTACAAATCCCCCCAGATCCCTCTATTCACACATCCCTCCAGCTCTCCTTTCTGTACAAATCCCCCCAGATCTCCTCTCTGCACACATCCCTACAGCTCTCTTTTCTCTACAAATCCCCCCAGATCTCCTCTCTGCACACATCCCTCTAGCTCTCCTTTCTTTACAAATCCCTCCAGATCCCTCTCTGCACACATCCCTACAGCTCTCTTTTTTCTACAAATCCCCCAGATCTCCTCTCTGCACACACCCCTCCAGCTCTCCTTTCTTTACAAATCCCCCCAGATCCTTCTCTGCACACATCCCTCCGGCTCTCCTTTCTTTACAAATCCCCCCAGATCCCTCTCTGCACACATCCTTCCAGCTCTCCTTTCTTTACAATTCCCCCCAGATCCCTCTCTGCACACATTCCCTCCAGCTCTCCTTTCTCTACAAATCCCCCCAGATCTCCTCTCTGCACACATCCCTCTAGCTCTCCTTTCTTTACAAATCCCTCCAAATCACTCTAGCTCTCTTTTCTCTACAAATCCCCCCAGATCTCCTCTCTGCACACATCCCTCTAGCTCTCCTTTCTTTACAAATCCTTCCAGATCCCTCTCTGCACACATCCTTCCAGCTCTCCTTTCTTTACAATTCCCCCCAGATCCCTCTATTTACACATCCCTCCAGCTCTCCTTTCTCTACAAATCCCCCCCAGATCTCCTCTCTGCACACATCCCTACAGCTCTCCTTTCTTTACAAATCCCTCCAAATCCCTCTCTGCACACATTCCCTCCAGCTCTCCTTTCTCTACAAATCCCCCCCAGATCTCCTCTCTGCACACATTCCCTCCAGCTCTCCTTTCTTTACAAATCCCCCCAGATCTCCTCTCTGCACACATCCCTCCACCTCTCCTTTCTGTAGAAATCCCCCCAGATCTCCTCTCTGCACACATCCCCCAGATCTCCTTTCTGCACACATCCCTCTAGCTCTCCTTTCTCTACAAATCCCCCCAGATCTCCTCTCTGCTAACCCCCCCCTTTCACTGTTTCCTCTGCACAAATTGCTACCTCTTCTCTCGGCACATATTCCCCCATCCCCCACACCTTTACAGTGCACTCCTGTCCTCTCTGTTCAACTTCAGTGTTTGGCAATCCCTCACCTTTTCCGATAGCCACCAGTCTCTATGGTATGTGCAGGCTTTTTTTTTTTTATTCAGAGTACAAAGAGCTCCACCTGCTGTAGCACAGAGCCGATGAGGAGTTTCAGAGCTCCTCGGCTCTGTGCTACAATGTCTCAGTAGCAGCAGCAAGCGGGGACAAGCTGCCTCTGGAGTCACTGCAGCTGTGGCTTACAGTGCTGGTGGCAGAAGCGTGCACAAGGGCTCGAGGGCAGCAGCAGTGAGTGCTCAGAGCTAACACAGAAAAGCCAGTAGAGGAAGTGAGCTCTGCATAAAACTTCCTCTACTGGCTATGTGTTACCTGACAGGTCGGAGAGGAGAGGGCTGGCAATACACACGTTTTTTCTGAACTGCTGGTTCCTCCTCGGCGGCTCCTCCCGCAGCTTCGGCAGCAGCTCTCTGCTCTCCTCCTATACCGCCTCCGGCCGTGAGTGACGTCACGCCGACGGGACTACAAAGCGCCTTCATAGGGGGAGTGAAGGGGCAGCTCTGACAGGATAGCTGGTGCGGACTGTGTAGGCTTGTGCCAGGTGCAGGAGCGCACTTGGCACATTACAGCAGTAAGGTACAGACAATTACAGTACAGCGAGGGGTGCCAACTAGTGTGTACTGTGAAGCACACTGCCAGCACTTCACCTGCGCCCCCCTCCCTCCCACAAATTGTACCGCCCAGGGCATCCGCCCCTTCCGCCCCTGCCTTGTACCGGCCCTGATTATACCCCAGAACGGTGGCACTCACTCACATTCTGATAATCAGGAGCTGGTAGCACAGGCTCTTTATGACTTCAGCATTGTTCCGCCAATTGCAGTACAGAAAGATTGGGAGCCCTTCCTACCAGCCTTGGGCGGCAGAGCTCATTTCAAGCTCAAAGGGGTTTAAGTTTTCACCTCCTCCAAAAAATGAAGAGAAGACCAAAAAAACGAAGATGACCCAGTGTGTCATATGACTGGCCAGAAGACAGAAAAACATGTACAAGTATGTAAAAAAAATAAAGAAACTGTTGGTATAGTTGAGGCGCAAATTAATGTGATCATGAAGAACAGTAGTTTATAGTCCTTGTGGATGAGTCCATTAACCTCTTGCTTAAACCCCCCTCCTGCCCAGACCAATTTTCAGCTTTCAGCACTGTTGCACTTTGAATGACAGTTGGGCGGTCATGCTACAACGTACTCAAATGAAATTTTTTCATTTATTTTTTGGTATTTAATCACCACTTGGGTTTTTATTTTTTGCTAAACAAACAAAACAAGACAGAAATTTTTGGAAAAAAAAAAACGTTTCATAGTTTGTTTCTGCAAATAGGTAATTTTTATCCTTCATTGATATTCGCTGATGAGGCTGCACTGATGGGCTGCACTGATGGGCACTGATGGGCTGCACTAATAGGCACAAATAAGGCAACACTGAGAGGCACAGATAAGACGACACTGATGGGCACTGATAAGACGGCACTGGTGGGCACTAATAAGACTGCACTGATGGGCACTGATAAGATGGCACTGATGGGTGGCATTGCTGAGTTGCACTGATGGGTGGCACCGATAGATGTCACTGATGGGCACTGATAGGTGGCACTGGTAGGTGATATTGATAGGCAGCACTGGTGATGATGCACTGATTGGTGATTTATAGGCGGCACTGTGGGCACTGATAGGCGGCACTGTCGGCACTGATAGGTGGCACTGTGGGCACTGATAGGTGACACTGTGGGCACTGATAGGTGACATTGAGGGCACTGATAGGTGACACTGTGGGAACTGATGGGTGGTACTGTGGGCACTGGTAGATGGCGCTGGTGGGCACTGGTAGGTGACGCTAGAGACGCTCCACGATCGGGACTGATGTCCCTCTCGCAGCCGCGGGTGATCAGCTTTTTTTTTCCTAGCGTGAGGCGGAATAATAGCCGATTTCCAGCTCTGTTTACATGACATGATCAGCTGTCATTGGCTGACAGCTGATCACGTGGTAAGTGGTCGGGATCGACCCCTTACTCCAATCTGTGATCAGCTGAGTCTCAAAGACTCGCTGATCACAGAGCACGCATGCCCTGAAGGGGGTGTGCAGGCCGTTCAAGCATTAATGGATGTCCTCCCGGCAAATTAAGTCCGCGCTGCAGCCGTCTTAGCGCGGACGTCAATAATAATATTCAATAATGTAGTCCATCCAGGGGTAAGGATTAGAATTGGGCAAACAGTTCGGGCCGAGCAAAAGTTTGTCCCAAACATTGCCTGTTCGCCCGTTTGGCCAGCACCCTAATTTGCAGGGTGTTCAGCAGATGTTTTCACGCTGCACAGTGCATTCTAAGCCCTGATTGAGCAAAGCTGGTTGTTAAGGAGTGGGCCGGAAAGTCATAAGCTGCCAATGGGCTTTACCATTGACAGCAAAAAAAACCATTGCCAGCATGGGGGAGCCCCGTGGCAAAATTTTAAAAAAGGGCATGGGGTCCCTCCCAAAATGCATACCAGATCGAGCGCCCCCCTTCTCCTGAACCATTCCAGACCACATGCCCTCAACATGTGGGGGTGTTTTGGGGCAGGAGAGGCTCTGCCCCCCCACCATAAAACACCTTGTCCCCATGCTGATGGGGACAAGGGCCTCTTCCGGACAACCCTGGGCGGTGGTTGTAGGGGTCTGCAGGTGGGAGCTTATTGGAATCTGGAAGCCCCCTTTAACAAGGGGGCCCCCAGATCCCACCCCCCATGTGAATGACTATTCGGTACATAGTACCCCTACCCATTCACCAAAAAAGTGTAAGAATAAATAAAAACAGGTGGCAGTTTTGGAAATTCCTATCTCGCTTGTCCCCCCTTTTCCTGACCTGCCAGGCTACATGCTCAGATAAGGACCTGGTATGGATTTTGAGGGGGAACCCACGCTGTTTTTTTCTTAAAATGGCTTGGGTTCCCCTTAAAATCATACCAGACATGAGGGACCTTGTATGGATTGGGGGGGGACCCCCATGCCATTTTTTAAACATTTTTCTATTCCCACCAATACTACTGTATTGCTGGCAATATAAATGTCATTTCATTCATTTTTTTTCTTTAGAAATGTCAGGTTTTTTAAGCATCATTAAAATCACTGCTCCTGAAAAAGACAATCTTTTTTTTTTTTTTGCATTGATACATGTCCCCCAGGGCAGTACCCGGACGGGCAGGACCTTTTTTTGCCAATTACTTGAATAAAAGCCTTCAAAATGGGCACTTTTGATTTTTCAAGTTCGGGTTTCATAGACTTTAATAGGGTTCGCTGTTCGGGTCAGAACTTTTTCTCTGTTCGGGAGTTCTGATGGTGTTGGCCCATCTCTAGTAAGGATAAAGCCCCTTTAACACTGCTGTGACTTGAAAGTTGGGTGCTTTTGCCACAATTTTACCTGCAATTATGACGCAATTTTGCCACGATTTCAGGGAATGCCTGTGTAAACTTGAGGTCTATGGACCTCAACTCGCATCAAAGTCGGACCAAAGTAGTACAGGGTCTACTTTGAAGTCGGTGCGACTTGAAGTAGCATAGATATGAATGGTACTCATTGGAAATCATGGAGTACGACTTGTCAGGCGACTTTGCAGTCCCAAGTCGCAGGACAAGTCACACAAGTTTGAAGGGGGCCTAAAGGTAGCAAATATTTAAGAATTATCAGTGACCTAAGGCAAGCCTCTTATAGGAGTATAAGCAATCTCCAGAGTACATAAAAAAAGAGAGAGGAAGAGGCGCCTCTAAGTGTAGACTTTAAAAAAACAACAAGTTGTTAGGTAACTCACATTTCCATACTAAAGATAGGCATGTAGTTAAAGCGGTTGTAAACCCTTGTGTTTTTTCACCTTACAGCATTCCTTTGCAGTAAGGTGAAAAAACTTCTGTCACTGACTGGCCCCCCAGCCACCCCCGTTTTACTCACCTGAGCCCCGTAATTCCCACGGAGATGCGCTCTTCCCCTCTGCCATTGTCTCGGCTCTTGATTGGATAGATTGATAGCAGCGCAGCCATTGGCTCCCACTGCTGTCAATCAGGTCCAATGACGTGGGCACCGAGGGGCGGGGCCATGTCCGGCACTCTGCGTCTATGGACTCAAATGCTGGACTCGGGAGCGCGGCTGCAAGGTAACCCCCCGGGAGATCGCTTCTCCTAGGGGGTTATACAATGCAGGGAGGAGCTACCAGCGCCGCCGGGGGCCCCCAGAAGTCGAGGTTCGGGGTTACTCTGTGCAAAACAAACTGCACAGTGGAGGAAAATATGACATGTTTGTTTTTTAAAAAAAACAAACAAAAAACAAAGCTTTACAATCAATTCAACGCCGGTGGGGTCAATCTAAAGCACCGCATCTGCTGCCGCTCTGTCCGCCACTCGTAGGGGTCCTGGAAGCCAGCTGGTATGTTGGAATGTTGGGAGAGATCGGGAGAGAGGCCTGGAGCGCTCGTGGAGCACAGACTACTAGCTTGACAAAGGAGTGCTCCTGACAGACTATCCTCAGAGTGCATGCTTGGAAACGGGTCACAAACAAACTTTCCAGGCGATCGATTAATCAATCTTTCCTGCGATTGATCGACCGTTCCTTCCTGCAATCAAGCGACCAATTCTTCCTGCAGTCAATCGACCAATCCTTCCTGCAATTAATCAACCAATCCTTCCTGTAATTTATTGACCAATCCTTTCTCACTTTGATCCTTCCTGCGATTGACTGACCGATCCATCCTGTGATCAATCCTTTCTGCGATCGATTGACAAATCCTTCTTGTGATCGATTGATCCTTCCTTTGATCGATCTTTTGATCCTGTGATCAATTGACTGATGCTTCCTGCAATCGATCGGCCGGTACTTTCTAGGATTGCTTGATCCTTCCTATGATCAACTGATCCTTTGATCCAGTCACATTTTTTCGATTGCTGTGATCGATCAGCCTATCCTTATTGTAATCGATTGCAGGAAGGTTCAAACAATTGATTGACCGATCCTTCCTGCGATTGATTGACCGATCCTTCCTCAACTTGATCCTTCCTGCGATTGACAGACCGATCCTTCCTTACTTTGATCCTTCCTGTGATAGACAGACAATCATTCCTTTGATCGATCCTTTGATCCTGTGATCAATCGACAGATCCTTCCTGAAATCGATCGACCGATCCTTCCTGCAATCGATCAATTGATCCTTCCTGCAATCGACTGACCGATCCTTCCTGCGATCGACCAACCAAGCCTTCCTTTGACCAATCCTTTCTTGTTCAGATCGAGCCTTCATTATTTTTGTGCTAATAATTTTTTGCAGTGTTAGTTATCTTTTTTCATAGAGATACTTTTTTCGATCGACCAATGCTTCCTGTGATTGATCAACCAATTCTTCCTGCGATCGATCTGTTAATCCTTTCTGCGATCAACAGACCGATCCTTCCTGCGATCGACAGACTCATCCTTTCTTTGACCAATCCTTCTTTGTTTAGATCGATCCTTCCTTCATTATTTTTGTGCTAATCATTTTTTTCAATGTTATCTATCCTTTTCCATATAGTTTAATACCTGGTTGATCCTGTCTGTTCCTGTGTTTCTGTCAGTATACTGACTTTCCATCATACTGCTCTCTGCAGCATCTGTGTGAAGCTGATCCTCTCCCCGCCGCTCCCCTAAAACTGAAACTAACAGCAGAGGAATGTGGGCCACTGGAGTCTCTCTGTTAGGGAGGAAGACCCAAGAAAACCATGTGACTGCACAGAAGCACTGCTGGGAAAAGGTATTTAGAGATTATATTGCTGAAAAAAACATACTGCCATTACTACTGCCTCGTAAGAGAACCTATCATGAGAGTTTATTGTGGAGACTTTACAACCACTGTAAGCCCCACCTCGAGCCAACCAAACCCCACTGGATCTGACTAGATACATAATATTCAAAAGTGTTTTGCTTGTTTTTTTTTTAAACCAGAATTCCTTTCCTGTAACAAATCCTCAATCTGCGCAATCCAAAAATATTCAAATAAAATATAATAAATATTTACATAAAACACAAAGTTGCTGCTGTCACCAAAAAAGCATTTTTACTACACTTAAAGTGGGGTTCCACCCAAAAAAAAAAAAACTACATGAAAAATAAAAAAAAAAATACAAAAAAACATTTGGATATTTTTTTTTTACTTACCTCTAAATGCCTGTTGCTAGGTGGTCCCTCGTAGTCTGCCTCTTCCAGTGCCTGGGCTGGTGACATCACTTCCCCCTCGGCACAGGAAGGGCTCAGCTCTGCTCCCTCCCTCCTATCAATCATCTGGGACCCATTACAGGTCCCAGGTGACTGAGCGGCCAATCACGGCGCCCGGCGGCGCTCGCGCATGCGCAGTGGGTGCCAGGCTGTGAAGCCACAGCCCGGCGCCCACAGTTGCAATGCCGGCACCGCTGAACGGAGGGGGAGACGAGCGGGGCTTCTATCCCCCGCATCGCTGGACCCAGGGACAGGTAAGTGCCCAATTAAAAGTCAGCAGCTGCAGTATTTGTAGCTGCTGACTTTTAATTTTTTTTTTTTTTACTGAACGCCCTGGGTGGAACTCCTCTTTAATACAACAAATAGACCAAAACCCGGTGCTGTGCTACCTAAATATAAACAAACAACTAAAACTTCAAGAGTGTATAATAATGTATAATAAATCTGTGTGTTGCACCCAAGCATACTAATAAAACTGTATGCCTGGGTGACATCACTTCCCCCTCGGCACAGGAAGGGCTCAGCTCTGCTCCCTCCCTCCTGTCAATCATCTGGGACCCATTACAGGTCCCAGGTGACTGAGCGGCCAATCACGGCGCTCGGCGCCGCTCGCGCATGCGCAGTGGGTGCCAGGCTGTGAAGCCACAGCCCGGCGCCCACAGTTGCAATGCCGGCGCCATTGAACGAAGGGGGAGACGAGCGGGGCTTCGATCCCCCGCATCGCTGGACCCAGGGACAGGTAAGTGCCCAATTAAAAGTCAGCAGCTGCAGTATTTGTAGCTGCTGACTTTTAATTTTTTTTTTTTTTACTGGACGCCCTGGGTGGAACTCCTCTTTAATACAACAAATAGACCAAAACCCGGTTCTGTGCTACCTAAATATAAACAAACAACTAAAGCTTCAAGAGTGTATAATAATGTATAATAAATCTGTGTGTTGCACCCAAGCATACTAATAAAACTGTGGTGCAGTGATCCAAAATCTTAAAACAAATCATAACACAATGTCCACGTGTTGGTAAACAAAAAAGTCCATAGATCAAACAATGAAGTGTTTATAAACGTGCTGATCCACCAGCTAGTGCTCGCCTCCACCGGTGTGCTCTGGTCGCTCACCTCATATTTTGACCCTTTTCACCAGCAGGTAAAAATCATCTTCTCTGTATCTCCCACTCCTTCCTGCTGGCTCATTGAGCCTCGATGACACTCATAAGTATTGCATTATGACTCTTACGCGTTACGTCTGTGGGCAACGATCTCTTCAGTAGGGATCTACCACGGCCATCTCAACAAGTGAAATTTGTGATATATGTCTTGATAGCCATCACTGCTTAAGGTGTCCTTTTATGAAACTGAGATCAGCGGCGATCCCGAGTCTCACCGCTGATCTCAGCTCATTACCAGTTTATGAAACTGAGATAATCAGCGGAGAACATGTTCTCCGCTGATTATCTCAGCACAGTGAGAATTCACAGAAACGGCCAGTTTATGAAGGTGCGATCTCGGCACCTCACTGGCGATCTGTGACAGAATTCTCACTTTATGATTCACCATTTCAGAAGTGGAGAATCAGAGTGAGAAGCCTGAAACTGGCTGATATTCTGGAGAAAGCAAGAAGTCTTTTGACTTCTTTCTTTCACCAAACAGTCAGAGCACATCTTCCCCACCATTACACACCCCAAAACCAGCAGGATAGGAATTTATAGTGTGTACATATATATATACATATATATATATATATATACATATATATATATATATATATATATATATATATATATATATATATATATATATATATATATATATATATATATATATGTATGTATATATATATATATTTATGGTTGGAGCCCTATGTCCGGTATGTACGTGGATACCACTTACAGTAAAGATAGGACTTACCATCGGAAATAGACCTGAAAGTGTGGACTTACCATATGAAATGGACCTGAAAGTGTGCCTTGGTCTAATGGCCGGTATGCCAAAATAAGGGGGCATACCCTGGTTTAAGAAATGATTATTCTGTAAGAGAAATGAATGAAATGAATAGTTTGAGAAATGCTGTGAAATGGGGATGGGAGGGTGGGTATCGCGCACAGGAAACCGACAAGCACCACAGGTGAGCGGGCTGCTTAAGTACCCCCCGGGCTCCTCCCATAAATTCAGGCCACCATACTGGCCTTCCTACTTATGGTTGGAGCCCTATGTCCGGTATGTACGTGGATACCACTTACAGTAAAGATAGGACTTACCATCGGAAATAGACCTGAAAGTGTGGACTTACCATATGAAATGGACCTGAAAGTGTGCCTTGGTCTAATGGCCGGTATGCCAAAATAAGGGGGCAAAAACATTCAGGTAGGGTTATGATTTTATTGATTTTCAATTATTTATTGAGCCAATTTGGAGAATGCCTGTGCCATCTCTGTTTGTGGGTTGGGGATATACCGGGCGAAGCAGGCTGATTTCCACCTGCCCAGTCTTTTGATGATGTGGTCTGGAACACCGTGGCGGGATGCCGCGGAGGCTGCTCCGATGCGAAACGAGTGTCCGGAATACTGACTAGGGTTAAGATGAAGATTGCGGAGAAGTATTCTTATGTGTTCCACAAACTGAGAGGCGTTTAAGGGTTTAACTGGGAACGGTAGAAGGGGACTGCTGTCTGGTTGTTCAGGCAGGAGTGACAGGAGCCGGTTGAGTACGGCGACTGGACACCAGCTGTTGTCGGCTTTGTAGAGGTGAATGTTCGCTCCTGAGCCCGTTTGCTGGGTTTTAGAGACCTCGAGGTGCAGGATGAAGTGGTCTTGGTATCTAAGTAAGTGTCGTCTGCATAGTACTCGGTCTGTGGGTTTGTTAGAGGTGAATTCGCCAGGGCGCAAGAACCCATAGTACGCTAGATATATAGCTGCTTGTAAGACCGTGCTGCGGAGCAGACCGAATGGCGAGGTAGCCAGAATCGTTGACATGTCCCTAAAGATGGGTCCCGTAATGGGCAAGCGCTTAGTGCTGATGACTGGTTGTTGTTTCTGAATTCCCCTTAAAACGGCTCGTATAGCGTGAGATGTGAATAGTGAAGATTTCGTGGGGTCTTCAAGCGCCATAAAATGTTGAATGCCGGCTAGGTATAGCCGGATGGTATTGTAGGATAAGGCCAACTGCGTGTGGCAGTGTGCAGTGAAGGCCAGTACCTGCTTGATATCTGTTGGTCCTTTACGGCAGGACGTGAGGAATTTGTTAAAGGCCTTCCAAGCTGTCTGGTAGGCTTTAAGTGTGTTGTAGGAGAGGGAATGATTTATGAGTTGTGTAGCTCCGTGTAAGTGTTGAACTAGTCCAGGGTCAGTTGTGACCAGACAGGGATAGGGGCCGACATTGGATCGGCATCGGGAACCTGTTTGAAAAAAGAGGAATAATTGAAACGTGACAGTGCGTCAGCTGCTGAGTTGTATCTGCCGGGAATAAATGCACAGTGTATATTGAACTGATGTTGTAAAGACAGTTGTACCAACCTGCGCAGGAAGGACATGACTGCTAGGGACTTGGACCTGCCTTTGTTGATGATGTCTGCCGTGGCCTGGTTGTCGGTGCTAAAGACTACAGTTTGTCCTGTCCAGTGGTGGCCCCAGAGTTGTGCGGCTGCCACTATGGGGTAAAGCTCAAAGAGGGCAGATGTTTGGGAAAAGCCGGGTATCAATAGTATCTGTTGAGGCCAGGGTCCTGAAAACCAATGATGGCCAAAAATTGCCGCGAAACCTGTGGAGGCTGCGGCGTCCGTTACCACCTGGGGTGAATGGACCGAAACTATAGGTATGAATAGAGATATGCCATTCCAGGCGGACAAGAATTCCTCCCACATGGATAGGTCCGCTATGGCTGCGGAGTCTAAATTCAAAATCTGATCAGGGTCTTGAGTTTCCGACAGAAATCTGAGTAAGCGTGATACAAATGTGCGGCCTTGTGGAATAATTCGCATAGCGAAGTTGAGCATACCCAGGAGGGACTGCAACTGTTTTTTGGTACAGTCCTTGGTGTGTGTAAACTCGTGAAGAACTGCCCTAATGCGTGTTAGTTTGTCGAGGGGGAGACTGGCTTGCATTGCGCAGGTATCCAAGCTGACCCCGAGAAAAGTGATGCTATTTGCTGGGCCATCGACTTTGTGCTCGGCAATAGGAACATTGAGGTTTCCAAAAATTACCCTAAGTTTGTCGAGATCTCCTGGGGGCTTGCTGGGTGGTTCTATCAGTAGGAAGTCATCTAGATAATGGATGACTTCATGGCATTGACCCTTGTGTAATAGTATCCAACCGAGGGACTGGGCGAACGTGTCGAAGAGCCACGGGCTACTCTTCGAACCGAAGGTGAGCTTTGTAGCAAAATAATATGCTTCCTTCCACTTGATGCCATGCCAGCACCAAAGGGCTGGGTGGATGGGCAGGAGCTTGAAGGCATCCGAGATGTTGGCTTTGGAGAGCCAGGCGCCTGTGCCTGCTTTGATGATCGCTTGTATTGCCATGTCCACGGAAGAATATTTTAGGGAAAACTCCTCGGAGGGGATCAGGGAATTGAGACTGGGTATGTGGGAAGAATGAGGCGCAGACAAGTCGTACACCAAACGCAATTTATTTGAAAACTTGCCCTTGACAAGCCCAATAGGGCTGACTCTCCATGTGTTGAAAGGGGGGCAACTGAAAGGGCCTATCACGTAACCTCGATCCACCTCTGCCTGCAAGAGCTGATCTATGGCTTGTTCGTCAATGGCTGCCGAACGAAGATTGGCACATTCGTGAGTAGTGTGGGGTAGTGAAATGAGGCCGGTGTGAAAGCCTGCTGTGAAGCCTTGGATAAGGAAGGTGGCCAGGGAAGGGGTGGGATGTGAAGTGAGATACCATCCTAACCATAAGAGGTTGATCCGGCTTAGTCACGCCTTCTTGTGTTGCTTGACTTCACACAAAATCCTAGGGTGGGCTCTATGACATATGGTGCAGAGGTGAAGTAGACGGCACTGGCTGAAGTTGCAGGACCCCTGATTAAAGTTATTACAGATGGCTGCCCCTCCCACGGTTCGGACTGGGCGTCCGAGTCTATCCACCTGAGGCGTTGGTTCAGGGATCGGCTGACCCTGTACTGAACCTGAGGTAGAGGGAAACTCGAAAGGCCGTCTGATTGCCGTATTGGCGCACCAGGTGGCAGTGTGGGTGGAAGACTGGCAAATCGCACACAGAGGTGAGCGTAAGCCGGCAAAGTGGCGGCAGAAGAGCTCTGTGTCCATGAGACTCCAATCTGTCGTGACCTGGAACTGTATGAGTCTGGCCGCGGCCTTGGCTGAAAAGGAACGATGGTAATCGTAAAAGGCAGAACCTCCATACTTGTGGCCCAAGTCTACCACAGTATGGAGATACAAATCTAACTCTTCCCGCCTGCTAGGGGTGGCTGAGCACAGGACATCTCTGAGCATGCCAAAGGCCAGGGTAAACTCTGAGACTGTTAGCTTGCGGTTCAATCTGGGGTCTTTGGCTTTAAGGACCACTGATATGTCACCCCAGGAGTAGGCTTTATTTTCTGCCAAATCATGTACGGAAATGAGGAGAGAGGCCAGGTTGACGTCCTTGCCGTCCAAGATGTCCTTCCTGATACTGGTTGGGACCAGGTGGGAGGGGTAGACAATGTGGCTTGAGCCTGAGGTACCTGCAGGAAGAGGTGTCAAGCTTTGAGTTGCCGTTGGGTCGGGGACAGCCGTGGCCGGTCGGGCCTCGAGAATTGCAACCCTGGTTTGGACGTCTGCCACTGAGGTGGATAGAGATGACACCATCGTGTGTAATTGCGCAATGGCCGATGATATCGACTGAAGGGATGCCTGTTGGGTACTGGGTCCTGCTGCTGGTGGGGGAAAGAGGAGTTTGAAAAGCTCGCCTTTCCTTGCTGTGGCGGGGAAGGGGACACCTCTGCGTCTGAGCTCTGCCGTCAGTTTGGGGATAGTCCATCCCCTAAGGGATTGCACGCTGCCGCTTTCTGAGACCGGAGAAGGTGACAGAGGGGCCGTGAGGTCTTCGCTGCCGGACTGAGACATGGTTGCTCTGGTGAGGATTCTCTTGAGCTTTTATTTCCTGGTTGACTGTAACCTATTAGGGGTGAGATGAATTTCAAGTTTTTTCTTTGATCCGCTGAGTCATACTTACCCGACTTATTCTCCCATTCCCCTTTTTTTTTTTTTTTTTTTTTTTTTACCTGGGGGGATATCGTCCAACCTGGTGCAGGGTGGACCTACTGAACTTTGACTGACCTGAGAAAAACGAAAAGGTGACACTTCGTGAAGGGATTGCTAACTGATTTTTTGAAGCAACGATTTGTATGACAATGAAATGATTCGAAATGTTTGCCTTGATTATGAATGGACTTCATGACAGAGGTCTGGCCTGGTCGTCATCTTTGATTCGACCGAGAACCGGGCTCTGGAGCATGTATTGAAATGAGGCAAGTGAAAACATTGGTGCACCCGGGACGATCTGGTGCCTGTTTGATGCATCTGGATTCGAATCGGCGCATCATATGAAATGAAATGAGAGAAATGATTATTAGACTGAGGCTTGAATTGGTTGTGCCGTGTTTGCGACTGGCAACCAACCGAGCTCTAGTATGGTATGAAATGCTGTTTGGAACCAGCAAGGCTTTCCGTAAAGAATCGGTGCATGTCAGATGCGACTGGTTCTGGAACGGTGATGCGTTGTGGGAGTGAAATGGTAGTAAGCTGTATGGCAGAGACATGGATCCATCCCCCGACGTCTGCGATTAGATGATCCGGACTTTGAAGCATGTATCAGAAATGAGGCCGAGCCCTGGGGTACGCCGTAATGAATCGGTGCATTTCCATGCGACTGAATTCATGTGTGAACGTGATACGTGGAAATGAAATGATAACCATGACAGAAGGTACGAATTACTGATAAACGTAACTCTGGAGCATGTATAGAAATGAGGCCAGTCCTGGGGCACGCCGAGACGAATCGGTGCATTGCCATGCGACTGGATTCATGTCGGAACGTGATAGGTGGAAATGAAATGATAACCATGACAGAAGGTACGAATTTACTGATAAACGTAACTCTGGAGCATGTATAGAAATGAGGCCAGTCCTGGGGCACGCCGAGACGAATCGGTGCATTGCCATGCGACTGGATTCATGTCGGAACGTGATAGGTGGAAATGAAATGATAACCATGACAGAGGTATGAATAACTGAAAACGTAACTCTGGAGCATGTATAGAAATGAGGCCAATCCTGGGGCACGCCGAGACGAATCGGTGCATTGCCATGCGACTGGATTCATGTCGGAACGTGATAGGTGGAAGTGAAATGATAACCATGACAGAGGTATGAATGACTGATAAACAAAACTCTGGAGCATGTATAGAAATGAGGCCAATCCTGGGGCACGCCGAGACGAATCGGTGCATTGCCATGCGACTGGATTCATGTCGGAACGTGATAGGTGGAAATGAAATGATAACCATGACAGAGGTATGAATAACTGAAAACGTAACTCTGGAGCATGTATAGAAATGAGGCCAATCCTGGGGCACGCCGAGATGAATCGGTGCATTTTTGCATGCGACTGGATTCGTGACGGAACGTGATACGTGAAAAAACATGACAGAGGTGTTAATGACAGACAATAACGTAACTCTGGAGCATGTATAGAAATGAGGCCAAATAACTGGGGCACACCGGAACGAATCGGTGCATCTTTTTGATGCGACTGGATTCGAATCGGAGCGCGGTAGGTGACTGAAATGAGAAATGTTTTGAAATGATTTGAAATGTCAGAAATGAGTTCTAGAATGTTTCAGAAATGAGAAATGATTGGTATCGAACTGACTTGATCCGATAACTTGCAATTGTGATTTGCTATGGCTGTTTACTGATACATATTTTTAAACACCGACATGCTAGAAATGAAGCGACGTCTGCGTCGCGGTGCTGTCGAAATGGTAACGTATCGAAAGTACGAGCGATATACATTACAATAGTGAAGTGCGAGTAACGAAATTTGAAAGTACGGTTTAGTGACATGACATGAAACGAAAAATGCGATATACATTGCAGTTTATGAAAGCGAGTGAAACGAAAATTTTTGAAATTACGGTTTAGTGACCTGATATGAAAACGAAAAGTCCGACGGGACCTTACCTGCGACAGCCAAGCCAGCCGCGTGGTACAAACTACGAACGAAAAACGCGGACTTCGAAAGTTTTGAGAACGGTATCGAAAACGGAATTTTGCGAGGCAAGAACTTGCGGACGCTGGTATATCGAATAGTCGGCCTAGTGACGTATATCGCGCACAGGAAACCGACAAGCACCACAGGTGAGCGGGCTGCTTAAGTACCCCCCGGGCTCCTCCCATAAATTCAGGCCACCATACTGGCCTTCCTACATATATATATATATATATATATATATATATATATATATACATATATATATATATATATATATATATATATACATACATATATATATATATATATATATATATATATATATATATATATATATATATATATATATATATACATACATATATATATATATATATATATATATATATATATATATATATCTATATATATCTATATATATATATATATATATCTATATATATATATATATATCTATATATATATATATATATATATATATATATATATACATACATATATATACATATATATATCTATATATGTATCTATATATATATATATATCTGTATCTATATATATCTATAGCTATATCTATATATAGCTATAGATATATATAGATACAGATATATATATATATATAGATACATATATAGATATATATATGTATATATATGTATGTATATATATATATATATATATACATACATATATATACATATATATATATCTATATATGTATCTATATATATATATATCTGTATCTATATATATCTATAGCTATATATAGATATAGCTATAGATATATATAGATATATATATATTTTTTTTAGATGTTCACGTCTCTGGCTGGGTTCACACTTGTGCGATGCGTGAACCAGCGTGATTCCTGTGGGTTTTCACATCGCACCTACATTGACATCTGCGCACCACTGCGGGTGTCAATGTAAAGTTAATGACACCCCCAGATCATTTCACAGATCGCAGTGCGAACTATGTAATGGTGCAGGAATCGGATCGCATGCGTGTTCACACCCATGCGATCAGATTCCAGTGCGGACCAAATAAAGGGTCCTGTACCATTTTGGTGCAAATGCAATATGGTTTAGGGCCAGTTCCGACTGCTGCGGTGTCCAAGATCGGATGTGATTCGCACCGCACTGCAGTGCAAAATCACATCCGATCTCTGTGCGATGCGATTTCAGCCATACAGATAGTATTGCTAAATTTGCATTGCCCTCGGACCAAACTCTTACAGGACCCTTTTTTTGGTCCACAGCAGAATCGGATCGCACTGCGATATGCGAACTGATTTGGGGGTGTTGTTAACTTTTAGGCCCAGTTCACACTTGTGCGATGCCGGACATCGCACAGGCATCGCATTTAATTCGCAGCACACTGCCATTCACATTACATGCGATGTCTGTGCGGTGCGATATCAGCTGTACAGATAGTATGGCTGATATTGCACCGCATTTGGTGCAAACATGCACAGGACCCTTTTTTCCGTTCGGACCAGAATCGGATCGCATGTGTGTTCACACATATGCGATCCGATTCATGTCCGGACTGTCAGTTCGCAGTGCGATATGCAAGCTGAACTGGGGGTGTCGTTAACAATGTATTGACACTCCCCAGCGATTCGCATATGGCAGTGTGAACTGACATGCGAGTCGGTGCGATGCGGTAACCCGCAGTGGATTCGCAGTGTTCTCGCATTGCACCAGTTTATCAATTTTTATGTTTATCAATTATGAATTATATTTTATTTTAATTTATTAATAAATATTTATACTTGTATACTTTATTAAAATTATTTTTTTAATGATTATAAATGTATTTTGCATTTATATGAATGGTGTATAGCTGCATTACATATGTGCATTACATTAATTTACTATACACCATTCACATTTAAATAAGGACATGTATGATCTTTAAATATTGATAAAAACAATGTTTTTTTATAATTAGGTTAATGTATATTGTGTAGGGAGAATTTAACGTTGTTATTTTATTAATATGTTGGGGAATGTGTGCTGATTTGTGTTACACTTTGTATTTTATGGTTCCTCATACTGTAATCCCGCTATATCACGCGAGATTATAGTGAGAGGAGCCGTTTCTCAGGAGTTCCTGGCATTTGTAGATCGCTTCTCAACTCAACATGAGAAGCGATCTACACACTTTCATAAATAGGCACTTTGAGGAGAGCGATCTCCCCTGAGAATGCCTGAGAACTGAATCGCGGTATTTTACCTCACTTTCATAAAAGGACACCTAAGTGCCATATTTGTGAGTGTTTAATGTTTACTGTATGTGGAGCATTAAACTTTTATCAAAATGGAGAGCACTAGATCTTGCTATTTGTTCCTCCTTATACTCAATACGTCCGAGCATTATCAAGGCTAAGCGAGCCAGCAGGGAGGAGTGAGAGATACAGAGGAGCAGCGAGCCGGCAGCATGCCAGGTAGATCTCTTTAACCACTTCAGCCCCGGAGGATTTTACCCCCTTCCTGACCAGAGCACTTTTTACAATTCGGCACTGCGTCGCTTTAACTGCTAATTGCGCGGTCATGCAATGCTGTACCCAAACGAAATTTGCGTCCTTTTCTTCCCACAAATAGAGCTTTCTTTTGATGGTATTTGGTCACCTCTGCCGTTTTTATTTTTTGCGCTATAAACGGAAAAAGACCGAAAATTTTGAAAAAAAATGATATTTTCTACTTTTTGTTATAAAAAAAATCCAATAAACTAAATTTTAGTCATACATTTAGGCCAAAATGTATTCGGCCACATGTCTTTGGTAAAAAAAATGTCAATAAGCGTATATTTATTGGTTTGCGCAAAAGTTATAGCGTCTACAAACTAGGGTACATTTTCTGGAATTTACACAGCTTTTAATTTATGACTGCCTATGTCATTTCTTGAGGTGCTAAAATGGCAGGGCAGTACAAACCCCCCGCAAATGACCCCATTTTGGAAAGTAGACACCCCAAGGAAATTGCTGAGAGGCATGTTGAACCCATTGAATATTTATTTTTTTTGTCCCAAGTGATTGAATAATGACAAAAAAAAAAAAATTTTTACAAAAAGTTGTCACTAAATGATATATTGCTCACACAGGCCATGGGCATATGTGGAATTGCACCCCAAAATACATTCAGCTGCTTCTCCTGAGTACGGGGATACCACATGTGTGGGAATTTTTGGGAGCCTAGTCGCGTATGGGGCCCCCGAAAACCAAGAGCCTTCAGGATTTCTAAGGGCATAAATTTTTGATTTCACTCCTCACTACCTATCACAGTTTTGAAGGCCATAAAATGCCAAGATGGCACAAAAACCCCCCAAATGACCCCATTTTGGAAAGTAGACACCCCAAGCTATTTGCTGAGAGGCATGGTGAGTATTTTGCAGCTCTCATTTGTTTTTGAAAATGAAGAAAGACCAGAAATTTTTTTTTTTTTTTTCTTTTTTCAATTTTCAAAACTTTGTGACAAAAAGTGAGGTCTGCAAAATATTCACTATACCTCTCAGAAAATAGCTTGGGGTGTCTACTTTCCAAAATGGCGTCATTTGGGGGGGGGTTTGTGCCACCTGGGCATTCCATGGCCTCCGAAACAGTGATAGGCAGTAAAGAGTGAAATCAAAAATTTACGCCCTTAGAATGCCTGAAGGCGGTGCTTGGTTTTCGGGGTCCCGTGCGTGGCTAGGCTCTCAAAAAGTCTCACACATGTGGTATCCCCGTACTCAGGAGAAGCAGCAGAATGTATTTTGGGGTGTAATTTCACATATCCCCATGGCATGTTTGAGCAATATATCATTTAGTGACAACTTTGTGCAAAAAAAAATAAATAAATAAAAAATTTGTCTCTTTCCCGCAACTTGTGTCACAATATAAAATATTCCATGGACTCGATATGCCTCTCAGCAAATAGCTTGGGGTGTCTACTTTCCAAAATGGGGTCATTTGGGGGGGTTTTGAACGATCCTGGCATTTTATGCACAACATTTAGAAGCTTATGTCACACATCACCCACTCTTCTAACCACTTGAAGACAAAGCCCTTTCTGACACTTATTGTTTACATGAAAAAGTTATTTTTTTTTGCAAGAAAATTACTTTGAACCACCAAACATAATATATTTTTTGAAAGCAAATGCCCTACAGATTAAAATGGTGGGTGTTTAATTTTTTTTTTTCACACGGTATTTGCGCAGCGATTTTTCAAACGCATTTTTTGTGGAAAAAAACACACTTTTTTAAATTTTAATGCACTAAATCACACTATATTGCCCAAATGTTTGATGGAATAAAAAAGATGATCTTAAGCCGAGTACATGGATACCAAACATGACATGCTTTAAAATTGCGCACAAACGTGCAGTGGCAACAAAATTAATACATTTTTAAAAGTCTTTAAAAGCCTTTACAGGTTACCACTTTAGATTTACAGAGGAGGTCTACTGCTAAAAATACTGCCCTCGATCTGACCTTCGCGGTGATACCTCACATGCATGGTGCAATTGCTGTTTACATTTGACGCCAGACCAACGCTTGCGTTCGACTTAGCGCGAGAGCTGGGGGGACAGAAGTACATCTTCGTCAGCTCACCATGGATCAGCAAACAAGGTTGTCCAAAGAAGGTTTTTTAATCGAAAATGGTCACATCACAAGGGGGGGTGCAACGTTTCGGGGCCGCGCAGGACCCCTTCGTCAGGCAAGTGATGGGGTGCACAGTGAAATACAACATATATATATAGTGGTCACCAATAATGAGAACAACAAGTGCAGAGTGAGAGAAATAGTCCCCTCCCCCTCCCATTGACGTCAATCTGACGTCAGAATCCCGCCAGGATCATTTGATAAACATAGTTTGTATAAATACTGCATAATCATAACCATACTGGTAAGCCTACAATGATATAATGCCAAGTGGCGTCAGTAACTGTCATGAATCGTGTGCGATCGGCAAAGGTTGCCGATTCCGCCCGCTCGGGGTACACTGTTGCCTAGGACCCAGCGACTGTCAGTCAGCTGGAGGTCCAGGGAGCCAATAGCATGGCGCCGCGTGTGTAGCGCATGCGCCCGGCTCGCTGGCAACCACTGGATACGAAGGACGCCTGGCAGCGGGGCCGCCGTCGTCACGGTAACCCGTGACGTGCGGCCGATGCCATATATGGTAACCAAGGGGAGGAGGGAGCGAACGGGGAGAGGAGAGAGGGGAAAGGAAAAGCGATAAAGCGGGGAAGAGCAAGTATAGGTGCTGAAAGAAAAAGTGTGTAGGTGAAGAGTAAAGGAAAGAGATGCCGTGACAAGAACAAAAGAATGAAATGTAAAATAGAACGGAATAAAGTGTATGAGAGTGACATGTCAGGGTGAAAGAAGGAAAAAAACATACAAGGGGGGAGGAAAGAAAAAGGGGACAAAAAGGGGGAAAAAAAGGGGGAGAAAAAAAGGGGGGGAGAAAAGAGAGGAAGAAAAACAAAATAAAATCAAATAGATGGAATATAGTGAATAAAGCACAGTGTGCAAGGGAATATAAGACAAGTAACAGTGCGTAGGGCAAGGAACAATATTTACAATAAAGGAAAGGAAAAGAGAAGGAGAAAGGGAAGGAAAAGGGAAGAGGGAAAGAAGGAAATAAGGAAAAAAGAAAAAGAAAAAAGAAGAGAGAAAAAAAGGAAAAAAAGAAAAAAGGAAAAGAAAAAAAGGGGAAAAAAAGGAAAAAAAAGGATAAAAAGGAAAAAAAAGGAAAAAAGGAAGGAAAAAAAGGAAAAAAAAGGAAAAAAAAGGAAAAAAAAGGAAAAAAAGAAAAAAAAGGGAAAAAAGGAAAAAAAGGAAAAAAGGAGGAAAAAAAGGAGGAAAAAAGGAGGAAAAAAAGGAGGAAAAAAAGGAAAAAAAGGAGGAAAAAAAGGAAAAAAAGGAGGAAAAAAAAGGAAAAAAAGGAAAAAAAGGGGAAAAAAGGAAAAAAGAAAAAAGGGGACAGAGGCAAAAAAGGGGAAAAAAGGAAAGAAAAAAAGGAAAAAGAGAAAAAGAAAAAAAGAGGAAAAGAAAAAAGGAAAAAAAGAAAGAAAGAAAAAAAGAAAAAAGGAAAATGGGGGGAAGAGAAAAGGGGAAAAGAAAGGGGAAAGGAGCAAAAGGAGAAAAAAGGAAAAAAGAAAAGGAAAAGAAAAAAAGGAAAAAAAGGGGGGAAAAAAAGGGAAAAGAAGGATAAGGGAAATAAACAAAAGGAAGGGGGGGGGGGACTAAGAAGAAAGAGGGGGAAGGGAAACCGAGGGGAAGGGGAAAAAAAGGGGGGGGAGTGAGGGGAAGGTGAAATCAAAGAGGGGTGGGGGGGAAGGAGAGAGGAGAAGAGGAAAGGGAAAGAAGGAATCTGGGGATATCAAGTGTGATTGCCAGCGGGAGCCCGAGGGCTAGATAATGCCCAATAAATGTAATTCAGCTGGATAATGCCCAATAAATGTAGTTGTGAATACGGTAGCAGACTCATTGTCATAAATACAATAATACAAAAACAAAAACGGTTAGAGTGCCCGCTGGATGATTACCACTGATAAATGCCAGATGTATAAAAGAAATGAGAAAGCAGAAAAAGATCCCCAAAGGGGAGAGTAGTACCAGGTATATATAAACATACAAGGTAAATAAACATCCGATGAATAATTGCTAGACTGATATCAAGATGATCAAAATTGCACATTTTACATCGTAATGATAACCATATCCTGGATGGAAAAGAAAACATACATGTGAAACAATCATCTTTCATCAATAAAGCATGTAAACGACAAGTTAGTATTGAGTCCCCCAGGGTGCACCGTGCCCAAGGTATAAATCCAGTAGGCCTCACGGCGGAGAAGTAACAGATTTCGGTCCCCTCCTCTATGGGGAGGTTTGATGTGCTCAATCACCATCCCACGGAGCTCATGTGTTTGATGTTTAGCTGTTACAAAGTGTAATGCCACCGGTTTGTTGGGATCAGCCTGTTCACCCTTTTCAGTTTTGGCCAGGGCGACCCTGATGTCGCTTCTGTGTTTCTGGAATCTTTTCTTAAACGGGCCAACAGTCTTACCCACATATGATAATGCACAGGGGCATTTCAGCACATATACGCAAAAATCGGTATTGCAGTTATAGTATTCACGTATCGGGTAACGTTTACCCATACGTGGGTGTGTGAAATGTGTGCCGCAGATGAGTGAGTTGCACACATTGCAATTGTAACATCTGTAGCAACCTGTTTTCAGCGAGATTTTGGGTAATGTCTTGATGTACTTATGTCTGGGATCAGCTTGTATGAGATGGTCACGCAGCGTTCTACCCCGTTTATATGCTATCATGGGCCTGGCCTTCGTAGTGGGTCCCAGGGATCTATCAGATAATAGAATATTACGGTTGTGTTCAATGGCGTGTTTGATCGTGCCAGACCCTTGATTGAACGTGTGTACGAACAATGGACCGGTGACAGGGTTAGGGGTTCTGATCCGTCTTTTCTGGGCTTTGTCCAGAGCTTGGTCAAGTACCATCGTGGGGTACCCGCGCTCCAAGAATTTGTTATACATAATCTCGAGTTGCTGTTTTTTGTCCTCCTCATCGGAGCAAATGCGTAGTACCCTGGCAAATTGCGAGATGGGTAGATTTCTGCGTAGGTGTTCGGGATGTGCACTCTGAAAGTGGAGCAAGGTGTTTCTGTCTGTGGGTTTTGAGTATAAGGATGTTGTGATGGTGCCATGGTTGTTGGTGATGAGCACATCGAGGAATGGAATGCGTTCACAGGAGAATTCGGGATTGAATACAATTCCTGGAAAAATACTGTTCAAAAAGTCTACAAATGTGCTGAACTCATCACTACTTCCTGACCAAATAAGGAAAATATCGTCGATGTACCTCATCCATTTTATAACATGCTTGTGAAAGAGGGGGGATGGGTAGATGTGCCGTTCTTCAAGGTAACCCACGAATAGATTGGCAAACGAGGGTGCTGCTGAGCTCCCCATGGCCGTGCCACGTATTTGTGTGAATGTCCTTCCCTCAAACTTAAAGTGGTTATTAGTAAGAATAAATTCAAGACACTCGAGGATATATCCACATGGTACCCCAGGGGGGTTATGTTTAGTACAGAAGTGTTCAACGGCCCGCAGGCCGGCAGAGTTTGGTATACAAGTGTATAGGGAAGATATATCCATCGTAGCAAATTTCCAATTGTTCTGAAAGGTATGGAAGGGTCTTAGCTTCTCGAGGAAATCACTTGTATCACGTGTATAGGCGGGTAAATCTTTGACAATGGGCTGCAAGTAGAAATCAATGACTTGAGCCAATGGTTGAGTGATGGCCCCCGTACCGGATACTATGGGTCGAAACTTCAATGGTGTGGTGCCTTTATGGATCTTAGGTAATCCATAGATGACAGGCATACGGGGGTGGGCATTATACAGAAAATTGGCCACTTCATCGGTCAGCCAACCGCCCGATCGCCCTATGTTGATTAGATGTGACAAGGTATTCTTGGCACTTTCAGATGGATCCCTACTCACTACTGTGTAGCTAGTGGAGTCGGCCAACAGGGAGAGCATACCCTTGCTGTAATCACTGTAATCCATAATGACAATACTTCCGCCTTTATCGGCGGGTTTGATAATAATGTTCTTATCATCTCTAAGTGATTTGAGTGCAGCAAAATCATCGGAATTTAAATTGGTGTATGTTCTATTTGAGTTTTTGTGGGACACATCATGTTTAATCGTCCTGATATAGTTCTCAATAGAATGAAAATGTCCAGGAGGTATGAATTTGCTTTTCAATCTGAAAGGAATCGGTGTGGTTCTATCGGCTGTGGTCATGGTGGGTGTCCCCGGTTGTGTGTGGAAAAATTGTTTAATTTTTAATGTCCGCTCAAACTTGAACATTTCAATCTCAAAGTCAAATGGGTTCAGTCTATTGGTAGGGCAAAAAGATAGGCCCTTAGATAAAAGTTTGGACTCACCATTGGTGATGGCTCGTGAGGAAAGATTGATTACCGGGCACGTCTGGATCCCCGTCGTCCGCTGCTGCGAAGAGGTGGTACAGATTGTTCTCTTGATGCCCCTCCTGGATCTGCGTTTCCACTGACTTTTGGAAAAAGGGTCTGATGAGCTGCGTTCGTAGAGGAGGTGGCGCCTGTTGCTATTCCAGCCTCGCTGTCTGATGAAGGATTTTCGGTGGGGCGATCGCTCTCAGATGTGGGAGGTTGGTTGTGTCTCCTTGTGGTATTGGTGCGTGGGCGGAGCCTTCTCCTGGGACGTGTGGCTCCTGTGACCCAAGGGTAAACTCGACCCTCCTGGTAATCTTGATTAACAAGTCTCAGTTTGTCCCTCTTGACCTGTTTCTGCTTCTCAGAGTAAGCCAATATCTCACTGTCGATATTGTGTAGTGCGTTTGCAAATGCGTCGTTATCCTGGATGGGCACTGTAAGTGTGGATAGTTCCCTGTTGACCTGGCACAGTTGAACCTTGACTTCCTCAATAACAATAAGCATGTAATTGAGCGAATTTTGTGTGGAGACCTCACACCACTTCTCACAGAATTCACGTTTGTGACGTCCGATGGTAGGTTGGTTCTTGATGCGAAAACCTCTTGGGATCTTCTTCGTCCTGTAGTATTCGGATAGCGTCTGCCCGTGTAGTTCGAGGTCGATTTGTCTTTTCCTTAATCGTTTAATTTCCCGGTGGATATCGGAGGTAGTGTCAGTTCCGAACGCCTTATTCTCGTCAGGAGGAAACAAAATGGCGTCTATCTCTTCTTGGCTGTAGATACAGCCGGGCGCCCTGTTGAATTGGGAGGATCCCGTATCATCGGATGCCATCAGTGTCTAAGCAATTTTTTCAATCGGATGAATTGGTGACAACCGTGTCCCGTATATGTCGGGCACGAAAGTTAATGAACCCCACGTTTGGGTAGCCACCGGGGGTGCGTAATGGAAACCCAGTACACAGTCAATTCAATATTCCAGTCGCACACGTTCCCGGATAAACGGCATAGAGCATTAATGGGTGCTGTAACGATTACCAGTTGGGTTCTGGAAGCATCAAACAGAAGTACATCTTCGCCAGCACACCATGGATCAGCAAACAAGGTTGTCCAAAGAAGGTTTTTTAATCGAAAATGGTCACATCACAAGGGGGGGTGCAACGTTGCACCCCCCCTTGTGATGTGACCATTTTCGATTAAAAAACCTTCTTTGGACAACCTTGTTTGCTGATCCATGGTGTGCTGGCGAAGATGTACTTCTGTTTGATGCTTCCAGAACCCAACTGGTAATCGTTACAGCACCCATTAATGCTCTATGCCGTTTATCCGGGAACGTGTGCGACTGGAATATTGAATTGACTGTGTACTGGGTTTCCATTACGCACCCCCGGTGGCTACCCAAACGTGGGGTTCATTAACTTTCGTGCCCGACATATACGGGACACGGTTGTCACCAATTCATCCGATTGAAAAAATTGCTTAGACACTGATGGCATCCGATGATACGGGATCCTCCCAATTCAACAGGGCGCCCGGCTGTATCTACAGCCAAGAAGAGATAGACGCCATTTTGTTTCCTCCTGACGAGAATAAGGCGTTCGGAACTGTCACTACCTCCGATATCCACCGGGAAATTAAACGATTAAGGAAAAGACAAATCGACCTCGAACTACACGGGCAGACGCTATCCGAATACTACAGGACGAAGAAGATCCCAAGAGGTTTTCGCATCAAGAACCAACCTACCATCGGACGTCACAAACGTGAATTCTGTGAGAAGTGGTGTGAGGTCTCCACACAAAATTCGCTCAATTACATGCTTATTGTTATTGAGGAAGTCAAGGTTCAACTGTGCCAGGTCAACAGGGAACTATCCACACTTACAGTGCCCATCCAGGATAACGACGCATTTGCAAACGCACTACACAATATCGACAGTGAGATATTGGCTTACTCTGAGAAGCAGAAACAGGTCAAGAGGGACAAACTGAGACTTGTTAATCAAGATTACCAGGAGGGTCGAGTTTACCCTTGGGTCACAGGAGCCACACGTCCCAGGAGAAGGCTCCGCCCACGCACCAATACCACAAGGAGACACAACCAACCTCCCACATCTGAGAGCGATCGCCCCACCGAAAATCCTTCATCAGACAGCGAGGCTGGAATAGCAACAGGCGCCACCTCCTCTACGAACGCAGCTCATCAGACCCTTTTTCCAAAAGTCAGTGGAAACACAGATCCAGGAGGGGCATCAAGAGAACAATCTGTACCACCTCTTCGCAGCAGCGGACGACGGGGATCCAGACGTGCCCGGTAATCAATCTTTCCTCACGAGCCATCACCAATGGTGAGTCCAAACTTTTATCTAAGGGCCTATCTTTTTGCCCTACCAATAGACTGAACCCATTTGACTTTGAGATTGAAATGTTCAAGTTTGAGCGGACATTAAAAATTAAACAATTTTTCCACACACAACCGGGGACACCCACCATGACCACAGCCGATAGAACCACACCGATTCCTTTCAGATTGAAAAGCAAATTCATACCTCCTGGACATTTTCATTCTATTGAGAACTATATCAGGACGATTAAACATGATGTGTCCCACAAAAACTCAAATAGAACATACACCAATTTAAATTCCGATGATTTTGCTGCACTCAAATCACTTAGAGATGATAAGAACATTATTATCAAACCCGCCGATAAAGGCGGAAGTATTGTCATTATGGATTACAGTGATTACAGCAAGGGTATGCTCTCCCTGTTGGCCGACTCCACTAGCTACACAGTAGTGAGTAGGGATCCATCTGAAAGTGCCAAGAATACCTTGTCACATCTAATCAACATAGGGCGATCGGGCGGTTGGCTGACCGATGAAGTGGCCAATTTTCTGTATAATGCCCACCCCCGTATGCCTGTCATCTATGGATTACCTAAGATCCATAAAGGCACCACACCATTGAAGTTTCGACCCATAGTATCCGGTACGGGGGCCATCACTCAACCATTGGCTCAAGTCATTGATTTCTACTTGCAGCCCATTGTCAAAGATTTACCCGCCTATACACGTGATACAAGTGATTTCCTCGAGAAGCTAAGACCCTTCCATACCTTTCAGAACAATTGGAAATTTGCTACGATGGATATATCTTCCCTATACACTTGTATACCAAACTCTGCCGGCCTGCGGGCCGTTGAACACTTCTGTACTAAACATAACCCCCCTGGGGTACCATGTGGATATATCCTCGAGTGTCTTGAATTTATGCTTACTAATAACCACTTTAAGTTTGAGGGAAGGACATTCACACAAATACGTGGCACGGCCATGGGGAGCTCAGCAGCACCCTCGTTTGCCAATCTATTCGTGGGTTACCTTGAAGAACGGCACATCTACCCATCCCCCCTCTTTCACAAGCATGTTATAAAATGGATGAGGTACATCGACGATATTTTCCTTATTTGGTCAGGAAGTAGTGATGAGTTCAGCACATTTGTAGACTTTTTGAACAGTATTTTTCCAGGAATTGTATTCAATCCCGAATTCTCCTGTGAACGCATTCCATTCCTCGATGTGCTCATCACCAACAACCATGGCACCATCACAACATCCTTATACTCAAAACCCACAGACAGAAACACCTTGCTCCACTTTCAGAGTGCACATCCCGAACACCTACGCAGAAATCTACCCATCTCGCAATTTGCCAGGGTACTACGCATTTGCTCCGATGAGGAGGACAAAAAACAGCAACTCGAGATTATGTATAACAAATTCTTGGAGCGCGGGTACCCCACGATGGTACTTGACCAAGCTCTGGACAAAGCCCAGAAAAGACGGATCAGAACCCCTAACCCTGTCACCGGTCCATTGTTCGTACACACGTTCAATCAAGGGTCTGGCACGATCAAACACGCCATTGAACACAACCGTAATATTCTATTATCTGATAGATCCCTGGGACCCACTACGAAGGCCAGGCCCATGATAGCATATAAACGGGGTAGAACGCTGCGTGACCATCTCATACAAGCTGATCCCAGACATAAGTACATCAAGACATTACCCAAAATCTCGCTGAAAACAGGTTGCTACAGATGTTACAATTGCAATGTGTGCAACTCACTCATCTGCGGCACACATTTCACACACCCACGTATGGGTAAACGTTACCCGATACGTGAATACTATAACTGCAATACCGATTTTTGCATATATGTGCTGAAATGCCCCTGTGCATTATCATATGTGGGTAAGACTGTTGGCCCGTTTAAGAAAAGATTCCAGAAACACAGAAGCGACATCAGGGTCGCCCTGGCCAAAACTGAAAAGGGTGAACAGGCTGATCCCAACAAACCGGTGGCATTACACTTTGTAACAGCTAAACATCAAACACATGAGCTCCGTGGGATGGTGATTGAGCACATCAAACCTCCCCATGCTTTATTGATGAAAGATGATTGTTTCACATGTATGTTTTCTTTTCCATCCAGGATATGGTTATCATTACGATGTAAAATGTGCAATTTTGATCATCTTGATATCAGTCTAGCAATTATTCATCGGATGTTTATTTACCTTGTATGTTTATATATACCTGGTACTACTCTCCCCTTTGGGGATCTTTTTCTGCTTTCTCATTTCTTTTATACATCTGGCATTTATCAGTGGTAATCATCCAGCGGGCACTCTAACCGTTTTTGTTTTTGTATTATTGTATTTATGACAATGAGTCTGCTACCGTATTCACAACTACATTTATTGGGCATTATCCAGCTGAATTACATTTATTGGGCATTATCTAGCCCTCGGGCTCCCGCTGGCAATCACACTTGATATCCCCAGATTCCTTCTTTCCCTTTCCTCTTCTCCTCTCTCCTTCCCCCCCCACCCCTCTTTGATTTCACCTTCCCCTCACTCCCCCCCCTTTTTTTCCCCTTCCCCTCGGTTTCCCTTCCCCCTCTTTCTTCTTAGTCCCCCCCCCTTCCTTTTGTTTATTTCCCTTATCCTTCTTTTCCCTTTTTTTCCCCCCTTTTTTTCCTTTTTTTCTTTTCCTTTTCTTTTTTCCTTTTTTCTCCTTTTGCTCCTTTCCCCTTTCTTTTCCCCTTTTCTCTTCCCCCCATTTTCCTTTTTTCTTTTTTTCTTTCTTTCTTTTTTTCTTTTCTTCTTTTTTTCTTTTTCTCTTTTTCCTTTTTTTCTTTCCTTTTTTCCCCTTTTTTGCCTCTGTCCCCTTTTTTCTTTTTTCCTTTTTTCCCCTTTTTTTCCTTTTTTTCCTTTTTTTTCCTCCTTTTTTTCCTTTTTTTCCTCCTTTTTTTCCTTTTTTTCCTCCTTTTTTTCCTCCTTTTTTCCTTTTTTTCCTTTTTTCCCTTTTTTTTCTTTTTTTCCTTTTTTTTCCTTTTTTTTCCTTTTTTTTCCTTTTTTCCTTTTTTTCCTTCCTTTTTTCCTTTTTTTTCCTTTTTATCCTTTTTTTTCCTTTTTTCCCCCTTTTTTTCTTTTCCTTTTTTCTTTTTTTCCTTTTTTTCTCTCTTCTTTTTTCTTTTTCTTTTTTCCTTATTTCCTTCTTTCCCTCTTCCCTTTTCCTTCCCTTTCTCCTTCTCTTTTCCTTTCCTTTATTGTAAATATTGTTCCTTGCCCTACGCACTGTTACTTGTCTTATATTCCCTTGCACACTGTGCTTTATTCACTATATTCCATCTATTTGATTTTATTTTGTTTTTCTTCCTCTCTTTTCTCCCCCCCTTTTTTTCTCCCCCTTTTTTTCCCCCTTTTTTGTCCCCTTTTTCTTTCCTCCCCCCTTGTATGTTTTTTTCCTTCTTTCACCCTGACATGTCACTCTCATACACTTTATTCCGTTCTATTTTACATTTCATTCTTTTGTTCTTGTCACGGCATCTCTTTCCTTTACTCTTCACCTACACACTTTTTCTTTCAGCACCTATACTTGCTCTTCCCCGCTTTATCGCTTTTCCTTTCCCCTCTCTCCTCTCCCCGTTCGCTCCCTCCTCCCCTTGGTTACCATATATGGCATCGGCCGCACGTCACGGGTTACCGTGACGATGGCGGCCCCGCTGCCAGGCGTCCTTCGTATCCAGTGGTTGCCAGCGAGCCGGGCGCATGCGCTACACACGCGGCGCCATGCTATTGGCTCCCTGGACCTCCAGCTGACTGACAGTCGCTGGGTCCTAGGCAACAGTGTACCCCGAGCGGGCGGAATCGGCAACCTTTGCCGATCGCACACGATTCATGACAGTTACTGACGCCACTTGGCATTATATCATTGTAGGCTTACCAGTATGGTTATGATTATGCAGTATTTATACAAACTATGTTTATCAAATGATCCTGGCGGGATTCTGACGTCAGATTGACGTCAATGGGAGGGGGAGGGGACTATTTCTCTCACTCTGCACTTGTTGTTCTCATTATTGGTGACCACTATATATATATGTTGTATTTCACTGTGCACCCCATCACTTGCCTGACGAAGGGGTCTTGCGCGGCCCCGAAACGTTGCACCCCCCCTTGTGATGTGACCATTTTCGATTAAAAAACCTTCTTTGGACAACCTTGTTTGCTGATCCATGGTGTGCTGGCGAAGATGTACTTCTGTTTGATGCTTCCAGAACCCAACTGGTAATCGTTACAGCACCCATTAATGCTCTATGCCGTTTATCCGGGAACGTGTGCGACTGGAATATTGAATTAGCTGGGGGGACAGGGGTGCTTTTTTTTTTTTTTTTTTTTTTTTTCTTTATTATTTTTTTGCTTTTTTATCTTATTTTTAAACTGTTCCTTTCATTTTTTTTTTTAAATCATTTTTATTGTTATCTCAGGGAATGTAAATATCCCCTATGATAGCAATAGGTAGTGACAGGTACTCTTTTTTGAAAAAATTGGGGTCTATTAGACCCTAGATCTCTCCTCTGCCCTCAAAGCATCTGACCACACCAAAATCGGTGTGATAAAATGCTTCCCCAATTTCCCAATGGCGCTGTTTACATCCGGCAAAATCTAAGTCATAAAATGCTCGTAGCTTCCGGTTTCTTAGGCCATAGAGATGTTTGGAGCCACTCTGGTCTCTGATCAGCTCTATGGTCAGCTGGCTGAATCACCGGCTGCTTTCTCAGGTTCCCTGTTGAGACAGGAGAGCCAGAGAAAAACACGGAAGACGGTGGGGGGGGGGCATTCCCTCCCACTGCTTGTAAAAGCAGTCTAGAGGCTAATTAGCCGCTAGGATTGCTTTTACATGAAAGCCGACCGCTGGCTGAAAAGAATGATACCAAGATGATACCTAAACCTGCAGGCATCATTCTGGTATAACCACTCAAAGTCGTGAATGGCGTACCTGAAGACAAAAAATGGTTAACAATAAAGCACAGTAAACAGTAAAGTATAAAAAATTGCATACCTGAAAAGCAAACATGATAAAACATAACAACAATAAAACATTGCAGAATAGAACACAGTAAAAAAGAGCAGAACAATAGAGAGAGAATAGAGAGAGAGAGAACAATAAAACGACAACTATTTATTTTTTTGTGTTTTTTTTGTAAACTTGTAACTTTTATAACGGTAACCGGTTCCAGGTTCGGGTCTCTCAAAATGCGATGGCATCTTGGGAGATCCTGTGAAAGTGTGTCCTAGTCTGTGCAATGCTGTACCCTACGCTAATACTCAACTAGTGAATGGTAGCGTTCAAAACATTCACCAATGCAAAGACCAGGATTGTCAGGACAGGAGGGACAATAATAGCGGGTGTCACGCCTATATCCGCGCTTGCTGCAGACACAACATCTTTTTTGGGGGGGTTTGTTGGGTAGGGGTACTCAGGAGGACATAAAAATGCCTCTCATGCAGCCGACTGCATTTGGTTGGGGATGTGAATGGGGGAAGTACGGGCGCTGCAGAAGCGGTGGGGTCCCAATTAGGATTGGCGAATGCAGCAGGAAGGGCACTATGGGCATGACGGGCCTGTGTTTGTCTTTTTGGTGGCAGCGGGACACTACTTGTGCTTGCCACCTCACCAGCTTGAACTGCACTTATGGGACTCGCCACGTCACCAAGTGTTACTGCAGTGCTGGTTTGACTACGACCGGGGTGTACTAGGCCGCTGGCGCTTGCCAGTTCACCAAAACGCTACCAAAAAAACTGTTAGCGATCGCAGGAATCAGGCCTGACTCTGCGAACGCTGCAGTTATACGTTTAGTGTTTTGTAAGTGACAGTGATCGATCGATACTGCACTTGGGTGGGCTGGGCCGGGCCGGGCGGAGGGGCAAAACGCAGGTGCTAGCAGGTATCTGGGCTGATCCCGCTAACACTGCGTTTTTGGGAACCCTAAACTGCTGGGGACGCCAGTATAGATCTGATCGGATCAGATATTGATCCGTTCAGATACTATACCACTAAGGGAGGTGTACGGTGCGTGCGTGCGTGGGTGTTAGCGGTACTGGCGCTAACCTGATGCTGCCTGGGGCTGGTGCTTGCCAGTTCACCAAAACGCTACCAAAAAAACTGTTAGCGATCGCAGGGATCAGGCCTGACTCTGCGAACGCTGCAGTTATGCGTTTAGTGTTTTGTAAGTGACAGTGATCGATCAATACTGCACTTGGGTGGGCTGGGCTGGGCCGGGCGGAGGGGCAAAACGCACGTGCTAGCAGATATCTGGGCTGATCCCGCTAACACCGCGTTTTTGGGAGCCCTAAACTGCTGGGGTTGCTAGTATAGATCTGATCGGATCAGATATTGATCCGTTCAGATACTATACCACTAAGGGAGGCGTATGCTGCGTGCGTGGGTGTTAGCGGTACTGGCGCTAATCTGACGCTGCCTGGAGCGACGCATATCACCGCCGGGCGATCAGGGGGCTAAACCTTTATTCGGTAATAAACGGCGGGTGCCCTGACTATGTAACACTTATACGGTGATCAGTGGTGAAAGGGTTAACTAGGGGGCAATCAAGGGGTTAAAACATTTATTAGGTAGTATATGGGGGTCCCTGTCGCTATAAAACGCTGACGGTGAACCTAAATATTTACGTCCCTAACTAGCGTCACCAGCGACACTAATACAGCGATCAGAAAAATGATCGCTTAGTGACACTGGTGACAGGGGGTGATCAAGGGGTTAAAACTTTATTAGGGGGGGTTAGGGGGGTACCCTAGACCTACAGGGGGGTAATACTCACTGTCCTAACACTTCTAACTGTCACAAACTGACACTATGCAGTAATCAGGAAAAAAAAAAAAAAACCTGCTTGGTGTCAGTTTGTGACAGGGGGGGTGATTGGGGGGGGATCGGGGGCCGATCGGGGGGGGATCGGGGTGTTTAGTGTGCCTGGCATGTTCTACTATGTTGTGTAGTGTTGGTGCACTCACTCACATGTCTTCTCCCCTCGGCGCTGGAACGGAAACTCCCGAGCCGAGGAGAGATGACATCACATCCTCTGCCTCTGTGTACTATACAGAGGCAGGGGATGTTTCTCATTGGCTGGGAGCGATCGCGAGGGGGGGGCCACGATCGGATGGCCTCCCCCTCATCTTTGATCGCTGCCAGACAAAAGCCGACCGCCGCTGGCACCGGGGGGGGTCCGATCGGACCCCCCGCCCACGGGAAGGCAATCACGTACCAGGTACGTGATTTTGCCTGCCCGTGCCATTCTGCTCACGTATATAGGCGTGAGGCGGTCGGCAAGTGGTTAATATCCTTGGAAGGGAACCGCTGAATTTGATCCACTGATGAAACAGGGTCAAAATATGAGGTGTATAAAAACCTGTAAAACCATGCGCTTACTCAAAAAAATTTTGTATATGTAAGCAGCTACCACAACAAATAGAAATTTTGCTATAAATCATATAAAACCAAGTGTAGTGCTAATAAGTGAGAAAAAATTAAAATATTACGATAACACATGTAATAATAAAAGTAAAATAAGTGTTATGTATCTAATGAAAGTTCGTGCATGAAAAGTCCATCATAGTAAAAAAAAACCTTAAGGTCACCATAAGTGCTGACAAAATACAAAATGGAAGAAAAAAAGTCCAGAACTAAATAAACAGGTGCAACAAACATAAATATTGCAATGTTGATGAACTCCAAGATATATAATCGTGGACACTCTCGAATACAATCCAATCAGTACTGATAGAACCACCACCCGAATGACTGGAGGCTTACCGGAAAGTTGGGACCCACAGAGCATACGCTATATGGGTCAAACAGGCTTAAGTTGCTCTCTGGCAATGGAGGTAGAATACCAAGGGCTGATAGATGGTGAGATCATAGCCGTGCTATCCCAAAGCAGTCTTCTCCGTATGGAAGCTCAGACACCAGCGGACACAACCCACTGGAAACTTGCTCACACACGCTGCTTTCTGCAACACAACTTCTCTGTGGGTGGAGAAAAAGTTGCAATATTTATGTTTGTTGCACCTGTTTATTTAGTTCTGGACTTTTTTTCTTCCATTTTGTATTTTGTCAGCACTTATGGTGACCTTAAGGGTTTTTTTTACTATGATGGACTTTTCATGCAGGAACTTTCATTAGATACATAACACTTATTTTACTTTTATTATTACATGTGTTATCGTAATATTTAAATTTTTTCTCACTTATTAGCGCTACACTTGGTTTTATATCAAAATATGAGGTGAGCAGCCATAGCTCACCGGTGGAGGTGAGCACTAGCACATTGAAGATTTTTTTGCACACTATGGTGGATCAGCACCAGTGGCGTATCCTCCATGTGTGCAGGGTGTTTGCTGCACATGGGCCTCCAGGTCAGGGGGGCCCATTGTTTTGTCACACTCTGCACACATGGAGTAGGGAAGAAAATAAATCATGGTCATTTTTTAGGGTCCCAAGTGGGCGTACAGGTTAGGAGTTTTTGGACTTTTTTTTACAAGAGCAGTGGTGGCAGCCGCATTTACCGATGCCTCCTCTCTAGATCCGGCCGGCACCACCCACTCCTTTACAAATAGTGCCTGGTGGAGTGATTTTACTTGAGTGCAGCGGCCGCACTCTATAAATTGAGAGGGTGGGACTTTGCTGCGCGGGGGAACGGCTGAGGAGCAGAAGGAGGTGCTGGAGGCTGCGCAGGCTGGAATCAGGAGTGTAGAAGAGCCTGGCCTTCCATTCCTTTCCCTAACTAATCCCCTGCAACTGCTACCAAGCTAACCGAGTCTTAGGGCTTGTTCACACTTGACTAAATTTCTGATGCTCAACAAACGCTTCTATGGCGTTAGTATGGGCGTCAGACAGGCGTCAATGAGCTTTAGAGAGAAAACATTTTTTCAGGGGAAAGGCTCCCACTGAGAAGAGACACATGCGGACCATGCTGCTTAATAAGGGATACATTTTATTAGAAACATATTTTTAATAAAAAAGGGGCCAAGACCAGGTACCCACCACCAACACCAAGATCTTATTAAAAATAGACAACGTTGTCTGTTTAAGAGCAGCTGCATCACACTTCAACCATGCATGCACACACCTGTAACAAGGCTATTGTTAATGGGATTAAGTAATATTTGTGGATCAGACTAATAGTTTCAGTGACATGCACCATACATAACAAAGTCCGTCCAGTCACTGTATTTTAGAGGGTAGTTGATTGAGTCAAGTTGCTAGTCCCACAGAGACAGCCTTAATTAGAGTTGTAACAAGACATAGCTGTCAGTGTGGAGAGATGATTATAGTCCACAGTTAGTATCCAGTCCAAAGACACAGAGATACAGTTTCCCAGAATGGAATTGCATGTATTCACAGGGTCTAACTGTTGGAAAAACAATAGCTCAATGACGTTGTTTATGAAGTTGGCTAATACTGGCTGAGAAGTAACAAAAAACAGGATGCAAAGTAAAAGGAGGCAGTTAAAGGACCTATGGTCGGCTCACCCGACCATTCATGGAGCGATATAATCACAGTCCTGTACTATCTTTCTCCGGTCCGGGGGGGCTGTATGTGCCGTCCTGTATGCTCCGTTTTTTGAGGGGCATATATAAGTGTCAAGTCCTCTGATCCATCAAATGAATTTGTCATCACGACAAAGACGCTCTATGCGTCGTGGATGACGTATTTCATCACGCCTGTGCATGTGCAGTTGATTGCCTGAAGCCAGCAGTGACTACTTTGGCTGATACAAGCGGATGGTGGCCCAGAGGACTTGACACTTATGTAGTGCTGACAGCAAACTGCTGTCCCCTGAAAAATGTTTTTCTCTCTATTTTTCTCTCTATAGTATTTTAGGTACAGAGACCGCACTTATTATTATTGGTGAGCCTGCAAATTTTGGGACATCACACAGGTACATTGAACACCCAGTGTTATGTTTACTAATAGTGAGTATTGATCTCCAACCAATTTTTCTATAGTCAATGAGCTTTAGAATGGGGCGTAACAAGCGTTAAAAACTCTCCCTAAACGCCCTATGCACGATTTCGTAACCTTTGATGAGTGTTAAAACTGCTCCACAATGGAAAGGGACAGAAATAAACAAATTTTAACGTGCAGCAACTGCACCAAAACCGTGCCTAAAATGCCTGCCAGAGCAGATCGTTAGAATAGACTTGAATTGGGAGGGCGTTGAAAGGCTTCAAATGCCTCCTGACTCGACATGAGGCTTCAATTTTGATTCAACACTAACTCTTAGTGTAAACAGTACAATGTGCTGTCTATTATTTCTTGTGCATAGGCATTTGAGAAGTGTTTTTAACGCCTGTCAAAGGCCTCACAAACACCTGCTCTTAATGCCAGTGTGAACCTTACACAGTCACAGACATTGCTTCCTGACCTCTGCTGTACCAATTAGGCAACTGCTAGGCTGGTAAGAGAAACTAGGCCTGCTGCAGACTCCTCACTTCTCTCTCTCTCTTTCCCTCTCACTTTGTGTGTGTGTGTGTCCAGGGGCGGACTGACAACTCATGGGGCCCCCGGGCAATAGGAGATTATGGGGCCCCCAGGCAATCAGAGATTATGGGGCCACATAGTATACACACACACACAGTATACACAGACATGTTTCTATTGGCCGTCCCTGGTCCATACTGTCTATTGGCTGTCCCTGGTCCATACTATCCCTGGTTTTACTGAGACTGGCAACCCTGATGGGGCCCCCTAGTGGCCCAGGGCCCTCGGGCAGTGCCCGAGTGGCTCAATGGTCAGTCCGCCCCTGTGTGTGTCAGTCTGTGTGTGTCTATCTGTGTGTGTGTGTGTCTGTCTGAGTGTGTGTGTCTGTGTGTCTGTGTGTGTGTGTGTGTGTGTGTCTGTCTGTCTGTGTGTGTCTGTCTGTGTGTGTGTGTCTGTCTGTGTGTGTGTGTGTCTGTCTGTGTGTGTGTGTGTCTGTCTGTGTGTGTGTGTGTCTGTGTGTGTGTGTGTGTGTGTGTGTCTGTCTGTGTGTGTGTCTGTCTGTGTGTGTGCACAGTGGCTGCATATGATGGGGCACAGTGGCTGAATATGATGGGGCACATTGGCTGCATATGATGGGCACAGTGGCTGCATTTCATGGGGCACAGTGGCTGTATTTAATGGGGCACAGTAGCTGAATTTGATGGGACACAGTGGCTGCATTTGATGGCACAGAGGTTGCATAGGATGGGCACAGTGGCTGTACAATATATGATGGGCACAATGACTGCAAATGATGGTTAAGGTGGCTGAATTTGCTGCTTTTGGCTGCATTTAATGGGCACAGTGGCTGCATTTGATAGGTCACAGTGGCTGCATTTGATGGAGCACCGTGGCTGCATATGATGGGGCACATTGGCGGCATATGATGGGCACAGTGGCTGCATTTGTTTGGGCACAGTGGCTGCATTTGATGGGGCATAGTGGCTGAATTTGATGGGGCACAGTGGATGCTTTTGATGGGCACAGTGGCTGCATATGATTGGCACAGTGGCTGCATATGATGGGCACAGTGGCTGAATTTGATGTGGCACAGTGGCTGCAATTGATGGGGCACAGTGGCTGCATATGATGGGACACAGTGGCTGCATTTGATAGGGCACAGTGGCTGCAATTGATGGGGCACAGTGGCTGCAATTAATGGGCACAGTGGCTGCATTTGATGGGGCACAATGGCTGCAATTGATGGGCACAGTGCCTGCAATTGATGGGGTACAGTAGCTGCAATTAATGGGCACAGTGGCTGCATCTAATGGACACAGTGGCTGCATCTGTTTTAACTATCTTATGACTAATTGCACGAGTGAAACACCCCTATCTATCCTGTTAATTTTTTCAATGGTGGTTATATCTTAGTTTTGTCATTTTGGTTCACTATAGCAACCAAGCCACTATTCATCCATTTAGGTATGGGGGGAAGGTTCACACTTGACATTTTTGCCCCCTCATTCTGCACTGTATATTCCAATTTAACATTACCACATTCTGCACTAGAATATAAGTAATCTCAAGACTCTTTACCCACACCCTTTTTAAACCACGCCCATTTTTGCCGCAGCACGCTTCGCCAGGGGGGCCCATTTGGGATCTTGCACATGGGCCCACTGATTTGATGATACGCCCCTGATCAGCACGTTTATAAACAATTCATTTTTTGATCTATGGACTTTTTTGTTTACCAACACGTGGACATTGTGTTATGATTTGTTCTAATATTCTGGATCACTGCATCTCAGGATTATTAGTTATTGCTTTGATGCAACACACAGATTTATCATACATTATTATACAAATATATACTGTTGAAGTTTTAGTTGTTTGTTTACATTTAAGTAGCGCAGCACCGTTTTTTGATCTATTAAAAATTTATTTTCTGACCCAAAAATCTGGAGAGCGCCACCAAAATAAAGAAACCAGAGATATATATCTGCTCTTCTTTATGTAATAGCAGTCAATATGCAATGAAGACACTAATTACTACATTCAAAAGTCTATATGGGGACACTGTGACCTCATCCTAAATAGGTTTTTGTCATTTATAATCTATTACTTACGGTGCATTATGTTAGTAATGTATTTATCTATCCTTTCCAGCATATTCCAGCATGCACAAGCAGAAAAGAAGACAAATTACTTAACCCATGTTTTCTGTTTCACCTGGCAAGGTCTTAATTATTTCATTTGCAGCAGCAAGAAGAATGTAAAGTAGGAAAGGAAGGACATTACCTTGTCTATTCAGCAAATCCTCACTGCACTGAAATAAGGTGTACTGTGTTCTTAACAGAAATAAATGTATACATAAAATGAGGAGACAGGGGAGAACATAACTAAAGCATGCCTTTCACATGCATCTGTGTCCTTGTAACAACCATCTTCCTAAAAAGGAGATTGTGTAAGCAAAATACTATATAAAAAAGTACATTTACATAAGAATGATTCATGTTGTTAAAAATACAAGTTTATTTTACCATTAGATACATTTTTATAGTGATTAGACAGTCTTCGGCACTTGTTAGTCACTAGACTCACTTCCTAATTTTGTTGCCAGTCAATTTGAAATCCATGGGAGGAGAAGAAGAGGGTAGCAGGGAAATGTTTTCTTATACAGAGAATAGAATCTCAGCTAGGGTAATAGTGAGTTGTTTTAGGTTCCAGTTAAACGAAGCATGTTTATCCTGTTTTTAACATCGTGTTTTTAACATAGAAAATAGAATAGCTGGTCAGATGAAAAAAATATTTATTGCCTAAAGCACCTGTATACTCCTACTGCCTCCTAATAATATACTGTCAGCCACTTCCATTCAATCAGGGGTGGCCATTAAGACAAACAAATACTCAGGGGCACACCCTAACAATGCATTACATTAAAGATGGTGCTGTTATAATGCCGTACAAACAGAACAAAAGATTATAGCGCACACATACAAAAATGACAAGGCTATTTAAAGCACCTGAACATATTAAGCGAATAAGCAAAAATATGGGGATTTGGTCACACCATATGGCCATACAGTGCTTAAAGTGATTGTAAGGGTTTGTTTCTTTTTTTATTTAGACTAACAAACATATCATACTTACCTCCACTGTGCAGGGGCGTACCAAAAGGTTGGCCAATTGGCAGTGTTCTTCACTTCAGCACAGGCACAGCAGCGGTGGGCTGGCGGCGCCGAGCACTGCCGCTTGCTGCTGGGCTAGTGGGCTGGCCCAGTGGTGTACTAAGTGGGGGGCGGGCCACCCTGGGTGCCACACACTAGGGGGGTGTCAGGCCGGCGCGTCCCCCTCCGCGACTGAAGCGGAGACAGCGGGCAGGTTTGAGCAGCGGCACGGAGCTTGGGCATGGTAACAGGCAGCGGTAGCTAACACACACACGGAGAGCCTGGCTTTGCAAGGGGGGGATTGCGAGCCACACCCGAGTGACACCTGTCGGCACACCCGGGACCCTGCCGCAATGATACCCTTCTCTCGTGGCCATGCCGTGGCTCTGATAAGTCTCGGCTGTCTCACACAGCAGAGCAGAGTGAAGCCGCCTCCTCCGTTATGTCTACACATGCTGACTGTGCATGTCCCGCGCTGATCATCTGCGCCAAGGTACATTATGGGTCTGAAGGAGGGGGTCTGTACTGTAGGGGGGGTCTGTATTGTAGGAGGGGGGTCTGCACTGTAGGGGGGTCTGTACTGTAGGAGGGGAGGTCTGTGCTGTAGGGGGGGTCTGCACTGTAGGGAGGTCTGTACTGTAGGGGGGGTCTGTATTGTAGGGGGTTTGAACTGTAGGGGGTTCTGTATTGTGGGGGGGTCTGCACTGTAGGGGGGTCTGTACTGTAGGGGGGTCTGCACTGTAGGGGGGTCTGTACTGTAGGGGGGTCTGTATTGTAAGGGGGTCTGTATTGTGGGGGGTCTGAACTGTAGGGGGGTCTGTACTGTAGCGGGGGGCTGTACTGTAAGGGGGATATGAAATGTAGGGGGGTCTGTATTGTAGGGGGGGTCTGAACTGTAGGAGGGTCTGTATGTTAGGGGGGGTCTGCACTGTAGGGGGGAGTCTGCACTGTAGGGGGGGTCTGTACTGTAGGGGGGTTCTGCACTGTAGAGGGGTCTGTACTGAATGAGAGGGGGTGCCAGGGGGGCACCAATACAGTCTCTCGCCAAGGACACTGGAGACCCTAGGTATGCCTCTGCCACTGTGTAGCCCGTTTTGCACATAGTGGCCCCGAACTTGCTCTTCTGGGGTCCCCCAGCGGCTCTTGCAGCTCCTCCCTGCATCAGATAACCCCCTTTGGGGAAGCGCTTCCCCGGGGGAGTTACCTTACGGGGGCACTCCTGAGTCCAGCATTTGGCGTCCATACCCGCCGAATGTATGACTCGGCCCTGCCCCCCAGTGCCCGCATCATTGGATTTGTATGATAGCAGCGGGAGCCAATGGCTGCGCTGCTATCAATCTATCCAATCGGGACACGAGACACCGGCCGGAGCTGGTGTGCTCGTTCCCGTTGCACAAATTTTGGGGCTCAGGTAAGTATAAGGGGGGCTCGGGGGCGCTGCTGCATTGAAAAATGTTTTTCACCTTAATGCATATAATGCATTAAGGTGAAAAACAGTGAAGGTTTACAACCCCTTTAAGCCCACTACTGCATCAAAGTACCCGATTTTCAGTGAGTCTTACACTATTCATAGAATGAAAAATCACACCTCTCAACCATGAGAGAAATGTTTGAGAAGTGGGCTTTTAAACAAAACATCCTTAATTGATTAATATCTATGCCTTCATGTGTTTCCCGTGTCCGCCGTGGGGGGATTACCTTCGGGTGCCTCAACAGGTGCTGCTCTGTGCTCCATTGGTCTCCACTGATGATAAGGATTGACTCCTCCTGAGGAACAGAAGAAGCTGTAGCCGAGGAAAAATGTAGAGGACCACGTCAAGACTCACATCTCAGCTCTCCACATTACTTTTGGGGTTCATGTGTCCCTCTGGAACCATATGTATTAATTGAGCACAATTGTAATTAACTGTTTACCAACTTATGTACAAATCATTTTTAAATTGTTCTGAATCCCAAAACTATACCTCTCACATGTGTACAGATAGAGATAGTTGCGCTAATATATACACTACCGTTCAAAAGTTTAGGGTCACATTGAAATGTCCTTATTTTTGAAGGAAAAGCACTGTACTTTTAAATGAAGCTAACTTTAAACTAGTCCTAACTTTAAACAAATATACTCTATACATTGCTAATGTGGTAAATGACTATTCTAACTGCAAATGTCTAGTTTTTGGTGCAATATCTACATAGGTGTATAGAGGCCCATTTCCAGCAACTATCACTCCAGTGTTCTAATGGTACAATGTGTTTGCTCATTGGCTCAGAAGGCTAATTGATGATTAGCAAACCCTTGTGCAATCATGTTCACACATCTAAAAACAGTCTAGCTCCTTCCAGAAGCTACAAAACTGACCTTCCTGTGAGCAGATTGAGTTTCTGGAGCATCACATTTGTGGGGTCAATTAAACGCTCAAAATGGCCAGAAAAAGAGAACTTTCATCTGAAACTCGACAGTCTATTCTTGTTCTTAGAAATGAAGGCTATTCCATGCGAGAAATTGCAAAGAAATTGAAGATTTCCTACAACGGTGTGTACTACTCCCTTCAGAGGACAGCACAAACAGGCTCTAACCAGAGTAGAAAAAGAAGTGGGAGGCCGCGTTGCACAACTAAGCAAGAAGATAAGCACATTAGAGTCTCTAGTTTGAGAAACAGACGCCTCACAGGTCCCCAACTGGCATCTTCATTAAATAGTACCCGCAAAACACCAGTGTCAACATCTACAGTGAAGAGGCGGCTGCGGGATTTTGGGCTTCAGGGCAGAGTGGCAAAGAAAAAGCAATATCTGAGACTGGCCAATAAAAGAAAAAGATTAAGATGGGCAAAAGAACACAGACATTGGACAGAGGAAGACTGGAAAAAAGTGTTGTGGACGGATGAATCCAAGTTTGAGGTGTTTGGATCACAAAGAAGAACGTTTGTGAGACGCAGAACAAATGAAAAGATGCTGGAAGAATGCCTGACGCCATCTGTTAAGCATGGTGGAGGTAATGTGATGGTCTGGGGTTGCTTTGGTGCTGGTAAGGTGGGAGCTTTGTACAGGGTAAAAGGGATTCTGAATAAGGAAGGCTATAGCTCCATTTTGCAACGCCATGCCATACCCAGTGGACAGCGCTTGATTGGAGCCAATTTCATCCTACAACAGGACAATGACCCTAAACACACCTCCAAATTGTGCAAGAACTATTTACAGCAGAAGCAGGCAGCTGGTATTCTATCGGTAATGGAGTGGCCAGCACAGTCACCAGATCTGAACCCCATTGAGCTGTTGTGGGAGCAGCTTGACCGTATGGTACGCCAGAAGTGCCCATCCAACCAATCCAACTTGTGGGAGCTGCTTCTAGAAGCGTGGGGTGCAATTTCTCCAGCTCACCTCAATAAATTAACAGCTAGAATGCCAAAGGTGTGCAATGCTGTAATTGCTGCAAAAGGAGGATTCTTTGATGAAAGCAAAGTTTGATGTAAAAACAATGTTATTTCAAATACAAATCATTATTTCTAACCTTGTCAATGTCTTGACTCTATTTTCTATTCATTTCACAACGTATGGTGGTGAATAAGTGTGACTTTTCATGGAAAACACAAAATTGTTTGGGTGACCCCAAACTTTTGAACGGTAGTGTATTTGTAAAGATATGAGTCAAAACAGCATGATACCGGTGACACTCTGATTCTATACAAAAAACAGTAATAAAGACAGAAATATAACACCCCATGAAAAGTGTCAGTATAAAAATGAAAACATTCCAAAAATCATAAACTGTGAAAAGTCCATGGAAAAAGTTCACATGAAAAAAATCCAGCGCAACAGTAGTTTTTCAATCTTCCTATGTGATAGATCTTCTACTCTTCCACCACACCACTGTGATAGTGACACCACTCCCTCTGAAGAGCGCACTCACCAGAATGTATAGCCTCCCACTCTCGTGTTTGGCAAAACAGCAATTGAACCACACCTGGGTTGCATGTGATGAACCGTGACTGCAATCAAGCTGGCTCCATATGTGAAAGACAAATGAATAAAGTGCTCCACATAGCGTGATACCATTTTAACAAATTTATTAAAATCACTCCAAGCACACTTCAATAGTTGCACTCGCTTTTAAACTGAAACAAATAAGCCTTTGAACAAATCCACAGCAAACAACAGGATCGATGATCCAACGCTGCACCATGGTCACAGAGGACCTGAAGTGTAAACCGGTGTGTCTCTCACCCAACCTTCTAAGGCCCAGCAGTCCAATCGGCATAGTCCTCTCCAGACAGCAGTATCTAATGTCAGTGTGATGGAATGCCATGTAACCATGCCCCAGACATGTTTCGTCGAAAAGACTTCTTCAAATGGGATTGGGGATTCAGAGGGAGTGGTGTCACTATCACAGTGGTGTGGTGGAAGAGTAGAAGATCTATCACAAGATTGAAAAACTACTGTTGTGCTGGATTTTTTTCATGTGAACTTTTTCCATGGACTTTTCACAATTTATGATTTTTGTAATGTTTTTATTTTTATACTGACACTTTTCACGGGGTGCTATATTTCTATCTTTATTACTGTTTTTTGTATAGAATCAGAGTGTCACCGGTATCATGCTGTTTTGACTCATATCTTTACAAATATATATTAGCGCCACGATCTCTATCTGTACACATGTAAGAGGTATAGTTTTGGGATTCAGAACAATTTACACATTTATTCAAGTGTCAGCTTTTCACTGTACACTGTGTATGTACACATCTTGTATTCATTTACACAACAATCATTTCGTTTTGTCACTGGTCTTTGGCACAGTGGAGTGAGAGAGAACCGAGGGCGGCTTATTTTTACCTCTCTTGCTACAAACCACAAATCATTTTTAACCATGTCCGTTTCTGTCAGGAACCATGAAATCAGACCGAGACAGAAGTACAGTTAAATAACACTTATTTATTAATAAAAGTAAAAAGAACCTACGTAGTCAAAACATAGCCAAAGTTCAGTAATCGGAACAGATAGTCAGCCAGAAGTCAGGGATCCAAGTAGTTGAACAGCAAGCAGGATCAGGAGCCAGAAGGGATGTCAGCAAATTCTTTAAACAGGAACACCGGAGATAGTTTCTTGTGATGTGACCAAGGTGAAGGCAGATGATCTAAACAGGGGTGTTGGCGCTGTCCGGCTATATGCACATAAAGGTATATAAAAAACTACTCAGATAAATAAAGCAGAAATACTTGTAAAAAAGGTGATGCGTGTAAACAATACGTAACAGGGCTAGGGTGTATTAAATGCAAACAGTACCCTAGACAGATAATACTAATAAAGTGCTGCGTGCTCCTGAAAGTGAAAAATGTGCCTTAGTTCCAATTAATCAAATGTCCATATGTGTGTAAAGGAATATACCACTAGTGCAAAGTGTGTAAAATACAAACAATCTCCCTGGCATAAAAATGCAGTAAAGTGCAAAGTGCTCCTGAACAAATGTGCCTTAACCTCAATGCATCAAATACCATAAAAATAAAAATAAATATAAAATGTACCCGCAGGTGAATAAACAATAGTGGCAATCAAAACAGTAATTTTGCAAATCAGGCACACAATTTGTGGCATAAAAATGGAAAAAATAATAATTTAGAAGATATCCCCAACAAGTGTGCTTAAAAATATATAGAAAGGTATGTAAATGTCCAAAGTTCAAAGTCACACAAAATGTGTCCTTATAGTGAAAAAACAGTGATCTCAGCTTTAACTGATGTAGTCCCTGTCCTCCACCGCACACCCACTCGTGCTTGCACTCACCGGACTACCTCACCCCTGCAGGGGTAAAGGCATATGTGGAAAAATCCCACGATGGCGAATCCAGGGGGGGGGGGTTCCTCCGTTGAAGGGTGTTGTGTCCTCAGTAATATCCCCAGTAACGAACATCCATGTAAAGTGAGGAAGAAGGAAACTTCGTAGCGTAACTCCACAAGAATTATATGAATTTTAGAGATAAAAGTCCATGACAAACGTGGTAAAAAGTAAATCGTAAAACCAATGTAAAAAACGCCGGAGCTGACAGTGCTCCAGAAGCCGGGTCTCAGCTGTTGAACAGCGTGGTGTGACGTGCGTTCCACCGCTCACAGCTGGAAACCGGAACAAACACAGAGAAGGTGCTGACGTGTGCGTATCACGAGGCCACACCTTACGCGTTTCGTCATCAAGACGTCATCTGAGGTGCGGCCATCTTGGTACTCCACACGTCTAAATAGGGAAATGGAGGTGCCGCGGAAGCCAATCAATTGCTCCTAACCTACCCTCGTGACCTCTAATCGAGATCATGTGGTATACTTGCTGTTGGTAATGCGCCATCATGTGGATGTAATAAATAGTTACATGTTTAGGCGCCTCCATTTGGTTTTACAACGTGAAATAAATATAAATAATGATCGGCAAGAAGATGTAAAACAATGCTAAATATAAAAATTATAATGCTGGATATAAAAAATGTAAATATATAAATCACACTGCATACCCCAAGACGCACAATGTCACATCAAAATGCATATATGAAGATATATGCATAAAAGTTTTATATATATATATGTAAAAAATAGGATAAAAAATAGGATAAAAATAGGAATACAAATACAAATATATTCAAAAAAGGGGTCTTACAAGCAGTAGGAACATGGTGCGTAATGGGGGACAACAGACACAGAAAAGACATGTAAAAGATATATATGTTTGTAAAAATGATATGTGCAATTAGACCTATCTTCAGAAAAAGGAGGGCAGTAAGGATAGAAGTCAAAGAACCTATGCAGTCAGAGCCTAAGGCCTTGGTATGGAATACCGATAAACTGCAGTGGAATGTGTGGGGTGCATGAAGAAAATAAAGTAGAGTTAATTCACGTGTTGGTGTAGATGAGGGTAGAGGCTTAAAAACCACAGACTAGGTCTAAGTTTGATATAATTAGAGGAGTCTAGGAGTTGCAAGGGGGTTGGTATAGTTGATGGGGGGCATCTAAAAGTTGGACAAGAAACAATTGAGGTCTATCTCTACGTTCAGACCCCTGGGGACAAGGCAGTCCAAACGATGTATCCATCTTGTTTCATTCTGTGATATCAACACCCTTTTGCTGCCCCCCCTCCAGTGATTTTTGACGGTATCAATACCGTAAAAAATCAGCCCGGACGGGTCCCTATTGTGGAATTCATCGAAGTGTCTGGAAAGATTATGTTTAGGAAACCCTTTTCTGATGTTATTAATATGTTCCCTAATCCGTACACAGAGGGGTCTGGTAGTCCTGCCCACATATTGCAGTCGGCAGGGACATTCGATGATGTAGGTTACATAGGTGGTATTGCAGGTGACCAGCTCCCTAATCTTATACTCCTTGCCATTCCTGGCCCTAAAAGATGTTCTCTTTTTAGGTTGTTTTTTGCTGACCCGGCAAGCCAAACACTTTTGACATTTATAAAATCCCTTCATATCAGAGAACAATTTTACATTCTTAGGAGGATCAATAACGTTATGGACCAGGTGGTTTCTGAGAGTAGGTGCTCTCCTATAGATGAACCAAGGTTTTTTTGTCAGTAAATTCCCAAGGGTTCTATCGGATTTTAGAATCGGCCAATATTTCCTTACAATGTGCTCGATAGATCTGTATTGATTGTTAAACCCTGTGACAAAGGAGATGTCTACCGGAGAATTCTTCTTATTGTTACCCTCCTTTGTTAACAAGGAGTTCCGGTCATATCCTTGTATCTCATTTCTTATTTTGACCAGAGTTTCCGGGTCATATCCTTTATCAGAAAATTTCTTAATTAAGGTATCTGTCTGGTTCCGATAGTCTTCGATATTCCCGCAGTTCCTCCGTATTCTCAAGAACTGCCCCTTGGGTATTTCTTGAGAATACGGAGGAACTGCGGGAATTTTTTTTGCAATCACGTGGGTGTGTGTACTGGTCCAGCAACGCACCAGCACCTTTGCAGCCATTGTACTACCTGCTGGGTGTTTGGTGTGCCCTGTACCTTTAAGAAGGGGTGGGCTCCCTTCAGTCCACCTGCCCTCACTTATCCATTAGAATGCATGTGCCTCCACTGTGGGGACACCCAAATTTTAGTGTTAGGGCCACAGATTACAGGGTGCCGTGACGTGGCTCTGTGGCTTACGCACGCGTTTGCAAATGCGTGCGGACTGAACCCCTGTTTTTAACGCATACTGTTAGACAGGTCAATTGGTTGTCTGCGAGTTGGTGGTAAGTAGGCTTGGAATTTTTTCCTGGGCATTCCCCAGGTTCTTTTGGTATCTGTTTGTGGCCTTCCAATGCCTCTTACTGCAATAGCCAGCTATAAGTGAGGGTGGTGGCAAGTTTTTTGCAATCACGTGGGTGTGTGTACTGGTCCAGCAACGCACCAGCACCTTTGCAGCCATTGTACTACCTGCTGGGTGTTTGGTGTGCCCTGTACCTTTAAGAAGGGGTGGGCTCCCTTCAGTCCACCTGCCCTCACTTATCCATTAGAATGCATGTGCCTCCACTGTGGGGACACCCAAATTTTAGTGTTAGGACCACAGATTACAGGGTGCCGTGACGTGGCTCTGTGGCTTACGCATGCGTTTGCAAATGCGTGCGGACTGAACCCCTGTTTTTAACGCATACTGTTAGACAGGTCAATTGGTTGTCTGCGAGTTGGTGGTAAGTAGGCTTGGAATTTTTTCCTGGGCATTCCCCAGGTTTTTTTGGTATCTGTTTGTGGCCTTCCAATGCCTCTTACTGCAATAGCCAGCTATAAGTGAGGGTGGTGGCAAGTTTTTTGCAATCACGTGGGTGTGTGTACTGGTCCAGCAACGCACCAGCACCTTTGCAGCCATTGTACTCCCTGCTGGGTGTTTGGTGTGCCCTGTACCTTTAAGAAGGGGTGGGCTCCCTTCAGTCCACCTGCCCTCACTTATCCATTAGAATGCATGTGCCTCCACTGTGGGGACACCCAAATTTTAGTGTTAGGACCACAGATTACAGGGTGCCGTGACGTGGCTCTGTGGCTTACGCATGCGTTTGCAAATGCGTGCGGACTGAACCCCTGTTTTTAACGCATACTGTTAGACAGGTCAATTGGTTGTCTGCGAGTTGGTGGTAAGTAGGCTTGGAATTTTTTCCTGGGCATTCCCCAGGTTTTTTTGGTATCTATATCAAACTTAGACCTAGTCTGTGGTTTTTAAGCCTCTACCCTCATCTACACCAACACGTGAATTATCTCTACTTTATTTTCTTCGTGCACCCCACACATTCCACTGCAGTTTATCGGTATTCCATACCAAGGCCTTAGGCTCTGACTGCATAGGTTCTTTGACTTCTATCCTTACTGCCCTCCTTTTTCTGAAGATAGGTCTAATTGCACATATCATTTTTACAAACATATATATCTTTTACATGTCTTTTCTGTGTCTGTTGTCCCCCATTACGCACCATGTTCCTACTGCTTGTAAGACCCCTTTTTTGAATATATTTGTATTTGTATTCCTATTTTTATCCTATTTTTTATCCTATTTTTTACATATATATATATAAAACTTTTATGCATATATCTTCATATATGCATTTTGATGTGACATTGTGCGTCTTGGGGTATGCAGTGTGATTTATATATTTACATTTTTTATATCCAGCATTATAATTTTTATATTTAGCATTGTTTTACATCTTCTTGCCGATCATTATTTATATTTATTTCACGTTGTAAAACCAAATGGAGGCGCCTAAACATGTAACTATTTATTACATCCACATTATGGCGCATTACCAACAGCAAGTATACCACATGATCTCGATTAGAGGTCACAAGGGTAGGTTAGGAGCAATTAATTGGCTTCCGCGGCACCTCCATTTCCCTATTTAGACGTGTGGAGTACCAAGATGGCCGCGCCTCGGATGACGTCTTGATGACGAAACGCGTAAGGTGTGGCCTCGTGATACGCACACGTCAGCACCTTCTCTGTGTTTGTTCCGGTTTCCAGCAGTGAGCGGTAGAACGCACGCCACACCACGCTGCTCAACAGCTGAGACCCGGCTTCTGGAGCACTGTCAGCTCCGGCGTTTTTTACATTGATTTTACGATTTACTTTTTACCACGTTTGTCATGGACTTTTATCACTAAAATTCATATAATTTTTGTGGAGTTACGCTATGAAGTTTCCTTCTTCCTCACTTTACATGGATGTTCGTTACTGGGGATATTACTGAGGACACAACACCCTTCAACGGAGGAACCCCCCCCCCTGGATTCGCCATCGTGGGATTTTTCCACATATGCCTTTACCCCTGCAGGGGTGAGGTAGTCCGGTGAGTGCAAGCACGAGTGGGTGTGCGGTGGAGGACGGGGACTACATCAGTTAAAGCTGAGATCACTGTTTTTTCACTATAAGGACACATTTTGTGTGACTTTGAACTTTGGACATTTACATACCTTTCTATATATTTTTAAGCACACTTGTTGGGGATATCTTCTAAATTATTATTTTTTCCATTTTTATGCCACAAATTGTGTGCCTGATTTGCAAAATTACTGTTTTGATTGCCACTATTGTTTATTCACCTGCGGGTACATTTTATATTTATTTTTATTTTTATGGTATTTGATGCATTGAGGTTAAGGCACATTTGTTCAGGAGCACTTTGCACTTTACTGCATTTTTATGCCAGGGAGATTGTTTGTATTTTACACACTTTGCACTAGTGGTATATTCCTTTACACACATATGGACATTTGATTAATTGGAACTAAGGCACATTTTTCACTTTCAGGAGCACGCAGCACTTTATTAGTATTATCTGTCTAGGGTACTGTTTGCATTTAATACACCCTAGCCCTGTTACGTATTGTTTACACGCATCACCTTTTTTACAAGTATTTCTGCTTTATTTATCTGAGTAGTTTTTTATATACCTTTATGTGCATATAGCCGGACAGCGCCAACACCCCTGTTTAGATCATTACCCATTTTTTGGATATCACCTTGGTGATATTCATTTGTAGGGGGGCAGCAGTCCCTTCTCTTCCTAAGCGCGGAATTACTGCCATACAAGGTGAAGGCAGAGCTCCTCTGGACTGGACGGCTTAAGTAGGCAGGACTGACGAGCAGGATCATCAACGGCTGAGTGACTGTGGAGAGAGATGGGAGCTGGCAATTAGCCGACAGCTGAATGGCCAGCTCATAGAAGGAAGGACTGAGCCCAGCCTTGACAGTTTCTCAATACATTGTTATTTTATCTTATTATAACCTTGGGCTAATCCTTGGGTACTGAGATTTATCCGGGGGCATGCTTGGGGCAGCCCTAGGTATTTTCCAATAAATCATATTGTAAAATGACCTTTCCTTTGCAATCTGCAGCCACTGTAATTTTCTGAGAATGCATTGCGATATGGCTACATGGAGTTGTTCTGTACAGAGAATGTGTACTGACCACTCCCCAGAAACATCATTTTCTGCTTGTGTGATTGGCTCTGCCTAAGATACAAGTCAGATTTCGGGCATCCCCTGCAACAAAAATTTCATTTTTGGAGAGATACTTTCAATAGGACCATGTCTAAAGGGATGCAGTCCCAGCAGATTTTCTCATTAGTGCCCTGCAGCTGCACACCTGACAGTTAATTATCAAAACCACTCCCTTTAGACCCACTCAGAACAGAGACACAGACAAACACACATGGATTTCTTCAGAATAACAAAAGGTAGGAATCTGCAACAAAAGTCGCTATAATCCTTGTAATGTACATAGATCACCCAGAGGGGAATGTTTTTTCTCAACAAGAGTGGAGTTACACTTTAAATCTGAACAGGGCGATCTCATCCAGCCAAAAAGCACCTGCTATACAGATAGGGCCATCTTATATCAGATCTATACCACAAAAACACCCACTGCAGCAAACACGTTTCTTCATGCAGCAGATGCTCATCCTAGACCATTGAAAGACAGAACACCATATGGTCAGTATCTGAGAATTAAAAGGAATTGTACTAGGGAAGAGGACTTTTTAGCTTCATCCAAATTACTTCAAGAGCGTTTGCAGCAGAAGGGATACAGCAAGAAATCCCTTAAGAGAGCCTTTCAGAAAGCCAAACTGATCGTACTGATGTGTTGATATCCCCCTTCTGAAATGAAAACATACCCCAAGGCAAGGAAATTTCTTACTGCTCCTAATTCCCCACATGGAGGCATATCACTTTTCTATGCGCTATTTCAGGACAAACTGATTTTTGTCAAATCTGCTGCCATAGTACAATGGAAGCATGAGACCTCAACCAGCAGTTCTCAGATGTTCAATGGCTTAAAGCCTTCAGTTCTTTATATGCTGTGACCCAAAATTTTAAGCATTGGGAGTTGGCCCAAAAAATTGTATCCAGATGTACTATACTCCAGCACGTACATCTAAATTTTCCTCCAGCGGCTCCCCTAAGTGTTGGCAGGAATGCAGACAAGTAGGATCTCTGTATCACATACATTGGGAATGCAAATGTCCAACCAGGTTTTGGCGCAAAATATCTAGCATTTTATCTGATATCACTGGAATCCTACTACCCAAAACCCATGCCCCAGCGCTACCTAATTTAGGAGTGGAGCAATGGCCGAGAGAATATCGCACCATTATTTTGAATGTTCTATTGGCAGCTAGAATCATGATTGTTAGACATTGGCAATCCTATTTATCCCCTTATCCTTCAGAAGCACTCTCCTTGATGAGAACTAACTTGTCTTATGAAAAAGCCCTTGCCATTAGTAATAATTCACACTTATCCTTTTCAAAGGTTTGGCAACCTTGGATAGAGTGGAGCTCTGTTCAAGACACCTAAATCTTGGTTTATTGTATCTCCTGGTATCACTAATGTTTTGTTACCAATTTGTCCAAATGAGTTGTATAGTGCTATTTTGTTTCTATTACTGTTTTGCTTTCTTCACTCTCTTGTATTATCCGTGGAGCTCAGGCTCATTAGCAGGGGCGATATATATATATTACATTATATATATTATCATTACTAGGGATGAGCTTCGAGTTCGAGTCGAACTCATGTTTGACTCGAACATTGGCTGTTCGCAAGTTCACCGAACAGCGAACAATTTGGGGTGTTCGCGGCAAATTCGAATGCCGCGGAACACCCTTTAAAAGTCTATGGGAGAAATCAAAAGTGCTAATTTTAAAGGCTTATATGCAAGTTATTGTCATAAAAAGTGTTTGGGGACCTGGGTCCTGCCCCAGGGGACATGTATCAATGCAAAAAAAAAGTTTTAAAATGGCCGTTTTTTCAGGAGCAGTGATTTTAATGATGCTTAAAGTCAAACAATAAAAGTGTAATATCCCTTTAAATTTCGTAGCTGGGGGGTGTCTATATTATGCCTGTAAAGGCATACTATAAAGGCATGTCTATAGTATGCCTGTAAAGGCATACTAAAGGCCCTTGTCCTCATCAACATGGGGACAAGGTTTTTTGGGGGGCTACCTCAAAGCACCCTCCCAATGTTGAGGGCATGTGGCCTGGTACGGTTCAGGAGGGGGGGGGGCGCTCTCTTGTCCCCCCTTTTCCTGCGGCCTGCCAGGTTGCGTGCTCGGATAAGGGTCTGGTATGGATTTTTGGGGGGACCCCACACTGTTTTTTTTTTAATTTTGGCACGGGGTTCCCCTTAAAATCCATACCAGACCTGAAGGGTCTGGTATAGAATTTAGGGGGACCCCCACGTCCTTTTTTTAAAAAATTTTGGCCGGGGTTCCCCTTAATATCCATACCACACCTGAAGGGCCTGGTATGGAATTTAGGGGGACCCCCAAGTCATTTTTTTTTTAAATTTTGGTTCGGGGTTCCCCTGTGGGGAATTCCCATGCCATTTTTATAAATGAACTTTTATGTGTATTGTCGGACCGGCAATGCAATAGCCGCGAGTAGTTTTAAATGACTTTTTTCCTTTGAAATGTCATTTTGCCGTCAGACTGTTTTAAACACGGGAAACATGCGCCCCTTTACAGGCATACTATAGACACCCCCCAGCTACGAAATTTAAAGGGATATTACACTTTTATTGTTTGACTTTAAGCATTATTAAAATCACTGCTCCTGAAAAAACGGCAGTGTTTAAAACTTTTTATTTGCATTGATCCATGTCCCCTGGGGCAGGACCCAGGTCCCCAAACACTTTTTATGACAATAACTTGCATATAAGCCTTTAAAATTAGCACTTTTGATTATTCATGTTCGTGTCCCATAGACTTTAACGGTGTTCGCATGTTCGAACAAACTTTTTTCCTGTTCGCATGTTCTGGTGCGAACCGAACAGGGGGGTGTTCGGCTCATCCCTAATCATTACATCAGGGTCCCCAGAGAGCCCCCCTTACATCAGGGTCCCCAGAGAGCCTCCCCCCTACATCAAGGTCCCCAGAGAGCTCCCCTTACATCAGGTTCCCCAGAGAGCCCCCCTTACATCAGGGTCCCCAGAGAGCCCCTCTTACATCAGGGTCCCCAGAGAGCCTCCCCCTTACATCAGGGTGCCCAGAGAGCCTCCCCCTTGCATTAGGGTCCCCAGAGAGCCCCCCCTTACATCAGGGTCCCCAGAGAGCCTCCCATTTACATCAGAGTCCCCAGAGAGCCCCCCTTACATCAGGGTCCCCAGAGAGCCCCCCACTAATATCAGGGTCCCCAGAGAGCCACTCTTACATCGGAGCCCCCATTACATTAGGGTCCCCAGAGAGCCTCCTCCTTACATCAGGGTCCACAGAGAGCCCCCCACTTACATCAGGGTCCCCAGAGAGCCCCCCCACTTAAATCAGAGAGCCAGCCCCCCATTACATCAAGGTCCTCAGAGAGCCTCCCCCTTACATCAGGGTCCCCAGAGAACCTCCCCCTTACCTCAGGGTCCCCAGAGAGTCGCCCCTTACATCAAGGTCCCCAGAGAGCCCCTCCTTACCTCAGAGTCCCCAGAGAGCAGCTCCTTACCTCAGAGTCCCCAGAGACCCGCTCCTTACATCAAGGTCATCAGAGAGAGGGCGGGCAGTGAGAAATGATGTCATCTCTATGCTCTTTCACCACACGCCCGGCTCTTCCATGATGCCTGCCCCCTCTCCAGTGCTGCCTGCCACGCTCACGGCCTGGCTGCAAGAAGGCCACGGCCGTCTCTGAGAGACTCGGGGCTATGGGCCCCCCTAGCAACGCCACTGCTCATTAGTATCTATATATGTTTTTTCCCTTGTATTTGCTATAAATTTAAAAAAAACTTATTGACACAAAAAAAAACCCAAACTGAGAACACGGAATTTGTTGATTCATGAACATAAGAGACCTTTGCTTATGAACACCACATGACTTATCACCCATTATTCACAACACCATAAGCGGGTCTCCAATATCCTGAACCAACACTGGCGCCTACTAAGAGGAGATCTGGTGGTGGCCAACTACATAGGAGAGAAACCTCAAGTTACATATAGACGGGCTAGGTCATTACGTGTGTAGCAAGGTCCGGGACCTCTAGAGGCCTAATGGTGACCTCCAGAGTTAGGGACAGCTGACATCCTTCTGTGTAGAGTGGGTTGCAAGGCATGGTGGGTGCAATGCAAGATGAAATGGTGGGGCCAGGCACTTTTTGAATGCAAAGAGATTTATTGTCTCTTGAACAGAACTGTGGGAGAGACGGTTCGGGCCAGGACACCCTTAACTAGATCCAATGATAATTAGCAGACTCCGAGACTTCTATAGGAAGACAGCTATACAGGCGAAGGCCTCCAGCCGGACACCACTTCTGTATAGGTAGGACTGCTATTTCCTATGGCAACAGTCTTGTAGTAGTTCCTAACTGTAGTATATTCAACTATCGGCAACACAAACAGTTCTCTGTTTACTCCACAATAGGGATGAGCCTAACATCCCCCCCGGTTCACGGCAGAACATGCGAATTGACACAAAGTTTGTGCGAACACCGTTAAAGTCTATGGGACCCGAACGTGAAAAATCAAACGTGCTAATTTAAAAGGCTAATAAGGCAAGTTATTGTCATAAAAAGTGTTTGGGGACCCGGGTCCTTCCCCTGGGGACATGTATCAAAGCAAAAAAAAGTTTTAAAATGGCCGTTTTTTCAGGAGCAGTGATTTTAATAGTACTTAAAGTGAAACAATAAAAGTGAAAAATTCCTTTAAATATCATGCCTGGGGGTGACTATAGTATGCCTGTAAAGTGGCGCATTCTTCCTGTGTTTAGAACAGTCCCTGTAGCAAAATGACATATCTAAAGGAATAAAAGTCATTTAAAACTGCTTGCGGCTATAATGTATTGTCGGGTCCCGGCAATATAGATGAAAATCATTGAAAAAAATGGCATGACCCCCCCCCACCCCCCACAGCCCATTACCAGGCCCTTTGGGTCTGGTATGTATATTAAGGGCAACCCCGCACCAAAATTTAAAAAAAAGGCATGGGGCCCCCAGGCCCTATATACTCTGAACAGCAGTATACAGGCGGTCCCCGGGTTACAAACAAGATAGGGACTGTAGGTTTGTTCTTACGTCGTATCTGTTTGTAATTTGGAACAGGTACATTTTTTAAGTGTAGCTCCAGCCAAAAAATCTATTTTTAAGCTTTTTAGATAACATAGGGAAGGGTTATCACCCCTGTAACATTTGTTTTGCTGTCTGTGCCCCTGTTCAGAAGATTTCTCCTCACTTTCTGTCCCAATGACAATTGGATTTTGAAAATTTTGGGTTATTAGAGAAACAAGGATTGGTGATAAAGCATCAGTGGAGACACCTTTTTCCCATATTAACTCTTACAGGAGGGAATTTCCCTTCCTAGGGGTAGACTTCCTCTCACTTCCTGTTGTCTCCCTCCATTTCTAAGTAGGAGTCGTTTGTAAGTCGGATGTTTGAAAATAGGGGACCGCCTGTATATACTATAAGGCCTGCCCTATATACTCTGCGGAAAATTGGGCCTTAGGTGTTAGTGGTACCAGAACACTGTAAGCCCTCACAGTTACTCTTGGTGGGTGCTGGAATGGGCCCTGCTGTGAAATATTATATCAAGAATTGTAATTGCATGCCCCTGTTAAACAGGGGCAGAAAAATTCTGCCTTTGGTGGTGGTGGTGCCACAACACTGTAAGCCCTCACAGTTACTCTTGGTGGGCGCAGGAACAGGCCCTGCTGTAAAATATTATATCAAGAATTGTAATTACATGCCACTGTTAAACAGGGGCAGAAAAATTGGGCCTTTGGTGGTGGTGCCACAACACTGTAAGCCCTCACAATTACTCTTGGTGGGCGCAGGAACGGGCCCTGCTGTTAAATATTATATCAAGTTTTGTAATTACATGCCACTGTTAAACAGGGGCAGAAAAATTGGGCCTTTGGTGGTGGTGCCACAACACTGTAAGCCCTCACAGTTACTCTTGGTGGGCACAGGAACGGGCCCTGCTGTGAAATATTATATTAAGGTACAGAACCCCAGCGCTGCTACATAAATTCTTCCCGACGGCGTCTGACCTTTGTTGGCGCTGCCGGGCAGAAAAAGGGACCCTGTTGCATGTATTCTGGTCATGTCCTAAACTGACGAACTTCTGGCGAACAATCCAGGAGAGAACAGAAATTCACAGACCCCAACAACACTGACAAACCAGCATTCTTCCTCCTACATGCATCAAACATACCTGCAAGGACATACAAAATATCAGTGATCCGCCACCTTCTAGACGCAGCCAAAGCCTGTATCCCATTGCACTGGAAATCCCCACTTCCACCAACCATTGTCTTATGGCTCAAAAAAGTTGAGGAAATCAAAAAAAATGGAGGACCTCATCCACACTGCGCAAAACAGACAAGAGAAGTTCTCCAAAACATGGCAGCTGTGGAATATATTCATATACTCAGCTGAGGTTCAGGCTCTACGAGAACCACAATAGATGACTGAACACCCATAAAACAACGTAAACCCCCCAAACTCTGAATACAGGTCACAGAGCATTGCAGACGTACTCCTGACCAGACTCGCCCAGACACTCCATGATCACGGGGAACATTCTTCCCACTCCCCCTCCTTTCCCTCCCCCCCTTCAACGCCTACACCTCCCCCTTAACCCTCCCTCTCTTTCTATAACACTCTACCTCTAGGTTTCTACTTCTCCTCCTACCACTCTCTCTTTCTCCCCCTACAGTAGGATACTCCTACACTACTTGAGAAAAAAGGAAAAAGTAGGGATGGAGCCTATGCGACCGCAATATCCCACCACACCACGCCTTAAAAAGTACATATGATTCCCTCTAGGGTAGAGGGCTGCATGATAATAACAAACACACTTCTCAGATGTAACTACAGAGCCGCCACAAAGCGAGCGAGAACAATACCTGAATTCAAAGTTCCAATCGTGCCTACCATGATGTAAACTTATATCAACAACGATGTCAACTAAGTCATGAAGGTGTGTCACGAAATCTGATAGATGATGATATATTGTACTGTTTATTATTCTGTATTATGTTGGCCCATGTGGACCCCTTTCCTGTTATAAATAAACAATTAAAAAAATATATATATATTATATCAAGAATTGTAATTACATGCCACTGTTAAACAGGGGCAGAAAAATTGGGCCTTTGGTGATGGTGGTGGTGCCACAACACTGTAAGCCCTCACAGTTACTCTTGATGGGCGCAGGAACGGGCCCTGCTGTGAAATATTATATCAAAAATTGTAATTACATGCCACTGTTAAACAGGGGCAGAAAAATTGTGCCTTTGGTGGTGGTGCCACAACACTGTAAGCCCTCACAGTTACTCTTGGTGGGCGCAGGAATGAGCCCTGCTGTGAAATATTATTTCAAGAATTGTAATTACATGCTACTGTTAAACAGGGGCAGAAAAATTGGGCCTTTGGTGGTGGTGGTGGTGGTGCCACAACACTGTAAGCCCTCACAGTTAATCTTGGTGGGTGCAGGAACGGGCTCTGCTGTGAAATATTATATCAAGAATTGTAATTACATGCCACTGTTAAACAGGGGCAGAAAAATTGGGCCTTTGGTGGTGGTGGTGTCACAACACTGTAAGCCCTCACAGTTACTCTTGGTGGGCGCAGGAACGGGCCCTGCTGTGAAATATTATATCAAGGTACAGAACCCCAGCACTGCTACATAAATTCTTCCCGACGGCGTCTGACCTTTGTTGGCGCTGCCGGGCAGAAAAAGGGACCCTGTTGCATGTATTCTGGTCATGTCCTAAACTGACGAACTTCTGGCGAACAATCCAGGAGATGGTACAGAAATTCACAGACCACAACATCACTGACGACCCAGCATTCTTCCTCCTACATGCATCAAACATACCTGCAAGGACATACAAAAAATCTGTGATCCGCCGCCTTCTAGATGCAGCCAAAGCCTGTATCCCATTGCACTGGAAATCCCCACTTCAATCAACCATTGACTTATGGCTCAAAAAAGTTGAGGAAATCAAAAAATGGAGGACCTCATCCACACTGCGTAAAACAGACAAGAGAAGTTCTCCAAAACATGGCAGCTGTGGAATATATTCATATACTCAGCTGAGGTTCAGGCTCTACGAGAACCCACAATAGATGACTGAACACCCATAAAACAACGTAAACCCCCCAAACTCTGAATACAGGTCACAGAGCATTGCAGACGTACTCCTGACCAGACTCCCCCAGACACTCCATGATCACGGGGAACACTCTTCCCACCCTCCTCCTCCCCCCCTCAACACCTACACCTCCCCCTTAACCCTCCCTTTCTATAACACTCTACCTCTAGGTTTCTACCTCTCCTCCTACCACTCTCTCTTTCTCCCCCTACAGTAGGATACTCCTACACTACTTGAGAAAAAAGGAAAAAGTAGGGACGGAGCCCATGGGACCGCAATATCCTACCACACCACACCTTAAAAAGCACATATGATTCCCTCTAGGGTTGAGGGCTGCATGATAATAACAAACACACTTCTCAGATGTAACTACAGAGCCGCCACAAAGCGAGCGAGAACAATACCTGAATTCAAAGTTCCAATTGTGCCTACCATGATGTAAACTTATATCAACAACGATGTCAACTAAGTCATGACAGTGTGTCACGAAATCTGATAGATGTTGATATATTGTACTATTTATTATTCTGTATTATGTTGGCCCATATGGGCCCCTTTCCTGTTATAAATAAACAATTAAAAAAAAATATATATATTATATCAAGAATTGTAATTACACGCCCCTGTTAAACAGGGGCAGAAAAATTGGGTCTTAGGCAGTGGTGGTGGTGCCACAACACTGTAACCCCTCACAGATTCTCTTGTTGAGCGCAGGAACGAGCCTTGCTGTGAAATATTAGATCAAAAATTGTAATTATACACCCCTGTAAAACAGGGGAAGAAAAATTGGGCCTTAGGCAGTGGTGGTGGTGCCACAACACTGTAACCCCTCACACATTCTGTTGTTGAGCGCAGGAACAAGCCCCGCTGTGAAATATTAGATCAAAAATTGTAATTACGCGCCCCTTTTTAACAGGGGCAGAAAAATTGGGTCTTAGGTAGTGGTGGTGGTGCCACAACACTGTAACCCCTCACAGGTTCTCTTGTTGAGTGCAGGAATGAGCCCTGCTGTGAAATATTAGAGCAAAAATTGTAATTACATGCCCCTGTTAAACAGGGGCAGAAAAATTGGGCCTTAGGCGGTGGTGGTGGTGGCACAACACTGTAAAGCCTCACAGATACTCTTGTTGTGCACAGGAATGAGCCCTGCTGTGAAATATTTGATCAAAAATTGTAATTACACACACTCCTGTTAAACAGGGGCAGAAAAATTGGGCCTCAGACGATAGTGGTGCCCTGAACCAAAAATATTCTTAGAAGCTATCATCATGAAGATTCATAGAAAAATCAATCGGTTACATCAGCATCAGGTGCTTGGTAGCTGGTGATCCGAGATTGATTAATTTTTATGAATGTGAGCCGATCAATAGAGTCTGTGGACAGGCGCACTCTGTGATCGGTTACAAAGCCTCCAGCAGCACTGAATGTGCATTCAGAAAGAACGCTGGATGCAGGACAGGCCAGTAGCTAAATTGCATATTAAGCAAGCTCTGGCCAGTGTTCCATCCTCAAGACCCAGTAACCCAGTGGATGTTCTGTTGGAAAGGTCTCCAAGTCTGATCTTGCCCCTAGATATTCCTGCACAATGTAATTCAGACGCTGGCGATGGTTGCTGGAACCGATCAGACCTTGGCGCTGAGGACTGAAGAATTGTCTGAAGGCATCAGTCAGCCGGCCACCTTCTCCACCGCTCATTCTGTGACTGAACGAAGCCTCAGCAACACATTGTCCAGCACCAGGAAATTGTAACCTCCCAGGCTCTGGAAATGCATTGCACAAACCTTTCTGCAAGGCCTCCCGAAGATGTTTCATCCTCTGTTCCCTCTGCGAAGGCTGGATACCTTATGCAACCTTACCCTTGTAAAGTGGATCAAGAAGGGTTGCCAGCCAGTAATGATCCCTCTCCTTGATAACACAAAACCTAGGGTACTTTCACAGGCTTTGCAGGATCAGGGAGGCCATGCAGCGTAAGTTTGCAGAGGCATTCGATCCTGAGTCCTCTGGATCACTAAGGATCACATGATCTGTAACCACCTCCTCCCAGCCACGTACAACTCCATGGGTTTCTGGGGACTGAAAACGATCCCTTGAAGACTGCTGCTGATGCTGAGTGTTATCCTCCACCTCCATGCTGACACAATCCTCCTCCACTTTTTCTTCCTGTGTGATCGGCGGGCATACTATCTGGATAAAGGAGGCCTTGAGAGGTAAGGAAGTCTTCCTCTTCCTCCCACTGTTCTGCCTCAAGTCCCCTGTCCATTATTCCAGGAAGCGTGTGCTCCAACAGGAAGAAAAGAGGAACAGTTTAACTGATGCATGCACTGTCACTGCTCACCATCCTCGTTGCCTCCTCAAATGGTGACAGGACAGTGCATGCATCATTGATCAGTAGCCACTGGCGTGGCGAAAAAAGCCAAGCTCTCCTGACACTTTCCTGGTGTCATACGCACACAGGTACTCATTGATGGCCCTCTGCTGCATGTGCAGCCGCTGCAGTATTGCCAACGTTGAGTTCCACCTGGTGGGCATGTCACAAATGAGGCGCTTCTTGGGCAGGTTGAATTTCCTTTGAAGGTCAGCCAGCCAAGCACTGGCATTATATGACTGGCGGAAATGACCACAGACTTTCCTGGCCTGCCTCAGGAGATCTTGTAAGCCTGGGTACCTGCTCAAGAACCGCTGCACCACCAAATTAAGGATGTGAGCCAAACAGGGAATATGGGGCAAGTGTCCCTGTTGGAGGGCAGAGAGGAGGTTGGTGCCATTGTCACATACAACCATTCCTGGCTGAAGCTGGTGTGGTGTCAACCAACTCTGAGCCTGCCCCTGCAGAGCTGACAGAATCTCTGCCCCAGTCTGGCTCCTGTCCCCTAAGCAGACCAACTCAAGCACCGCATTGCATTGTGTAGCCCCTTGAATGCCTACGGAGCACCGCTGGTTCAGAGGACAAATCTGCAGAGGAAGAGGCCATAGAGGAAAAAGAAGAGGATGGGGTGGAGGAGAGAGCTGTGGCAGAATCACCACTAGCATTTTGGAGGCGTGGTGGCGGAACAAGCTCCAACAATACTGAACCCCGTCCTGCATCCTTCCCAGCTGCCAGCAGAGTTACCCAGTGCACCGTGAAAGAAATGTAACATCCCTGTCCATGCCTGCTGAACCATAAATGAGCGGTAATATGCACCTTACTGCTGACCGCCCTGTCCAACGAGGTCAAGACATTGCCTTCCACATGCTGGTAGAGAGCCGGAATGGCCTTCCGTGAAAAGAAATGGCGTTTGGGAACCTGCCACTGAGGTACCGCACATTCCACAAATTCACAAAAGGGGGCAGAGTCTACCAGCTGAAAAGGCAGGAGTTGCAGTGCTAGCAATTTGGCCAAGCTAGCATTCAGATGCTGAGCATGTGGATGGCTGGGACCAAATTTCTTTTTACGGTTTAGCAACTGCAGTAGGGAAGTTTGCCTGCTAAAATCAGATATTGGTGTACCGCTAGCAGATTGCCTGCAAGTACTTGGGACACCTATTTCTATACCTTCATTCCTCTCAGTGCAGGTTTCTGAGAGGACTGGAGCTATAGTGGGGTTAGAGATCCCAGCTGATAAGGAGCAAGGAGAGGTCCGCCTTGTTCTTTGATGTGGATCTTTTAAGTGCTGTTGCCAACAGACTGCATGGGAGGTCATCATTTGTCTGGTCAAGCATGTGGTGCCCAAGCGGCTGCTGTTTGGCCACACTTGATATGCTTCAAACATATGTTGCAAAAAGCAATACTGCACACGTGTCAAAAAAGGCCCACACCAAAGAACTTTTCAAAATATGCGGGGAGTCATCAGCCCCCTGCACCTGCTTAGCTCTGCAGTGTGATGCAATAGGGTAGCTGCCCTTAAGCTACCCCCTGGAGGGCATCCTGCCTCGTTTGAGATGTGCCTCCTCCTCTCTTCTATCAGGCACCCAAGTAGAGTCAGTGACCTCATCATCCCCTCCCGCCTTGTCACTGGAGCAAACTTGGCAGTATGCTGCAGCTGGGGGAACATGACTGCCAGTTTCTTGTCCTTCTTGGGCTCTCTCTAGGCTCACATTACTCCCTTCCTCAACCTGGGTACCATCATCGGAGCCTTCAAATTGCTGCACATCCTCCTGCAGCATGTACCCGACACTGTGGTCGAATAGTTCGGGGGACTCCTCTGTGCATAATGGTGGGGCTAGGGAAGGAGTGACTGTTGACATGGAGCCGATGGAATAGGCCGCTTTGGCAGCTGCATTGGCAGGCAAACTACTCTGAGCCTGGGTGACAGAGGATGAGGAGGATGAGGACAGCTTTGTTATCCATTCCACCAACTCTTCTGCATATTATGGCTCAATAACACGGCCAGCTGCAGAAAAAAAGGACAAGCGTGCTCCACAGCCACATGCTGAGGATGCAACGTATCCACGACCAGCACTGTTTACTGTAGACACAGAGCCTGCTTGCTCTCTTTTAGTGGCCTGTGAGCATCTGCCACCAAAAAAGTAGAAGCAACTTCACTATGGGTGCACGGTACTGTATACACCAATAGAAGTGTAATAACAACTATGGGTGCACTGTATTGTGTACTGTGTACACCACCAGAAAAGTAGTAGAAAAACTGCACTATGGGTGCACAGTACTGTGTACACCACCAGAAGTGTAATAGCAACAATGGGTGCACTGTATTGTGTACTGTGTACACCAATAGAAAAGTAGTAGCAACTGCACTATGGGTGCACAGTACTATGTACACCACCAGAAGTGTAATAACAACTATGGGTGCACTGTATTGTGTACTGTGTACAGTGGCAGAAAAGTAGTAGCAACTGCACTATGGGTGCACGGTACTGTGTACACCAACAGAAGTGTAATAACAACTATGGGTGCACTGTATTGTGTACTGTGTACACCACCAGAAAAGTAGTAGCAACTGCACTATGGGTGCACGGTACTGTGTACACCAACAGAAGTGTAATAACAACTATGGGTGCACTGTTTTTTGTACTGTGTATACCACCAGAAAAGTAGTAGCAACTGCACTATGGGTGCACGCTACTGTGTACTGTGTACACCTCCTGAAGTATATTATAAAAAGTACACCAGGAATGGCCTGCAGTCAGATATAGGCTACACTGAATGCAGTGTATATTTATATATATATATATATATATATATATATATATATATATATATATTATATATAGATATATATATGAGACTGACTGTATACATATATTAAATACACTGCAGCTAACTGAATAACCTGCCTACCAGAAGTATATTAGAAAAAGTACACCAGAAATGGCCTGCAGTCAGATATAGGCTTGGCTACACTGGATGCAGTATATATATGCAGTATATATATTGCAGTATATAGATATATATATATATATATATATATATAAATATATATACATATATATATATATATATATACATATACGAGACTGGCTGTATATACAGTATCTCACAAAAGTGAGTATACCCCTCACATTTTTGTAAATATTTTATTATATCTTTTCATGTGATAACACTGAAGAAATGACACTTTGCTACAATGTAAAATAGCGAGTGCACAGCTTGTATAACAGTTTAAATTTGCTGTCCCCCCAAAATAACTCAACACACAGCCATTAATGTCTAAACCGCTGGCAACAAAAGTTAGTACACACCTAAATGAAAATGTCCCAATTGGGCCCAATTAGCCATTTTCCCTCCCCGTTGTCATGTGACTTGTTAGTGTTACAAGGTCACAGATGTGAATGGGGAGAGGTGTGTTAAATTTGGTGTTATCGCTCTCACTCTCTCATACTGGTCCCTGGAGGTTCAACATAGCACCTCATGGCAAAGAACTCTCTGAGGAGCTGAATAAAAGAAAGCCAGCAGTACCAACCCTATGCTGCTCTCCTGCTTCTCGATAGGCCTTAGACAGTCTAGCAGCCAGATGTCCCCAGGATAGGCCTCAGGCTTCCGGCCTAGCAGCCCGGGGCAGTACAACACACGTCCACCCAGACAGCCATCCAGGTGGCACAGAACGCTGATCACCTGACTCCCCACAAATAAATAGGCTCTCCTAGCAGGCAAAGGGACCAAAGAAAATCCCTGCCCATTGGCTGAGACACCTTGTCCATTCATGTCTGAGTTTGCAAAGCCCCTGTCTTATCTAATGTCACTAGCATAGTGCCATCCAGTGACAGAAGAGAAAGTGTGCAACAAGTCCAGATTTAGAGAGGAATCAATTGACCTCCTAACAATTAGCCAAGGCAACTAAATTTAATAGCAACCCTGCCTAAACATCAGGGTGCTACACGTAATAAGATGATGTAAAAAAGCAGTCCATGATGTAGTATATTTCTTCATGCTGTAAGCATAGATATAGATGTTGTATTTATGGATCATTGTAAACAGTATATAATTGTTTGTTATCTTTATTATATTTAGTGCAATATGAACCCAACTTGTGCTGAAAAATCAAAATCTTTTGTGAAACGTGTTGATATTTTGGATTTGGAAAAATATATCAGGCACTAGTTTAACCAGTTGCCGACCGCCTAAAGCAGATATACTGCGGCAGAATGGCACGGGCAGGCAAAATCACATACCTGGTACGTGATCTGCCTCCCGCGGGCGGGGGGTCCAATCGGACCCCCCCAGTGCCCGAGGCGGTCGGCTTCTGTCTGGGAGCGATCAGAGGTGAGGGGGAGACCATCCATTCGTGGCCCCCCCTCGCGATCGCTCCCAGCCAATGAGATTGTTCCTCTGCTGCTGTATAGTAAACAGCAGCAGAGGAAATTATGTCATCTCTCCTCGGCTCGGTATTTTCCGTTCCGGCACCGAGGAGAGAAGACATCTGAGTGATTTGCAAAACACAACACACACAGTAGAACGCGCCGGGCATACTGTACACCCCCGATCACCCCCTGATCACCCCCCAATCACCCCCCCCCTGTCACACTGACACCAAGCAGTTTTTTTTTCTGATTACTGCATTGGTGTCAGTTTGTGACAGTTAGTGTGGTAGGGCAGTTAGTGTTAGCCCCCTTTAGGTCTAGGGTACCCCCCTAACCCCCCCTAATAAAGTTTTAACCCCTTGATCACCCCCCATCGCCAGTGTCACTAAGCGATCGTTATTCTGATTGCTGTATTAGTGTCACTGGTGACGCTAGTTAGGGAGGTAAATATATAGGTTTGCCGTCAGCGTTTTATAGCGTCAGGGACCCCCATATACTACCTAATAAAAGGTTTTAACCCCTTGATTGCCCCCTAGTTAACCCTTTCACCAGTGATCACCGTATAACTGTTACGGGTGACGCTGGTTAGTTTGTTTATTTTTTATAGTGTCAGGGCACCCGCCGTTTATTACCGAATAAAGGTTTAGCCCCTTAATCGCCCGGCGGTGATATAAGTCAGGTTTTAGGGTCAGATAGGGTCTGCTTCGCCCCAGGCAGCGCCAGGTTAGCGCCAGTAGCGCTAACAACCACGCACACAGCATACACCTCCCTTAGTGGTATAGTATCTGAACGGATCAATATCTGATCCGATCAGATCTATACTAGCGTCCCCAGCAGTTTAGGGTTCCCAAAAACGCAGTGTTAGCGGGATCAGCCCAGATACCTGCTAGCACCTGCGTTTTGCCCCTCTGCCCGGCCCAGCCCAGCCAAGTGCAGTATCGATCGATCACTGTCACTTACAAAACACTAAACACACATAACTGCAGCATTCGCAGAGTCAGGCGTGATCCCTGCGATCGCTAACAGTTTTTTTGGTAGCGTTTTGGTGAACTGGCAAGCACCAGCCCCAGGCAGCGTCAGGTTAGTGCCAATAGCGCTAACACCCACGCACGCACCGTACACCTCCCTTAGTGGCATAGTATCTGAACGGATCAATATCTGATCCGATCAGATCTATACTAGCGTCCCTAGCAGTTTAGGGTTCCCAAAAACGCAGTGTTAGCGGGATCAGCCCAGATACCTGCTAGCACCTGCGTTTTGCCCCTCCGCCCGGCCCAGCCCAGCCCACCCAAGTGCAGTATCGATCGATCACTGTCACTTACGAAACACTAAACGCATAACTGCAGCGTTCGCAGAGTCAGGCCTGATCCCTGCGATCGCTAACAGTTTTTTTTATAGCGTTTTGGTGAACTGGAAAGCACCAGTGGTCTAGTACACCCCGGTCATAGTCAAACCAGCACTGCAGTAACACTTGGTGACGTGGCGAGTCCAATAAGTGCATTTCAAGCTGGTGAGGTGGCAAGCACAAGTAGTGTCCCGCTGCCACCAAGAAGAAGACAAACACAGGCCCGTCGTGCCCATAATGCCCTTCCTGCTGCATTCGCCAATCCTAATAATTGGGAACCCACCACTTCTGCAGCACCCGTACTTCCCCCATTCACATCCCCAACCAAATGCAGTCGGCTGCATGAGAGGCATTTTCTTTATGTCCTCCCGAGTACCCCTACCCAACGAACCCCACAAAAAAAGATGTTGTGTCTGCAGCAAGCGCAGATATAGGCGTGACACCCGCTATTAATTTCCCTCCTGTCCTGACAATCCTGGTCTTTGCATTGGTGAATATTTTGAATGCTACCATTCACTAGTTGAGTATTAGCGTAGGGTACAGCATTCCACAGACTAGGCACACTTTCACAGGGTCTCCCAAGATGCCATCAGATTTTGAGAGACCCGAACCTGGAACCGGTTACAGTTACAAAAGTTTCAGTTACAAAAAAAAGTGTAAAAAAAAAAAACACAAAAAAATATAGAGAATAAAAAAAATAGTAGTCGTTTTATTGTTCTCTCTCTCTATTCTCTCTCTCTATTGTTCTGCTCTTTTTTACTGTATTCTATTCTGCAATATTTTATTGTTATTATGTTTTATCATGTTTGCTTTTCAGGTATGCAATTTTTTATACTTTACTGTTTACTGTGTTTTATTGTTAACCATTTTTTTGTCTTCAGGTACGCCATTCACGACTTTGAGTGGTTATACCAGAATGATGCCTGCAGGTTTAGGTATCATCTTGGTATCATTCTTTTCAGCCAGCGGTCGGCTTTCATGTAAAAGCAATCCTAGCGGCTAATTAGCCTCTAGACTGCTTTTACAAGCAGTGGGAGGGAATGCCCCCCCACCATCTTCCGTGTTTTTCTCTGGCTCTCCTGTCTCAACAGGGAACCTGAGAATGCAGCCGGTGATTCAGCCAGCTGACCATAGAGCTGATCAGAGACCAGAGTGGCTCCAAACATCTCTATGGCCTAAGAAACCGGAAGCTACGAGCATTTCATGACTTAGATTTTGTCGGATGTAAACAGCGCCATTGGGAAATTGGGAAAGCATTTTATCACACCGATCTTGGTGTGGTCAGATGCTTTGAGGGCAGAGGAGAGATCTAGGGTCTAATAGACCCCATTTTTTTCAAAAAAGAGTACCTGTCACTACCTATTGCTATTATAGGGGATATTTACATTCCCTGAGATAACAATAAAAATGATTTAAAAAAAACCTGAAATGAACAGTTTAAAAATAAGATAAAAAAGCAAAAAAATAATAAAGAAAAAAAAAGCACCCCTGTCCCCCCCTGCTCTCGCACTAAGGCAAACGCAAGCGTCGGTCTGGCGTCAAATGTAAACAGCAATTGCACCATGCATGTGAGGTATCACCGCGAAGGTCAGATCGAGGGCAGTAATTTTAGCAGTAGAGCTCCTCTGTAAATCTAAAGTGGTAACCTGTAAAGGCTTTTAAAGACTTTTAAAAATGTATTTAGTTTCTCGCCACTGCACGTTTGTGTGCAATTTTAAAGCATGTCATGTTTGGTATCCATGTACTCGGCCTAAGATCATCTTTTTTATTTCATCAAACACTTGGGCAATATAGTGTGTTTTAGTGCATTCAAATTTAAAAAAGTGTGTTTTTTCCCAAAAAAATGGGTTTGAAAAATCGCTGCGCAAATACTGTGTGAAAAAAAATGAAACACCCACCATTTTAATCTGTAGGGCATTTGCTTTAAAAAAATATATAATGTTTGGGGGTTCAAAGTAATTTTCTTGCAAAAAAAAAATTGTTTTCATGTAAACAAAAAGTGTCAGAAAGGGCTTTGTCTTCAAGTGGTTAGAAGAGTGGGTGATGTGTGACATAAGCTTCTAAATGTTGTGCATAAAATGCCAGGACAGTTCAAACCCCCCCCCCAAATGACCCCATTTTGGAAAGTAGACACCCCAAGCTATTTGCTGAGAGGCATGTCAAGTCTATGGAATATTTTATATTGTGACACAAGTTGCGGGAAAAAGACAATTTTTTTTTTTTTGCACAAAGTTGTCACTAAATGATATATTGCTCAAACATGCCATGGGAATATGTGAAATTACACCCCAAAATGCATTCTGTTGCTTCTCCTGAGTATGGGGACACCACATGTGTGAGACTTTTTGGGAGCCTAGCCACGTATGGGACCGCGAAAACCAAGCACTGCCTTTTAGGCTTTCTAAGGGCGTAAATTTTTGATTTCACTCTTCACTGCCTATCACAGTTTCGGAGGCCATGGAATGCCCAGGTGGCACAAACACCCCCCCCCCAAATGACCCTATTTTGTCGAGTAGACACCTCAAGCTATTTGCTGAGAGGTCTAGTGAGTATTTTGCAGACCTCATTTTTTGTCACAAAGTTTTGAAAATTGAAAAAAGAAAAAAAAAATTTTTTCTTGTCTTTCTTCAATTTCAAAAACAAATGAGAGCTGCAAAATACTCACCATGTCTCTCAGCAAATAGCTTGGGGTGTCTGCTTTCCAAAATGGGGTCATTTGGGGGGGTTTGTGCCACCTGGGCATTCCATGGCCTCCGAAACTAGGCAGTGAAGAGTGAAATCAAAAATTTACACCCTTAGAAATCCTAAAGGCGGTGATTGGTTTTCGGGGCCCCGTACGTGGCTAGGCTCCCAAAAAGTCCCACACATGTGGTATCCCCATACTCAGGAGAAGCAGCTAAAAGTATTTTGGGGTGCAATTCCACATATGCCCATGGCCTGTGTGAGCAATATATCATTTAGTGACAACTTTGTGCAAAAAAAAAAAAAAATGTCACTTTCCCGCAACTTGTGTCAAAATATAAAATATTCCATGGACTCAACATGCCTCTCAGCAAATAGTTCGGGGTGTCTGCTTTACAAAATGGGGTCATTTGGGGGGGGGTTGTGCCACCTGGGCATTCCATGGCCTCCGAAACTGTGATAGGCAGTGAAGAGTGAAATCAAAAATTTACGCTCTTAGAAATCCTGAAGGCGGTGATTGGTTTTCGGGGCCCCGTACGCGGCTAGGCTCCCAAAAAGTCCCACACATGTGGTATCCCCGTACTCAGGAGAAGCAGCTGAATGTATTTTGGGGTGCAATTCCACATATGCCCATGGCCTGTGTGAGCAATATATCATTTAGTGACAACTTTTTGTAAATTTTTTTTTTTGTCATTATTCAATCACTTGGGACAAAAAAAATGAATATTCAATGGGCTCAACATGCCTCTCAGTAATTTCCTTGGGGTGTCTACTTTCCAAAATGGGGTCATTTGGGGGGTTTTGTACTGCCCTGCCATTTTAGCACCTCAAGAAATGACATAGGCAGTCATAAACTAAAAGCTGTGTAAATTCCAGAAAATGTACCCTAGTTTGTAGACGCTATAACTTTTGCGCAAACCAATAAATATACGCTTATTGACATTTTTTTTACCAAAGACATGTGGCCGAATACATTTTGGCCTAAATGTATTACTAAAATTAAGTTTATTGGATTTTTTTTATAACAAAAAATAGAAAATATCATTTTTTTTCTAAATTTTCAGTCTTTTTCCGTTTATAGCGTAAAAAATAAAAACTGCAGAGGTGATCAAATACCATCAAAAGAAAGCTCTATTTGTGGGAAGAAAAGGATGCAAATTTCGTTTGGGTACAGCATTGCATGACCGCGCAATTAGCAGTTAAAGCAACGCAGTGCCAAATTGTAAAAAGTGCTCTGGTCAGGAAGGGGGTAAATCCTTCCAGGGCTGAAGTGGTTAAAGAAATGTGAATAAGATCTTTAAGAATACTAGGGGTGCCCTATTCCCATTCCAGTGTTGGGTATAATGTTTTGCAATATATGTCCCCTTGTTGGGGTAGTGTTTTACCAAGATGGCATTTTTTTAATGATTGTAATAATCTTTATGATTTTTTATGATTTCTGCCTCATATTGTGCCTTTAAAGTCCACCTTTTTGGAACATTCTGTTCAGTTTGTATTTGTTATGTACTTTAGCTGTATATTTATTTGTTTTCCTACATTGACACTTTACATACTGTATTAAAACTGCCAGATCATACACTGCACATTTTCTATTTATCTACATCTATTCACTCTACTAATCTCTGTGGGAAGATTCATGCCTGTATGGATACCAGGTAGCTATTCCTTTTCTCTCAGCATTCACTTGTATCTCTTAGCCTTCGAATGTCTCCCTCTCATCGCTCTCTCAGCAGTCACTTTTAACTTTCCTCTTGGCCTTTTTTTGCAATGTGATCCGCAGCATCTCACAGCTCACATTTTACTCTACAAATAGAATAAGATCCTTTGTCTCACATCCCCAGTCTCTCTGCCTCTCATGCCATGTCACACTTTAAGAACATGCTACAAGTGCCACAAAAAGAGAAACAAATTGTCTCTTTTATGTCCTGTATGAGATAACATCACCTCTTAGTGTATCATTCCCTGGAACTAATTCATCACAATGACAAAAAAAAGAGTCTGGCAGACATGGATGTGGGGCAGTTAGCCCTTCCCATTTTCCCGTTCATGCTCAATCCAGCGAAAAAAGTACAATAGCTAAAATAATATCTGCACTGTGCAAACTAGTTAACAGTTGGAGTATCAGCTGCATCTTCTTTTATCTAGCATAATGAATGTTCTAGAACAGGGACAAACACAGCAGAGATGCTAGCATGAAAAACAGACAACATTGTTATTCGACATGGTAGAGACTAATGAAAACATTTGAATGTATCCCTCTTTCATTTTAAAGTACCCAAAAAGCATATGCTATATCCAGGCACATCATTTATATGCAATCCCCACTCAAATCATTGTATGAATTACTTAGGCCTTTAGAACATTTTTCAAATACAGTTGTATTTTGCTGACTTCACATATTTTCCAACAGTGGTAGCCAGATGGGTAAAAATAATCGAAACCTGCTTGCACAATCTTTTTTTATTTATGCAATAACAATCTATTGAAAAAGTATTTTAATTTCTCTTAACCTTAGAAGTGCCTATAGATATTACTTGTTGCAGAAGTTAACCAGATTGCTCAAGGAAAATCTAGTGGAGGTTTGCAAAAGGCTGCCTTCATTGTTTATTGAAAGCACACAGTGTTATACTTACAAAAGTAGAAATAAAATCAAGCTTGTCGTGTACAACACTCCAATTGGGGAGGCGGGTGACTCTATGGCCAAACTGTGGAAAATCTTATACGTTTCGGGGGACAGACCCCTTTCCTCAGAGCTAACTCCCACCAAACAGTGAGCCACTATTTGAGAGTTCATACACTGAGGACACATCCTGCCCAATGAGCAGCTGGGCAGAGACAATCTAAACCCTCTCATCGGTGCCCCTAAACACCGTCCACATAAAAAAAGGAAAAAAGAAGAATAAAATAATGGATAGATAATTATTAAATCAAGAAATAATAAATGGATAAATAAAACATCTACGTGTCCATGCACAGGTGCCTGCACATACATTTTTTTTTGTGGACTGTGTTTAGGGGCACCAATTAGAGGGTTTAGATTGTCTCCGCCTAGCTCCTCAGTGTGTCCTCAGTGTGTGAACTCTCAAATATTGGCTCACAGTTTCGTGGGCGTTAGTTTTGAGGAAGGGGGGTCTGTCCCCAGAAACGTATAAGCTTTTCCACCGTGTGGCCATAGAGTCACCTGCCTCACCAGTTGGAGCATTGTACATAACAAGCTTGATAATATTCTTACTTTTGTGAGTATAACACTGTTATGTGCTTTCAATAAATGGTATTTTTGGTAATGCACTAGGCATTTGCATCCTTTTGTGTATACTTTTGCAGTGTTTGGAAGGACTGCACAGTCCGAGAAAGGCTGCATTGTTGAAAACATTGCCCACCATAGTTCTGTTGTTTGGGGAAATGCTGGGATTGAGCGCTGGATGGTGTTTTTAATTTGTCTGGTGCCTTCATTGTTTATTAAAAAATTATTGTAAAATGGGAACCTTAAAGTTAAAGTATAATTAAAGGCAAAATGTTTTTTTATTTTAGTTTTGGATCAAGTGAAGAGGGTTTAGAGCACCTGTTGGGTTTTTTATTGCTGTCTGTGCCCCATCAGGGAGCTTCACCCTCTCTATTTGTCCTGCTAACCATTGCCACCAAGAGTAGAGGAGAACAAAATCCCAATAAGAAAAGTAATAGAGGGGAAATTTTCCAATGTGGACATTGTTCTGGTGACCCTGGTGACAACCAGACATTCCCCTACTTTGGAGGAGATTACCCTCACTTCTTGTTTCGACTATGGGCAGGAAGAAAAGGAAATCTCCCTTCGGGATTTTGGTGTGTCCCCGTGCCTTTAAGGAGCAATGGGATATCTCCAGGCATACTTGCCCCCAATTTTTCATTGCAATATATGTTCTGAGATGGGAGCTCTCATAGGTTTGAGTTATTGACCACACTTGACAAGGCTTGTGGCTTCCACATGTTTGCAAATGTATGCAACTAAAGCCTCTACAAATTGATGTAAATTTTTAAACACTTAATGCAGCCAAGAGCACTCTATGATTAGAGAAGAGACAGTGATTTGACTTTAGACACAAGAACAAGTAGGGAGCTGGATTCAGATTTTCTACAGGTCCCTGTAATTGTCACTGCCTCTAGGTCCGCAACACTCAACAAAACAGGGACCACCTCTTTAAAAAGGGAAAAGACTCAGAGCTAGGAATCCACAGTCATACAATCCAAACAGAGTACCAAACAAATTTCCAAGAGTCCGAGGTATAATGATAAAATCTAAATAAGTAAAAAATATAGACCAATTGTTTTAAATGCATTAAATGAAAAAAATATTAAAAACTAAAAGCAGCTGCTAAAGTGGGATACATACACAAATGAAATGGAAAAATTGTAGCAGCGCTAAAAAAGTGTGACAAATACTGAACCAGTAGTGATTGACAATAATATTAATGTAAAGTTCATTAAATATATTGAAGTTTATAAAAGGTGAAGATATTCTTCAGTGTATAGCTGGTTGTGCTCAAATTCCATAACCAAGGTGTAGGTAAATGCTTTTTAGATAAAGAATGAGTCCTCCACCGCAACCACAGTGATAACAACACACAGAATGCACGCTTACCCCAAGGCAAGCTCTGTAAGCCTGGGACCAATTACCCGGCCAGGGCCTTTATCCGGGGGAGATTTAGGGAGACCAATGTCCCATCAAATCCTTAGGAAGTGGCCAGCATACAGCCCAAGTCACGCAAGTCATGGATTCAGATATAGGTGGTCAAATAAAGATGCCGTTCAGATGTTCCCCAAAATAAAAAGGTTCACCATAGCGTAATTCTGACGGACCATCATTTATTCATAGTATAAAATAACACTTACAATATCCAGGAAGTAAAACAACATAGCAGCCAGCCAGCTTGTATGAACGCCCGTCCCTTGGACAGCACACACGATAACATCAGTTCCTCCCGACACGCGTTTCGTCATATAATGACGTTGTCTGGGGCATGGGCGACGTACTGACGTATCGCGTAATATATACATGTAAATGAACCAAGCCTCGATATGAGTCAGAAACAGGAAATCATCTGACGCTTCACCAGGAAACCTGGCAGATAACCGAATCCACCATATTTAATGTTGGAAAAACAGTCTGCCATAACAAACTAAGGCAGAAAACTAAAAAAAGACTGATTAAAATAAGGAGATCTAATGGCACCGAGTGTTTACAAAAACGTCCCGGTCATGATCACCTTCTACAAAAATTAAAAACTGACATACCATCGCTGCCATAATTAGTGGATTAGGCGGCAGGCACTTAAAACTAAATAGGGGACACGAGAACAGATGGAACTAGTATAATATTTCAAAGGGTCAACCCTATTGAAACGTATTAATTAGTAGTACCGCAATGTACCCAAGCATTACCAAGTTGCTTGGTACCTAAAATTTGATCTAGTAAAGGGCAGTGAACATAATATAACCAATTGAGGAGTCTGTATCAAACAGACACTACATGATACATTTAAAAAAATATATAAAACTTTGTGCCATTCTTATTCCCAGTGTTTCTAGTCGTTATATACACAGGAAATAGGGGTATTGATCAATTAACATCATATTTAGATCAGAGATGGTTTCCACTGACCCACATAGAGCTTATAACTACCTCTCATATACAAATAAGAGAACATAAATGCCCCACATACATTAAAGTACTATATACCAAACATACCAGACCAAGGTTGCCTCAAGAATTATCTATAAAGGCATTAGTATCTATGTCCACATTAAGCCCATATGGGGTATAGCATTTGATTTTATGAACCCATAGCATTTCAAGTCTGGAAATGCTCCTAACAAGAGAGCTCCTTCTCCATTGGGGGCGGTATTTGTCAATTCCCAAGAAGATGGTTTTAGAGGGGTCTTTATTGTGTGTGGTCAAATAATGTTTGGAGACTGAATGATTTGGAAAAGCATTCTTGATATTGGTAATGTGTTCATTCAGTCTGCCTATCAATCAATAGGTCCCTTCTATCCAAGGTTTTGATTTCATTCAAAGTGATATTAAGTGATTCCATAGAGTAGCCCTTCTCCAAGAATCTCTTTACAAGAACATCTGCTTGTTCCAAAAACTGGTCTGCATCTGTGCAGTTACGTTTAAGGCGTAAAAACTGGCTCTTTGGTACGGATTGAAGCCATGATTTATGGTGGCAACTATCTGTAGGTATGTAGGAGTTGCGATCCGTGTTTTTAAAGAATTCAGAGGTAACAAAATGGTTATGTTAAACAGTTATATTGAGGTCCAAAAAGTTAATGCTGGACTAGCTGGCCTCAAAACTAAGGAAAATACCCCTAGTGTTTTTATTAAGATCCTCCATGAAGAGATCTATTTTACTGCGGGCTCCATCCCATAGGAGGAGGATGTCGTCAATGTACCTAGCCCACAACTTAGGCTGCGGCCTCTGGCAGGCACCGACGACATCCTCCTCCCAAAGGGCCATGAAGAGATTCGCAAGACTAGGGGCCCGTTAGCAACCTCCCGATCTTGCCAGGTAAAATTGTTATCGAACCAGAAGTAATTATGGGATGCCGCATACCTCAGAAGTTCCATGATGAAGTAGATTTGTTCGTCATAACGTTCAGAATCACGCCTAAGGTAATATTCTACTGCAAGGAGACCCAAGTCAAGTCATGGGGTATTACCGTATAAAGTGATGTGTTACGTCTGCCGTAACCATCCACATGGTGGAGGTAGGAGTATAATTAGATAGAAGGTTGATTACATGTTTGGAGTCCTTGATAAGAGAGGGCATTCTAGCCACTAAGGGCTGTAGAAAAAATCAATATACCTGCCCACCCGGGACGTGAGGGAATCAATCCCACTCACAATGGGGTGTCCCGGGGGGCAGGTAGGATGTTTATGAATCTTCGGCAAGTAATGTATGACAGGAGTGCGAGGTGCTTTAGGGATGAGATACAACTTCTCCTTCTTATTAATAATCCCTTGTGAGAACCCTCTATCTATTATCTTCACCAATTCCCTTTGATACGGGATCTTGGGGTCAGATTTAAGAGGGGTATTAGATGTCTCTATCGTCCAGGATCTTATACATTTCTGCCAAGTAATCTCCTCTGTTTTTTAAAATCACAATCCCCCCCCCCCTTTAACAGCAGGTCTGATGACCAACTCCTTGTTGTTACATAGTGAGTCTAAACCTGTCTGAAAATCTCGGTTATTTCTTACCCTTTTAATGGGCATCTTGTCAAGATCCCTTAGTATAACATCTCTGAAAACCTTGATAGAGGGGGCTACTGCCCCAGGGGGGTTGAAAAGGGAGGCATTGGCAAGACCTGAATGTTGGTAATCGTTAAACGCCTCTCTTCTATCCCCCATTGGGTTGGAAAGCATATACCATTCGATATTAATTTTTACGGATAAACTTATGGATATCCATATAAGTTTCAAATTTGTTGAGCCTACGGGGGGATGCGAATTGTAAGCCCTTGTCCAGTACTTGTTTCTCTTGATCACTTAGGGTGGCCGTACTTAAATTAAAAATGCCTGTCCCAACTATAGCTTTTTTCTTTTTAATTTCATACTCGTCTCCCCCCTCTGGTTCCTCTCCCTGATCTGCGGCTCGCTTGGTGCCCTGACTGGACCTGTGAAAACCCCAAAGAGCCAATTTTTATGCCTTAAACGTAACTTCACAGATGCAGACCAGTTTTTGGAACAAGCAGATGTTCTTGTAAAGAGATTCTTGGAGAAGGGCTACTGTATGGAATCCCTTAATATCACTTTGAATGAAATCAAAACCTTGGATAGAAGGGACCTATTGATTGATAGGCCGTCCCGTGAGAACAGTTTTTCCCTTGTTCCATTTATTACCATGTACTCAGTGCAGCACAATAGTATTAAAAACCTGGTGAAAAAACATTGGCACATTTTGGGTAATGACCCCATTTTGAGATCAGTTTTACCAGATAGGCCACAAGTTGTATTTAGGGGTGCACCGTCACTAAAGGACAAACTGGCCCCCAACGTTTTAGATCCCCCCCACTAATAATAAAAGGGGTTTCTTTGATAATCTCACAGGTTTTTATAAGTGTGGACGGTGTCGAGTGTGCTCCATAAATGGTGGCACACAGAGATGGACCCAAAAGTTAATTTCCCATAGCACACACATTGAGCACGAGATTGAACCCTTAATCACGTGTTCGACGGAGGGAGACGTTTACCTGCTCCAGTGCCCTTGCGGGTTACAATATGTGGGCAGGACTAAACGACTGACTCTCCGTCAGACTGAATGAACACATTACCCATATCAAGAACGGTTTTCCAAAGCATTCAGTCTCCAAACATTATTTGATCACACACACACTAAAGACCCCTCTAAAACCATCTTCTTGGGGATTGACAAATATCGCCCCCAATGGAGAGGGAGCTCTCTTGTTAGGAGCATTTCCAGACTTAAAATGCTATGGGTTCATAAAATCAAATGCTATACCCCATATGGGCTTAATGTGGACATACTGTATATACTAATGCCTTTATAGATAATTCTTGAGGCAACCTTGGTCTGGTATGTTTCATATATAGTACTTTAATGTATGTGGAGCAATATGTTTCATATATGTTGGGCATTTATGTTCTCTTATTTGTATATGAGAGGTAGTTATAAGCTCTATGTGGGTCAGTGGAAACCATCTCTGATCTAAATATGATGTTAATTGATCAATACCCCTATTTCCTGTGTATATAACGACTAGAAACACTGGAAATAAGAACAGCACAAAGTTTTATATATTTTTTTAAATGTATCATGCAGTGTCTGTATGATACAGACTCCTCAATTGGTTATATTATGTTCACTGCCCTTTATTAGATCAAATTTTAGGTACCGAGCAACTTGGTAATGCTTGGGTACATTGAGGTACTACTAATTAATAGATTTCAATAGGGTTGCCTCTTTGAAATATTATACTAGTTCAATCTGTTCTCGTGTCCCCTATTTAGTTTTAAAGTGCCTGCCGCCTAATCCACTGATTATGGCAGCGATGGTGTGTCGGTTTTTAATTTTCGTAGAAGGTGATCATGACCGGGATGTTTTTGTAAACACTCTGTGCCATTAGATCTCCTTATTTTAATCAGTCTTTTTTTAGTTTTCTGCCTTAGTTTGTTATGGCAGACTGTTTTTCCAACATTAAATATGGTGGATTCGGTTATCTGCCAGGTTTCCTGGTGAAGCATCAGATGATTTCCTGTTTCTGACTCATATCGAGGCTTGGTTCATTTACATGTATATATTACGCGATACGTCAGTACGTGGCCCGTGCCCCAGACGACATCATTATATGATGAAACAGGCGTCGGGAGGAGCTGACGTGTGCTGTCCAAGGGATGGGCGTTCGTACAAGCCGGCCGGCTGCTATGTTGTTTTACTTCCTGGATATTGTATGTGTTATTTTATACTATGAATAAATGATGGTCCGTCAGTATTACGCTATGGTGAACCTTTTTATTTTGGGGAACATCTGAACGGCATCTTTATTTGACCACCTGTATCTTGTACCTTGGTGTAAGCGTGCATTCTGTATGGTGTTATCACTGTGGGTGTGGTGGAGGACTAATTCTTTATCTATAAAGCATTTACCTACACCTTGGTTATGATAATGATAAAATCAATTTATAGCAGAATAAAGCCAATGTGTTCCGGGTGCCAAACACACTCCCCCTTTCATCTGGGCTTAGGAATACTGACAGTGCTTAAAGTGGATGTAAACCCTCACATATACCCAGTAAAGTGAGCAGCCTCAGATGATACACAGAGATGAAACAAATCTCCCTACATAAGTTTTACATGTATATCTGCTGTTTTTCCCTTTCTATAGTCTTCAGAATTCTTATATCATGTTAGAAGTGGTTCTAAAGCTTTTTTTTCTGTATTAAAATAAAAAAAAATATCTATACTTACCTGCTCTGTGGAACGCTTTTGCACAGAGCAGCTCCGATCCTCTTCTTCTGGGGTCCCCTGCCGGTACTCCAGGCCCCCCTCTTCATGGGGTGCCCCCACGCAGAGGCGGCTCTCTAATTAGACAAATTAGGCGATCGCCTAAGGCCCCGCACTCACAGGGGCCTCGTGGCCACCTAATTTGCCTGTGATCAAACACTGATGTCAAGGTCTCATAATGGAGCATCCCGGTCCAATGGCAGTAGGTGCAGGGAGCAGGACAGTAGAGGCCTTTAGGTGGTGGCAGCGGCTGGATGACAGCAAGGCATGCGGGCGGCATGTCCATGTGGGACCCGCAGCTAAACTGCTCCTTCAGCCTGCGCTGCTCACCAGACCTCTCCTCACCTGCCTCCTATTTGGTTCAGCAGTCGGGGCGGGGGTCGCTGAAGCTATCCAGCTGAGCTGCCCCATGATTGTGAAGAGGAAGGAGCTCTTATGCTGCCTGGCCAACGGGAGAGAAGGTGAGATTTCCGGCCCCCACCCCCCAGCACTTTCTGCCCCCCACCCCCTAGCACTCTCCCCCCACCTCCCAGCACTCTCTGCCCCCCACACCCAGCACTCTCCGCCCCCACCACTCTCTGGCCCCTACCCCCAGCACACTCCAGCTCCTCCCTGCTCTTTGCCCCCCCCAGTGCTCTCACAGACTGGGACATGGGGCACAGGAGGGGCTGCAAACAGGGACAGGGCTAGGCATCTCTCTCACCCCCTTTCCCTCACCCCCCTCTTTCTCACCTCCCCCTCTCTCTCTCACCCCCTCTCACCCCTCCCTCTCCCCCCTCACTCCCTCTCTCCCCCCTTCCTCTCTCTCTCTTATGCCCTCTCTCCCCCCTCACTCCCCCTTCCTCTCTCCACCTCCCCCTCTCCCTCCTCTCTCCCCCCCTCCCCCCCTCCCCCCTCTCTCTCACCACACTCCTTCTCGCTCTTACCCCTTCCCACCACTCCCTCTCCTCTCTTTCCTCCCTCTCTCTTCCCCCTCTCACCTCTCCTCCCCCCTCCTATCCTCTCCTCCCTCCTCCCCTTTCACTCACCCTCTGTCAGGGTGATAACCGTAGGACGGGTAATTCTGCCAGTATTCCTCATGGTGGCGCCCTTCTGCCTATTTAAGCCTGCTGCTGGGTCATGCTGGTTGCTGGATTATCATCAGCTTCCTGTTTTCCTTGTTCCTGTGTTCCTGGTTCCTGTTGTGATATCTGCTTCCTGTTACTACTCGGCTTGCCTGACTGCTCCAGTATTCCGCCTGCATTGACCCCGGCTTGTATCTGACTATTCTTCGGCTCCGCATTTGTACCTTGATCGTCCTCCTGTGTTTGACCCCCGGCTCGGCTACCTTCTCTGTTCCTGATTATCCTGCTGTACCTCACCTTGGACTGATTCCTGTGCTGAATGACCATTGGCCTGGCTCTGACTCCGCTCCTGGTTGCTCCACGGCTCCATACCTGGAATCCCTCCTTGCACGGTTGCCCTTCAACCTTACCAGCGCACCCTAGCAGCTCCCTGCTATCTGCTACTCAGCAACAGCGATCTGGCAACCCGTGCACCTTTGGGCACCGTACTCCCTGTCTCACTCCCAGGGTTACGCTGCACTTAGCCGCAAGGGGCGCCCCCTCTGCAATTCGGCCTCACATCCAGGACTTTGACAGTATAATCCAGCCATGACTGAGGCCGGCAGAGGTGCGTCCCCAATAGAGACTTTATGCCAACAGGCCGCTACCCTTACACGAGTGGTCCAAGTTCTTCAGGAAAGATACCTTCAATTAGAAGGAAAACTCCAACATTTTATGCTACCATCTGCCTTTTTGGATCCTGGTTCCTCCTCCACCAATCTCCCTGCTACGGCCTCTTCGGTACTGACTTTGCCCCCAGAACCGCGGGTACCTACCCCTGAACGTTTCTCTGGAGACCGGCAGAAATTCAGATCCTTCAAGAATGCCTGCCTGTTATATCTGGCTCTGCAACCCCGTACCTTTTCCACTGAGACTGTCAAAGTTGGCTTTCTTATCTCCCTGCTGACCAATGAACCCCAGGCATGGGCCCACAGGTTATGGGAACAGAAGGACCCAGCTACTAGTTCAGTGGAAACGTTCTTTACGGCCCTGTCGCAATTGTATGATGACCCCCAGCGTACAGCCACCGCTGAGGCCGCTCTGCATTCTCTTCAACAGAAACGGCGCCCGGTGGAAGACTATGCTGTGGACTTCCGCCGGTGGTCTGCCGATACAGACTGGAATGAGGCTGCGTTAAAATACCAGTTTCGCCTGGGGCTTTCTGAATCCCTTAAGGACGAGTTGGCCAGGGTCGGCATCCCTGCTACCCTCGAGGGGCTCATTCAACTATCCATCCAGTTGGATAGACGCCTTCGGGAGCGCCAGGCTGAACGTTCTCAGACTCCCAAGGTGCAGGGACCAGAGATCGGCGCTATGCCTGTTGGTTTGGTGCGATCCGCACTGACTCCCGAGGAAAAGCAGCGTCGGCGTCAAGCCAATCTCTGTCTCTATTGTGGCCGAAACGGACATTTCCTGAGCAACTGCCCCATAAGGCCCAGCAAGGTACCCAAGAACTCTCCAGTGTACTTCCAGATGTCCGGAACTTCCACTTCTCACCTTATCCTTTCCATCACGCTACAGTTGGCCGACAAGGGGGTTCAGCTTCAGGCCATAGTCGACTCCGGGGCATGCAGTTGTTTCTTGGACTTGGACTTAGCACTAAAGCTCGGTCTGGCCCTTCTTCCCAAGAACCGTAGATTGGAAGTTCTCCTGGCTGATGGCACCCTGCCTAGTTCCGGTCCTGTGACACAAGAGACCACTCCTCTTTTGGTTACTACTCCTGATGGTCATCAGGAATTCATACGTTTCGACATTCTAAGCTCACCTATGTTCCCCGTCATCTTGGGTACCCCATGGCTGCAAGCCCACAACCCCCAGATCAACTGGATCAGGAAAGAAATTTCATTCACTTCACCTTATTGCCTACAGCACTGTCTTGCCCCCGAAACCAGTAATGTAGCCAGTTGCCTGTCAGTCCAACCTGTACCTGTCAACAACCAGAGTATTCCACCGGCCTACCAGGAGTTTGCAGATGTCTTTGACAAGAAAAAGGCTGATGTCCTGCCACCACACCGGTCATACGATTGTCCAATTGAATTACTCCCAGGAGCCGAAATCCCATTCGGTCGCATATTCCCCCTCTCGGAGGTGGAACTAGGAACATTGCGACAATACATTGATGAAAACCTGGAGAAAGGCTTCATCCGTTCCTCCTCTTCTCCTGCTGGAGCCGGAATCTTTTTTGTCGAAAAAAGGGACAAATCCCTAAGACCATGTGTGGATTACAGGGAGCTCAATAAAATCACTATAAAGAACCGTTACCCTCTTCCTCTAGTTCCGGAACTTTTCCAGAGACTCCGTACTGCCCGAATATTTACTAAGCTTGACCTTCGAGGAGCCTACAATCTCGTTCGCATCCGAGAGGGTGACGAATGGAAGACAGCATTTAGAACTCGCTTTGGACATTTCGAGTACTTAGTGATGCCATTTGGATTGTGCAACGCCCCGGCCACATTCCAACATTTTGTAAACGATATCTTTCGAGAATTTCTGGATTACTTCGTCATCATCTACCTGGATGATATCCTGATATTTTCAACCACCCTGGAGCTCCATCGTACACATGTAAGGACAGTTCTGCACACTCTACGTAAGCACAAACTCTATGTAAAAGCAGAGAAGTGTGATTTCGAAAAGGAGTCAATACAATTCCTGGGGCTAACTATCTCAACTGGTGGTGTTGCCATGGACCCGCAAAAGGTACAGGCAATCTTGGACTGGCCAACTCCATCGGATAAAAAGGGAGTACAAAGATTTGTGGGGTTTGCAAACTTTTATAGGAGGTTTATAAAGAACTTTTCCTCCATCATCTCACCAATCACCCAAGTTACCCGTTTACATACTCGGTTCCTGTGGTCTTCAGAAGCCCAATCAGCTTTTGATAAGCTCAAATCCCTCTTTACCTCCGCACCTATCCTGCAACATCCTGATCCGGCCCTCCCTTACATCTTAGAGGTTGACGCCTCTGAAGTTGCCACAGGAGCAGTCTTATCCCAACGTCAGGGTTCTAAGTCGTTACTCCATCCTGTGGCCTTCTCCTCGCGGAAGATGAGTCCGTCTGAAAGGAATTATGATGTGGGAGATCGAGAGCTCTTGGCTATTAAAACTGCCCTGGAAGAATGGCGGTACCTCCTTGAAGGTGCTCAGCATCCCATCATGATATTCACGGATCACAGAAACCTGGAGTATCTTCGCACGGCTAAACGATTGAGACCCCGACAAGCTCGATGGGCCTTGTTTTTTGCCAGATTCAATTTTCATATATCCTTCCGCCCGGGGTCTAAGAACGGGAAGGCCGATGCCTTGTCCCGGATGTTTCCTGACACTCCCGAAGAAATTACTCCTAGCACTATATTATCTCCACAGAATTTTCTCATGATTCAGACCGACCTGAGTTCCTCACTGAAACAAGCTTCCTCCCAATGCTCTGAACCAGAAGCACTGTCTTTAAAAAACCAGGAAGGTTTTCTTTGGTATCAGAACAAAATTTTTGTTCCGCAACAAGCCAGAGCCCAGGTCCTAAAGACTTTACATGACCACCAACTTGCTGGTCACTTCGGGGTACGAAAGACTTTGGAGCTTGTTCAACGATCTTTTTGGTGGCCCACTCTAAAGCCTGACTGCAGGGAATATGTCAGTTCCTGCACCATTTGTCAACGTAACAAGGGGTCTAACGTCAGATCTTGGGGTCTACTACGCCCATTGCCTGTGCCGGAGCAACCATGGAAAGAAATATCTATGGATTTCATAGTAGAGTTACCACCCTCGGAGAAATTTACAACCATCTTGGTAGTCGTTGACCGCCTGTCCAAGATGGCGCATTTCTTGCCCATGATGGGTACACCATCTGCTGCTGACACGGCGAAGATCTTCATAAAGGAGATAGTCAGACTTCACGGCCTACCGAGCAACATTGTGTCCGACAGAGGGGTGCAATTCACCTCTAAGTTCTGGAAGGAGCTCTGCAAAACGCTTTCCATTAGAGTGTGCCTATCTTCAGCTTACCATCCTCAGAGCAACGGCCAAACCGAAAGAACTAATCAAACTTTAGAACAGTACTTACGTTGCTTCTGCTCCTTCTCCCAGGACGACTGGTCCTTGCTACTCCCGTGTGCGGAGTTTGCATACAACAACTCAATCCACGCTTCCACCAATCAGTCACCTTTCTGGGCCAACTACGGTTTCCATCCCTCATTCTTGCCTAATGTTATACCAGAGACCTCAGTCCCCGCAGTCCAGGACAGGATAAACGCCATTCAGGCTAATTTCCTAACTCTCCAGGCAACTATGCAGAAAGCCCAAGAGAATTATAAGAAACATTATGACAAGAGGAGGAGAGATCCCGTCTTTAAGGTTGGAGATAGAGTGTGGCTTTCCTCAACAAATCTTAAACTGCCTTGCCCCTCCCGGAAGTTAGGACCAAGGTTTATCGGTCCATTCACAATTAAGAAGGAAATTAACCCAGTGGCATTTGAATTGTCTTTACCAAGTTCCTATAAAATCCACCCAGTATTCCATGTTTCTTTATTAAAATCTGTTGTCTCCAGTCCTTTTCCAGGGAGAGAAGAAGCTCCGCCCCCTCCAATCTTGGTGGACAATGAAACAGAATACGAAGTAGAAGCCATTCTGGACTGCCGTCGGAGAGGTAGGACTGTTCAATTTCTTGTTAAATGGAAAGGTTACTCTGTAGAAGATAATTCTTGGGAACCAGCAGATAACATTCATGCCCCTAGACTGTTGCAGAGGTTTCAAGCCCGATACCCTGAAAAATGGGCCAGATTGGGCATCCGGAGGCTGCCCCTAGGGGGGGGGCACTGTCAGGGTGATAACCGTAGGACGGGTAATTCTGCCAGTATTCCTCATGGTGGCGCCCTTCTGCCTATTTAAGCCTGCTGCTGGGTCATGCTGGTTGCTGGATTATCATCAGCTTCCTGTTTTCCTTGTTCCTGTGTTCCTGGTTCCTGTTGTGATATCTGCTTCCTGTTACTACTCGGCTTGCCTGACTGCTCCAGTATTCCGCCTGCATTGACCCCGGCTTGTATCTGACTATTCTTCGGCTCCGCATTTGTACCTTGATCGTCCTCCTGTGTTTGACCCCCGGCTCGGCTACCTTCTCTGTTCCTGATTATCCTGCTGTACCTCACCTTGGACTGATTCCTGTGCTGAATGACCATTGGCCTGGCTCTGACTCCGCTCCTGGTTGCTCCACGGCTCCATACCTGGAATCCCTCCTTGCACGGTTGCCCTTCAACCTTACCAGCGCACCCTAGCAGCTCCCTGCTATCTGCTACTCAGCAACAGCGATCTGGCAACCCGTGCACCTTTGGGCACCGTACTCCCTGTCTCACTCCCAGGGTTACGCTGCACTTAGCCGCAAGGGGCGCCCCCTCTGCAATTCGGCCTCACATCCAGGACTTTGACACCCTCTCTCTCTCCCCATTTTGCGCACCCTTTCTCTACCTCTCTTTCTCACCCCCCTCCCCCTCTCGCTCACCTTCTCTGTCTACCCCTCTCGCTCTCCCTCTTTCGCTCACAATCTCTTGCTCCCCTCTCACTCCCCCTCCCCTCTCTCTCACTTTCCCTCTTTCTTTCTCTCTCCCCCTCTCTCTCTCTCCCTCCCCCCTCTCTCTCTCCCCCTCTCACTCTCCCCCTAATGCTCACAATCTCTTGCTTCCCCTCCCCTCTCTCTCCCCCCTTTTTTTTCTCTCTATCTCTCCCCCTCGTTCGCTCTCTCCCCCCTCTTTCTCTCTCCCCCTCTCTCCCACCCCCCCCCCTCTCTTTTCCCCCTCTCTCTCTCCCCTCTCTCTCTTCCCCCTCTCTCTCTCCCCTCCCCACTTTCTCTCTCCCCCCTCTCTCTCTCTCTCCCCCCTCTCTCTCCCTCCCTCCCCCCTCTCCCTCCCCCTCTCCCTCCCCCCTCTCTCTCCCCCTCTCTCTCCCTCCCCCCTCTCTCACCCCCTCCCCTCCTCTCTATCTCCCTCCCCCTGCGCTGTGCTGGGATCCCCCCACTCTACTTCCACTGTGGATATGGAATGACTCAGTGACAGTCCCTCCTTATTCTCCCAAAACACAGGAAATTCTTAGAGGGGTTGCCACCTTGCTGGGTCCCAGATGTTTTATTGGCTGCATATGTCTAATGGGTGAGGAGGGTGCCCTGGAAGTGGTGCTGATGAACTGTGTGCTAGATCTATGCATCTTTTTGCAGACATTTTTATTACTTGAATTTTTTCCATTTGTGAGCTTGATTGGGGCCGCATGAGAAAGTTTTGCCTAAGGCCTCACAAAGCCTAGAGCCGCCTCTGCCCCCACGGAAAGCTGCTTTCCATGGGGGCACCCGTACATGCTCACTCCCAAGTCCCGCTGCTGAGTCCATTGACACAGACAGTGGGACTTGGCCACGCCCCCTGCTCCCATATCACAGGATTTAATTGACAGCAGCGGGAGCCATCAATATGTCCAATGAGGAGAGAGACAGTGGCAGGAGGCGCTGTTCCCATGCACATTGCTGGGTCGGATCGGGTTCAGGTAAGAAAAAGGGGGGTCTAGGGGGGAGCTGCAGCACAGAAGGTTTTTCACCTGAATGCATTCTAAAAACCTTAAGGCTTTAGAACCACTTTAAATGGACTCAGGAGCTCCTTTTCTGCATTCACTAACACTTGCTTAACCTGCCCTCCTGAGACTTTCTAAGCAGCAAATCACAGTGCAGTTTTATTTGGTATTTGCTCACCTAAGTCCACTTAAAGTGATTGCAAAGTCTAGTTTTTTTCCTATAAAAATAACAAACATGTTATACTTACCTGCTCTGTTGCAGTGGATTTGCTCAGAGCAGCCCGGATCCTCCTCTTCTCGAGTCGCTCGTTGCTGCTCCTGGCCCCTCCCTCCTGTTCAGTGCCCCCACAGCAAGCAGCTTGCTATGGGGGCACCCAAGCCAAGTCACAGCTTCCTGTGTCCATTCAGACATGGAGCCCTGACCCAGCCCCTCCCCTTCTTTCCTCTAATTGGCTAGCAGACTTTGTGGAAGCTGCTGTGTCTCAGCCAATCAGGAAGGAGAATCCTGTGGACATCACTGGAAAGGGATAGGGCTCAGGTAAATATTAGGGGGACTGAGGGCGGCATTTGTAGAAATTGGCACAAAAGAGAATTAGTGCAAAATACAAAATATTTTTACAAAAGCACGGCTTGCAGTGAGCCAGAAATATCCAGTCTAGCAGACTCTGTTTTTCTCTCCGGGAGGCAAAATGATTTGTTTGCAACATTACTATGTGGAAATTGTCACTTTTTATTCAATTATCCACATTGTAGCAACATAAACACCATTTATTTTTTATGAAACTCAAAACAATGCCAAAGCTCCCATTCTGCCGAAGCTGAATGGCTGCAGGAACGTCTGATGTTTAGAGATTTAAACTGCTCTATCTTACATTTTTCAGTATTTCTGACAGCGTGCGGACAACGGGAATGCTGAAAAACTGCATCACAGTGGCCACAAATTCAATACAATGGAGAAGATTTATACAAATATATACCATTGTATTTGTTTTCAGAAAGTTCACTTAGAAAAATGAAACATAAGAAGCACAAACAGATGTACTTGTGTTGCCATGCCTATAACCTAAAGCGTCCATTTATAAACTACTAGGACCCCAAATTAGATTCTTCCTAATTCAATTTTTTTTAGGTTTCATAGTTTGGCAACTTTAAAAGATAGTTTTGGACGTCATCTAAACTGGAGAAGTTGTACCACCTGCATCCCACCATACATTAAAGGAGCCTTTCTCAACCTTTTCAGCACAGAGGAACCCTTGAAATAACTTTATGATCTCAGGGAACCCCTACTAAAACGTACTATATTCACAACTCATGATACATTCGTTTGATGGTCATTGGGAAGAATGCTCCTTACACGTGGTGTCATTGGGAAGAATTACCCTCTTACAGATAGCTAAAAAGATCAATTGTGTCAGTGGAAACTTATCTAAGAGGCAGAAATTTCTCATTGCTCAAGAAACCCTTTAGCAACCTCTGTAGGAGCCCTGGTTGAGAAAGCCAGCATTAAAGTGATGCTAAAGTCTTTTTTTTAATGAGATGCTAATACCAGACCTTACATGCACTTGTTTTGTTTTAAATTTTTTCCCTCTAAGCTTCTTTCTCAAACACTTCCCCAGCTATGCTGCCAGTCTTTCATTATGTTGGTGCCCCCTGTACCTGCCACAACCTATGGAGTCTCACAGGATTCTCCTCTACATGCGCACACCATTTGGAACTTCAATGTTACGCACAGCCCTTCACAGCGCCGCGCACATGGGCAGTATAAGAGGGGCACAGAGCCAAAGCCAAGTCTTTCCTCCTTCTCCAAAGCAGTGATTGACAACAGAGAATGAAGTGTGCACACAGAGGAGGCATCTGTGGGACATAACAGGAGTCAGGCAGACCAGCCATGGTAGTGTCTGATAAGGAAGCTCAGAAGAGAAAAATCATGGCCTGATCTAGCCTGTCTGGTGTAGGGCTGCGGTACAAGCATGACAGAGGATAGGGTCAGCAGTTTGTAGGGCAGAGCCCAAAGGCCATTAATTTGTAGGACAGTGTACAGGGGTCAGCAGGGCAGTGTATGGGATCAGCAGGGAGGAGGACAGGGGGCACTGCTGGGAGGTATGAGGACAGGGGGCACTGCTGGCAGGATAGAGGAGGTTGGTCACTGCTAGCAGGGGAGAGGACAAGGGTCATTGCTGGCAGGGTAGAGGACAAGGGTCACTGCTGGCAGCACAGAGGATAAGGGTCACTGCTTTCAGGGCACTCAGCAGAGCTCCTTTTCCCATCTCTGCACTGCACACAGCCTGGGCATAGGTAGCAAATCTGCTCCTACCTACACAGCATATAGCTGAGATCAGATTCCCCTACACCCAGCCACAGTACAGTGTGTAGCTGGCTACAGCAGCTGCACTGCCATTTCGAACTGGGAATTTCACAGGTCAGAACTACAACAAAGCAGCCAGCTACACACTCAGGGCTATACATCATTTTTTTCCTGGGGGGGGTAGCTCTCTCAAATTGCAAAAGTGACACAAGGTTGTGCCCTTTGCACCTGCTCAGTAAGGTTGGCTATCGGGGGATGTTTTCTGAACACAGTAGGCCTGTGTGCAAGATTATAAGTTGGGCTTTACTGCATGAAAATTTATGTGGTAAATACTGGGTGTGGTTTTCATTGCGCTGAATATTGTCCTTGGCCTAAAGGGACACAGATTGCAGGTGTTCATTAGTAAGTGACGCATAGGTTCAGTAGCAAGTGAGGAAGAGTTCAGGGTGTCAGTAGAAGGTATGGTAGAATTCCGAAGTCAGTAGTAGTTGAGGCGGAGTTCAGAGGTCAGTAGTTGGTGAGGCAGGGGTCAGTAGTAAGTGATGCACAGTTCAGAGGTCAATAGTAGCTGAGGCAGAGGTCAGTAGTAAGTGACACAAAGGACAGATTTTGCCTAAGATTTTGCCCCGAGCACAGATCCTATCCACCCCTACCCAAATTCACCCCCTCTCTAGTGCAAATGCCACCATAAATCCTTTTATCCCCTCCCCCTTCCAGCATAAAACCTCTTACACCCCCCCCCCTACAAGCATGGATCATATCCTTCCAACCTAATTCCCCTCTCCCTTTTGTACAGATGCCACCATAAATCCTTCTATTCCCTCCCCTTTCTCTCCACAATCTTCCATCCAAAGACACTCTCATTCCCTCTGTAACTCAGTGTTATTTTGGCAGAAAATTTCGTTTTAGTCTTATGCTCCGTACACACAGTCGGATTTTCCGATGGAAAATGTCCGATTGGAGCGTGTTGTCGGAAATTCCGACCGTGTGTGGGCTCCATCGGACATTTTCCATCGGATTTTCCGACACACAAAGTTTGAGAGCAGGCTATAAAATTTTCCGACAACAAAATCCGATCGTGTCTATTCCGACCGTGTGTGGCCTGTTCCGAAGCACAAAGTGCCACGCATGCTCAGAAGAAATTCCGACACGGAACAGCTCGGTCTGGTAAACTTAGCGTTTGCAATGGATACAGCACTTTCGTCACGCTGCAATGTTAAAAATGGTTTAATACAGCGCACTCTCTTTTTCTTTATAATGTGAGAAGAATGAAGTAGTTTTGCTGCTCATATTCACACAGACTTCTCACAAACGTCTTTCTTTACTATTTATCGGGATTCCCTCAATATATTTTGATTTGTCACATCTGACAACATTATTTTGGTGTTGTATTTTTTTTTTTTTTTTGGTTTTAAGGCAGATTAGTTATTTTTGGTTTGTATTTTTTTTCAAGGCTGATCTTTGTTTTATTGGATTTTTATTTGGACTCCAGAATATTTTTGTGTGTGTTTTTTGTGTCAAGTTACCACAACAACATTGATATGTTGTTATATTTAATCTGTAGGAGATTGTTTGGTGTTGTTGTCCCTTGTTAATTTCACATTGTATTTTAGAAATGTACCTGAATCGTCACCAACAAACTGTCCTTTTTGAAGGAAAACACACACAGTAGAGTATAATTTTCAAAAAAAAAACATTTATTAAGGGCTCACAACTAAACAAAGAGGGAGGCAACGCTGGAGAAACAGCAGAAATTGGTGAAGCCTTGGACCCCCAGGGCAGACATCAACTATTCTGAAGCAAAATTGGTGGCCTGAGGAGTCCTTATCTAAGGGAGTGCAGTCTGGTCCAGAAGTCCCAGAGATCCGTAAAGCAGCAGATGACATCTGTGTCCCCAGGCTGTGGTCATACAAGAGACTGCAGCTTTTGTCAGACCAGACTGAACCCAGGGTCATCACTCTCTTGTCTTCTTTCCACGCTTCCTTCCACGCTGTGGCTGTGGTGGTGGAGTTGTGGCAGCAGGAGGTGGAGGAGGAGGAGGAGGAGGATGGTCCAACTCAATCACGTCGGTCTTGGGTGTGATTTCGCCACTCACCCCCTTAGTTAGGACTTTATAAATAAGTTGCTCACACATGAGGCGTTGACCCTCCTGCATGCCCTGCAGTTTTGTGGCAGCCATGCAGGCAAAGGCCTCTTCAGGAGTGAGTAAGGCTCGGAGGGACGCCGAAGCCTCCTGAATTAGCCTGAGTGCAGAATCCTGCATGTGAGTCACCTTCCTCGCCCTTTTGTATGGAAGGCGGAGGGGAGGAACCTGCGATTCAGTCAGGCTGCGACTGATCCCAGGCTTCTCTTGGCTGACACTTAGCCCCGCCTGCTCCTGGCTGCAACTTAGCCCCGCCTCCTCCTGGCTGCCACATTCCAGAGCCTCCTCCTGGCTGAGATCTTCCTGTGTATGAAAAAGGGACATAGTTTTGGTATTTTTTTTATCAATCACACACAATTTTCATCTCCTCACTGTTGCAAATAGAATGTTAACAAATATAACAGACTATCATTCTGAGCCCAGCATTTTTCATTCTTGTCCCAATTTTGGGTGCCCACTACTGTCTATTGATATGAAAAACACTTTTTTCAATCAGCAATTAGTGATCAATAATAACATCTAGTAAACATCATTTATTTATTGACCAGAAATCTGTAGAAGAATGCTATACCTGACTCCAGCTGGGCTCCTCCACTTCTTCCTGGCTGGAAGGCCCAGGTTGGACATCGGAAGCCTCAGCTGGGGTGGAAGAAAGAGTGGAAGGAAGGGTTGAGAGGGATTCCCTGACTTCAGTCTGGTCTGACAGAAATCGCAGTCTCTCATAGTACCACAGCCTGGGGACATAAACGTCATCTGCTGCAGCTCCGGACCTCTGGGAATCTGTGACCTTCTTGCGCTCCCTAAGATAAGTGCTCCTCAGGCCACCAATTTTGGCTTTTAAATAGGGGATGGTTGCTGTGGGGACCACCGGCTTCACCAACTCCAGCAGTTTCTCCAGCGCTGCCTGCCTCTTTTGTTTATTATTGTAATGGGGGTGTCTGACCTGCCACAGACAGGGCAGCTCCCTGTATTTGTCTATGAACAGGGGGAGGAAATTGTGGTCGTTGAACCCATCCATTTTCTCTGCAAGACACAACACAAGACAAACCCTAATGACAGGCCAAACTCTCAGAATCTTGTTACAATATAGGCTTCCATTTCGAAGCAGTATAGGCCCAAGTTTAGATCTTACCTTCGTTATCACGATCGGTGCCTCCAATGCTCCTTCCTCCGCTCACAGATCTTACGTAATACGCACGCGTGTTACGCTTTATACACACTGCGTATGCGTGTAACTCCGCCCGCCCCTGATGTTTTTTCTAGTCTATTCCCCGCCCCTTTTCGTTCTGCGCAGTGGGGGAAGAGCACATGGCGGAGACACAGCAGGTGCGTGCTAATTACAGGAACGAGGAGGAGGAGGAGGAAAGCCCGGAGCCTGAAACGTCCCGATCCATAAGGAGATTTAAGGCCTCAAATATGTCCTTTGTGGAGATGTTGGAGATGGTGGACATCTTGAAGAGGGCCGACTATGATGGGAAGTATGGACCTTACCCCAACCCCAATGTCAGAAAGGCCAAGATCATGGCGAAAGTGGTCAGGAGTCTGCACCGGAATTTCGGGGTACGACGATCGAAAGATCAGCTCAGGAAACGGTGGTCGGGCCTCAAATTACGAGAACTTGAGCAGTACAGAAAGATCCGGAGAGTGCTGCAAAAAAGTAAGTAGTTGTGCTGTGTTCCTATTCTTTTTCTGTTTATTATGTTCGTGCTGCTCCATGTGCTTTTCTTAAAAGTGTCCATTTTAAAATGGCAACTTTCATGTTCATGGGCACATTATTCGTTCGTATCAAACATTTTTCTTTCAGTCTAGAAAACACCATTGTTTTGGCCATATGCATTTTGCCACATTTTTAACGCCCTACTTGTATGAAACTAATTTGGTTGTGTAGATGGCTTTGTTACTAGAATGAAATGCAAACTAGATTCTGTGTAAGGAGAGGACACTCAGTAGCTGTTTTCACATCTGGACGCTGGAGCACTAGTGTGGGACACAAGAACACCATTTTTATTAGGGGGCCACACAGGTGCTCCAGTGTATACTATAGGAGGGGTCTCCATCTGTGAAGCTTGTACCAAACAGGTAAAGTATTGAGGCTTGACAAAGGACACTGAAAATGCTACATCTTGGAACTCTACCAAAATAGACAATTGTACCCCACTTCCAAGCAATGTTTCCTATTTATAGTTCTGCCATCAAATATCTGTGTGCTAAGTATAGCATTTTTGTTTTACATAGGGGAGAAAAAACTCGGAGAACACCCCTCATCTGAGGAGACCACAGACCCCCCACCTCTGGAAGAAGGGGAAATACCCCCAACCCAAGAAGAGCAGGAGGAGGGAGACGTGGTGGAAATTGTCATCCCAACAGGTGAGTGTCTGCGACCACAGGCTCAGGTAAGAGATAGATGCCGACATATTTTTTATACCTGTTTTTGTTTGTTTTCTCTCTTTTTAGGTGATTGTGATGTTGTGGATCCAGATCCTTTCACATCAGAAAGTGCCCAGATCCTGATCGGGGAGATCATGGGGTGTAATTTAGCTTTGGAAAAACTCAAGAAAAACATCAATGATGTTATTCAAAAAAATAAGAACATCATTGATGTTTTGTGGCGAGTTTAAAACCCCTCCAAATCCCTTTTTTTTTTGGTGAGCTACAAATTTCCAAATGTTTTAGCGATGTTTAGAAAAGCCAAATTTGGAAGATGCACACAGTGTGCAAACATGTGCTATCTGCCATCACGGTAGATAAATGGATGCGTTTTGGGGGTGCAACCCCTTCCTCAATAATATAGTAGCTGAGAGGAAAGGGTTTCTCCCCCAAAACACGTCCCTTGATCCCCCGTGATGGCAGCTAGCACATGTTGACATTGGGAAATTTGTGTGCATCTTCCAAATTTGGCTTTTCCTGGGGTGACTTCACCCCATCTGAACGCAATATCAAACACAGTTCCTAAATACTCATGTCTGATATTGCCTTCAAGTTCTACCTAATGTGAACTTTGTAAGTTCAAGATTTGTGTCTTTCTTGTTGGTTTTACACATGCCTGTTTTATCTTAAATGGACATTTCTATTTTTGAGAATGCCACCCCAAAGATTGTTATACAACAAACATGTTGGTTTGTTTTAAAAACCTTTTCTAAATGCACATGTGATTGTGCAGGTATTAAAATGATTGTTAATCAAGAATGTGTGGATTATTGTCTCAACGCTACAACACTTTTGTGGTGATGTAATTGCAGCTTTCAGTGAAAATGGGGGTTATTTAATAAGGGCAAATCCTCTTTGCAAGTGCAGTTTCAGTGCAGTTTCAAGTGCACTTGTAATGCAAAGTGTCTTTGCCTTTAGTAAATAACACCCAACAGTGCTTTGTATAAGGTTACACAATCACGCCATTTGCAGGACTCCCCACATTTCTGTCAGGGTCAGCTAAAACAAACACAAGCAGTAAATGTCACCAAAGATTTGCTTTTTTTTGGATTTTATTTGATTAAGGTTTCACAAATGGTCTGGCATATTGATGGCCCCCCTACCTGCAAAGAACTCAAGGTATCGTAACCAGACATCACGGGCACTCAGGGAGGGCAAGCCAGGACGGCCACTTTCAAGCGCCGTCAGGGTTGTTTCATTAATCATTCCAGCCTCAGGCCCAACTGAGCCAGCATAGTTGGCAGAATGTTGGCGTAAAAAGTTATGTAGAACACAGCACGCCAGGATTATATGATTAAGTTTATACTCCGCCATATGGATGGGTGTCAGAAATAGGCGGAACCGGCTGGCCATGATTCCAAACGTGTTCTCCACCACTCTTCTGGCTCTGGCCAGCCGGTAATTAAAAACCCTCTGTTCCGGGGTGAGGGTCCTCATCAGGAATGGCCGCATAAGATGGTCCCCCAGCACAAAGGCTTCATCCGCAACAAAGACAAATGGGAGTCCTTCCACATTCTCTTCTGGAGGTGGCCAGTCCAAGCTGCCATTCTGGAGACGCCTGTAAAACTCCGTCTGGGTGATGACTCCACCATCGGACATCCGGCCATTCTTCCCCACGTCCACATACAAGAAGTCGTAATTAGCCGACACCACCGCCAACATCACAATACTATTAAACCCCTTGTAATTATAATAGTACGACTCCGAGTTGGGTGGTGGGACGATGTGGACGTGTTTCCCATCAATTGCACCTCCGCAGTTAGGAAAGTCCCACCGCTGGGCAAAGTGGGAGGCCACAGTCTGCCATTCCTGTGGCATGGAAGGAAACTGTTGAGGAAAACCAAAAAAAATTAGTATTTTGTGTCAAGGTCAGGACCCCAACACCAAGCCCCCGCACAGCACGAACTCTATGAGGAGTACGTATACGCAACATGGCTAGAAAACGGTCGGCTGCTCAGAACGAAGTAACAGAACGCACTGAAGAACAGCAAGGCCTGTGAAGAGCGACCTGAAAAACAGTAACGAACGAACAAGAACACAATGACTAAGTCACGCAGAACGTGCTTGCACGCACTGAAGAGCAGATACAAACCCACAAACACAAACTGAACCGCAGAAAACGATCTGAAAGCCACGAGTCTGAAAAAGCACGAATCGTCTCTCACCAAACTTTTACTAACACGAGATTAGCAAAAGGAGTCCAAAGGGTGCCGCGCTTGGTTCTGAACTGGCCTTTTCTAGTCTCGTCGTTCGTGGTGTACGTGACCGTGTGGTTCCCTCACTATAAATGCACATTCTCTACCCTGAACATTCTTTTTTACCTCCATCCTTGCCACTCTCCTCGCTGATTTATTCTCATTCATTTCTGTCCACCTCCATTTTCCTTACTGGTCTTTATAAGGAGGAAAGCTTTCCCTGCCATGTTTTAAAAGCGTGACAGGTGGGAAGAGATGATGTCTGAAAAATTCAGTAATGATAAAAAACAACAACAAAAATAACAGCAAGTACATGTAAATTCTGTTGTTAGTGTCTCATTAATAGAAAAACTATGACTTTAGTATTACATCAACACCCTTCTATCAGCCATTATCATTAAACTTTAAAGTGAACCTGTCAGTCTTTTTAAACCTTTAGAACCAAAGTTTAAGGCTAGGCAACCAAACTTTACTATTCACTCATTCATCTGAAAACATTCTACTGAGCTACCCCTGGAGCTAAGCCCTGCCTGACCACTACTCCAGTAGGTTTTGTTTCTGTAGTTACTTTCATTAGATAGTGGGACCACAGCCAGGGGGGCTTATTCCAAAGGGATGTCTTATCCCTAAAGTCAGAGTTTTCAAGTTGGGTTTTTTAGGTTCAGGGTTCACAAAAAGGGCAGTCATTCTTCCTCCCTTGCATGTCATAGCTAAACTAAGTCACACAACTTGTCCCAGATGTTAATTTACCTGCATCCAATGGCTGCAGCTTGCTGAAATTTTGAAAAACCTTCTTTCTTCTTTGCCTGCAAGAGAACACTCTGATGGGGAAAATTGATATAAGCGGTGAATCTAATGGGGCACCTGATGTAGGGGGGACTCTGATGGAGACGCTGATATAAAGGGGGACTCTGATGAGTACTCCTGATGTAAAGAAGGACGCTGATGAGGACTCCTTCAGGAGGACTATGATAGGGACATTTGATATAAGGGGTCACAGATTCTGTTTAATCATACTAACCTAATGACAGCCTAATACATAGTTCCCTGGGTCACGACTCATGGTACAAAGTGCATCTCTATGTGACAGACTGTCAGTGACTCACACACAGTGTTGACCTTGTGCCATCTGACTTTTTTTTACTGCACCCCTAGATCAGATAGCATAGACCCCCCCCCCCCCCCCCCAGAGGAGTAGGCTAGAAATAATTGAAATACAATGTGGAACTTCATTATGATTTTACATTTTGACCATAGATACACTTTAGGTCTCAAAGTAGGAGTTGGAGGTGGTTAAGACAGGGTTAAGAAACAGGATAAGGAGAGTAATAGCGGGGGGGAGGATGACGTGAGACGTCAGAGGGAAAGGGAGGGTCTGGAGGTGTGTCAGTGAGTCGGCGCTTCAGCGGTATCTCTCCGACGGCATGACAGGTGCACGAGGCGGGCTGCGGTGAGAAGCGAGGAGAGCCGAAGAGAGCCGCGCTTGTATGCCGCCGTCACGGAGCCTGTCACCTGAAACATAACGAGAACGGCGAATTCGACGAGGTGACGACCCCTTCCTCCCAACGGGGGTCCCCCGCGTCCTCTCTCCCCCCCCCTTCACTGAGACTGGGCTGCAGGACGGATGGAAACAGTCAGAAGACGCCAGTTACATTGAATCTACCAAACCTGCAGTGTATCCCGGTCGAATCTCCCACACAGCTGACACTGGATCACGATCCATGGAACAGAGAGTAAAGACGCTCAGGTGGTGGTAAGATATATATTCCCTACTCACCCCCAAAAGGTAAGAGAAGGATTTGAAACCTATTCCTAAAAGGAGAGAAATATTCAAAATATGGTAGATGTAAAATAAGATGTCAAAGGGATATTGTGTGTGGCTTTATACACCATAGAAGATTATTCTGAAATAACACATCAGTCTGCCTACCATTTCTACTCCTATCATTGTGTGCTTCATATCAGAAATAATTGAAATATCTTGCAATACCTGCAATACCTGCACTGATACTGTTCCTTGGAAAAATAGTGACAGGGTGAGCAGCGTGTAATTACGGTGCTAGGGGAGTACACTACTGGATACCTTGGCTATCTGTACCTCGCTTTGCTTTGTACTCCGGTATGCCAATAAAAAGTAGGAGAGGCGACGCTGAAATACGCAGGTGTGGCCTGGTATGTAATAACTGAAACACTGTCTCCTGGGGGTCTACTGGAAAAGGAGGGGTTAGAGGCATAATGCACTAAGGTACATGGAGGAGTACACATACACATATTAATTAGTGGCGCTATTGCAATACCCCTGGACCTGAAATGCCAGAGGTGCCAGCAGCAACGCTACTATATTGGTGAAATTTGGGGGTTGTGTGATAAGACATACCACCGTGAAGGAATGCTAGTTTCCATAATAGCATCACCCTGATAGCGTCACCCAATTACCACCTGCATGATATAACTGGGGAAACTACGTGAAGCAGAGTATAAGATATAGGAATAAGGCACGTCAAACTACGCTATAATTAATATTGATGGGACTCCAGCACCTAGAAACTAGAGTACTCGCAAAAGAACAGAAAATTGGCTAAAGGCTAGAACAAAAAAGTAGTCCCTGCATTATTAAAACAAATTGTCCAAAACCCAGTACGTCATCTAATTGGGGTAAAACGATGAGCAGAAATTCAAACAAAACTGGGAAAGGGGGACCACCAAAGACACCAAAGGATAACCCCACCGGAAGCGCCACAGGTAGTACAATCAAGCAATATTTAACCAGGGGGGGGAGCCCGGGGGGCGCCCACCAAGAAGCCCAAATGTCAACTACGGGGGATAAAAAGAAAAAAGGACAAAATGGGAAGGGAGATCAGACCCCCGCCCAATCAAGAGAGTCGTCATTAATTGAAAACGCACCCGAAACCTCTAGAACTGCGGAATATAGACAAGACCTTGACCTCTCCCTGAAAAATGAAATCGCAGAAATGCTCAAAGAACTTGAATCCTCAATCAAAACAGAGATAAAAAAAGAGATAAGTATGCTAAGGACAGACCTAGGAAATCTACTGGCCAGAGTTGAGAGAGCAGAAGACATAGCAGACCACCAAGAGAGAGAAATCGCTGAGTTAAAAGAACAAATCAAGATAACCCAACAAAATCAGATAAAAATATGCTACAGGTTAGAGGACCAGGAGAACAGAAGTCGCAGACAAAACCTGAGAATCCGTGGAGTACCGGAAAAAAGGGGTGAAGATCTGAGGAAGACTGTAGCGACTATTTTCTCCCCCCTTTTGGAACTAGACGGAGAAGAGTTCCCAAAAATCGAGAGAGTATACCGGATTGGAAGGTTGGATATCAGTCGAACAGAAAGAAGTCGCGATGTTATTGTGAGGTTTAGGTTCTACGAGGACAAAGAAAAAATATGGGTAAAATTGAGAGGTCAAACACCACTCCAATTTGAGGAGGCAAGGATTCAAGTATTTGCAGACCTAGCCAAAGACACGCTTGCGAGAAAACGCCAGTTAAAGCCCCTTTTGGAACAAATGATAAACCAAAACATAAAATATACATGGGGATTTCCCGCCTGCTTGCTGGGATGTAAAGATGGCAGAACGGCTAGGCTAAGATTTCCGGGGGAGCTAGAGGAATTCTGCTGTAAACTGGGCCTACAGGTGCCCGCAGCGATGGACTGGTCCAATGAGCGATGGATTGAACTGGGTGTGGGGGCGGTGTAGGGGGGGGAGGATGACAGGGGGGGGAGCTGGGAGGGGGGTGGTTGGAGAAGGGAAAATTAATAGATAGTAAATAGAATAGATGGAGAGACGCTAGAAGATCAACATACCTGGTCACCAGAATAAAATCAATAGACGAACTGACACACCAATAGTCCCACCTTTGGAGTTGGAGACCAATGGAGGGCCACGAGTTATGTGACCCACACTGGCCTAAGGGGTTAGTTAAGACCAGGGGGGAGGTAGTTGAGGAGGGGGGGGGGGCTCGGGGGGGGGAGGGGGGGATAGGAAGGGGGATCACATTTTAATTATAAAAATGAAAATGTGGGGCATCTCTCCAAGGTCTAAGGTAAAGGGCGGGAGGACGAAGGCTGAAAAATGAGCCCTGACACAATAAAATGCATAACATACAATGTCAAAGGCCTAAACATGGCGAATAACAGACGAAGCATCTTCAACGAGCTTAGACTGCTTGGACCAGAGGTGGTATTCTTCCAGGAAACGCATATCTCACATCAAACAAGATTGAGATTATTCTCAGGAGAGTACCCGGTCTGGTATCAGGCAGATACTATCTCAAGTAGAACACGGGGGGTTGCTATTGGACTGGCAAAAAGAACTAGGTTTGTGCTGGAGGAGCGCTTAGCGGATGTAGAAGGCAGATATTTATTTCTGCGAGGTAGATTGAACGAAAGAGAGTATACACTGGCTAATATCTATGCTCCAAATAAAAACTCGATGAAGTATGTGGCAAAAATTTTGGAAAAATTAACGGAGTTTAGGAAAGGACACATAATATTAATGGGGGACTTTAACTTTGGCATGGACCCGGATCTAGATAGTACGGCCCTGGCACAGGGGAAAAAGAGTATACAAGTAAGAAAGATCAAGCAAAAACTTGTCAGCCTTCAGATGGTAGACATATGGAGAGTGCAGCACCCTCGAAAAAGGGACTATACGTTTTATTCCCCTGTGCACGGGTCATACTCCCGCATTGATTATGGATTGGTTGATCATAGAGACATTGATAAGGTAGTGGATTCTTGGATAGGAAACATAACTTATTCAGATCATGCACCAATGTCCATGGAAATAACAATAGGAGAAGAGGGAAGGCCTCTAGGGCAATGGCGCCTAAACGAAGAACTGATAAGAGGGAAAGAAGGGCTCAACAGAATCAGTAGAGAACTAGAGGAGTACTTTACGGTAAATGATTCCGGAGAGGTATCTGGGTCTACCTTATAGGAGGCCCATAAAGCCTACATAAGAGGAGTTTTTATTGAGATTGGAGCAAGGAAGAAAAGAGAAAGACGCGAGGAAATAAAAAAATTAACAGAGGAGTTAGAAAGTCTAGAACAGAAACATAAGAGACAACTGGGACACCTCACTCAAGAGACATACAAACAAATAGTAATTAAAAGGGCGGAGCTGAAAACATCAATGGAACATGAAGCCAGAACAAGACATGGTAGGATAATACGGGAGAGATACCGCTGGGCTAATAAATCAAGTAAACACTTAGCAAAAGTAGTACAAAAGGTTAAAACTAGAAATTTTATAGAAAAAATTCAGACTAAAGACGGTAATTTAGAGTATTCTTCTAGAAAAGTAGCAGAGGTCTTTAAGAATTACTATCAAGAGCTATACTCAGATCCCAAACAAGACACCCAGGTAAACAATAAGAGTGAGAGAAACAACAAATACTTAATGAAGACAGCATTGCCTAAAGTTACAGACACGGAAAGAGAAGCGATGGAAATTCCAATTTCTGAAGAAGAAGTTAGGAAAGCAATAGAAGGAATGGCCTCTGGGAAGAGTCCTGGCCCAGACGGATTCACTCTAACTTACTATAAAACGTTTAAGGAATTGTTGATCCCAAGATTGTGCCGGTATTTTAATGGATTGGGAGAGGAGTATGAGATGAGCAGAGAGGCATTAAAGGCTTCCATTACGATCATACCGAAAGATGGAAAAGAGAAAACATTATGCTCAAGCTATCGCCCCATCTCCCTCCTTAATACCGACACAAAACTCTACGCAAAGATACTTGCTGAGAGGTTAAAGGGATCAATGAATGCCCTGATCAACTCCGACCAGGTGGGGTTTGTCCCGAAAAGAGAGGGGAAGGACAATGGGGTGAGGACATTGCTCCTGTTGCATAAAACGAGGGGGAATGAGCCCCCAAGCCTTCTACTGTCAGTCGACGCCGAAAAGGCCTTCGACAGGGTGGACTGGGGGTTCATGTTCCAAACCTTGGGGATCATGGGTCTTGGACCCAGAATGATACAGAGGATTAAAACCCTGTACCACCACCCTATGGCAATGGTGGGTGTAAAGGGAGCAATGTCCCAGCCATTTGAAATGGAAAGGGGTACGAGACAGGGATGTCCCCTATCCCTGTTACTCTTTGTTCTAACCATGGAACCTCTCCTTGCAACAATACACGCAGATCCAGACATTAGAGGCATTAAGATCGGCGAAGATGAACATAAAATCGCAGCTTACGCCGATGATGTGTTATTTTACATATCAGACCCAGAAACTACTATGCCCAAATTAGTGAAAGCTCTCAGGGAATACGGGGGGGTCTCCAACTTTCAAATTAATATGGTAAAATCAGAGATATTAAATATAAACTTAAACAAAAGAGAAAGAGAGAAAATAAAAAGAGTGTATAGTTTTAGATGGACTAAAGAACTAAAGTACCTAGGAATTAAGTTGGCTAATTCAACTGAGAAGATGTTCACTATAAACTACCTACCCCTATTAGATACAGTCAGACTTGACTGTAAAAATTATGCCGGTAAGGCCCTTTCATGGATAGGTCGTATAAACGTTATTAAAATGGTCCTACTCCCTAAGGTCACATACTTGTTCCAGATGATCCCGCTTCCCCTACCCCTATACTATCTAAGAAAGTTAAATAAAATAATAATGAGTTTTATATGGAAAAACAAAAAACCAAGAGTCTCTTTTAGAATTTTAAAACAAAAGAAAATAAATGGCGGTCTAGCAGTACCAGACATCCAGATGTATTATAAGGCCATAGTTCTGTCTAGAATGGTTGAATGGGCAAAAAGAGAGAATGAAAAAAGGTGGGTAAGAATAGAGGGAAACCTCAGTAAAGTTTCACTTAGTAGAATGATATGGAACCCTCCACACACTAGAAATTTAGATAAAAGCACACATGTAATAACACGTAACGTTTTTAAAATTTGGGACGGGGTACACAAGAAAGTTAATGGAGAATATAATTCACCTTTATTATCACTAACAGAGAGTAATTTTTTTTCACCAGGGTTAAAGGAAACGGGTGGAAAAGAAGCATTTTGGGGTAAGACACAATTAAGACACATCATCAAAGAGGGCAAAATTATGACACTACAAGAACTAAGATTAGGGAGAGAGGCACGGGGGATAGATGAGTGGCGGTACCTCCAGCTGTGTCACTTCGTGAGTAAATTACCAAGTCCGATAAGAGTAGGAGACAAACTTACGGACTTCGAGAAGCTATGTGACACAGAAGATCCAAGAAACTTAGTTTCCAAGATCTATAAAATGCTTATGAAGATGGATCAGCTGGAGATCCCCCCATATATAAGTAAATGGGAGAGTGAATTAGGCACTAAAAAAGATGTAAATACAATTAGAAGAGTCTTGAGAATGATTGGTAACTCAACAATAGATACACGAACGGCAGAAATGAGCTATAAATGCATAAGTAGAAGCTATTTAACCCCAGAAATAACAAGTAAATTTCAAAAAGGGTCGGCATATTGCTGGCGAGGATGCCAGGAGATAGGAACAATGGCACACCTCTGGTGGCTATGCCCGAAAATAAAAAACTTCTGGAGGAAGATACTTACCCTGGTCAGGAAAATAACAGGTAAAGAAGTGTTAGAAGACCCTTGGGAGTTTTTTTTCCATGGGGGGGAGGGAGACATAAACAAATATAAGCAGTCATTAGTCCCCCACCTATTGAACGCCGCAAAGCGAATAATACCGAAGAACTGGCAAAGGAGGGAGTCCCCTGAAATATGGGAGTGGATAGATGCAGTAGAAGAAACATATAGTATGGAGACAGGGGCTGGCTCAGTAGGGGATACGAGAAAGGTGAACTCAGGAGAGTGGGAACGCTGGAAAAAATTTAAAAAAACGTGGTGCTACGCCAAAGAGCTGAAAGCCTCATAGCAGAATAGGAGAAACGGACACATTAGACCTTGGAGAGATGGGGTTGGGGTGGTAAGGGGGGGAGGTAAGGGGGTGGTGGTGGGGATTTATAAAAAAAATGTAACACTGTCAATCAGGACACGTGCGACCTCTCGAGTGGTCAATGTAATTTCATTAGACTGGATGCACGCCTGGTTTTTTTAACACATTCTTTTTTTTTTGATATGGCAAAGTTTCACGATGATGAGACAAAGACAAGAGGGAGCGGAACTTAAATGAACTACAAAGTTGATTTATGCCTCTCAAAATGGTCGACTGATGTGACAAAAAAAAAAAAAAGAAAAGAAAAAGAAAAAAAAAAAAAGAAACAGGATAAGGGCTCTTTCACATGGGGCGGATCAGTGATGATCCGCCCCGTGAACATCCGCTTGCTCAGCAGGGATCGCTCCACCGATCCCCGCTGAGCAGGAAGATGACAGGTCCGTCGCTGCACACTGTGCAGCGACGGACCTATCAGAGCGCCGCTCTCCCCTATGGGGGATCGGGTGATGACGGACCGTAAAGTCCGTCGTCACCCGATCCGATCCGATAACAGATGGAAAAGTAGGGTTTTCCTCCGTTACACTTTTTTCGGATCGGAGCGGTTCGGATGTCAACGGACATGTCACCGCTGACATCCGACGCTCCATAGACCTCCATGGAGGGTCCGTTTAGGTCCGCCTAAAAAACTGACAGGCGGACCTGAACGGACAGTCCGTGTGAAAGAGGCCTAAGGGTTATGTTTTGAAGGGGTTAAGAGTTAAGGATTATTTTTAATTATTAGATTAAGTGTATGTGTTAAGGTAGGTGTTTCCTATAGGACATGCTATTTTCACTGCATAGTTGTGGGAGCTGCATAGTTGTACTTTTTTTTCTGTATCCCTGGGGTACTACCAGTACCAGACTCATGGTATCAACAAAAAAATTAGAAAAGGTGTTATATGAAACTTTGAAAGCTCTTCCACTTTAAGGATAAACCGTTATATTCATAGAAAAGATTTAATTGTATTGCGCATTGTTTTTATGAACAAAACAGAAAGCCTTTAACATGCAGAGCAAGCACAATATGTCATTCTCAAAGCTGTAAATTATTTACATCTAAACATCCTACAACCAGGCTAACATGTAGCTGATCCAATATGCAGAATCTTGCTGCCTGGAGCAATATGACCTTTTGTTACTGTTAGCGTAAATTAAAACATGGAGACCTGCATGGAATAAAGTCCCATTTTAGAAGTTGAGGAAATGTGAATTAAAAAAGGACTATGTTGCTTTTCTTTAAACCCTTTAAAGTCATGTAATAAGCAAGACGTTTAATGTGCAAGCTAAGCCCCAAACATGCAAGCAGATTGTAAAGAACTAACCAAAAAGATTGTCCACTGCTTTGTTTTTACACTGTGTCTCTGTATGAGTGTGGACATTGAGGAGCAGGACTTTGTTTCCTTGTGACTGTCAATCTGATAACTAGTGAGGTCAAAGAGAACAGCGAGCAGCTCAACAGTGACATCACACGATCTTACTCAAAATCACATGAGACTAGCAGTCAAGATCAGCTGTGCCTAAGTTTGTGGCACATCACAGGTATTCAGCTATAGGACCACAGTACAGGAATGCCTAGGCACAGTTTCATGTCATGAAGTTCTGTTTTTTTCAGAAGGAAACATAAATGAGAGCCCACAAGTTAATAAATGATCAATTTAACCAGTTCCCACCTATGCTATAGCCGAAAGATAGCTTCAGCGTGGGCTTACTTTGCTGGTGGAGCATCCATGGATGTCCTCCTGTGATCGCACTGCCCACACGGCCCCTATGGCATGCTCTGTGATCGCTGCATCCTTAGGACACAGCTGATCACAGATCAAGGTAGAGGGTCAATCACAGCGGCCCTTTACCACATGATCAACTGTGTCCAGAGACAGCTGATCACGATGTAAACACAAGGCGGTTATTGGAATTCCTTTCCTCACGCTGACAGCATGAGGAGTGGAGAGCCGATGACCGGCTTGTGTGAGAGGGACAACTACGCTGATAATCAGGGCATTGATCATCAGTGCCCTGATTATCAGTGTAGTCCCAACAGTGTCCACCAATGCTGCCAAACAGTGCCCACCAATCCTGCCAATCAGGGCCTCCTGATCAGTGCCACCTATCAATGCTGCCCATCAGTGCCATCTACCAGTGCCCATCAGTGCCGCATGTAAGTGCCCATCAGTGCCACCTCTCAGTGTCCATCAGTGCCACTTATCAGTGCCACCTATTATTCTGCTTTATCAGTTCCTCCTTATCAGTGCCCATCAGTGCTGCCTCATCTGTGTCCATCAGTGACCATTAGTGACCATCAGTGCAGTCTCATAAGTGCACATCAGTGGAGGAAAAAAATTACCTGCTTGCAAAATTTTAAAACATAAAAACTTTTTTTTTTCCAAATTTTTTTTTTTTTTTTTGTTTGTTTAGCAAAAAAAAACCCAGTGATGATTAACCTCCCTGGTGGCATGAATATGTCAGATTTTTGTGTCTCAAAATGGTACATTGTTTTGCATAGAAATTTGACGTTTTATATTGTAGGCCTGTAAGTCTTAGGAATAACTCACTTAAATCTGTCCAAACAAGAGTCTAGTAGACATTCCTGGGTATGATAAAGTTTAAAACACAAAATCATAAATTATAATATAGTAAATAGCTATAAATAATTATCAAAAATAATAATTTAATAATAATAATAACATTTATTCAATAATGTAATCAAATCAAAAACACTGAAATTTGCTCAGTTGCAGAATTGTCGCTGTCGTCACTTTCAGTGTTTGATGACAAATTTCCCCACGAATCACTATCGCTTAATTCTGCAATTTACTATCGCTGTTTTCTAGCGATTTGATTTTTAATCAAAAAGTTTTTATTAAACATAATAAACAACTTCCCATATAAATACATTGCAATTGCAAAAGTCTACATTTATACCCCTTGAAATTTTCCACATTTTGTCAGGTTACAACCAAAAACGTAAATGTATTTTATTGGGGTTTTATGTGATAGACAAACACAAAGTGGTACATAATTGTGAAGTGGAAGGAAAATGATAAATTGTTTTCCACAATTTTTACAGATAAATATGTGAAAAGTGTAGCCTGCATTTGTATTCAGCCCCCTTTACACTAAAATCTAGTGGAACTAAATGCCTTTAGAAGTCACCTAATCAGTAAATAGATTCCACCTGTGTGTAATTTAATCTCAGTATAAACACAGCTGTTCTGTGAAGCCCTCAGAGATTTGTTAGAGAACCTTAGTGAACAAACAGCATCATGAAGGCCAAGGAACACACCAGACAGGTCAGGGTTAAAGTTGTGGAGACGTTTAAAGCAGGGTTAGGTTATAAAAAAAATTCCCAAGCTTTGAACATCTCAGGGAGCACTGTTCAATCCATCATAACAACATGGAAAGAGCATAGCACAACTGCAAACCTACTAAGACATGGCCGTCCACCTAAACTGACAGGCTGAGCAAGGAGAACATTAATCAGAGAAGCAGCCAAGAGGCCCATGATAACTCTGGAGGAGCTGCAGAGATCCACAGCTTAGGTGGGAGAATTTGTCCACATGATAACTATTAGTTGTGTACTCTACAAATCTGGCCTTTATGGAAGAGTAGTAAGAAGAAAGTCATTGTTGACAGAAAGCCATAAGAAGTCCCATTTTCAGTTTGCAAGAAGCCATGTGGGGACACAGCAAACATGTGGAAGAAGGGGCTCTGGTCAGATGAGACCAAAATTGAACTTTTTGACCGAAAAGCAAAACGCTATGTTTGGTGGAAAACTAATACTGCACATTAACTTGAACACACCATCCCCACCGTGAAACATAGTGGTGGCAGCATTATGTTGTGGGGATACTTTTCCTCAGCAGGGACAGGGAAGCTGGTCAGAGGGATGGGAAGATGGATGGAGCCAAATACAGGGCGATCTTAGAAGAAAACCTGTTAGTCTGCAAAAGACTTGAGACTGGGCCAGAGTTTCATGGAGGAGCTTTACTAGCTGATGCAGAAGGAGTATGGAAGTGCTGTGGAGACAAGAGAAACGCCATACACCAGGACTGCAGACCGGAACACAGGTGACGATCTCACCCCCAATATACCAGCACATATCAATACGGTTTTTAAACTTATTAAATGTGAGTGTAATGTTTTGAGCATAAGTTGATATTAAATTTATTTTAAATGGAATTATACTATTGCACGCCTCTGTTATTCCCTGTATGCATATTAGGTGATTACTGAAATACCAGGAGGAAGTTGTGGCTTTGTTGATCAGCGTTTTTACCAGGAGGTGGAATGAATATGGGATCTATGCTTAAAGTTAACCAGCCACTATATGGATGAAGAAAACTTATGATGACCATTTAAGCTGTTGCTATCAACTACAGGCTCATTTTTAAAGCCCTTAAGGTGAGGGTACACCTGGTGGGGGAGGGTGCACATTGCATGAAGACACCTTTTTTTTCACCCATTCCTTTGTTACTTCTATGGACTATTATTATTGTTTGCTTGAAAATATGTTCACTTTAGCGCCGCACATTGGGTTATAATTGTTTTCATTGTCACATTTTGAGGAAGTGTGGGGAGTGCTGGCAGCTACTTTATAGTATAATTGATATTATTTACATTTTTCTTACTTAGTTTAGGTTTGCTGAGGTCTTAGTTTTGGCAGCTCACAAGGTTTATATATATATATATATATATATATATATATATATATATTTCTGGGCCAGAGGTTCACCTTCCAGCAGGACAACAGCTCAAAACATACAGTCAGAGCTACAATGGAATGGCTTAGATCAAAGCATATTCATGTGTTAGAATGGCCCAGTCAAAGTCCAGACCTAAATTCAATTGAGAATCTGTGGCAAGACTTGAAAATTGCGATTCACAGACACTCTCCATCCAATCTGACAGAGCTTGAGCTATTTTGCAAAGAAGAATGGGCAAAAATGTAATTCTCTAGATATGCAAAGCTAGTAGAGACATTCCCAAAAAGACTTGCAGCTGTAATTGCAGCAAAAGGTGGTTCTACAAAGTATTGACTCAGGGGGGCTGAATACAAATGCACGCCACACTTTTCACATTAACTTGTAAAAAAAATTAAAAACCATGTATCATTTTCCTTCCACTTCACAATCATGTGACACTTTGGGGTTGATTTACTAAAGGCAAAAAGACTGCACTTTGGAACGTGCAGTTGCACATGGCAAGAGCAGTTGCTCCATAGTTTAGTAAATGAGCAGAAGCTCTGCTGACTTTCATAAACCAATCATGTGCAAGCAAAAATGCAGTTTTTTTTATTTTCCTTGCATTTGATTGGGTATTCTTTGCAAAGTGAAGCTTTACCTCATTTAATAAGCTCTGGGGCAACTGCACTTGCAGAGTGCAATTGCACTTTCCAAGGTGCACAATCTATTGGCCTTTAGTAAATCAACCCCTTTGTGTTGGTCTAGCAAATAAAATCCCAATAAAATACAATTACGTTTTTAGTTGTAACATAACAAAGTGTGGAAAATGTCAAGGGGTATGAATACTTTTTTAAGACACTGTAGTTATCCTGTAGGGCATTGTAGAAGCCTGGACATCACTAATTCCCTGGGGCCCAATCCTGGTGTTTCTAACCATGGTGACCAAATACGTTCAAATCTACATTCTATCTGTGTTGATAGATATATTTTTCCATAACAAGGGTGTTCCCCATGTGCGCTATCCATGAGGCGACAGTGGGCGGTGAGGTCCATTTCTAACCCATCAGAATAAGTTCTCGGCCTGACACAGCGCCCTGGAGAATGCGGTCCTCACCATCTCCTCCGGGACCACCTCTACTAGAACTCCCAGTATACGGTGAATGGCGCTTAGAGGTACAGCAGTTTGGAACACCCGATTGAGTGTTCCAGAGGAGATGGATAAGGTCCCCACTGTGCTGCCTACACCTGCCACACAAGGGGTCCACCAGCCTGCCCATCTTGTGGAGCTTTTGCGGGGTGTAATGCACCCTGAGCACAATGTATAATTGTGATAATTTCTGTGCAACATTTAAAGAGCAGATAGTTATTGCTTTCAATGCTTCATCCCACTGGTCTCCCTCGAGTGGTCCTAGGTCCCTTTCCCACATGGATACTACCTTCATGGGGTGTGCCCTCAGATAGTGTGTCAGCAACATCTGGTAACACTGTGATATAATGCCGTTAGTTTCAGTACTAGACTGCAATAGGTGGAATATAGGGGTAGATGACATAACCTAGCCCCCTGTATCTCCCTGTGCACCCACTGCATGCCTGAGCTGAAGGTATGACTAAAACATGGAAGGAGGTAGATTAAACTAACTTTGTAGTTCAGGGAAAGACTTCAGCTTACCATTACGGAATATGTGAAACAAAAGAGACACCCCAAAGGCTCTCCACCTAAGCCCCTGACGCAGCTTAGCCAGTTCAACATAGGAGAGGTTATTCCAGATTGGGCTGTATTTAGTGAATATCTGCACCCCCTGCATCTGTTTGCCCTTGTTCGATATTTTTTGAATTAGTGAAAGAGTAGGTGTCTGTTTGTTGGATTTGTGGAACACCTGCGCCTCCCGGCCCATCGGAACAGATTATGCTCCAGTGCCCAACAGCATCAATCATGCCGACGAGCCCACCGGATCATAGGCCATGGAGCAAGTCAGATGCTGCAGCTGGGCTGCCAGATAGTACAACCAAGGGTTGGGCAGTGCCAGCCCTCCGCTGTCCTTTGGTTATTGTAGCTGCACCTACTTATTCCTGGGGGGAACCGTATTCCACAGTAAGCATCTAAAAAGGGTATTAACCACTCTGAATGCTTTTAGATGGATCACTACAGGAGAGTTTGCAAAAAGTAGAGCAGCTGTGGCATTAATATTATTGTTGTCAGGTTTGCCTTGCCCGCCAACGAAGGTTTAAGGTCATTCCAAGTCTTAATTTTGTCTCGGAAATGTGATAATAGAGGATATAAATTTAGTGGGCAGTAATATGCAAGCCTAGGCAATATTTGTATCCCTAAGTACTTAAATGAAGTTACTATTGGGATAGGGGAGGTCCCTGGCAGGTCCACCTCCCGATCTTCATCAAGCAGCATTAAGGCTGGTTTAGACCAGTTTATGGTCAGGCCAGAGTAATGTCCAAAACTGGAAATCATGTCCATCACAGCCTTTAAAAAGTCATTGGTGTCCCCCAGAAAAAGCATCGTGTCGTCTGCATACAACATGATCTTTTCATGTCGATCACCGTACTTAAATCTATTAATCTGCGAGTTGGCCCTGACCAGGGCCACCAGTGGCTCGATAGCGACAGCAAAAAGCAAGGGACAGCAGACACCCCTACCTTGTTCCCCTGCCAAGAGCAAACGCATGAGACTGTCAGGGCTGGGCCCAGCCCTTTCTTCTCTGAGCTGGCTGCTCAACTGTTGGCTAATTGCCAGCTCCTATCGCTCCACAGTGACTCACCTGTTGATGATCCTGCTTGTCGGTCCTGCCTACTTAAGCCATCCAGTCCAGATGATCTCTGCCTTCGCCTTAGTCACATCTCTAGAGACGCTCTCCTGTGTTCCTGTTAAAGACTTGCTTGGCTGACATTCCTTCTGGCTCCCTGATGTTTTGTCTTGTCTGACTATCCGTTTTGGTTCCTGAACTCTGGCTATGTTTTGACTACGTTTACTCTGTTTGCCTTTTTTTTTATTATTATTAAACAAGTGTGATTTAACTGTACTTCTGTCTCAGTCTGGTTCATGGTTTCTGACAGTAGGCGAAGGCCATTAATTCAGAAGATGCAGTCAATCCACTTGTTGGTAATATTTTTTCCAGATTGGATGAGCAGGATCACCGTATGGATCAGTTTGCCATGGTGTTACAAACACTCCTGAGTCGCACGGCTCACCTGGAATCTCCCACTGTGGCTGCACCGGTACAACCTGTGTTGCAGGCCGTCTCTGCTGCTGCTCCAGTCTCTGTGCAGGCACCCGCCTCGAGTATTACCTCTATAAGAGGTACAGTATCTCACAAAAGTGAGTACACCCCTCACATTTTTGTAAATATTTTATTATATCTTTTCATTTGACAATACTGAAGAAATGACACTTTGCTACAATGTAAAGTAGTCAGTGTACAGCTTGTATAACAGTGTAAATTTGCTGTCCCCTCAAAATAACTCAACACACAGCCATTAATGTCTAAACTGCTGGCAACAAAAGTGAGTACACCCCTAAGTGAAAATGTCCAGATTGGGTCCAAAGTGTCAATATTTTGTGTGGCCACCATTATTTTCCAGCACTGCCTTAACCCTCTTGGGTATGGAGTTCACCAGAGCTTCACAGGCTGCCACTGGAGTCCTCTTTCACTCCTCCATGACGACATCACGGAGCTGTTGAATGTCAGAGACCTTGCGCTCCACCTTCCCTTTGAGGATGCCTCACAGATGCTGAATAGGGTTTAGGTCTGAAGGCATGCTTGGCCAGTCCATCACCTTTACTCTCAGCTTCTTTAGCAAGGCAGTAGTGTGTTAGGGGTTGTTATCATGTTGGAATCCTGCCCTGCAGCCCAGTCTCCGAAGGGAGGGGATCGTGCTCTGCTTCAGTATGTCACAGTACACGTTGGCATTCATGGTTCCCTCAATGAACTGTAGCTCCCCAGTGCTGGCAGCACTCATGCAGCCCCAGACCATGACACTCCCACCACCATGCTTGACTGTAGGCAAGACACACTTGGCTTTGTACTCCTCACCTGGTTGCCGCCACACATGCTTGACACCATCTGAACCAAATAAGTTTATCTTGGTCTCATCAGATCACAGGACATGGTTCCAGTAATCCATGTCCTTAGTCTGCTTGTTTTTAGCAAACTGTTTGCAGGCTTTCTTGTGCATCATCTTTAGAAGAGTCTTACTTCTGGGATGACAGCCATGCAGACCAATTTGATGCAGTGTGCGGCATATGGTCTGAGCACTGACAGGCTGACCCCCCACCCCTTCAATCTGTGCAGCAATGCTGACAGCACTCATATGTCTATTACCCAAAAACAACCTCCAGATATGATGCATAGCACTTGCACTCAACTTCTTTGGTCGACCATGGCGAGACCTGCTCTGAGTGGGACCTGTCCTGTTAAACCGCTGTATGATGTTGGCCACCGTGCTGAAGCTCAGTTTCAGGGTTTTGGTAATCTTTTTACAGCCTAGGCCATCTTTATTTAGAGCAACAATAGTATTTTTCAGATCCTCAGAGAGTTCTTTGCCATGAGGTGCCATGTTGAACTTTCAGTGACCAGTATGAGAGAGTGAGAGCGATAACACCAAATTTAACACACCTGCTCCCCATTCACAGCTGAGACTTTGTAACACTAACGAGTCACATGACACAGTGGAGGGAAAATGGCTAATTGGGCCCAATTTGGACATTTTCACTTAGGGGTATAATCACTTTTGTTGCCAGTGGTTTAGACATTAGCCGTGTGTTGAGTTATTTTGAGGGGACGGCAAATTTACACTGTTATTCAAGCTGTACACTCACTACTTTACATTCCCCAGCACTCTGGGGGCGATCCAGTCCAATGCAGAGGGTTTCTCAACCAGGTTGAGATATACTTTGAGATGCTGCCCCAGGCGTTTCCCACGGACAGAAGCAAAGTAGGTTTCGTAATATCTTTGCTTTCTGAGAGAGCCTTGACCTGGGCAAACCCTCTATGGGAAACACAAAAACCTGTTGTCTTGAGTTACCCTGAGTTTGTGGCTTCTTTTAAAAGGGTATTTGACGTTCCCGCACTCTCCGCTTCTGCTGCCAAGTGCCTCATGTCCATCAAACAGAGTACAAGAACTGTTGCCGATTACGCCATTGAATTCCGATTGGCTGACGGGGCCAGCTTTGTGGCGGCAGCTCGGCACTTGTACATGTGCAGTGAGCGGTGTGAGTGTGAGAGGCTGTGCGGGGACACAATGTGGCAGTGTGTAGTTGGTGACTAATAAAGTACAGAGATACCTTGGTGAGGTGGAATGCAGCGGTACCAAACTGAGGGATAACCTGTCAAAAGGGGACACCGCCATTGGAATACTGCTATTAAGCCTGTTACCCCTGCAGGGTACAAATGGGTGTTGCGAAGGAAAGTGGGGAGCACTGGAGAGTCACTTCTGTTTCAATTTTGTGCACGGATCACGGCTCACAGACTGTTATTCAATAGTGTATAATTGTATACACATATAGATTACATATACAGTGTGGATGGAAAGTATTCAGACCCCCTTAAATTTTTCACTCTTTGTTATATTGCAGCCATTTGCTAAAATCATTTAAGTTAATTTTTTTCCTCATTTAATGTACACACAGCACCCCATATTGACAGAAAAACACAGAATTGTTGACATTTTTGCAGATTTATTAAAAAAGAAAAACTGAAATATCACATGGTCCTAAGAATTCAGACCCTTTGCTGCAGCCCTCCACAAGTCGGGGCTTTATGGCAAAGTGGCCCGACGGAAGCCTCTCCTCAGTACAAGACACATGAAAGCCTGCATGGAGTTTGCTAAAAAACACCTGAAGGACTCCAAGATGGTGAGAAATAAGATTCTCTGGTCTGATGAGACCAAGATAGAACTTTTTGACCTTAATTATAAGCGGTATGTGTGGAGAAAACCAGGCACTGCTCATCACCTGTCCAATACAGTCCCAACAGTGAAGCATGGTGGTGGCAGCATCATGCTGTGGGGGTGTTTTTCAGCAGCAGGGACAGGACGACTGGTTGCAATCGAGGGAAAGACAAATGCGACCAAGTACAGGGATATCCTGGATGAAAACCTTCTCCAGAGTGCTCAGGACCTCAGACTGGGCCGAAGGTTTACCTTCCAACAAGACAATGACCCTAAGCACACAGCTAAAATAGCGAAGGAGTGGCTTCACAACAACTCTGTGACTGTTCTTGAATGGCCCAGCCAGAGCCCTGACTTAAACCCAATTGAGCATCTCTGGAGAGACCTAAAAAGGGCTGTCCACCAACGTTTACCATCCAACCTGACAGAACTGGAGAGGATCTGCAAGGAGGAAAGGCAGAGGATCCCCAAATCCAGGTGTGAAAAACTTGTTGCATCTTTCCCAAAAAGACTCATGGCTGTGTGAGATCAAAAGGGTGCTTTTACTAAATACCAAGCACAGGGTCTGAATACTTAGGACCATGTGATATTTCAATTTTTCTTTTTTAATAAATCTGCAAAAATGTCATCAATTCTGTGTTTTTCTGTCAATATGGGGTGCTGTGTTTACATTAATGAGGAAAAAAATGAACTTAAATGATTTTAGCAAATGGCTGCAGTATAATAAAGAGTGACAAATTTAAGGGGGTCTGAATACTTACAGTCCCCACTGTATTTGTTGGGACTCATCATTATGATACTAGCATCTGTCACTTTATTATTTATTAACCAGTTACTAACCGGCCCATAGCTGAATGACAGCAGAAGGGCTGTTGGATAACTCTGGCATCACGTCATATAAAAACGCTCCCGCGCCCCCCTCCGGGGCGCGCACACGGGAACATCCGTGTTCGCCGGGTCCACGGGATCCGGCGCAACACGGATCGCTGTAAAGGGCCAATGACAGCGGCCCTTTACCATGTGATCGCTCCGTCCAATGACGGAGCGATCACAAATGTCAACAAAGCAGGGAAAGCAGGGTCATCAGGAGTTCACCGCTCTCCTCTCCTCACACCAATGCAGCGTGAAAGGAGAGGAGAGCTTTACGGTGCCAATCTGTGAGTTTTTCAACATATCAGTGCCCAACAGTGCCACAGCAGTGCCCAACAGTGCCACAACAGTGCCCAACAGTGTCATCTGTGCCACAACAGTGTCATCTGTGCCACAACTGTGCCACATCTGTGCCATCTGTACCACCTGTGCCACCTCTGTGACACCTCTGTGCCACCAGAGCCACACCAGTGATACTACAGTGCACACCAGTGCCACACCTGTGCCACACCAGTGCCACCTGTGCCCATCAGTGCCACCTGTGCCCATCAGTGCCACTTGTGCTCATCTGCATCACTGCAGTGCCACATCAGCGCCGTCTGTGCCCACCAGTGCCGCCTGTGCCCACCAGTGCCGCCTGTGCCCACCAGTGCCGCCTGTGCCCACCAGTGCTGCCTGAGCCCACCAGTGCCACCTGAGCCCACCAGTGCCACCTCTGTGCCACCAGAGCCACACCAGTGCAACCAGAGCCACACCAGTGCCACTACAGTGCACACCAGTGCCACACCAGTGCCCCATCAGTGCCACCTGTGCCCATCAGTGCCACCTGTGCGCATCAGTGCCACTTGTGCTCATCTGCACCACTGCAGTGCCACATCAGTGCTGCCTGTGCCTACCAGTGCCGCCTGTGCCCACCAGTGCTGCCTGAACCCACCAGTGCAGCCTGAGCCCACCAGTGCCACCTCTGTGCCACCAGAGCCACACCAGTGCAACCAGAGCCACACCAGTGGCACTACAGTGCACACCAGTGCCACATCAGTGCCACCTGTGCCCATCAGTGCCATCTGTGCCCATCAGTGCCACCTGCACCACTGCAGTGCCACATCAGTGCCGCCTGTGCCCACCAGTGCCGCCTGTGCCCACCAGTGCTGCCTGTGCCCACCAGTGCCACCTGTGCCCACCTGTGCCACCTCTGTGCCACCAGAGGCACCTCTGTGCCACCAGAGCCACACCAGTGCAACCGGAGCCACACCAGTGCCACTACAGTGCATACCAGTGCCACACCAGTGCCACCTGTGCCCATCAGTGCCACCTGTGCCCATCAGTGCTCATCTGCGCCACATCAACCTCACCAGCCACCAGTATGGCAAAAATATTATTTACGACCGAGGAGGCCTACCAGTGTCTCAGCATGACCGATGAGAGCAGCGGGGAGCTCTCTGAGTCTCAGTCCAATTCAGATTCAGCCTATGAACCCATAACAAGCAGCGGGTCTGATTCAGAATCGGAAGAGGAACGTGTGCCGTGAAAAGAAGGCGTTCTGGCGTGGAGCAGCAGCCTACTACCACCTCGAGCGCTGTGCCGTCCACCTCAAGAGCAGTGCCGTCCACCTCAAGAGCAGTGCCGTCCACCTCAAGCGCAGTGCCGTCCACCTCAAGTGCAGTGCCACTGCACAAAGGCCAGGTACCAGTAGGGTGTCCTCTCAGCCACAAAAGGATAGAGGCCATGCCACCCTTCCCTATGCCCTTCAAAACCCCCTGGGGCTTCCACCTCATTCCGAAGCAGCAAATATCCCCCCTTTTACCGCCCAGCTAGGTGTCCAGGTGAACACCGATGATTTTGTCATGCTTGATTTTTTTTTATTTGATTTTCACCGAAGACTTACTATAGTCCATTGTGGCCCAGTGCAACCTCTATGCACAGCAGTACATAGTAAGCAACCCTGGCTCTAGTTATGCCCGTCCCTTTGAGTGGAGAGAGCTTACCATAGAGGAATTCAAAATTTTCTTAGGCCTAACTTTTACAATGGGACTCACAAAAAAAACTAAATGTACTCATATTGGTCAACTAACCCCATCCACCACATGCCACTCTTCTCATCGATCATGCCAAGATCAAGATACCTTATGATTTTGCGCTTCCTCCACTACAATGACAACACCCAGTGCCCTCCCCGAAATGACCCAGCATTTGATAAATTATTTAAAATTCGACCACTCTTAAATTATTTCTCTGAAAAATTTCCCCAATTATATACCCCCGAATAAAATATTTCCGTGGATGAGTCCCTTGTAAAATTCTCCGGCAGGCTGGGCATCAAACAATTTATCCCCAGCAAAAGGGCCCGATGTGGGGTAAAAATGTACAAACTTTGCGACCGAGCCAGGGGGTACATTTATGCCTTCCGGGTGTACGAAGGGAAGGACACCGAACTGCATCCCCCTGAATGTCCAGAATATATTGGAGCCAGCGGCAAAGTTGTCTGGGAGCTTGTTTATCCACTCCTTGAAAAGAGGTACTACCTTTATGTGGATAATTTTTATACAAGTTTGCCCCTCTTCCGCAATCTTCACCGGAGGGACACCCCAGCATGTGGTACCGTAAGAACCAATAGAAAGGGTTTCCCGCAAAAACTGGTCAATGAAAGGCTACGACGAGGGGAGACGGCGTCTTTGCGGAACCAGGAGCTATTGGCTGTCAAGTGGAGGGACAGACGAAACATCCACATGCTGACAACAATTCATAATGACACCTACGTGGAAGTCCCAAGAAGAAACGGCCCAGTCCAGAAACCTGCTTGTGTTTACGATTATAATTTGTTTATGGGGGGAGTGGAGTTCAACGATCAGATGATTGAACCCTACCTTCCCACAAGAAAATCCCGCCACTGGTATAAAAAAGTGTCAATTTATTTTTTCAGTTTGGCCATGTATAACACTTATGTTATTTACCAAAAATCTACAGAGAACCCCGAATCCTATCTGCACTACCAGGAACAAGTAATCTCCGCCCTTTTGTACCCTGAAAGCCCACCAGAAAATATTTGCTCTGATTCCGTGAGCAGACTCCACGAACGCCACTTTCCTGACAAAATCCCCCCCAGTGAACCAGGCCACAGACGTCAGAAGAGATGCCGGGTTTGCTCCATAGGAGGAATTAGAAGAGACACCACGTTTTATTGTCCCCAATGTCCTTCCCAACCAGGCCTCTGTATAGGTAAATGTTTCCGTACTTTACCATACTTCTCTACATTATTAGGAAAGTATGGTAAACGTAATTCTCATTTCCTGTCATTTTCCTCCACACCCCTTATGCCACTGCACTGAACTGTACATACCTCTGCCTTCTCCGGAACCGACCCTGGCCTGGTATACGATCAAGCTTCTGCCTAACGCTAAACCGTACCTACCTCTGCCTTCTCCGGAACTGACCCTGTCCTGTTATACGACCAAGCTTCTGCCTAATGATAAACATACCTCTGCCTTCTCCGGAAATGACCCTGGCCTGTTATACGACCAAGCTTATGCCTAACTCTAAATTGTACCTACGTCTGCCTGCTCTGGAACTGACCCTGGACTGTTTGACCATGCTTTTTGCCTGCCTCTTGGACTGATCATTTACCCTGCTATGCTAGTGGGAACACAGGGGTCTCACATATGTGAGGGGCTCCAGAAATGTTTTTCTGGATGAAGAAAACTAATTTTTTAGTTTTCTCATTCCCAGATTTAGGGTCTGGAGATTCGGAGACTTCAAAGAGATTTGGGTGGGAGAAGCCTCTACCCCTGTCCCCATTCTTTCCTGGCCTGCTACTTGGACCATGTTCCTGCTTACTACCAGTACCAATATTTTGGCACTGCTGGCAATGTCTCTACTTGCACTGACCCTGGACTGTATAAGGACAGTATCTGTGCCTGTACTGACTATGGACAATATTCTTGCCTGCTGCCTGGATCAGGGCTCTCCTCCTGTGGACAACTGCGCTACTAAAACCACAGGTAATCTTTGATTTACCCTTTGCTCAGCAGAATATATTTTAGGGTGTAATTCTTGGTATGTTCATGCTATGTGTTAGAAATATGAAGGGCCTTCAAAAATGTGATAGATTGTAAGGAAATTAGATGTGTAATTTATACTCCTAGAACGCCTGAATGTGCTACTTTAATGTTGGGCCTCGGAAGTGGCCAGGCTGTGTAAAAGTCTCACACATGTGGTATCGCCATACTCAGGAGGAGTAGCAGAATATATTTTGGGGTGTCATTTTTGCTATGTACATGCTGTGTGTTGGAAATATCTTAGAAATGGACAACTTTGTGTAAAAAAAAATGCGTTTTCATTTTTTTCCCACATTTTCCAAAAACTTCTGGAAAAAAATGAACCGTTCAAAAGACTCATTATGCCTCATAGATTATACGTTGAGGTGTTTGCTTTCCAAAATGGGGTCACTTTGTGGGCATTTCCATTGTCCTGGTGCTCCAGGGCCTTCAAAAGTGTAATAGGGAGTTGAGAGATTAGATGTGTAATTTATGCTCCTAGAACGCCTGAATGTGCTACTTCAGTGTTGGGCCTCTGTATGTGACCAGGCTGTGTAAAAGTCTCACACATGTGCTATCACCATACTCAGGAGGAGTAGAAGAATATATTTTGGGGTGTAATTTTTGCTATGTACATGCTATGTGTTGGAAATATCTTAGAAATGGACAACTTTGTGTAAAAAAAAATGTTTTTATTTTTTTTCCCCATTTTCCAAAAACTTCTGGAAAAAATGAACAGTTCAAAAGACTCATTATGCCTCATAGATTATATGTTGGGATGTTTGCTTTCCAAAATAGGGTCACTTTGTGGGCGTTTCCATTGTCCTGGTGCTCCAGGGCCTTCAAAAGTGTAATAGGTGGTTGAGAGATTAAATGGGGTCACTTTGTGGGCATCCCTGCCTGCTGCCTGGATCAGGGCTCTCCTCCTGTGGACAACTGCACTACTAAAACCACAGGTAAGCTTTTGTTTACCCTTTGCTCAGCAGAATGTATTTTAGGGTGTAATTCTTGGTATGTTCATGCTATGTGTTAGAAATGTGAAGGGCCTTCAAAAATGTGATAGATTGTAAGGAAATTAGATGTGTAATTTATGCTCCTAGAACGCCTGAATGTGCTACTTCAATGTTGCGCCTCTGTATGTGGCCAGGCTGTGTAAAAGTCATACACTTGTGGTATTGCCATACTCAGGAGGAGTAGGAGAATATATTTTGGGGTGTTATTTGTGTAATGTACATGCCATGTGAGAGAAATAACCTGTTATATTGACAATTTGGTGTGAAAAAAAATAAAAATAAAAAAAATCTTAATTTTGCAAAGAATTGTGGGAAAAAATAACAACTTCAAAAAACTCACCATGCCACTTACTAAATACCTTGGAATGTCTACTTTCCAAAAAGGGGTCATTTTCTGGGTATTTGTACTTGCCTGGTTTGTTAGGGTCTCAAGAAATGAGATAGGCCTCAGTACATCAGGTGTGATCAGATGTGATCAATTTTCAGTGATTGGCACCATAGCTTGTAGACTCTATAACTTTCACACAGACTAAATAATATCCACTAATTTAGGTTATTTTTACCAAAGATATGTAGCAGTGTAAATTTTGGCCCAAATTTATGAAGAAAAATTAATTATTTGCAAAATGTTATAATAGAAATGAAGAAAAATTCATTTTTTTACAAAATTTTCATGTTTTTTCATTTATAGCACAAAAAATAAAAAACCCAGAGGTGATCAAATACCACCAAAAGAAAGCTCTATTTGTGTGAAAAAAAGGACGAAAATTTCATATGGGTACAGTGTTGCATGACTGAGTAATTGTCATTCAAAATGTGAGAGCACCGAAAGCTGAAAATTGGTCTGGTTAGGAAGGGGGTTTAGGTGCCCAGTGGTTAAGTGGTTAATTTTTTATTTTGTTTAGAGGCATGTAATGTGTTTTGGAGATATTGATTTTTTAAATATGTGTGTTCCGGTTTTCATACAACATCATTTTTTTAGCAATTGAGTCACGTATTATTGAGCACGCAACACTTTATCATTTGTGATGTGCTGTATGATCATTGTTATATATATAAATTTATATTTTACATGTATATATTTTTTTACACCTATATATACTCTTTTTTCTTTCTTTTATGCATATTTATTTGAAGCACTATTCACTTTATATGGAGAGTTGTTAATATTCAAGTAGTGTAGTGGATGCACATACAATTAACTATTGAACAGCGCCATTTTCCCTGAAGCAGATTTTTTTATTGAATTTCGAACTCTGGCAGCAGAGGTTGCTTGGCACAATGAGGCCCTTGTGGCTGCTTTTTCTCATGGTCTCTCGGATACCATCAAGGATGAGATTGCAGATATACCCACTGAGCTGGAGAAGTTGATCACGTTTGCCATCCTCATTGACTCCAGACTCAGAGAAAGACTCTCTTTTAAGGAGCGCTTGCGGAAGCCCCCTGAACATTTGTCTCTGAGCTTTGCAGTCCCACCCTTGCCTCCCTCACCTCCCATGCCTCCTGGTACTGAGTCGGTCAGTGAAGGTGAATCCATGCACTTGGGTTTCACGCGTCTCTCTGTGGATGAGAGGACCTTTAGAAGGAGGGAGAGATTGTGCCTTTATTGTGGTCAGGCAGGTGACTTTTTGAAGTCTTGTCCTACCTGTCCAGGGAACGCCCGAAACTTGAGGTCCTGTCACGGACAGACCTTAGGTGGCGTTGTTTCGTCCCCAGTTATCCAGAAGGAAAAGCACCTGGGTTTCTGTTACTCTTTCTTGGGCTGAGTCGTCCGTCGAGATACAGGCTCTAATCGACTCTGGGGCTGCAGACCTGTTCATTGATGCTGCCTCTGTATCGAAGCACTCGATTCCACTGCAGCTGCATGACACTCCACTTGCCATTGAGGCTCTTGACAGCTCTTGAGACCTCTACAGCCTGTCCATGTGACTCATGAGACTGTTCCATCGTCCATGGCCGTAGGGGCTCTTCACCATGAGATAATCCAATTCCAAGTTATTTCCTCACCTAAGTTTCCGCTGGTTTTTGGTTATCCTTGGTTACAGAGGCACAACCCCTCTTTTGATTGGCTCCGTGCTGAGGTTCTCTCCTGGTCACCACAATGCAGTAAGACATGCTTTCAGAAGGTAGCCAAGGTCCTATGCACCTCTTCACTCTCCTCCCTGCTGGTGGAGTACCGCGATTTTAGTGATGTCTTTGACAAAGGTCAAGCCGGTAGTTTGCCTCCACACCGGTCGTATGATTGCACAATTGACCTTTAACCTAGTGCCATACCCTCTCGTGGCTGGGTTTACCCTTTGTTGGCCTTGGAGGATAAGGCCACGTAGGAGTATATTGCAGACACACTTTCTCGAGGTTTCATGTGCGAATCCTCGTCTCCTGCTGGTGCTGGTTTCTTCTTCGTGAAGAAGAGTGGTGAACTGAGACCTTGTATTGATTATATGGGTCTCAATCGTTTCACGATTAAGAATGCCTATCCGATTCTATTGAGTACGGAGTTATTTGACCGCCTCAAGGGAGCAACGGTTTTCAAGAAGCTTGATTTGAGAGGGGCAAATAAGCTTGTGAGGATTAAGGAGGGCAACGAGTGGAAAACTGCGTTTAATACCAGAACAGGCCATTATGAGTACCTTATAATGCCTTTTGGCCTTTGTAGCACCCTGGCAGTTTTCCAGGAATTTATTAAATTTGTCCTCTGAGATTTGTTGCAGTTATGTGTGGTGGTTTATCTCGACGATATCCTCATATTTTCCAAGTCCCTGAAAAGCCACCACACAGATGACTGTCGTGTGCTTCAGAAACTAATGCCGCGTACACACGGTCGGACTTTTCGTCTACAAAAGTCAGACAGCCTGTCCGACAGACTTCCGGCAGACTTTCGGCGGACTTGCGGCGGACTTGCGGCATACTTTCTAATGAACGGACTTGCCTACACACGACCACACAAAAGTCAGACGGATTCGTACGTGATGACGTACACCGGACTAAAATAAGGAAGTTCATAGCCAGTAGCCAATAGGTGCCCTAGCGTGGCTTTTTGTCCGTCGGACTAGCACACAGACGAGCGGATTTCGGGGTCCGTCGTAGTTACGACGTAAAGATTTGAAGCATGTTTCAAATCTAAAGTACGTCAGATTTGAGGCTAAAAAAGTACGTTGAAAGTCCGGAGAAGCCCACACACGATCGGATTACCAGCCAGCTTTAGTCCGTCAGCGTCCGTTGGACTTTTGTAGACGAAAAGTCCGACCGTGTGTACGCGGCATTAGAGAGAACAATCTCCATTGTAAATTGGAGAAGTGTGAATTCCATCGTGAACAGGTTAAATTTCTGGGTTATATCATTTCCACTGCTGGTTTTTCGATGGACCCAGAGAAACTTTCAGCAGTCCTACAGTGGCCCCGACCTGTGGGTTTACGTCCTCTGCAGCGTTTTCTTGGCTTTGCCAACTATTATCGGAAGTGTATTCATAACTTCTCGTTTTTGGTTAAGCCCCTGACTGATATGACCAGAAAGGACGGTAACCCACAGAGTTAGTCTCCGGAGTCCAATAAGGCCTTTGAGAATCTCAAGGCTGCCTTTGTTTCTGCTTCTGTGTTGGCACATCCTGATCCTACGTTACCTTTTATCCTGGATGTTGATGCTACAGAGACTGGAGTTGGCGCCCTTCTGTCTTAACGTCCTACCTCTGAGAGCGCTATGCATCCTTGTGGCTACTTTTCCAAGGAATTGTCAGCTGCAGAGTGCAATTACGAGATTGGTGACAGAGAGCTGTTAGCAATCATTTTAGCCTTGAAAGAATGAAGACATCTCCTCAAAGGTACCACTGTGCCGGTTCTCATTCTTACTGAATATAAGAATCTCACATTCTTGTCTGAGGCTAAACGCCTCTCTCCCAGAAGGGTGCGATGTGCTCTTTTCTTGTCAAGTTTCAATTACATTGTCTCATTCTTACCCGGTACTAAGAATGTAAGGGCTGACACTTTGTCACAACAATTTTCCTCCACTTCCAAGATGGAGTCGGTTCCAGTCGCTGTGATTCCTCCTGATCGTATTCTGGCTACGGTTCGCACCAGTCTCACTTCTCCTTTGGGTGACAAAATTCTTGCTGCTCGGGTCCATGCTCCTCCTGAGATACCTTGTGACTCTGAGAAACCTCGCTGCTTTGTTCCAGAGAGACTCCATACTGCCGTGCCCCAGACTTACCATTCTCCCAAGGCTGCTGGCCACCCTGGGAAGAATCAACTCTTATGGGCCATTTCCCAACAATTCTGGTGGCCTAGTCTACGTGCTGATGTAATCGCCTTCATAGCTGCTTGTTCCGTGTGTGCTCAGAGTAAGACTCCACAGCACCTTCCAGTGGGTCTCCTACAACTTATACCCAATGAAGAGAGGCCCTGGACCCACCTGTCTATGGATTTCATTGTGGAGTTACCCAACTCCCAGGGCAACACAGTTATCCTTATGGTGGTTGACCGGTTCTTGAAAATGTCTTTGTATTCCACTTAAGAAGTTTCTCACTTCTAATTAACTGGCTTCCATTTTTGCTCAGGAGATCTTTCGCTTACATGGGCTACCCAAGGTGATTGTCTTGGACAGGGGTAGTCAGTTTGTGTTCCATTCTGGCAAGCCATTTGTGCACAGTTGGAATTCAGTTTGCTTTCTCCTCTGTGTATCGCAGTCTAATAGGGCCGCAGAACGAGCCAATCAGTCCTTGGAGCAATTCCTATGTTGCTATATTTCTGACCATCATAACAACTGGTCAGACCTCTTAACGTGGGCAGAGTTTGCTCACAATAGTGCCTTGAATTCTGCTTCCCGATTGTCCTGTTTATGGTGAACTATGGTTTCCAACCTTCCACGTTGCCTGACTCTTTTGTTACGCAGAGTATCCCTGCGTTAGAGGAGCATCTCCGTGGTCTTCGTTCCACTTGGGCACAAGTCCAGGAAGTTTTGCGACATGCTAATGATAGGTACAGACTCCATGCTGACCACAGACGCCTGCCTGCGCCTTCCTACCAGATTGGGGACAGGGTCTGGCTGTCATCTCGCAACCTCTGTTTTCGTGTTCCCTCTCTGAAGTTCGGACCTCTGTTTATTGGGCCTTTCCGTATTCTTCGCATGATTAACCAAGGGACTTACGCATTAGACCTTCCTGCTAATATGCGTAACTCAAATGTATTTCATGTCTCTTAATTAAACCTTTTGTCTGCATCTTGAAATTAAAATTGATCTGATCCGGAGGGGGGATGATGTGAGACGTGGGACGGCGTCTGTAGGGGAGGGAGGAGCCTGGGTGTGCTGACATCCCGGCCACGAGCTAGATGGGGAAGCCGCGGTGGGAATGAGAAGGGGGGAGAGAAGCCGGTATCAAGATCCACCCCAGTCGGAAGCTCCCTGGCCATTCGAGGCACCGGATGCGCCTGACTACTTCGTGGAGCTTGAGGCGGGCACTTGGCCCGGGAGGCGAGACACACTGTGCGGGACCGGCGATCATCCCCTCCACCGCCCTCCCCCCCGGATCCCCATCCATGGCGGCTCAGTGTTGAAGCAGGGATGCATCGTATAGAAGATAGGACGAATAAAGCTATTTGCTGAGCTATGGTAGGAGAGACTCCCTAGCCGTACGGAAAGGCTATTCGTAAGTATAGCGCTGACACCTATAACCCTGGGAAAGAGAGGTAAGAGGGGATACCCCATACTGAGAAGCTCAAGATAGGACTGTCTTGCTTGGAAGTATAACTGCGATAAGAGGTATTTTCAATCTGGCAGGGTGGCCTCATGGTAAGCTTTCAGTTGTACATTTTATAACCGAAGTGGGCTGAGGAGAGGACTGGCTAAACACCTATAACTGGTCTTGCTGACTTACTGAACTGTATATTTACTTTGGAATAATTTATGAATTTATGAACTTCTGAATTAATGAAACTCGCTGCCTGTTGCATTACACCTGATTCCCTGCAGGGGGAGACCGGAGGGATTTGTAACATTTGCTGATTTTTAGAATTCTTTCTGGATCATCCATGAACCTTTGAAACTTGTTGTCAGTGATACTTTATTTGATTTACCTGTAGGAGGGGCCAGAGAGGGGTGTTGCAGGTGCTGATTTTAGAAGGACCCTTAAATCATACATAATCTTTTGAACTACTGAAATCTGCTGTCAGCGGCACCGTACCTGATTTCCCCGGAGGGTGAAGTTGGAGGGATTGGCACATCTCCTGAACTTTTGAAATTAAGAAACTTAGGATCAAAGGGAGAAAAGAAAAAAGAAAAAAACCCAGATCGTAGGGGAGGTCGGCCGACCCACCATGAGCACCATGGGGGGGAGGGAGGATGGGGGGAACAGGGAGGATGGGGAGGGGGGATACCGCTGCTACATTGCCCGTTAAAATTAGCTATAGATCAAAAAGGAATGGCAACTATTAATTTTATGGCTTACAACGTCAGAGGGCTGAATATCCCTAGTAAGAGACACATGATAATGAAAGAGCTCAAACGGTACGGGGCGGAGGTGGTCTTTCTCCAAGAGACACATATCAAAAGTTAAACTGTCTTCCAGGGATTTTCCGCTCTGGTATTATGGAGATACAGTTACTAAAAGAGCGAGGGGGGTAGCAATTGGATTCGCGAATGGAATCCGATTCGTACTGGAAGACAGGCTAACCGACCCTGAGGGTAGATTCCTGTTTCTAAAAGGGAAATTAGGGGACGAGGAATACACATTAGCAAATGTTTACGCTCCCAATAAAAACCCGATAAAATATCTTAAAGGTATCTTGGCTAAGCTGGGGGCCTTCAGGAAGGGACATACTATTTTGATGGGAGACCTGAATTTTTGCATGACACCTGGTCTGGATAGTGGGACCCGTGCATGGGGGACTACTTGCGCTCAATTGAAAGGGGTAAACAAAAACTGCACGACAGCCAAATGGTTGACATCTGGAGGATTCAACACACTAAAACACAAGATTTTACATTTTACTCCCCGTGCACAGGTTCTACTCCAGGATAGACATCTTTGTTGAACACAGGGATGTGGATAAGGTGTTGGAGTCTAAGATCGAAATCTCTACGGTAACGGATCATGCCCCGGTGGGGATGAAAATGTCAGCACCGGGGAAAGTAGGCCAGCGGATCGGATGGCGTTTGAATGAAGAGCTGATTAGAGACAAGGAAGGATGTGCATTGGTAGCAAGGGAACTCAAAAACTATTTTTTATATAATGACACGGGAGAAGTAACGGGGTCAGCCTTGTGGGAGGCCCATAAGGCATACATCAGGGGGATCCTGATAGAGTTTGGGTCACGAAAAAAAAGGAGAGGTCTGAGAAAATATGTGTACTCAGGAATGAATTAGGCAAAGCTGTACAAGAACATAAAAACCAGCCGGATCGCCATAAAGAGTTATATAAAACGGTAATTAATAAAAGAACTGAGTTAAAGGAATTATTGGACCATGAAACTAAGATGGTCCTGAATAGGACTGCCAGGGAAAGATATAAGTGGGGAAATAAACCTAGTAAATACCTGGCAAAAATTTTACAAAAGAAAAAAGGCATCAATTATATAGAGAAAATTCAATCAAAGGATGGTACAGGGGGTCCCCTAGTTGCAAACATCTGACTTACAAAGGACTCCTACTTACAAACGGAGGGAGACAACAGGAAGTGAGAGGAAATCTACCCCTAGGAAGGGAAATTCACTCCTGTAAGAGCTATTATGGGGAAAAGGTGTCTCCACTGATGCTTTATCACCAAGGCTTGTTTCCACAACAATCCAAAATTTTCAAAATCCAATTGTCATTGGGACAGAAAGTGAGGTGAAATCTTCTGAACAGGGGCACACACAGCAAAACAAATGTTACAAGGGTGTTAACCCTTCCCCATGCTATCCAAAAAGCTTAAAAATAGTTTTTTTGTCTGGAGCTACACTTAAAAAATGTACCTGTTTCGACTTACAAACAGATTCAACTTAAGAACAAACCTACAGTCCCTAACTTGTTTGTAACCCGGGGACCCCCTGTAATATGGTCTATTCGCCCAAAGGAATTGCAGAAATATTTAGAACTTACTACCAAGAATTATACTCTGTACAGCAGCAGGAAGCCCGGCCGGGGGAAAAGAAAAGTAAAATTATTAATTTTCTTAAAAATGCTGGTCTACCGAAAATTTCCAAGGAGACCGGGGAAGCGTTGGAGGCCCCGATCTCCGAGGAAGAAATAGGGAAGGCCTTGTCAGAATCGATATCGGGGAAGAGTCCAGGGCCGGATGGTTTCACAATATCTTATTACAAAAAATTTAAATCAATCCTGGTCCCAAGGCTTTGCCATTATATGAATGGCCTGGGGGCAAAGCATAAAATCAGCAAGGAGGCCTTGTCAGCTGCAATTACTGTCATTTTAAAAGAGGGAAAGGAGGAAACGTTGTGTTCTAGTTATAGGCCAATTTCATTACTCAACGTGGACATAAAACTCTTCGCTAAAGTCTTGGCTGGGAGGTTGAAGGGACTTATGAACACACTTGTAAATCCGGACCAAGTCGGTTTCCTAAAAGAGAAGGGAGGGATAATGGGGTTAAAACAGTACTCCTGCTTCAAATGATAAAAGAAAGGGGACCCCCAGGACTACTACTGTCAATTGACGCCGAAAAGGCCTTCGACAGGGTAGACTGGGGGTTCATGATTCAGACCCTAGAGACAATGGGCATAGGCCCCAGAATGATCAGTTGGATTAAATCACTGTATCATCATCCAACTGCATCAATAAAAGTTAACGGCCTAATGTCTCTCCCTTTCGAGATGAAAAACGGGACGAGGCAGGGGTGTCCCCTGTCTCCAATGCTTTTCGTTCTCTCTCTGGAGCCACTTCTGGCCACGATCCATAATGATTCTAGTATATCCGGATTTAAGCTGGGACAGAAAGAGCATAAACACTCCGCTTTCGCAGATGACATATTGTTTTATGTCACGAACCCCCGGAATACAATGAGTAATTTAACAAATATCCTGAAACAATATGGGGAAATCTCCAACTTCAAAATAAATCTTGCAAAATCTGAGATATTAAATATCAATATTACTCAGACAGAAGTAAGAGCACTAAAAAACGAGTTTAAATTTGCCTGGACAAAAGAATTAAAATACTTAGGTATTAAATTAGCAAATACGAGGGAGCAGATATATAAAAAAAACCATATCTCCCTACTTGAGGAAGTTAGGTCTGATTGTAATAAACTCCTCGGAACATCACTATCTTGGTTGGGAAGAATTAATAGCATAAAATGATGATCCTCCCTAAGGTCATGTACAGATTTCAGATGGTGCCATTAGCCCTCCCTCAGCAATACTTGAGAAAAATAAAAATGTTGTTGTCGAATCTAATCTGAAAACAAAAAACCGAGAGTTTCTTTCCAAACGTTGAAGCAGGGGAAAAAGAAGGGAGGCCTGGCGGTCCCCGACATCTCAACCTACTACAAAGCTGTGGTGTTGTCCAGAGTGGTAAAATGGGCAAAGGAAAAAAAATGAGAAAAAATGGGTTAGTATAGAGAAAACACTAAGTAAAGCACAATTGGGAAGCATAATTTTGAACCCTCCACAACACAGAAGACTTGGCGAATACACTGATACACTGACACATAATGTATTTAAAATTTGGGATGGGATATATAAACGGGTTAATGGTAAATATAATTCACCTTTAATTACACTGGTAGATAACGAATATTTTCCGCCAGGGATGAATAGCATAGGAGGTGTTTGGTTAAAAAAGGAAGTCACACAATTAAGGGACATAGTAAAAAAAGGAAAAATGATTCCCACACAGGAATTGTTGCACAATAATCTTGCATCTGGGATGGTTGGGTTGCGGTCTCTCCAGTTGAGCCATTTCGTCAAAAATTTACCTCAACCTATTAGATCTGGAGATGATCTCTCCATCTTTGAGAGACTGTTCGTGGAAGAGGACCCGAGAAATACTGTATCAAAAATGTATATAGTACTGCTGAGGGTGGACGAACTGGAGATACCGCCATTCATCACTAAATGGGAGAGGGAATTGGGCACATTGCAAGATAGGAAGTTCATTGGAAAAATCTTTAACCTTGCTCACACCTCGGCAAAGGACAGCAGAACGGCAGAGATGAATTATAAATGCCTTGTAAGGTGGTACGCTACCCCAGATAAAACAAGCAAATTTCGTTGCAATACATCAGTAGAGTGTTGGAGAGGATGTAAAGAGGTGGGCACCATGACACATTTGTGGTGGGAATGCCCTAAAATTAGGGAATTCTGGAAAAAGATACTGCAAATGACTAAGGAGATCACACAAAAAGAAGTAGTGGAAGACCCATGGGTGGTACTGTTCCACGGCGGGGCGGGTGACATAAAAAAGTATAAAGGGTCCCTGACCCCTCATCTTCTTAATGCGGCCAAGAGACTCATACCCAAGTACTGGCAAAAAAAGGAAGCTCCTTTGATGTGGGAATGGATAGATATGGTAGAGAAAACATACATTATGGAATGCTGGGGAAGTACTGTGGAGGAGGAGATTAACAGAGCAACGGTTAAATGGGAGAGATGGTTAGCTTTTAAAAGACATGGAGCTATGCCCAGGAACTGAGATGGTAGAACTCAGGCAAGGAGTCGATTGGTCTTGGCTTCAACCCTTCGACTGTATGGAGAGTAGCGGTGGGAAAGGGTTTATGGGGTAGGGGTAAAGGGGGTATATTGGGTATTGCGTGACACTTGTTTTGTTGTAAACTGTTGGAAAAATGTTGCAATTTTCAAAACTGCCACGATGATGTGACAATTATTGGGACGGGAATGATGATTGGCAAGGCTGATTCAAGTCCCTGATCACTGTCTGCTGAAGTGGTAATAAAAAAAAAAAGAGGAAAATAAAAAAACGAAAAAAAAACAAAAAAACCCTTTTGTCTGCAAGCGCTTTACCACCTTGGTGCCACGTCCTCACCCTGTTCAGGTTGAGAACCATGAGGAGGAACGCTCTTGGGTCCCATCCTCGGACGTACATGTCCCTGTCCTCCTCCATGATTTCCATAGACATTTTCTCCTCAAGCCTGGTGGTCCTCCAAGGGGGAGGGGTTGTTGAGGAGGGGATACTGTCAGGGCTGGGCCCAGCCCTTCCTTCTCTGAGCTGGCTGCTCAGCTGTCGACTAATTGCCAGCTCCTATCTCTCCACAGTGACTCACCTGTTGATGATCCTGCTCGTCGGTTCTGCCTACTTAAGCCGTCCAGTCCAGATGATCTCTGCCTTCGCCTTCGTCACATCTCTAGAGACGCTCTTGTCTGTTCCTGTTAAAGACTTGCTTGGCTGACATTTGTTCTGGCTTCCTGGCGTTTTGGCTTGTCTGACTATCCGTTCCAGTTCCTGAACTCTGGCTATGTTTTGACTATGTTTACTCTGTTTACCTATTTTTAATTATTATTAAACAAGTGTGATTTAACTGTACTTCTGACTCAGTCTGATTCAAGGTTTCTGACAGAGACATTCGATCAGCCATTCTTATATTCGCCTGTGGGAAAGCATATAACAATCTGACCCATGCGATAAATCGGTCACCAAAACCAAGTCTGGACAGTACCGCCCATAAATACCGCCATCCATCACTGTTGAATGCCTTGTTAGCATCAAGGGATAATAAAACCCTATTACCCCCATTATCCGCCTGCAGCTGCATATTGAGAAAGAGTCGCCTAAGGTTGGTGGCTGTGGATTTCTGGGGCATAAATCCTGCCTGGTAAGGGTGAATAATAAAGGATATGATCCCGTTGACCCGAAGCACCAAGACCTTAGCCAGGATCTTAACATCACTTTGGAGGAGAGAGATGGGTCTGTAGGAGCCGGGGTCAACTGGATCCTTCCCTGGTTTGAGTAACAGTATGACATTTGACCTGGCCATTAAAGATGGAAGGCGACCCTTCTCCAGTGAGGCATTCAAACACCTCCAACAGCCTCGGCAATAACTGTTTACCATATTGAGTATGGACCTTCATTGGGAGGCCATCTTCCCCGGGGGCCTTGCATGTGGGAAAGGAATAGGCAGCCGCCTGGAGTTTCTCCAATGTTAGGGGTACATCTAGTTGTTGTATAGCCGTATTGGACAAGGAGGGCAAGTCTATATCAGAGAGGTAGATGTCAAGATCTGCAACTGAGTAAGCGTCCCTCGACCCATAAAGGTCTGTATCGAAGGACACCAGCTCAGAGATTATCTGTTCTGGGTTGTTGACCACCTGACCACTAGATGAGTGAATAGCCCTAATAGCCGGGGATTGCTGCTGAGATCTAGCAATGTTGGCCAGCAGGCGTCACTTCTTTTCCCCCTCCTCATAGAATGCAAGTTTAGTAAAAAACATTTTATGGTCTGCAGTGGAGGATCTCAGATGGTCCAGGGAATCCTGAGCCGACATCAATGCCTCCCTTGCAGAGTCCGATGGATCAGTAACATATGACAGTTCCAGCTGTTGTACCTGATCCCCTACTTGTTCAAGCAGAGCGGAGGAGTTCGGATTGACAATTGCAATTTCCGTAATAAACACCCCCCTAAGGTATGCCTTAAATGTCTCCCATTTCTGTATGTGATCCGTATAATGACAATGGGACCAGAAGAACTCATTAATTCGGGCGGCTCTACGGTCCTGCGAGGGGAACGGTTTAAGCCAAAATGCATTAAGCTTCCACGGGGTCCTAGGCAGAGAGGTGGGAGGCTGGGTGATCAACCATAGAGCTAAGGGGGAATGATCTGACACTCCTCTTGGGAAGTATTCCACTTTGGAGGTATAGCTAACCAGGTTTGGGGTGCCCACACACAGATCAATGTGTGAAAGGGAGCCATGGGTTTTGAAAAAACAAAAAAATTGTTTTATTTTTGTTTTGTGGATGCACCATGTGTCATTCCATCCCACTTCAGAAAGCAGGCTGCTGAAAACAGTACCCCTGCCTCCTCTGGGGGGGGTGAGTGGGGGGGGTCTATCTAGTCTGAGGTCTAGGTAGCAATTTAAGTACCCCATAATCAACACCGGAACATCAGGTTTATTTGCCAGGTATGACAACAGCAGCTCCAGTATATTCCGTGAGAACATTGGTGGGATGTAAACAAAAGCTATGAGCAGTGTTACAGTGAATAATTTACAATACAAAAATACAAATCTGCCTGCAGAATCCACCAGAGAGTCCAGTTCCTGATATGCCAATGCTTTATGTATCAATACACTCACTCCGCGTGAGTAAGCAGAGTGAGTGGAGTGATATGATTTACCTACCTATGCATATCGCAGGAATCCAACATTGTGGAAAAGTACCCATTGGAGAGATGATATGATTTGAGCCTGTATTTTCTCAAATCATCCCATCTCTCCAATGGGTACTATTCCATCATGGGTTCTCTATTCATGCCACTGGCCATAGCATGGGGGGCTTATCTGCTGCCCGGCGCGCAGGAGGCTCCCCAGCTCGATCCAGCATCTGGTCGCGTCTGGGGTGCCTCAGCCCCCATTCATCATGGGTTGGCTGACTCCATTCTTGTTTGCGACTCATCGCGAGGCGCAGACGTTCGGGAATTACGCGCCTCTTCGTCTGGGAGCATCTAAATAGCGATTGCAATCAGCTGTATTCACTTTTCTGTATTTAAATTGAGTGTTTGCAGTATATGGCCATTCGGATGCGCCAGTTTGCTGCAGAAACATCTCACTCACTATCACACCTCAGGTATTGTCCTTTTCATCATGCTTTTTACTTATTTTTACTATTGTTATTTGACCAGATTGGTTCCATATTTGGATACCTAGTGCCTTATACATTATATTTTAGTGCTTTCTATGGCACTTATACTTTATGTGGTATTCTTTGTGTCCTTTTTATAGCTGCACATCGATACCAAGGTATGATACCTTCATGTTACTGACAGTGGGGCTTTACTTATTCAATCATTGTTAGGTATGACCTTTACAGATACATTATTATTATTATTTTGTTCATTACTAACTTTGATAGGTCGATCTTAAGATACTATATCGATCAATCTGACCTATCTTTGTATGATTATGGGTTTATTTATTTTTGTTCTATTAAGAGGAATCATAGTTATAATTTTATACAAGTAGTGTGGCTAATTGTTTATGGAGGTAATATATAAATTTCCCTGGCCAGTGTGCATGGTGGTGCAGTTCCTTTTTTGGGCACCCAGAACTACCTTTGCATTCGTTTTATCTGAATTAGCTATCACTGTCTGAAAGAAAACTGTATTCCATTTACTATCATACTATGAAAGATAGACACTTATGATCAACGTTATTGTCTTTAAGTGAACCTATATTCATAAAACCATGTTAATAGTCTTGCTGTGCTGCAATATTAGTAATATAATAGCTGAAATAAATACAATTTACCCGGAGAAAACTCTGCTCCAGGTACAGTATTCGGCCCCCTTGAACTTTTCAACCTTTTGCCACATTTCAGGCTTCAAACATAAAGATATACAATTTTTATTTTTTGTGAAGAATCACCAACAAGTGGGACACAATTGTGAAGTGGAACGAAATCTATTGGATATTTTAAACTTTTTTAGCAATTAAAAAACTGAAAAGTGGTGCGTGCAAAATTATTCGGCCCCTTTACTTTCAGTGCAGAAAACTCACTCCAGAAGTTCAGCGAGGATCTCTGAATGATCCAATGTTGTCCTAAATGACTGATGGTGATAAATAGAATCCACCTGTGTGTAATCAAGTCTCTGTATAAATGCACCTGCTCTGTGATAGTCTCAGGGTTCTGTTGAAAGCGCAGAGAGCATCATGAAGACCAAGGAACACACCAGGCAGGTCCGTAATACTGTTGTGGAGAAGTTTAAAGCCGGATTTGGATACAAAAAGATTTCCCAAGCTTTAAACATCCCAAGGAGCACTGTGCAAGCGATCATTTTGAAATGGAAGGAGTATCAGACCACTGCAAATCTACCAAGACCTGGCTGTCCCTCTAAACATTCAGCTCAGACAAGGAGAAGACTGATCAGAGATGCAGCCAAGAGGCCCATGATCACTCTGGATGAACTGCAGAGAACTACAGCTGAGGTGGGAGAGTCTGTCCATAGGACAACAATCAGTCATACACTGCACAAATCTGGCCTTTATGGAAGAGTGGCAAGAAGAAAGCCATTTCTCAAAGATATCCATAAAAAGTCTCGTCTAAAGTTTGCCACAAGCCACCTGGGAGACACACCAAACATGTGGAAGAAGGTGCTCTGGTCCGATGAAACCAAAATCTAACTTTTTGGCCACAATGCAAAACGATATGTTTGGCGTAAAAGCAACACAGCTCATCACACTCAACACACCATCCCCACTGTCAAACATGGTGGTGGCAGCATCATGGTTTGGGCCTGCTTTTCTTCAGCAGGGACAGGGAAGATGGTTAAAATTGAGGGGAAGATGGATGCAGCCAAATACAGGACCATTCTGGATGAAAACCTGTTGGAGTCTGCAAAAGACCTGAAACTGGGACGGAGATTTATCTTCCAACAAGACAATGATCCCAAACATACAGCAAAATCTACAAAGGAATGGTTCACAAATAAACGTATCCAGGTGTTAGAATGGCCAAGTCAAAGTCCAGACCTGAATCCAATCGAGAATCTGTGGAAAGAGCTGAAAACTGCTGTTCACAAACGCTCTCTATCCAACCTCACTGAGCTCGAGCTGTTTTGCAAGGAAGAATGGGCAAGAATTTCAGTCTCTCGATGTGCAAAACATACCCCAAGCGACTTGCAGCTGTAATCGCAGCAAAAGGTGGCTCTACAAAGTATTAACGCAAGGGGGCCGAATAATTTTGCACGCCCCACTTTTCATTTTTTTATTAGTTAAAAAAGTTTCAAAAATCCAAAAGATTTCGTTCCACTTCACAATCGTGTCCCACTTGTTGGTGATTCTTCACAAAAAATAAAAATTTTATATCTTTATGTTTGAAGCCTGAAATGTGGCAAAAGGTTGAAAAGTTCAAGGGGGCCGAATACTTTCGCAAGCCACTGTATCCTTCAATACTGGTCACCAGAATTCAGATTAGTCAGTACTGTTCTGCAGTAGTTGCAATATTACCAAATAACATACAGACATGAGGATACACTAATCAGTGCTGCAGCAGCAGATTGAATACTGGTTTTCCAGCAAAGACTGTTCAACAGAAGCCAGTCCAATGACCGACTTCCGTTAAACAGTGAAGGCTACACACAGATCAAATTTCATCTGGTTCCTGCTGAACTGGCTGAATATCGATCCATGTGTACCCAACTTTAGAACATGCTCACAGCAAGGGTGAGCACTGGGATGAACTTATCAATGTGCTGCTGTTCTTTCATTGTCTAAACAATAGTAATCTTTTGCTGAAAAAATATATTTTGAGTTTGCTTTATCATATAATTGATTTTCTTACTGCTTTTGTTCAGCAGAGATGCTAATTGCATTCTTAAAGTATAGCCCCCAGAGGAATGTGATATTTGTGTATGCAATTGAATGATGAAAATAAAGCATAACAATCAACCATAGAAAAAAAAATCACTTTAACTTACTTAAAGTGTTAAACCCACTAAACCCACAACAGTAAAATCATTTTGTATATACAGTAAAGCATGCTTGTTATACTAACTGTGGGGTTATTCCTGTGCTTTGTGTAAAAAGGCTGTTTGATCCTGCCTTCTCTGATCCTCCCCTTCTTCCACTGTCCCCAATCTATCTCCTGATAAGACAGAGCTTTTGGAGTCACTCTGCACATGCTCAGTTTGGTGTGTATTGCTAGAGAGTTTTTTTATTTTTTCTTGGGAGGATGAATGTGATCAGCACAGGGCCAATCAGCACTGTCCAGACAGAGAGTCAGGGGTCCTGTCGCTTTAAAAGACAGTCAGAGTAGAATGAAAACTCCTCCTACAAGCTTTAACCAGACACTGATAGAAGTCACAACACTGCTATATACTTCTGAAGGGAAAAGGTATTTAGCAGTCTATATTTACTAAAATAGTTGCATTTCCATGTTCTGTGTACTGTGGGAGACCAGATATAGTGATTGCGGGGTCCTGGGTTTAGTAACACTTTAAGGCGCCATGCACACCAGCAGGGTTTTTTTAAGCTACAAAAAATGCTGGAAAAATCACTGGATAAAAAACACTGGTAATAGCTTTTTGCAGAAGCATTTTAGCAGTGTTTTAGGAACGTTTAGAACCATTAGCATTTTATTGTCATTTTTGCAGTAAAAGGATAAAAAAAAAAGCTAAAAAAACGCTATTAGGAGCGTTTAGCAGCACTTCTGCTGGAAAAATGCTCCAGGAAACTTAACAAAAATTATTTTTTTTTCTGTTCCTGGACGCTGAAACTCAAAAAACGCTACTAGCCTAATGTAGTGTGCATGTACACATAGGATAACATTATTTAGCTTCTAGGAGCAGAAAAAAATGTTAGGAACAGCTTCTAGGAGTTTAAAAAAATGCTAGTGTGCATAGAGCCTAAAGAAATACTTATTGATGAGAACTACAATATAAATTGATAGAAAAAAAAAACAGTTCAATGAACCATAGTTCAATATAATATCTTTAAAGTGATTGTAAAGGCTCGTTTTTATTTTTTTTTTAAATAACAAACATGTCATACTTACCTCCACTGTGCAGCTCGTTTTGCACGGAGTGGTCCCAATCGTCCATTTCTGGGGTCCCCTGGTGGCTCTCGCGGCTCCTCCCCACATCAGGTAACCCCCTAGGAGAAGCGATCTCCCGGGGGGGTTATCTTGCGGGCATACTCCCAAGTCCAGCATTTGCGTCCATAGACACGAATGCCAGACTCAGCCCCGCCCCCTGGCGCCCACGTCATTGGTTTTGATTGACAGCAGCGGGAGCCAATGGCTTCACTGCTATCAATTTATCCAATCAAGAGCCGGGACACCTTGGAGAGAGGGACAGCACGTCCTCGCCGAGGGAAATACAGGGCTCAGGTAAGTAAAACGGGGAGGCTGGGGGCCGGTCACTGCCAGGTGTTTTTTCACCTTAATGCATAGGATGCATTAAGGTGAAAAAACACGAGGATTTACAACCCCTTTAAATAAGGGTATTTCTTTAAGAAATCTGGAGTGAAGAAATCTCATGACTGCAATATAAATGATTGCTTTTGCTGTTCTGGAATTAATAGCCCTATCAAACTACATTTCCTCTGGCTTAGGATTTTAGTCTCTACCATTGTCAGAGGATGTATTGGAAACAGTATACTCTCTCTGATTTTTAACAATTTAGCTCTGCACCACATAATGACTTTTTGTCTATAGTACATAATTAATGAATTCCTTCTGTGCTTGCCAATCATCTTATCTAAAGCTAAATTGTGGTCAAACCGCTTATCCATTGCACAGTTTAAACTAAAACAAACAAGCTTGCTTAACAGCTATTTACTCGGACACTTTTGGTGAAGTGAAAAGACTGCAGAATGATTCAATTTCAGCAGTAAACATTTGCATTGTTGTCCCTGAATGCTGTAACTTGAAGGGGTTCTTTGAATTTCTGTTGTCTTGTCTGCCTTTTTGCAGTATTTTCTGAAGAAAGCATGAATTCTTGATTTTTGTACTTTCAAACATTTCATTCAATGTGTTACAGTATTGTTCTTATTGTATTATTTAACCCCTTCATGACTGGGGTAATACAAACTTTACCGCCCAGACCCAATTTTGCAACTTTGACATGTTATTTTTTTTTAAAATAAAAGGGTTGTACCGTCAGAAGGTGTTTTATGTTAATGCTTTCTATTCATTAACATAAAAGGCCTTCTGTGTGCAGCAGCCCCCCCCCCCCCCCGGTCCCCCTAATACTTACCTGACACCTATCTCTATCCAGCGATGTCCAGGAGTGTCTTGGCCATCCAGGACTCTCCTTCCTGTTTGGCAGAGACAAAGCAGCAGTGCAATTGGCTCCTGCTGCTGTCAATCAAAGTCAGTTAGCCAATCAGGAGAGAGAGGGGTTGGGACCGAACCACAGCTCCGTGTCTGAATGGACACACAGAGTTTCAGCTCGGCTCAGGTGCCCCCCATAGCAAGCTGCTTGCTGTGGGGGCCCTCGATAGGAGGGAGGGGCCATGTGCACAGAAGAGGGACCCGAGAAGAGAAGGATCTGGGCTGCTCTGTGCAAATCCACTACACAGGGCAGGTAAGTATAACATGTTTGTTATTTTTATAGAAAAAAAACAAAACTTTACAATTACTTTAAGGCCCCTTTCACACGGGCAGATCTGCTCAGTGGACTCCGCTAGCTCAGGGGGATAGCTCTGTTGATCTCCACTGAGCCGGCGGATGACAAGTCACTCTCTGCTCACTCTGCAGGGATGGACCTGTCAGAGCTCCGCTGTCCTCTATGGGAGATCGGACGAAAACAGATCCGTCTGTCAGTTTTCACCCGATCCCATCCGATCTGCTAGACGGATGGCGATAGTATCACCATCCATCTGTTTTGAGTGGATCCTATTGGATCGGATGGCAGGCGGGTGTCAGCGGACACATCTCTGCTGATATCCACCTGCCCATAGAAGTCAATGGGGGGCATGCTCAGATCTGCCTGAAAACCAGACAGGCGGATCCAAGCGGGTCTATCGTGTGAAAGGGGCCTAACAAAGGAAAAATTACCCAAAATAGTACATTTAATTTAGCTGTACATTTCTTGCTATTATGATAACTTACCACAAAAGAACAGCCCAAAATAAATTCTCGTGCCCCTGATGATCGCAGCGACACCACATATGTGTATGTTATTTGCTGTTTGTACCCGCAGTATGGCCCAGATAATAGTCAATAGTGCACATTTTGCTTTTTTTAATCCACACCTAAAACACACTGACACTTACTGATACTAATTTTAAAAATGCAGTTTTTTTTTTTAAATCCTTCCTAAAATATGCAGACCCTAACTTTTGACCTGATCTTTGACCCTTGCCTTGACCCTTAGGCTTTATTTATACATAACCTACTCTGACTGCCAACTGCGGGAAAATGAAAAGCGCCGCAAAATCGCATCACGATTTTCCAACGGTTTGCATTCTCCAGTGGCCGGCGGTCAAAACAAGACGGAGGTTGAGAGAGGTTGAAGCTCCCCTAATCTCAGCAGCTTTGGCAAAAAAAACTGCAAAAGCACCTAAACTCAAGTTTATGAGCTGCTGTGTACATAAAGCCTTACACTAACCCTGACATTAAATTAGATCAAACCTTGATCTAGATATTTTTTCTTAATTTTTCAAATAGTTTTTATTTATTTATTTATTTATTTTTTAACACACTTTTGTTTGTTTACTAATTTCTCTCCTGCAAGGAGAGAAAGATTCAAAGTTTCTTCCTCTCCATTTGGAAGAGAAAAAAAGCACATGGGCAGGCTGCAGTGACTGATCACTGTGATCAGAGGCTAACACAGCAATCAGGTGATCAGGAAGCGTTATGAGTCCCAATTGTTGGTGAGAGACATATACACTATATTGTCAAAGGTATTGGGATGCCTGCCTTTACACACACACATGAACTTTAATGGCATGAAGTTATAACTTCAAACCAGTAATTTCACAGTAAATAGATAAAAAATGAATTATTATGTTATAACATATAGCATAATATTATATGGTTTAGCTTGATTAAAACAGTACCTTTTCATCAGCTGCAGATTCTCATTCTTCCTCTTAACTAAATCTTAGGCTCCTTTCACACTTGTACGACACGACAGTTGTATGACTTTGGATCCGACTTTGCCCTACGACTTGAAGTCCAACATGCGTCCAACTTCAATGAACAGGGATCCCTGACCAGGCACTGTCTGGTATGAATCTTTAGGGGGAACTCCACGCACACGCATGTAAAAAAAAAAAAAAAGACATGGGTTCCCCCTTCAAGAGCATACCAGGCCCTTCGGTCTGGTATAGATTTCAAGGGGAACCCCACGCTGAACAAACTGTGTGGGGGTCCCCCCAAAATCCATACCAGGCCCTTATCCGAGCACACAGCCCGGCAGGTCAGAAAAGGGGGTGGGGACTAGCGAGCGCCCCCCCTCGTGAACTGTACCAGACCGCATGCCTTAGAAATGGGTGTAAGTGCTTTGGGGCAGGGGGGCCCCCCCACCCCAAAGCACCTTGTCCCCATGTTGATGAGGACAAGGACCTCTTCCCGCCAACCCTGGCTGTTGGTTTTTAGGGTCTGGGGGCAGGGAGCTTATCGGAATCTGGAAGCCCCTTTAACAAGGGGCCCCCCAGATCCCGGCCCCCCACCCTATGTGAATGAGTATCAGGTACATTGTACCCCTACTATTCACCTAAAAAGGTGTCAAAAATAAAACACAGTACACGGGTTTTTAAAGTAATTTATTAGGCAGCTCCGGGGCCTCTTCCGACTTCTTTTCCCCTCTCCGGCTCCTCTCCCTCTTCTGGCGACGTCTTTTGCCTCCTCCGCTGATGTCTTCTGCCTCTGCCAGTTCTTCTCCCCTCTCCGGGTCTTCTACTCTCTCCGCTGATGTCTTCTAGTCCTCTCCGGTTCTTCTCCATCTGTCCGCTGTCTTCTGCCTCTGCCGGGTCTTTTCTGCTGTCTTCTCGCAATTTTGCCGGGCCTTCTCTGCTGTCTTCTCCCAATGTTGACTCAACACTCTCTCCTGCTCAAATGCTAGGTGCGTAGTGTGCCACTACTTATATTGGCATTAATAATCAAGATGTTTTTTGGTAAATGTGAGTTGAGCCTTTGAGTTCTTTTTGGTCAGCAGTGGCGTTGGCCTTGGAACTCTCCCATGGATGCCATTTTTGCCCAGTCTCTTTCCTATTGTTGAATCATGAACATGATCTTATCTTAAGCAAGTGAGGCCTGCAGTTCTTTATATATTGTTTGGGTTCTTTTATGACCTCCTGGATGAGTCGTCGTCATGCTCTTGGAGTAATTTTTGTAGGCCGGCCACTCCTGGGAAGGTTCACCACTGTTCCAAGTTATCTCCATTTATGGATAATGACTCTCCCCGTGGTTCACTGGAGTTCCAAAGCCTTAGAAATGGCTTTGAAAACCTTCCTAGAATGATAAATGTACATTACTTTGTTTCTAATCTGTTCTTGAATTTTTTTAAATTGTGGCATGATGTGTGGCTTTTTGTGATCTGTTAGCATGCTTCACTTTGTCAGACAGCTTCTATTTATGTGATTTCTTGATTCAACAGGTCTGGCAGTAATCAGGCCTGGGTGTGGCAAGTGAAATGTAACTTTTTCACATAGGGCCAGGAAGGTTTGAAAAGCTTTTTCCCTTAATAAATGAAGTATTAAATAAAAAACAGCATCTTAGAGTTACTCAGGAAGGGGGCAAATACTTTTTCACAGCACTGTATATAGAACAAAATTAGAAAAGTAAGTATGTACTATTTTAAATGGGATGGGAAGGGAGAGAACAGATATCCTGAAGCCTGAGAGAAAAACAACTGAATTGCTACAATGGCTTGTTTGTGTAGAAGAAAAAAAGATTGTGAAAGGAAAAAAAGAGAAACAAGGTGGTTATAGGGTCAAAATAGGACATAAATAAAAAGGAGAAGTACAATTATGTAATTATAATTTTGAAAAACTAACTTTTTATCCTTTAAGCTACTCTATCAACATTAAATGTATATTATGTTTACAATATGTGTCTCCCCAAACCCCCTGTCCTTCCAACCCACCCTGTCCCCCCAACACACACACCACTGATCTCCATTGTATGCCTGGATATATATGGGCAGCAAAACGAGGTGCTTGGCAGTCAGTCCTGACCCTTGCCAAGGACCTCTTTAACAACAGGGCCAAAGTAGTGAACTGAGCCAAGCAAATCATAAAAGTCTCCACTATGTAAATGGATAATGATTTAACTAGCCAGAATAACATCTAGGGGGTATACAGGAAAGAATGAATATAGATATACAGTTCAGCAATGTGTGCTAAGATTTCACATTCAGTTAAATTTCTAGAGTTTTATATTTAAAGGTCAGTCTGTGCAAAACATATACTTGTAAAACAGCACATCAATCTTCTTGAAGTATTCACTTACTGTCTTTGCTTCACTTAGACTGTCAATTTCTTTTTATCTTTTTTTCATGTTAATTCAAACCTGTCAAGAAAATGTGAAAAACCTCTAGTTTGGGAATTTTAAGGCAATGAAATAATAATTTCAATGGAATCATCACGTGGTGGTAAAGGTGGTGGGTATAACACTGAGGAATGAGGAATAACAGTGCACCAAATGTAAATACAAAAACCCCACTTCAACTCGAGGTAAAACCAGAAAAGATCCTGGATCTATTCCAAGGACACAGAAAACTAAACTAGTTGATTTTTTAGACAAAGCAAATGTACCCCAATCACCTCTGACACAGATGGGAATGGAGCCCTTTGTGGTCAAAACTACACAGAAGGAAGACTAAACGTCATTAATTTGTCCTCCCATATATTGACACAGGCAGAGCAGGATGTACTTTCATTGGGTTTATCTTTTTGTCCAAACAGTAGTTTGGACAATTTTGAAACAATCAAAGACATCAATTTATTTGTCAGAAAATTATAATTTAAAAGTATGTATGCCAAACAAACCACCAAGGAGGCAGAGGTGGCTCCAAACCTGAAAGCAGAAAATTTCAGAGCTCTTCAAGATCTGAATCTGCTCCTGCAGGAAAATAAGTCCCTAGATGGCACGAAGAAGGATGATCTGGACAGTGAGGAAAATGAGGAGGAGATAAATGACAATCCAGTCAAGAAATTTAAGAGGAAATCACATAGATTTCCTCCTGTAAATCAAAATCCAGCTATATCGCTCTTCGTAAGACAAACAACTAAGGAGATAGTTGTTTGTCTTACGACAAACAAATAAGGAGGCATTGAAAAATTATACCACCAACCAAAATCTGAGTCCTGAACATCAACAGGCACTCAGATCCTTAAAAAATAACACCAAGATTAAGGCATCAGATAAGATGGGCACCATTGTCCTAATGGACAATGAAAAATATGAAAATATGTGTTTCAAAATTCTAAACAATACTAAATGCTATTGCAAAATTTCCTCATGTTTGGTCAATAGATTCAATCAGGAATTTTAATCTCTCGTGGGTGACGCTCTCAATGAGGGATCTATCACGAGAGATATGTGGGAGTTTTTTCAAACTAAACATCCCCGTTTACACACACTATATGCACTACCCAAACTGCAAAAGGATATACATAATCCACCCGGAAGACCAATTATTTTCCAGTAATGGATGTATCTCAGAGGGAATCAGCCAGATCATAGACCAATATCTTAGGCCACATGTGATGGAATTGTCATCTTACACCAAAGATACCATTCACTTATTGTAGATCCTATAAAATTTGGAGATCCCTAATTCAGCCATGGTGGTAACAATTGATGTTGAATCATTATACAGCATTCCACTTGTTTTAGGTGATGCAGCTGTGGGATGAATACTCCGACAGAGGGCAAAACAGGAATGGAAGTTCAACCAATTTGTTTTACAAATGTTGGACTTCCTCCTGAGGCACAATGGGGGTTATTTACTAAAGGAAAATCCACTTTGCACTGCAAGTGCACTTGAAAGTGCACTGAAAGTGCACTTGGAAGTAAAGTCACTATAGATCCGAGGGGGACATGCAAGGAAAATAAAAAACAGCATTTTAGCTTGCAAATGATTGGATGATAAAATCAGCAGAGCTTCCATTCATTTCAGATCTATCCCTTAAATTTAGAGCGACTGCACTTCCAAGTGCACTTTCAAGTGCACTTGCAGTGCAAAGTGGATTTTCCTTTCGTAAATAACCCCCAATGTCTTCCTTTTCAAAGGCCACCACTACCTACAGGTACAGGGTGTGGCTATGGGGACCTGCTGTGCCCCCCTCATATGCCAATCTGTACCTGGGGGAGTGGGAGAAAGACTTCCTATCGGGAGGAGAATCGTCTATGTTTACTCGCCACATTTTAATGTGGCAGAGGTATATAGACAGTATATATTGATCATTTGGGATGGTCCAGAAAATAGGCTGAGATACTGCCTTAATTTGATGAACCAGAACAATTTCAACTTGTTCTTTACAATGATTTATAATTCATGTAGAGTTGACTTTTTGGATATTAGTATCCTCAAGAATCAAAGTGGTGGGCTCACCAGCAAACTTTTTAGAAAGGAAACTGCAGGCAATACATTATTACATGCAGATAGTTTTCATCCTGAACCTCTGAAAAAAATGATACCATTCACTCAATTTCTACCTATAAAACAAAATTGTATTACAGCTGAAGATTTTCAGAGGGAATCTGATGAGCTCACCACTAGATTATTGGCAAGAGGATACACCAAGTTTGCTCTAAATAAAAGCATTTAATCGTGTTAGGAAGACCAAAAGACAGGATCTCATCTTTAAGTCCAAAGGCAAGAAAAAGGAGAATACTACTAGAATTATTCTGAGATATTCCAATGAATAGAATCAAGTGAGGAAAATCCTCACAAAATATTGGTCTATTTTGACTGAAAATCCAATCCTTGGAAATTTAGTGACTAAAAATCCACAAATACCATACAAGAAAGCTGGATCCATTGGTGGAATGCTGACACATAGGGTAACTCCAGGATGGACCCCTGCAAGACTTGGGGTACTTATCCTTGTGGATCCTGTTCGCAATGTGCAGTTATTGCAAGAGGACCTCATTTACACTGCCTAATGGGGAACGTTTCTGCCTTAGGCATTTTGCAAATTGCAAAACGTAGGGTGTGATTTACCTCATGCAGTGTCAATGTGGTGTCTTCTATGTGGGTAAGACAGAGCAGGAATTGGGCAAACGCATTGAAAAACACATGCACAGTATGTGAATAGGCAATCTGTACTTTTCTCTGGGCAGACAAATTGCCAGGAGACATAATTACAGACTGCCTAATGTTAATTTTATGGTTTTTGACAGAATACATATTCCTACTAGAGGAGGCGACTGGAACAAGATTCTGCTCCAGCACGAAATGTGGTGGATCAGATATCTTAAGGCTACAACTCCTCCAGGCTTTAATGAGGCAGAGAGTTTTAGGCCCTTCCTGGATGGTCTTAGCGCAGGAAAAACAGATTAACCTTAGGGAATCCTTGGTTGGGATGATTCAATGAATATATAGGGATCATATTCCCCCACACATATATAAATATATTTTAGTTGCCAAGTGAGGGGTGTTGTTCACAAATAGGTGGTTCCTTCCCTTTTTCAATTCTAATTTAAATCCATTCTTCCCAACGGATGGGATTTCTAATATTTGGAGGTGGCTTATCTTCCTCTTAGCTCCATAGTGGGATTTCCTCATCCTTATACTTTGGGAGCTGAAATATTGATATTACACCTTTGGGTTTCTTTTCTTTTTTACCCCTGTTTTTGTAATATTTAGGTTCTTTCCCTCTCTATTTTCTGTTTGCATTTTTTTCACCCCATTTGGATTGAGACATATGTGACAGTCTATTGAGGGAATGGCATATATTGCAATCATTTATTTTTTGGTTTGTAATGGCAGAGGCCAGTTGGTGTAAATTATGCCATCTTTTTGCAAGCTCTCACACCTGTACCCAGCACACAAAGGCCCTTATATTCCATATCAGGGTCGTTTGTTCTCCTCCGGTTGTATTGGTAATCCAATCACCAGAGGATGCTTTTGTGTCAGTGGCATTTGTCTCCAATAGGGACGCCAATCCGGTCTCCGAATGTTGTCATCCAACAGACCGGATGTGACGCGGCAATGCGGGAGGCGCCGACGATGCATCTGACGTCATCGCGGCACGCCTGCGCAGTATATGGAGATGCCAGGGACTGCAGCTGGTAACATTCCTCTCCTCCAGATGATATCTGGAGGAGTCAAAACCGGTGGAGCCGCGCCAATACAGGCGGCGGAAGTTCTACTACTTTGGAACCCTTGGATTTCATAAGCAAACTGTCCCTAACAGTAAGTAACCTCTTTTAAGTTTAGGGTTTGCTAACCTGCTCCCTTGAGGGATGTTTTTACACCCCAACAGATGGAGCTGTAGTGAGAGTTAATGTACAGTGGGGACGGAAAGTATTCAGACCCCCTTAAATTTTTCACTCTTTGTTATATTGCAGCCATTTGCTCAAATCATTTAAGTTCATTGTCCTCATTAATGTGCACACAGCACCCCATATTGACAGAAAAACACAGAATTGTTGACATTTTTGCAGATTTATTAAAAAAGAAAAACTGAAATATCACATGGTCCTAAGTATTCAGACCCTTTGCTCAGTATTTAGTAGAAGCACCCTTTTGATCTAATACAGCCATGAGTCTTTTTGGGAAAGATGCAACAAGTTTTTCACACCTGGATTTGGGGATCCTCTGCCATTCCTCCTTGCAGATCCTCTCCAGTTCTGTCAGGTTGGATGGTAAACGTTGCTGGACAACCATTTTTAGGTCTCTCCAGAGATGCTCAATTGGGTTTAAGTCAGGGCTCTAGCTGGGCCATTCAAGAACAGTCATGGAGTTGTTGTGAAGCCACTCCTTCGTTATTTTAGCTGTGTGCTTAAAGTCATTGCCTTGTTGGAAGGTAAACCTTCGGCCCAGTCTGAGGTCCTGAGCACTTTGGAGAAGGTTTTCATCCAGGATATCCCTGTACTTGGCCGCATTCATCTTTCCCTCGATTGCAACCAGTCGTCCTGTCCCTGCAGCTGAAAAACACCTCCACAGCATGATGCTGCCACCACCATGCTTCACTGTTGGGACTGTATTGGACAGGTGATGAGCAGTGCCTGGTGTTCTCCACACATACCGCTTAGAATTAAGGCCAAATAGTTCTATCTTGGTCTCATCAGACCAGAGAATCTTATTTCTCACCATCTTGGAGTCCTTCAGGTGTTTTTTAGCAAACTCCATGTGGGCTTTCATGTGTCTTGCACTGAGGAGAGGCTTCCGTCGGACCACTCTGCCATAAAGCTCCAACTGGTGGAGGGCTGCAGTGATGGTTGACTTTCTACAACTTTCTCCCATCTCCCGACTGCATCTCTGGAGCTCAGCCACAGTGATCTTTGGGTTCCTCTTTACCTCTCTCACCAAGGCTCTTCTCCCCCGATAGCTCAGTTTTGCCGGACGGCCAGCTCTAGGAAAGGTTCTGGTCGTCCCAAACGTCTTCCATTTAAGGATTATAAAGGCTACTGTGCTCTTAGGAACCTTAAGTGCAGCAGAATTTTTTGTAACCTTGGCCAGATCTGTGCCTTGCCACAATTCTGTCTCTGAGCTCTTCAGGCAGTTCCTTAGTTCGCATTTGCTCTGACATGCACTGTGAGCTGTAAGGTCTTATATAGACAGGTGTGTGGCTTTCCTAATCAAGTCCAATCAGTATAGTCAAACACAGCTGCACTCAAATGAAGGTGTAGAACCATCGCAAGGATGATCAGAAGAAATGGACAGCACCCGAGTTCAATATATGAGTGTCACAGCAAAGGGTCTAAATACTTAGGACCATGTGATATTTCAGTTTTTCTTTTTTAATAAATCTGCAAAAATGTCAACAATTCTGTGTTTTTCTGTCAATATGGGGTGCTGTGTGTACATTAATGAGGAAAAAAATGAACTTAAATGATTTTAGCAAATGGCTGCAATATAACAAAGAGTGAAAAATTTATCGGGGTCTGAATACTTTCCGTCCCCACTGTATGTGTATACATATCACCCATTGGACTTATTTCTCCTTATCTGTCTTTAAATAGCCTATGGTATCCCTCTCTGCTTTGAGTGCCATATGTTTGGATCACATCCAGCAGTCCTGTACAGGGTGAAATGCAATTTGTGCAAATCTTGGCCTTTTTTTACCGAGATATGGGGAATGCTTCTGCCAAAAGTTATTTAAACATGTATTTAGAAAGTTAGTGTTCACGTCATATATTTGCAACTTTTGAAAATTTGTACTTTATATGGTACTTATATTAATTCTAAAATGCTGCATTTTGTACTTTCAGAAGTGGTATAAATCCCTGATGAAGATTTTGCTTATGCATTTATTATTCGAAACGCATAGGTTATCCATCTACTCTTTACCATCCAGTTTCCATTGGTGGTCATTCAGCAAGTAGTTTGGAAATACCACTTCCAACTCAATCCAATACATCATGCATTGTTTTTAATCTTTGTATAATTATGCAACATGTTGAATTTTTCTACTCAATTTGTCTTTTTTACATGTTAAAATAAAATTTCTTATATATAGAATTTCCTTCTAAATTATTATTCCATTGCCTTAAAAATCCCAAACTAGAGGTTTTTCAACTTTTCTTATTACCATAGGGATGATGGCAATTACACACCTGGTCACATGAGCCATCTCATTTTTCCTAATTCAAACTTGTCATATCTGTAAATGTATTAAACTGCAGTTGGGAGGTGGAAATCAGGCATCTACATGTGACTGGGCATATCTTCGGGGAGCTGCAGAAGTCACAGGAACTGTGAAAGCTTGTGTGCTCTATTATGAAAATCTCATCTTCGAGCTCCAAACTTTTTCTTATGCCTTTCACTACAGGCCTCCTAACACTAACTATAAAGTACAGTTTGCATTGACTTTTTATAAGATTTGATAGAAATTTCCTATCACATTGCAAATGTTCACTTTTCATGGTGCCACATGTACTATATGTTTACCATTTTTATTCAATTCAACCAAAGATAATTAAACAATAGTAGGTTCATTGGGCTCGGTTCACACAGGGGCAACCCGACTTACAGCGCAACTTTGCAAGGCGTTTTGGAGGCGACTGCAGTGCGACTTCAGCGCGACTTTAAGCAACTTACAACGCGACTTAAAGTTGCCTCAAGGACAGGTGACTTTGGCTGTGGCCAATCACAGAATAATCAGCTCTCTGGGAGGGAGGGGTTTGCCTGGGTAAACTTATTTCTTTTCCTGTAAAGTTGCTTCAATACAGATGGAGATCCGAATTGGAGGCAACTTCCATTAAAATCTATGGGTACAAGTTGCCTAGAAGTCGCCTTGAAGTAGTACAGGAACCTTTTCTGAGCAACTTTAGTAGTGTACATTTAAGACAGCTCTCATTCACTTCAATGGAATTTCTTATGTCCCGCGACTTGGGGCAACTTGAGGTCTGACAAGTCGGATCCCAAGTTGCTGTAGTGTGAATCGGCACTAAAAAAAGACTTGAGGTGTCTGTTGCCATATTAGTGCACTTGCAACAAAAACAACTGAGTACTGTCCTTGTTACTTTTTTTAATATTTTTATTTTATATAGATGGATGTTATGTACAGTATAATTTGTTATATGTCATACTATATAAATGGATGTGTTTTATAATTTTTTTTACAAATAATTTGGATATTTGTACAAATAAAAAAAAAAGTGCCAAGGGCAGTACTCAATTATTTAGTTTTTAAATTACTTAAATTGAACAAAAATTTCCAGCCCATCAGCCTATGTTATTTTTTAAATGTCCTTTAAAAAATGATTAAAAATTGCTTTGGATTAAAGAAACTACAACACTGCCTTGCCTCTCTACCTCATTCAATCAGAAAACACTCAATCAGAGACCACTCGGCAGTGCCGAATGGTCTACCTACTGTATTCACAATGCATTCGGCCAGCTGCTCAGCATGGGACCCAGAAGCAAGTGGAGATCACTGGAGAAGCAGTTTCAACTTCAGTGATTTCCAGCTTCCAGGGGCATGCGTCAGGTATGGTATTTACATAGTTGGATTGGTCCAAGCTGGCCTCAGTGAGCATTGCCTTGACTTGGATGATGGATGATGGCTTTGACCCTCTTGGGTTAGAGGGGCCATGGTACACCTACCTTTTAACTTATAAAGGCTGTATAATATGTTGACACCCTGGTGCCACAAATTGGGGATTTTTCCCTCTGTTTACATACCCCTGAAGAAGAAAAGCATTTTTCGAAATGTGTTGGGATTTTTCCTACCACTGTGATACTCTCATGCCTAAACATCGGTGGCAGTGGGACAAAGAGGAATAAGATACAAGTATGTCTAGATATATAACACTGCTACCTGTATGTCAGATCATGTTTATATATTCACATATGCACAATAAAAAGATTTTCTGTCTGTTTTTAAATTATGTTTAAAATAAAGCATTGTTATTTCATCATACACAGCCATTTTTCTATGATGCCTTAAAAGTCCCAATCTATGGGGGTATTGTTTTCAATAGTATTACGATTACTGGGATAGTATTACGATTACTGGGATGATGGCAATTATACATTTGACTCTCACTTCTGGCTACTTAGTATGATCAATGTAACTATGTATAAAATATCAATACTTGGAATTTCTCTTATACTTTTGCAGTCACATTTGAGAAAACCCCACTCTATGTTTGTTATGTTTTCCCATTTACGCACCATACCTAAAAAAATGTTTTATATATATATATATATTTCTAACCTTTTAGATATTTCTCAGGAAGAGGTGTGAGGCTGGGTTCACACCGCAGCATGGAGCGACTCAAAGCAGGGATCTGGTGAGTCCCTGGTCACCGCTTCAGGTCTGATTTCAGCCGAATTTTTGGCTGAATTCAGACCTGAAATGGACCAGAAGACGCACAGGACTCCGGTGCAATTTGCAGCGGAGCCGCTCCAGAGATGTGTGAACTGGCTCCATAGAGAGTTGTTCACAGTCTCCTAACATGTGAATTGTTCGCAATAGTGTGAACCCAGCCTAATGGATGACTGCACTGTTTTTTGAACAAAGTTAAAACGAGTCTCTTCCAAATCTGTTCTTATTAACATACAATGCAAAAAGTCCACCTCTACACCTTTAACCTTTTGTTAGGACAGACAGTGTTCAAATCTGATACAATTGATTAACAAGATCTCCATTCACAGTACAAAGATAAGTAAGTAGATTTTTTCCTTGCTGGAGTGTCTAGAAGAGAGAATCTAAAAAAGCTGAGCTGCAATTTTTTTTAGGTTATGTGAATGAGGACATTTTGAAAACATTTGGAGACTTAATAAGATGGAGACACAATAAAATAGGGTATCATTTGACATTTCTGGATGAGATTTTATTACTTATTAATTTACTACCACAAGTGTATATATATAAGGGTCACCACATGAGAATTTGTTTGTTTTATGTTAAAGTAATTTATGCAATACTAAACTTTGCATCTATGGGAGACATAACCAGGCACAATAAATTACAATTTTCAAGTAATAAAAATGAAAATTAGAAATATACAGTAAGTAATACAGGTAAAATTCAAATGAACTCTTTTCATATCACTTTCCTTAAAGAAAATCTAGGGTCACAGCATACACTTTAATTTTATAATATCAACTTTGTAATACCAATACAAAGAATTGTTATATATGACAATTCAATATAAGCTTATTTGAAAAATCTCTTTCAATGTCGTAATTGCCTGCTGGCCATCTTTTTCCACAACTTGAATTCTCTGCATGCTTCACAGCTACTCCTCTGCTGTTTACTTTACATTTCTAATGACTACATATCCTATGGTACCTTGCTGCCTGGAAGGAGCGATTCCTGTACAGACTCCATCTCCTGAAGCATGTCATAGAATTTGTGAAAGTAAATGTATGAGGATCTTCAAAGTAAGTTTACAGCCTTCAAGATTGTTCCGACTGATAGGAGTAGGCTAAAAATAATTGAAATAAAGTATGGAAATGAATGTAATCATTTTAAATTGTAATCATAAATATGCTTACATATGTAAAATCTTTGTTCAGACTGGGAAGGTGAGAGAGAAGTCTTTTCAGTATGTAACATACTTCATATTAGCAGCAAATCAGAGAACAATGTGGATTCCTGATACACTGATATGTAGTTAAAACTCTATTCAATTGAAATGATCTGGAACACTCTCTTACACTGGTCACAGGTTATGCACTCATTTTTGTATTGAAACTAAAATCTTCTGGGATTGTTTTGGCCGTGTTCAGGAACACCTAATGTGCAGATTTACAGATTTTTCTGCTTGTTTGTTTTATGTTAAAGTAATTTATGCAATACTAAACTTTGCATCTATGGGAGACATAACCAGGCACAATAAATTACAATTTTCAAGTAATAAAAATGAAAATTAGAAATATACAGTAAGTAATACAGGTAAAATTCAAATGAACTCTTTTCATATCACTTTCCTTAAAGAAAATCTAGGGTCACAGCATACACTTTAATTTTATAATATCAACTTTGTAATACCAATACAAAGAATTGTTATATATGACAATTCAATATAAGCTTATTTGAAAAATCTCTTTCAATGTCGTAATTGCCTGCTGGCCATCTTTTTCCACAACTTGAATTCTCTGCATGCTTCACAGCTACTCCTCTGCTGTTTACTTTACATTTCTAATGACTACATATCCTATGGTACCTTGCTGCCTGGAAGGAGCGATTCCTGTACAGACTCCATCTCCTGAAGCATGTCATAGAATTTGTGAAAGTAAATGTATGAGGATCTTCAAAGTAAGTTTACAGCCTTCAAGATTGTTCCGACTGATAGGAGTAGGCTAAAAATAATTGAAATAAAGTATGGAAATGAATGTAATCATTTTAAATTGTAATCATAAATATGCTTACATATGTAAAATCTTTGTTCAGACTGGGAAGGTGAGAGAGAAGTCTTTTCAGTATGTAACATACTTCATATTAGCAGCAAATCAGAGAACAATGTGGATTCCTGATACACTGATATGTAGTTAAAACTCTATTCAATTGAAATGATCTGGAACACTCTCTTACACTGGTCACAGGTTATGCACTCATTTTTGTATTGAAACTAAAATCTTCTGGGATTGTTTTGGCCGTGTTCAGGAACACCGAATGTGCAGATTTACAGATTTTTCTGCTTGGGTAAACACGAGTCAATATGACAAATAAACATGCTATGTGATAAAGGCTCAAAAGAAAACCATATTAAAATGAAATGCTAACAAATATCACAACTTTTTTTATTGTCCGGGCAAAAAAAAATTGAGTAATAAATATGAAAAAATATATTTTGCTAGGACTTGTTTTTATTGGCAGATGAAGGTTTTTCTTGATGCATACATAAGAGGTGCTAAGATATCCTGTCCAGTATTGTGAAAGACTGTCTCATTAATCAAGCTGAATTGCTTTGATGAGACTTTCATACAACAAACAGCCCCCAACCCAAATAGAAGGTTCTGAGGGATAAATGGTAGATAGCAGTAAGGGAGGCACACCAATGGTGATAGTCTTATTTTTAATGAAAAATCAAAAACATAATAAAGCCAACATGTTTCGGGTTCACACACTCCCTCTTTGTCAGGGCTACAGATAAAGGAAGAAAAAAAAATTATATATAATCTAGTTTTCAAATTCATGAAAGGTGAAACAAAATAATACATGTATTATTAATATTATTAACAATCAGAATATACAGTAGAATATACTGCTAAAATATAAATAAGAATATATATATATATATGAATAGTGAGAAACAAGAACTGATCAAATATATGTTTGAGTCAAAAATGTTTGCACCAAAATGTCATGGATCAGCAGTATTGTTTGTCTGTCAGCTTAACTCTCCATGTTTTCAGCTTGAGAGACCAGCCGCCCTTCATCTGGTTGCTTAAGTATTCTCTCCTCAAAGCATTGCTCCATCCCAGGCCCTATCATGGAACAATATATTAACCTGTGCACTGCAAGCTAGCCCTGCTGATCAATATTGTGTGTTTGGCTTCCGTGTGCTCCTTGCTGTGTGTTCTACGTCTGATTCTAATTACCAATCTTGGCTTGTTCTTGACTGTCCTTGTCTGCTTCATATCCTGACCTTGGCATGTTCCTTGACTATCCTTACCTGCTTGTTGCCCCGACCTTTGGCTATCTCCTGACTATCCTTTGTTCTTGCAGTCTGCTGATTCCTCTCTACCTTCATGTACTTTACCGTGAGCATGAGCTGGGAGGCCCTGGGGGTCGCGACCTGGAGCCAGACTGCAGCTAAATCCAACCTCACCACTAGGGGCCTCTGGTGAACACCCGCTGGCTCTTAGATTATGCGCCCTGGGAAATCTCATGCTCTAGCTCCCAGTGTGATCCGTGTTGGTGCTCCAGAATACCTGCTGTCCTGAATCACCTAGAGCTCCAGCCTCAGGAGTCAGCCATAGGGCCACTACCTCCTGGCCCCATCAGGGTGCATCGGTTATCAGGACACAGGGAACCTGACAGTTTGATCAGCCATGGAGCTGGCTGACGTGCCGCTACCAGCAGATGATCGATTGCAGGGCATAGTCCTCAGACTTGAGACCCAGGTATCGAATCAGACTTAAGTGAAGCGATTCCTCCAGGATCTGGCTTCCCACTTTGCGCAGCTTCAGGCCTCCTTGGGAGGAGGCCTGAAGCAACCTCAATTACAATCGGCGGCTGTACCTATTCCGGTCACAGACGCAGCCACACATTCACTACAACTGCCAGCTCCGTCTCATTTCTCTGGGGACTCCAAGGCCTGCAGGGGGTTTCTCAGCCAATGCACCATTTATTTTGAACTCCAGCCTAAAAACTTCCCGTCTGATTGGTCAAAGGTAGCCTAAGTTATTTCCCTCCTCTTCTGTGAAGCTTTAGCCTGGGCTGCTCCCCTGTGGGAGAGGAATAATCCTGTGGTTTCCAGTCTGTCCGAATTCTTGAAGCTCTTTCGAAACATCTTTGGGGAACTGGCTCGTGTTTCTTCAGTGGCCAGTGCCCTTTTACGTCTTCACCAAGAATCTTCTTCAGTGGGGCAATATGCACTTCAGTTTTGTATACTCACAGCTGAATTGAGCTGGAACAATGAGGCCCTAGTTGCAACCTTTTTACATGGCCTCTCTGACCAAGTTAAAGACGAATTAGCGGGAAGAGCCATCCCCACCAGTCTGGACGATGTAATTTCCTTGTGTAACCACATCGATATTCGTTTTCAGGAGAGGTCCCTAGGAAAAAGATGCCAGTACTCCCTGGGCTCTAGCTAATCTGAGCTCCCCTCCCCTCATCCCGTGGAGCATCTTCTGCCTGCTAAGGAACATATGCAGCTGGGTCGGACCAGGCTAACCCCCGAAGAACGTGCTAGGTACAGAATACTGGGCTTGTGTCTCTATTGTGGGGGCAAGAGTCATTTTCATTGCTCGCTTTGTCCGGGAAATGCTCGGGTCTAATACATCTGGAAGGTGGATTATTCGACCAAGAAACATCACCTTCTCGTCTTCTTCTTCCCGTGTTCCTTCATGTAGACGCTTCCCCTCAATCGATATTTGCATACCTGGATTCCAGGGCTGCTGGCAATTTTATGGACTGGAGAACTGCTTCTTCTATGAAGCTTACCCTTTCGCCCCTCACTACGCCACTGGTAGTCTCGGCAATTGATGGCACTGTTCTCTCAGGGGGCCCTATCCGCTTCCAGACTCTCCCTATTAAGAGGTCTGTAGGGATACTCCACCAGGAGTGGATATCCGTCCTTATTCTACCCAAGGCCTCAACCCCCATTGTATTGGGCCTTCCTTGGCTACGGCTTCACTCTCCACATGTGGACTGGACTTCTGGGCAGATCCTGGCTTGGGGTCCCTCATGTTTCTCGCCCTGTCTTCTCAAGGTTGCCCCCCAAGGAGAGACTTCCGGTTGCTACCACATCTGTATGTTCAGATCTTCCCACTGCATACAGCTATTTCCGTGATGTGTTTTGCAAGAAATCAGCTGAGGTACTTCCTCCTTACAGGTCCTTTGACTGTGCTATTGACCTTGTTCCCGGAGCAACTCTGCTGAGGGGTCATACCTACCCTCTGTCCATCCCAGAGACCCAGGCCATGTCAGAGTATGTCACCAAGAATCTAGAGAGAGGTTTCATCCGGAAATCCTCATCGCCTGCAGAAGCAGGGTTCTTTTCGTTGCCAAAAAGGATGGTACCTTGAGACTTTGCATCGACTATCGAGGTTTAAACGCGGTGATTATCAAAAATCAATACCCCTTCCCCTAATATCTGAGCTATTCGACAGGTTGAAAGGTGCCTCCATTTTTACCAAGTTGGATCTCAGAGGTGCATACAATCTGATTCGGATATGGGAAGGTGACGAATGGAAAACCGCATTTAACACTAGAGTCGGGCATTGCGAATAATTGGTTATGCCTCTTGGTTTGTGTAATGCCTCAGCTGTGTCCCAAAACGTTGTCAATGAAATCTTCGGGGATCTGCTGTATCAGTTTGTTGTCATCTATCTGGATGACATTCTCATCTTTTCGGAAAATCTGCTTGTCCACAGAAACCATGTCCGTACTGTACTTCAGCTCCTTATAGAGAATAATCTGTATGCAAAGCTGGAGAAATGTTCTTTTGAATGTTCTGAGGTCCTGTTTCTGGGATGCTTTGTCTCGAGTCTGGGTCTTCATATGGGTCCTGGAAAGGTCTTAGCCATTACCAAATGGCCTCTTCCTGCTAGCCTCAAGGCCACACAGCGCTTTCTTGGGTTCACAAGTTATTATAGGCAGTTCATTAGGTATTACTCTTCCATTGCTGTGCCTATTATCGCCTTGACCAAGAAGCGTGCAAATGCCAAGGACTGGCCCCATGAAGCTGTCTCTACATTTCATGGCCTGAAACAGGCCTTTGTCTCTGGATCTCTCTTGAGAAGACCTAATCCTTCTTCAATCCTTTGAGAAGGGACGTCAACCATGTGCGTTCTTCTCCAAAAAAAATTCTCAGGCAGAGAGAAATTATGCTATTGATGATCGGGAACTTCTTGCAATTAAATTGGCGTTAGAGGAGTGACGCCATCTCTTGGAGGTTTCCCCTCACTCCATAATGATTTTTACTAATCTTAAGAATCTACAGTACTTACAGAATGCTAAACGTCTGAATACCAAACAGGCCAGGTGGAGTCTTTTCTTTTCCGTTTTAATTTCATGATTATGTACAAACCTGGTCCCTGCAACGGTCAGGCTGATGCACTCTCTAGGTCATTTGACACTTTGGATGAGGAGTCTACCCCTGAACCTGAGTCAATTATTCCGACCTCATGCATTGTTGCCCATTCTACCACCCTGGAGTCAAAAATTCCTCCTGGCAAGACCTTCATTCCCACTGAACTAAGAGCTAAAATCCTCCATTGGGGACATGATTCCATGGTGGCAGGTCATGCTGGGTTCCTCCGATCCTTCCTGCTCATCAGTCGCCACTACTGGTGGCCTAATCTCCACTCCGATGTCAAAGACTACGTTAAGGCTTGTCATGTCTGTGCTCAGTCTAAATCCTCCACACAAGCCCCTGCTGGTCTTCTCACTCCCTTGCACATTCCTAAGGAGCCCTGGTCTCACATTGTCATGGATTTTATCACCGATCTCCCACTGTGTATACAGTCATATGGGTGATAATCGATCGGTTCTCCAAGATGGCTCATTTTGTTCCTCTTCCTGGTCTCCCTTCAGCCTCTGCTTTGGTTCCCATTTTTGTTTAAGAAATCTTCCGCCTCCATGGGGTTCCTTCTTATCTTGTTTCTGACAGGGGCGTTCAATTTACGTCTCTTTTCCTGAGAGCTTTTTGCAAATCCCTCATTATTGTCTTGGGTTTTTCCTCTTCTTACCACCCTCAATCCAATGAACAGACTGAGAGGGTTAATCAGGAGTTAGAGGTCTTTCTCAACACCTTAGTCTCTGCTCATCATGACAATTGGTCCCCTCTACTCCCGTGGGCTGAATTCTCTCACAACAATTACGCAAATACCATTTCACGCTTTATGGAAACAATGCTCAACTCAATCTTCCCATGACCTGTTCTCCAGACATTCCAGATTTGGCTATGGCTCAGGAGTCTTTCAATTCCATTTGAGGTGATGTTCATGATCCTTTCCCCCCTCCCAGGCAGCTGCTGACAAGTTCAAAGGTTTTGCCGACCATCGCAGGCGTATACCGCCTTCTCTACAGCTACCAGGAACATCAAGCTCCGAGTTCCTTCTCTGAAGTTTGCCCCAAGATTCATTGGTCCATACACTATAACCTCTATTCTGAAACCGGTTTGTTTTAAACTTCAGATTCCTAAAAGCCTCAAAATCTCTAACTCCTTCCATGTTGCCCTTCTGGAAGCATTTAGTCCTCAATAGGTTCTCTCATCCTCTCCCTACTGCGGCCACGGTTTCTGAGGATAATCAGGAGTACCGAGGTTAGTCATTTTCTGGATTCTCGGCTCTGTAGAGGCATTCTTCAGTACCTTGTGCATTGGAAAGGGTTTGGTCCTGAGGAAAGGTCTTGGATCACTGCATCTGAGGTCTTTGCGCCTCGTCTGTTGAGTAAGTTTCATCTGAGGTTTCCCTCTAACCCTGGGCCCAGGCGGTGGAGGCCTCATAAGAGGGGGGGTACTGTCATGGTAATGTTTGTCTGTCAGCTATTAACCTGTGCACTGCAAGGCAGCCCTGCTGACCAATATTGTGTGTTTGGCTTCCGTGTGCTCCTTGCTGTGTGTTCTATGTCTGATTCTAGTTACCGACCTTGGCTTGTTCTTAAATGTCCTTGTCTGCTTCATATATAAATATATATTGTGACAGGAGTCACTTTGGGTGGGTGGTTTGTGGAACTCAGCTTACCTTGGAGAGCTCTGGAGACTCCGTGTCCAGCTCCCCTGGCCCCTCTTACATGTAAATCACCCTGTGTGCATTAGGGACACAGGGTGACTGAGAACCCCACTATGATCTGTGCTAATTAGACACACTGTACAGCCACACTGGAATGTTGTGTGTGTATGTATATATATATATATATATATATATATATATATATATATATATATATATATATTGTGTGTTGTCTCATGCTGTTGTAGACTCTTTGCTGTGATCGTTTGGGGTAGGGTTGTATTCCAATGTTCTATTGTGTCTGTCTGAATTGAATATTATAGGATGTGTATGTAGATTAGCTGTGAGATTGGTGGGGGCGAATTCCTCCAACAATTCTCCCTGCTGATAAGACTGTTTACTGCTGATAAGTTTGAATACACCTGACCTGTGTGTCTATTGTGGTTGGACAGTTTACCCCCGCCCTCAATCCAAGGGTGGGGTGGAGTGTCTCTGAGTTGTATATCTGTTGTAACATGTGCTTGAATAAAGGAGTTTGATGTTGTTGTTCACCCTACACTGTGTTACGGCTGGTGACTGGGTGAGCTAAGGGGTCTTGGATAGAGCTGGTTCTGGACAGAGGAAGCATTGACGGCGGACATAAACCTGTTGAGGTTAGGGGTTCGTCACAACTGGTTGGCAGCGGCAGGATCATGCTTCCTGGCTGCGGACACATCCAAACGACCACCTGGATCCAAGATCAGGATAGCAGACTTCAGTCACCCCAGCGGAGATATGGATCTGGCATCAGAGTTTCCGGGGCTTCTGCGGATCGTCCTTTAAGCATACACCAGGTCTGTGTCTGAGGATGAATACCTGGAGGTCAGGCAGCAGATTCGGGTAGGACTCTGGATTAGAGCCCTCCAGGTTGCTGATATGCAACCGGGCAAGTGCTTTCCAACCCCAGAGCAACAGGCCAGTGAACAACGAGAGTTACGGATGCAATTCCTGGGAGAGCGGCCCCAGGAGCAATGGGTGACTGAGTTGGACAGGCTGGTCCAGCAGAAGATAGAGCTGGACAATCGGTATTGGGCTCTGCAATGGTACGCAGAGGAGGAATATTTAGAGGAGACAACAGAATGCTCTCCAGAGGGATATGACTTTGGTGGCCTTGGATTGCTGTGGAAGAGCCTTTCAGATTGTTTTGTGTTTGGCGATGAAGGGGGACCTACCCTTGAAGACCTGCGAGAATACTGAGAGGCTATGCTCGGTCTTCCAGGGGTCTCAGAGCTTAAACCTGACCTGGACTATTCGCTAAGGAAGGAACAGTATCTGGAAAGGGTATACAGAAAACTGCTAGAACACGTTCAGCAGCATGCCAGAGAATCGGCAGTGGAAACTCAGGACGCTGCCATCTCCAAAGCTGAAGCACTGACAACTGGACAGAGGATCCAAGACCTCTGCCCCACATCTGCGGCGGTTCCGGAGGCCCAAGGTGCGAAGGAGATGGTCACTTTCCAGCAGCAGATGGCACCCCAGAGTGATGCCACCAACCCAGCAGGGAGCTGGCATCAAGACCAGACATCACTGAGCTCTGCCCAACACCAGTAACCTCTTCTTTGTTCTACGGACAGAAGATGGTGAATCGCTATTCCCAGACACCAGTTATAGATATTGGGGATTAGATAGGCTGTTCTGCTGAAGAAGAACAACCTGGTGAGCCTCCAGCAGAAGAGCTGGTATTAGGACCAAACTTCACTGAGCTCTACCCAGCACCAACAGCCATGTCTGTGGAGTTACCAGAGACTTACCCAGCTGAAGCACTGGCCACCGGACAGAGGGTCCAAGACCTCTGCCCCACACCTGCAGCAGTGCCAGGGGCCCATGGTGAGAAGGTGACGGTCACTCCCCAGCGGTTTAAACTAAACCGACACACTGTGATATTTATTTAAGTTACACAGAGGAGTAGCACGTTCACTTTAAAGAAATATTTTTTATGTATTTATAAATTTTGGCACAAATGAAGGGGTAAGGTACCTATAAAAGTACCCTTTTTTGTTTCACACACATTGTTAAAAAATTTTATAAGGTTTGGGCAATTTCTATTTTAATAGAGCAGCGCCAATTTCCCCATTTTCCTTTTCCAATACATCCAATTAACTCCTAATTAGGAATTAATTAAGGGGAGGCAGCAGCCCTTCCAATATCCTAAGCGCAGACTCTCAATTTATTATAATTCCTCCAACAGCTCTCCCTGCTGATAAGACTGTTTACTGATGAGAAGTTTGAACACACCTGACCTGTGTGTCTATTGTGATTGGACAGTTTACCCCGCCCTGAACCAGAGGGTGGGGGGGAGTGTCTCTGAGTTGTATATCTGTTGTAACATGTGCTTGAATAAAGAAGTTTGATGTGGTTGTTCACCCTACACTGTGTTACGGCTGGTGACTGGGTGAGCTAAGGGGTCTTGGATAGTGCTGGTTCTGGACAGAGGAAGCATTGCGGCGGACATAAACCTGTTGAGGACAGGGGTTTGTCATATATATTTATATATATACACTACCGTTCAAAAGTTTGGGGTCACCCAAACAATTTTGTGTTTTCCATGAAAAGTCACACTTATTCACCACCATACGTTGGGAAATGAATAGAAAATAGAGTCAAGACATTGACAAGGTTAGAAATAATGATTTGTATTTGAAATAACATTGTTTTTACATCAAACTTTGCTTTCATCAAAGAATCCTCCTTTTGCAGCAATTACAGCATTGCACACCTTTGGCATTCTAGCTGTTAATTTATTGAGGTAAGCTGGAGAAATTGCACCCCACGCTTCTAGAAGCAGCTCCCACAAGTTGGATTGGTTGGATGGGCACTTCTGGCGTACCATACGGTCAAGCTGCTCCCACAACAGCTCAATGGGGTTCAGATCTGGTGACTGTGCTGGCCACTCCATTACCGATAGAATACCAGCTGCCTGCTTCTGCTGTAAATAGTTCTTGCACAATTTGGAGGTGTGTTTAGGGTCATTGTCCTGTTGTAGGATGAAATTGGCTCCAATCAAGCGCTGTCCACTGGGTATGGCATGGCGTTGCAAAATGGAGTGATAGCCTTCCTTATTCAGAATCCCTTTTACCCTGTACAAAGCTCCCACCTTACCAGCACCAAAGCAACCCCAGACCATCACATTACCTCCACCATGCTTAACAGATGGCGTCAGGCATTCTTCCAGCATCTTTTCATTTGTTCTGCGTCTCACAAACGTTCTTCTTTGTGATCCAAACACCTCAAACTTGGATTCATCCGTCCACAACACTTTTTTCCAGTCTTCCTCTGTCCAATGTCTGTGTTCTTTTGCCCATCTTAATCTTTTTCTTTTATTGGCCAGTCTCAGATATGGCTTTTTCTTTGCCACTCTGCCCTGAAGCCCAAAATCCCGCAGCCGCCTCTTCACTGTAGATGTTGACACTGGTGTTTTGCGGGTACTATTTAATGAAGATGCCAGTTGGGGACCTGTGAGGCGTCTGTTTCTCAAACTAGAGACTCTAATGTGCTTATCTTCTTGCTTAGTTGTGCAACGCGGCCTCCCACTTCTTTTTCTACTCTGGTTAGAGCCTGTTTGTGCTGTCCTCTGAAGTGAGTAGTACACACCGTTGTAGGAAATCTTTAATTTCTTTGCAATTTCTCGCATGGAATAGCCTTCATTTCTAAGAACAAGAATAGACTGTCGAGTTTCAGATGAAAGTTCTCTTTTTCTGGCCATTTTGAGCGTTTAATTGACCCCACAAATGTGATGCTCCAGAAACTCAATCTGCTCACAGGAAGGTCAGTTTTGTAGCTTCTGGAAGGAGCTAGACTGTTTTTAGATGTGTGAACATGATTGCACAAGGGTTTGCTAATCATCAATTAGCCTTCTGAGCCAATGAGCAAACACATTGTACCATTAGAACACTGGAGTGATAGTTGCTGGAAATGGGCCTCTATACACCTATGTAGATATTGCACCAAAAACTAGACATTTGCAGTTAGAATAGTCATTTACCACATTAGCAATGTATAGAGTATATTTGTTTAAAGTTAGGACTAGTTTAAAGTTAGCTTCATTTAAAAGTACAGTGCTTTTCCTTCAAAAATAAGGACATTTCAATGTGACCCCAAACTTTTGAACGGTAGTGTATATATATATATATATATATATATATACACACAAACATACACAGTATCTCACAAAAGTGAGTACACCCCTCACATTTCTGTAAATATTTTAGTATATCTTTTCATGTGACAACACTGAGGAAATTATACTTGCTACAATATAAAGTAGTGAGTGTACAGCTTGTATAACACTTTAAATGTGCTGTCCCCTCAAAATAACTCAACACACTGCCATTGATGTCTAAACCGCTGGCAACAAAAGTGAGTACACCCCTACGTGAAAATCTACAAATCGGGCCCAATTAACCATTTTCCCTGCCCGGTTTCATGTGACTCATTGGTGTTACAAGGTCACAGGTGTGAATGGGGAGCAGGTGTGTTAAATTTGGTGTTATCGCTCTCACTCTCTCATACTGGTCACTGGAAGTTCAACATGGCACCTCAAGGCAAAGAACCCTCTGAGGGTCTGAAAAAAAGAATTGTTGCTCTACATAAAGATGGCCTAGGTTATAAGAAGATTGCCAAGACCCTGAAACTGAGTTGCAGCACAGTGGCCAAGACCATACAGTGGTTTAACAGGACAGGTTCCACTCAGAACAGGCCTCTCCATGGTTGACCAAAGAAGTTGAGTGGACGTGCTCAGCGTCATATCCTGAGGTTGTCTTTGGGAAATAGACGTATGAGTGCTGCCAGCATTGCTGAAGAGGTTGAAGGGGCGGGGGGTCAGCCTGTCAGTGCTCAGACCATACGCAAATCACTGCATCAAATTGGTCTGCATGGCTGTCGTCTCAGAAGGAAGCCTCTTCTAAAGATGATGCACAAGAAAGCCCGCAAACAGTTTGCTGAAGACAAGCAGACTAAAGACATGGATTACTGGAACCATGTCCTGTGGTCTGATGAGACCAAGATAAACTACAGTTCATTGAGGGAACCATGAATGCCAACATGTACTGTGACATACTGAAGCAGAGCATGATTCCCTCCCTTCGGAGACTGGGCCGCAGGGCAGTATTCCAACATGATAATGACCCCAAACACACCTCCAAGACGACCACTGCCTTGCTAAAGAAGCTAAGGGTAAAGGAGATGGACTGGCCAAGCATGTCTCCACTCAAACGGAAGGTGGAGGAACACAAGGTCTCTAACATCCACCAGCTCGGTGATTTCATCATGGAGGAGTGAAAAAGGACTCCAGTGATAACCTGTGAAGCTCTGGTGAACTCCATGCCCAAGAGGGTTAAGGCAGTGCTGGAAAATAATGGTGGCCACACAAATTATTGACACTTCGGGCCCAATTTGCACATTTTCACTTAGGGGTGTACTCACTTTTGTTGCCAGCGGTTTAGACATTAATGGCTGTGTGTTGAGTTATTTTTAGGGGACAGCAAATTTACACTGTTATACAAGCTGTAAACTCACTACTTTACATTGTAGCAAAGTGTCATTTCTTCAGTGTTGTCACATGAAAAGATATAATAAAATATTTACAAAAATGTGAAGGGTGTACTCACTTTGGTGAGATACTGTGTGTGTGTGTGTGTATATATATATATATATATATATATATATATATATATATATATATATATTATTTGATCAGTTTTAGAATTAATTTTTGGTTCCCAGTATTAATATGTATTGTCTTATTTACTGTATATTATAGCAGCTTGAGTATCTATACTTAGATTTTTTTATTACATATATATATATATATTTATATACAGTGCCTTGAAAAAGTATTCATATCCCTTGAAAGTTTCCACATTTTGTCATGTTACAACCAAAAGTCTTTTTGGTGATGTCCCTGCCAGCTTTGTACATCTAGAGAGTGACATTTTTGCCCATTCTTCTTTGCAAAATACCATAAGCTCTGTCAGATTGCTTGGAGAGCATCTGTGAACAGCAATTTTCAAGTCTTGCCACAGAGTCGCAATTGGATTTAGGTCTGGACTTTGACTGGGCCATTCTAACACATGAATATGCTTTGATCTAAACCAGTCCATTGTAGCTCTGGCTGTATGTTTAGGGCCATTGTCCTTCTGGAAGGTGAGCCTCCGCCCCAGTCTCAAGTCTTTTGCAGATTCTAATGGGACGTACAGACACGGTCGGACTTTTCGGCTACAAAAGTCCGACAGCCCGTTCGACAAACTTTCGACTGACTTTTGGCGGACTTTCTAACAACGGACTTGCCTACATACGATCACACAAAAGTCAGACGGATTTGTACATGATGACGTACACCGGACTAAAATAAGGAAGTTGATAGCCAGTAGCCAATAGCTGCCCTAGCGTGGGTTTTTGTCCGTCGGACTAGCATACAGACGAGTGGATTTCTGGGTCCAGCGGAGTTACGATGTAAAGATTTGAAGCATGTTCCAAATCTAAAGTCCATCAGATTTGCGACTGGAAAAGTCCGCTGAAAGTCCAGGGAAGCCCACACACGATCGGATTGTCCACCGGATTTGGTCCGTCTGACTTTTGTAGCCGAAAAGTCCGACCGTGTGTACGCCCCATAACAGGTTTCCTTCTAAGATTGCCCTGTATTTGGCTCCATCCATCTTCCCATCAACGGTGACCAGCTTCCCTGTCCCTGCTGAAGAAAAGCCCACAACATGATGCTGCCACCCCCATGTTTCAGGGTGGGGATAGTGTGCTCTGGATGATGTGCAGTGTTAGTTTTCTGCCACACATAGCGTTTTGCTTTTAGGCCAAAAAGTTAATTTTTGGTCTCATCTGACCAGAGCACCTTCTTCCACATGTTTGCTGTGTCCCCCACATGGCCTCTCGCAAACTGCAAACCGGACTTCTTATGGGTTTCTTTCAACAAAGACTTTCTTCTTGCCACTCTTCCATAAAGGCCAGATTTGTAGAGTGCACAACTAAAGGTTGTCCTGTGGACAGATTCTCCCACCTGAGCTGTGGATCTCTGTAGCTCCTCCAGAGTTACCATGGGTAACAGTCTTGACTGCTTCTCTGAATAATGCTCTCCTTGCCCAGCCTGTCGGTTTTGGTGGACGTGTCTTGATGGGTTTGCAGTTGTCCCATACTCTTTCCATTTTCGTATGATAGATTGAACAGTGCTCCATGAGATGTTCAAAGCTTGGGATATTTTTTTATAACCTAACCCTGCTTTAAACTTCTCCACAACTTTATCCCTGACCTGTCTGGTGTGTTTCTTGGACTTCATGATGCTGTTTGTTCACTAAGGGTCTCTAACAAACCTGTAAGGGCTTCACAGAACAGCTGTATTTATACTGAGACTAAAGTACACACAGGTGGACTCTATTTACTAATTAGGTGACTTCTGAAGGCAATTGGTTCCACTAGATTTTAGTTAGGGGTATCAGAGTAAAGGGGGCTCAATACAAATGCACGCCACACTTTTCAAATATTTATTTGTAAAACATTTGGAAAACCATTTACCATTTTCCTTGCACTTCACAATTATGTGTCACTTTGTGTTATGTCCCGTACACACGGTCGGATTTTCCGACGGAAAATGTGTGATAGGACCTTGTTGTCGGAAATTCCGACCATGTGTAGGCTCCATCACACATTTTTCATCGGATTTTACGACACACAAAGTTTGAGAGCAGGCTATAAAATTTTCCGACAACGAAATCCGTTGTCGGAATTTCCGATCGTGTGTATACAAATCCGACGCACAAAGTGCCACGCATGCTCAGAATAAATAAAGAGATGAAAGCTATTGGCTACTGCCCTGTTTATAGTCCCAACGTACGTGTTTTACGCCACCGAGTTCAGAATGATCAGATTTTCCGACAACTTTGTGTGACCGTGTGTATGCAAGACAAGTTTGAGCCAACATGCGTCGGAAAAAATCCTAGGATTTTGTTGTCGGAATGTCCGATCAATGTCCGACCGTGTGTACGGGGCATTAGTCTATCACATAAAATCCCAATAAAATACATTTATGTTTTTGGTTGTAACATGACAAAATGTGGAAAATTTCAAGGGGTATGAATACTTGTTCAAGGTACTGTGTATATATTTATACAGTGGGGACGGAAAGTATTCAGACCCCCTTAAATTTTTCACTCTTTGTTATATTGCAGCCATTTGCTAAAATCACTTAAGTTCATTTTTTTTCCTCATTAATGTACACAAAGCACCCCATATTGACAGAAAAACACAAAATTGTTGACATTTTTGCAGATTTATTAAAAAAGAAAAACTGAAATATCACATGGTCCTTAGTATTCAGACCCTTTGCTGTGATATTTTACTCAGGTGCTGTCCATTTCTTCTGATCATCCTTGAGATGGTTCTACACCTTCATTTGAGTCCAGCTGTGTTTGATTATTCTGATTGGACTTGATTAGGAAAGCCACACACCTGTCTATATAAGACCTTACAGCTCACAGTGCATGTCAGAGCAAATGAGAATCATGAGGTCAAAGGAACTGCCTGAAGAGCTAAGAGACAGAATTGTGGCAAGGCACAGATCTGGCCAAGGTTACAAAAACATTTCTGCTGCACTTAAGGTTCCTAAGAGCACAGTGGCCTCCATAATCCTTAAATGGAAGATGTGTGGGATGACCAGAACCCTTTCTAGAGCTTGCTATCCGGCCAAACTGAGCTATCGGGGGAGAAGAGCCTTGGTGAGAGAGGTAAAGAAGAACCCAAAGATCACTGTGGTTGAGCTCCAGAGATGCAGTCGGGAGATGGGAGAAAGTTGTAAAAAGTCAACCATCATTGCAGCCCTCCACCAGTCGGGGCTTTATGGTAGAGTGGCCCGACGGAAGCCTCTCCTCAGTGCAAGACACATGAAAGCCACATGGAGTTTGCTAAAAAACACCTGAAGGACTCTAAGATGGTGAGAAATAAGATTCTCTGGTCTGATGAGATCAAGATAGAACTTTTTGGCCTTAATTCTAAGCGGTATGTGTGGAGAAAACCAGGCACTGCTCATCACCTGTCCATTACAGTCCCAATAGTGAAGCATGGTGGTGGCAGCATCATGCTGTGGGGGTGTTTTTCAGCTACAGGGACAGGACGACTGGTTGCAATCGAGGGAAAGATGAATGCGGCCAAGTACAGGGATATCCTGGAGGAAAACCTTCTCCAGAGTGCTCAGGACCTCAGACTGGGCCGAAGGAGTGGCTTCACAACAACTCCGTGACTGTTCTTGAATGGCCCAGCCAGAGCCCTGACTTAAACCCAATTGAGCATCTCTGGAGAGACCTAAAAATGGCTGTCCACCAACGTTTACCATCCAACCTGACAGAACTGGAGAGGATCTGCAAAGAGGAATGGCAGAGGATCCCCAAATCCAGGTGTGAAAAACTTGTTACATCTTTCCCAAAAAGACTCATGGCTGTATTAGATCAAAAAGGTGCTTCTACTAAATACTGAGCAAAGGGTCTGAATACTTAGGACCATGTGATATTTCAGTTTTTCTTTTTTAATAAATCTGCAAAAATGTCAACAATTCTGTGTTTTTCTGTCAATAGGGGTGCTGTGTGTACATTAATGAGGAAAAAAATGAACTTAAATGATTTTAGCAAATGGCTGCAATATAACAAAGAGTGAAAAATTTAAGGGTGTCTGAATACTTTCAGTCCCCACTGTATATATATATATATATATATATATATATATATATATATATATATATATATATATATATATATATATATAAATGTGTGTGTGTGTGTATATATATATATATATATTGAGCAAAATTATAAATGCAACACTTTTGTTTTTGCCCCTATTTATCATGAGCTGAACTCAAAGATCTCCTACTTTTTCTATGTACACAAAAGGCCTATTTCTCTCAAATATTGTTCACAAATCTGTTTAAATCTGTGTTAGTGAGCACTTCTCCTTTGCCGAGATAATCCATCCACCTCACAAGTGTGGCATACCAAGATGCTGATTAGACAGCATGATTATTGCACAGGTGTGCCTTAGATTGGCCACAATAAAAGATCACTCTAAAATGTGCAGTTTTACTGTATTGGTGGGGTCGGGAGGTTCGAAAACCAGTCAGTATCTGATGTGACCACTATTTGCCTCACGCAGTGCAGCACATCTCCTTCGCATAGAGTTGATGAGGTTGTTGATTGTGGCCTGTGGAATGTTGGTCCATTCCTCTTCAATGGCTGTGCGAAGTTGCTGGATATTAGCAGAAACTGGAACACGCTGTCGTATACGCCAATCCAGAGCATCCCAAACATGCTCAATTGGTGACATGTCCGGTGAGTATGCTGGCCATGCAAGAACTGGGATGTTTTCAGCTTCCAGGAATTGTGAACAGATTCTTGTAACATGGGGCCGTGCATTATCATGGTGCAACATTAAGTGATGGTCATGGATGAATGGCACAACAATGGGCATCAGAATCTTGTTACGGTATCTCTGTGCATTTTAAAAATGCCATCAATAAAATGCACCTGTGTGCGTTGTCCATAGCATATGCCTGCCCGTACCGTAGCCCCATAACCCCACCGCTACCATGGGCCACTCGATCCACAATTTTGACATCAGAAAACCGCTCATCCACACAATGCCATACACGCTGTCTGCCATCTGCCTTGTACAGTGAAAACCAGGATTCATCCCTGAAGAGTACACCTCTCCAAAGTGCCAGATGCTATCGAATGTAAGCATTTGCCCACTCAAGTCAGTTATGACGACGAACTGCAGTAAAGTCGAGACCCCGATGAGGATGACGAGCATGCAGATGAGCTTCCCTGAGACGGTTTCTGACAGTTTGTGCAGAAATTCTTTGGTTATGCAAACCGGTTGTTGCAGCAGCTGTCTGGGTGGCTGGTCTCAGATGATCTTGAAGGTGAAGATGCTGGATGTGGAGGTCCTGGGCAGGTGTGGTTACACGTGGTCTACGGTTGTAAGGCCAGTTGGATGTACTGCCAAATTCTCTGAAACACCTTTGGAGACAGCTTATGGTAGAGAAATCAACACTCAATTCAAGGGCAATAGCTCTGGTGGATATTCCTGTAGTCAGCATGCCAACTGCACGCTCCCTCAAAACTTGCAATATCTGTGTCATTGTGTAGTGTGATAAAACTGCACATTTTAGAGTGGCCTTTTATCGTGGCCAGCCTATGGCACACCTGTGCAATAATTAAGCTGTCTAATCAGCCTCTTGATATGCCATACCTGTGAACAATATTTGAGAGAAATAGGCCTTTTGTGTACATAGAAAAAGGGGCAAACACAAAAGTGTTGCGTTTATAATTTTGCTCAGTGTATATACAGTATCTCACAAAATGAGTACACTCCTCACAGTTTTGTAAATATTTTATTATAAATTTTCATGTGACAACACTGAAGAAATTACACTTTGATACAATGTAAAGTAGTGAGTGTAAAGCTTGAATAATAGTGTAAATTTGCTGTCCCCTCAAAATAACTAAACACGCAGCTATTAATGTCTAAACCGCTGGCAACAAAAGGGAGTACACCCCTAAGTAAAAATGTCCAAATTGAGCCCAATTAGCTATTTTCCCTCCCCGGAGTTATTTGATTTGTTACTGTTACAGGGTCTCAGGTGTAAATGAGGAGCAGGTGTGTTAAATTTGGTGTTAATGCTCTCACTCTCTCATACTGGTCACTGGAAGTCCAACATGGCACCTCATGGCAAAGAACTCTGTGGTCTGATGAGACCAAGATAAACTTTTTTGGTTCAGATGGTGTCAAGCGTGTGAAGCGGCAACCAGGTGAGGAATACAAAGACAAGTGCATCTTGCCTACAGTCAAGCATGGTGGTGGGAGTGTTATGGTCTGGGGCTGCATGAGTGCTACAGTTCATTGAGGGAACCATGAATCCCAACATGTCCTGCAACAGACTGAAGCAGAGCATGATCCCCTCCCTTCGGAGACTGAGCCGAAGGGCAGTATTTCAACATGAAATTGACCCCAACACACACCTCCAAGATGACCACTGCCTTGCAAAAGAAGCTGAGGGTAAAGGTGATGGACTGGCCAAGCATGTCTCCAGATCCAAACCCTATTGAGCATCCTCAAACGGAAGGTGGAGGAGCGCAAGGTCTCTAACATCCACCAGCTCCGTGATGTTGTCATGGAGGAGTGGAAGAGGACTCCAGTGGCAACCTGTGAAGCTCCGGTGAACTCCATGCCCAAGAGGTTTAAGGCACCGCTGGAAAATAATGGTGACCACACAAAATATTGAAACTTTGGGCCCAATTTGGACATTTTCACTTAGGGGTGTACTCACAAAATAACTCAACTCACTTGTGTGTTGAGTTATTTTGAGGGGACAGCAAGCTCACTATTTCACATTGTAACAAAGTGTCATTTCTTCAGTGTTGAAACACGAAAAGATATAATCAAATATTTACAAAAATGTGAGGGGTGTACAATGGTATAAATACAAATTTTATCCTCAGTGTTTGATCCTCAGTGTCCAATGGACTTCTGGTGTAACATCTCTTAAAAACAACAACCATCCATCTCTGCAATTAACCTTCCGCCACAGGTTGGGAAAAGTTCATAATCATAAGATCGTCCCCCTATTCAAACAGTATTAAACCGATTGGGTCATGGCCATTTTTGCTACCCAATATGTCTACTATAGTGCCGCCTCAATTGGCCTCATGGGTGGTACAACTCTGGACTGCGTAGCAGTCATCTTAAGTGTATGGGTACCACTAGGGGCCCTTCTCTGTGCCTCTTAACTAGGCAGCCTGCCCCTACTATAAGACCCTATTTTACTGACAATATGTCTTACTAAAATTTTCATTAAACTCTAAAATAACAGAAAACGCTTTCTGACATTGACAAAATAGTTCTTTAACAACACCAGCTGAACTTATTTTTTTTGGTTAGAGTCAGACAATGGGTTAAAACACAACAGATGTGTTCTATTTGTATTTTACCTGTAAATGGTTGTCCTGCAAAAATCACAGCAAAAATGTGCAATGCTGAAAGAGGTGCAGAGAACCCTAGGGCAACAGCAAAGGACCTGCAGGGATAAACTGTTTATGTATCCACTATAAGAAAAACTTCCTAATGGTAGGACACCACAGAAGGAAACACTCCAACTCAAATGGGATGGGAGGAGGTGCTATGCTGTTTTGTGCTCTGAATAGTTTACAATCACAGAAGGAGCAAATAATTCAAATTTTATCATGGAAAGTTACAAGAGATTGCCACAGTAGAAATTCATTCCACAAAGCTTAAAGGCTAAAACAATAAAATAATAATAATATATGCACATAATTCTGCATGTAAAAAAATGTGCATCTAATTATTAATTTACCATGGAGCCTGCAAAGAATTGCACCCATGATCAGAAGATGTTGGGTGCAATGTCAGGCTCTTGCAGACACTCCTGACAGCTATCTGCTTGTACCTCCATTATAGGCAGACAGTTACTCAGCTGCAATAAGTGTTAGTGAACAACGAGGGCGCTGATGAGCACCCTGGCAGTTCATTGAGAACTACAAGCAGTGTGCCAAAGTGGCAAACAGGACTTTTAGTTCATTTATTCACAGACGACTGTGAATTAATGATGCAGCTGTGTTGGCAGAGCCCTGCACAGCCGGGCTGTTTTCAATTGCGACAGTGGGTCAATGCTACTGCACTAATAGCATATGGGTGTAACATGTAACATGTTGCTAAAGGTGAGCTTATCCTTTAATAGTAGTTCCCTAACTGGTTGACATTCAGTTTGCTAAAGCACTATGTGTCAAAACAATTACCATTTTTTTTAAAAATACTGTTTCTTCCTTCATGCTTTTTTCCATCTTAGTGCTATAGATCTCACATGGCATGTCCTGGCTACATCAACTTGCTCCAGCAACAGTTGCACATTGGTGCTCAGGATTGGCTTGATGGTAACAATGGTGCAAGGTCAACCAGGGGTGCATGTGATTGGGTCCATAGAGGTGCACATAAACAAAGCATACCCTTCTATAGTGTACTTGTCTCAATACAAAGCACCACATGTCTTTTCATTCTGCTGTCTCCTTCCTCTGCTATCTGCAAGAGTCACCTCTAACAGGTTATTTTGACACCAGACAATCTTGAGAGATGCCCCCTCCCCCCATTCCAGCACACAGCAGGTGACTGACAGCCTCAGCTGTCCATGTTTCCCTATGAGAGTGTGTAGAGGTGGTGTGTCCAATCTCTCTATTTAGGTCCATGTTTCCCTATGAGAGTGTGTAGAGGAGGTGTGTCCATTCCCCCCACCCAGGTCTCAGATGACACTGAGCTCTCCTCCTATTCTGTGCAGTATGTAACACCAGATCGCCTTCTAAAGCTAAAAAAAAACGTTTGATCTGTGTGTTTCAGGAGGCTGTAGAAAAGAGTGAGAGATAAACGGGTACAACTTATGTAAGAGGATTTGTTTCATATCACCAGAAGCTAGGAACTTCAGTTGGTATATGTAAGAGTTGACAACCACTTTAAATACAGTGGGGACGGAAAGTATTCAGATCCCCTTAAATTTTTCACTCTTTGTTATACTGCAGCCATTTGCTAAAATCATTTAAGTTAATTTTTTTCCTCATTAATGTACACACAGCACCCCATATTGACAGAAAAACACAGAATTGTTGAAATTTTTGCAGATTCATTAAAAAAAGAAAAACTGAAATATCACATGGTCCTAAGCATTCAGACCCTTTGCTCGGTATTTAGTAGAAGCACTCTTTTGATATAATACAGCCATGAGTCTTTTTGGGAAAGATGCAACAAGTTTTTCACACCTGGATTTGGGGATCCTCTGCCATTCCTCCTTGCAGATCCTCTCCAGTTCTGTCAGGTTGGATGGTAAACATTGGTGGACAGCCATTTTTAGGTCTCTCCAGAGATGCTCAATTGGGTTTAAGTCAGGGCTCTGGCTGGGCCATTCAAGAACAGTCATGGAGTTGTTGTGAAGCCACTCCTTCCTTATTTTACCTGTGTGCTTAGGGTCATTGTCTTGTTGGAAGGTAAACCTTCGGCCCAGTCTGAGATCCTGAGCACTCTGAAGAAAGGTTTTCATCCAGGATATCCCTGTACTTGGCCGCATTCATCTTTCCCTCGATTGCAACCAGTAGACCTGATCCCGGCAGCTGAAAAACACCCCCACAGCTTGATGCTGCCACCACCATGCTTCACTGTTGGGACTGTATTGGACAGGTGATGAGCAGTGCCTGGTTTTCTCCACACATACCACTTAGAATTAAGGCCAAAAAGTTCTATCTTGTGGCTCTGGTGAGTTTAACCCCCTGAGGGGAGTGTGTTCTCACATGGTGGAATTGGATTGATCGGTGGAAGGTGCACACTGAATTTCTATACTCTGATCACCTATGAACACTTTCTGAACCACTTTTTCAACTGCCCATCTCTCTCAAAGGACTTTTGCTTGTGAAGTTGGCCACATTTATCCGTCTTAGCTCAACATTAGCGCTGTTTTTAGTGTGTTATTATAGTCTTGTTTGCTGATTATGGTATGCCACTATTTTTGATGATTTATCTACAATTTTAAAACGGCTGCTTTTATACTATTATTCTGAGTCTGCACCTCTTTGTGATAGCAAATTGGTTTTATTCATACTGTTTCTGTAACATACTGTTTTAGAACTGCATATGTCCCTGGCGCTGAGTGGTGTACTTTTGGGCCCGTAAGAACACCTTTTTACAGGTGATGAGCAGTGCCTGGTTTTCTCCACACATATCGCTTAGAATTAAGGCCAAAAAGTTCTATCTTGGTCTCATCAGACCAAAGAATCTTATTTCTCACCATCTTGGAGTGCTTCAGGTGTTTTTTTTAGCAAACTCCATGCAGGCTTTCATGTGTCTTGCACTGAGGAGAGGCTTCCGTCGGGCCACTCTGCCATAAAGCTCCGACTGGTGGAGGGCTGCAGTGATGGTTGACTTTCTACAACTTTCTGCCATCTCTCGACTGCATCTCTGGAGCTCAGCCACAGTGATCTTTGGGTTCTTCTTTACCTCTCTCGCCAAGGCTCTTCTCCCCTGATAGCTCAGTTTGGCCGGACGGCCAGCTCTAGGAAGGGTTCTGGTCGTCCCAAACGTCTTCCATTTAAGGATTATGGAGGCCACTGTGCTCTTAGGAACCTTAAGTGCAGCAGAATTTTTTTGTAACCTTGGCCAGATCTGTGCCTTGCCACAATTCTGTCTCTGAGCTCTTCAGGCAGTTTCTTTGACCTCATGATTCTCATTTGCTCTGACATGCCATGTGAGCTGTAAGGTCTTATATAGACAGGTGTGTGGCTTTCCTAATCAAGTCCAATCAGTATAATCAAACACAGCTGGACTCAAATGAAGGTGTAGAACCATCTCAAGGATGATCGGAAGAAATGGACAGCATTTAACCACTTAAAGACCAGCCTCGTTTTGGATTTTAGGTGTTTACAAGTTTAAAACAGGTTTTTTTGCTAGAAAATTACTTAGAACCCCCAAACATTATATATTGTTTTTTTTCTAACATCCTAGAGAATACAATAGCGGTTATTGCAATACTTTTTTTTGCACCGTATTTGCGCAGCGGTCTTCTAAGCGCACTTTTTTTGGAAAAAATTCACTTTTTTGAAAAAAAAAATAAGACAACAGTAAAGTTAGCCCAATTTTTTTTTATATTGTGAAATATAATGTTACGCCAAGTAAATTGATACCCAACATGTCACGCTTCAAAATTGCGCCCGCTCGTGGAATAGCGTCAAACTTTTACCCTTAAAAATCTCCATAGGCGACGTTTAAAAAATTCTACAGATTGCATGTTTTGCGTTACAGAGGAGGTCTAGGGCTAGAATTATTGCTCTCACTCTACCGGTCGCGGCGATACCTCACATGTGTGGTTTGACCACTGTTTTCATATGCGGGCGCTACTCACGTATGCGTTCGCTTCTGCGTGCGAGCTCGTCGGGACAGGGCGCTTTAAAAAAATTTTTTTTTTTTTTTTTTATTATTTATTTTATTTTATTTATTTTTTCACTGTTTTTAAAAAAAAAAAAATTTGGATCACTTTTATTCCTATTACAAGGAATGTAAACATCCCTTGTAATAGAAAAAAGCATGACAGGTCCTCTTAAATATGAGATCTGGGGTCAAAAAGTCCTCAGATCTCATATTTACACTAAAATGCAAAAAAAAAAAAAAAAAAAAAAAAAAAGTCGTTTAAAAAAATGACATTAAAAAAATTTGTGCCTTTAAGAGAGTGGGCGGAGCCGTCGAATGACGTCGCTCCGGCCGTCACATGGTATGGAGACGGGTGGGGGCCATCTTGGCCTCACTTGTCTCCATACCTCAGCAGGGAAAGGACCCGATCGCCTCCGCCGTTACCGACGGCTCCGGTAAGCGGCGGAAGGCGCGGGAGAGCGGCGGGAGGGGGGGTGGCACCTCTCCCGCCGCCGATAACGGTGATCTCGCGGCGAACCCGCCGCAGAGACCACCGTTATCGTGTACAGAATCGCTCACTGTAAAGATGGATATCTCGGTTGTGGCAGCAGCTGCTGCCGTTACCGAGATATCCATCTTCAAAAAAATGACGTATATATACAGTGAGCGGGGCTTAAGTGGTTAAATATTAAATATATGAGTCTCACAGCAAAGGGTCTGAATACTTAGGACCATGTGATATTTCAGTTTTTCTTTTTAAATAAATCTGCAAAAATGTCAACAATTCTGTGTTTTTCTGTCAAAATGGGGTGTTGTGTGTACATTAATGAGGAAAAAAAATTAACTTAAATGATTTTAGCAAATGCCTGCAATATAAGAAAGAGTGAAAAATGTAAGGGGGTCTGAATACTTTCCATCCCCACTGTAGAAGGAAACTTGTTTTTTCTTGTTCAAGCCCTTGTTGAGACTTTAATGTGAAAAGCTACAGCACAACCTAGAAAGAATTGTCCATGAAATATCAATCAACTACAGTTCTGAGACGAATAGTCAAAAAAATTCTCATAATTGTTCTGCAAGTCTCTTCAGCAGTTATTACAAATGTCTGGTAGAGATAGTTAGTGCAAAAATAGGTTCTTCCAAGTTTTAGGTATAAGTGGTTACACATTTTTTTTGTTTAAATAAAGTATTCAATTAGAACATTTTGGAATATTCTTGTTTGCACCTTAATTAGAGTAGGTATTATGTTTCTATACTATTGTGACTGTATTGAACCAACCATATTTTAGGATCCATTCATTCAGAAGTCCTTGTATTTCTAAAGGGTTTACTCTTTTTTTTTTTCTTGTAACTATATCAGATTCAGACAGACTCTGATGATATAGACTCCCTGATATATCCCCTTGGCTTCACAACTTGCTTTTGTATCCCTACTTTCCACATATAAAAACGCTATTGTTTGTGCCCTATTAGATTAAGTATATGGGGTTCCTATATTATTGTAACTTTTGAACAGACCATATTTTAGAATCCATTTATACAGAAATATTGGTATTTCTAAAGTATTAAAGTGGATGTAAACCCGATTAATGAAATTTGAGCGAGGCACATATATCTGCAGTGTTTTCTTATCTTTCTTCAAAGCACTATGTCCCGTAGCTGTCTCCTGATCTGTTCTTCTGTTATTAGCATGATAACTTCTGATAAGGTCTCCATCAACTAAGATAAAAGCAGCCTGAGTTTTGTACTGGGGAGGATGCTATAAATAGATTAGCAGAGTGCTGAACCATTCAACAAACAGCTCTGAAAGTCTCTACCTTTGAGGAGAGGGGATGTGTGCCTTTCCTCCAATCAGCTGTCTTGGCTGTATGCCCAGGCTTCACTGCAGTGCTGAACAGGAAGAGAAAATCTCCTAACACTATCTGAACTTTCTAAAAAATACATAAAACTGAAGACAGCAGATATACAGTACATGTAAAACTTATGTAGGGAGATTTGTTTCATCTCTGTGTATCACCTGGGGCTGTTCACTTCACTGGGCATATGTGAGGGTTTACATCCACTTTAACTACTTTTTTGTTGCAACTGTATCAGTTTCAAGTGCGCTCTGGTTAAATAAATTGCCTACAACTCTCTGATATACCTCCCTTGCATCACTTCTTGCCCCCGATCCAAAATATTATTTGTTGTGGCAAGTGGTGGACTAGAGAATCCTAATGGAGGGTGAGGCATAAAAGACCTCCTGCTCAACCAATCCCCCCAGGTTGTACAAAAATGAATATATCATTAAGGGTGGACTTATCTTTTCAGCATCAAAAGTCTATTCCTCATTTCTGCAGTCCCAATAATAATTGTCAGAAGCACAACGAGCATGCCCAACTTCAAAATATGAGCGATTTACACTTAATATTATTTAGATCATGAAAAGGCAGCAGGACTATAATATACATGTAGAGAAATGAAACTAGTGTTTATGGATATATTGTTTGAGATCCTCTTTAGGATTTTTTAAAATACATTTACATTTAATGGTCAAGAATCTTTATTTTTATCTCATAGTAAAAACTGAATGCCATTTTCAGGTTCATTTCAGTTTATAACGTAGCCATATACCACCAGGGGAGAAGATTTTACGCTCTAAATACACAATTCTACACAATTCCAGTAATAATATGGAAAAGTATGTCATTTTTTTTTTCTCTTTTTCCATAAAGCAGTTTCATGTTTGGACACAGAGGAGTGGGTACAATCCTATCATATGAATTAAAAGTTCAGGCTGTGTGTAATAGTATGTTAGCAATTGCTACATATACAGGATTGTGCAGGATTGTACCCATGTTTGTTATACCTGTAGAATTTCCATACAAATACAGCTTGAGCTGTGCTACAGCCATGACAAACCTGAAAGGTACACAGCAGAAAGCATACCATTGCATTACACAACAGAATTCTAATGCCCCGTACACACGATCAGAAATTCCGCCAGCAAAAGTCGGATGTGAGCTTTTGGTCAGAAATTCCGACCATGTGTATGCTCCATCTGACTTTTGCGGCAGAATTCCAGCCAGCAAAAGATTGAGAGCAGGTTCTTTATTTTTCGGTCAGAAAAAGTTCCTATCCGAAAATGCGTTCATCTTTATGCAATTCGGACGTGCAAAAAATCACGCATGCTCGGAAACAATTCGACGCATGCTCGGAAGCATTGAACATAATTTTCTCAGCCCGTCGTACTGTTGTACGTCACCGCGTTCTTGACGGTCAAAAGTTCAGAGAACTTTTGTGTGACCGTGTGTATGCAAGGCAAGTGTGAGCGGAATTCCGTCGGAAAAACCATCCAAGTTTTTTCTGACGGAAATTGCGCTCGTGTGTACGCATAAGAGTATAAGAGTAAGAGCCAATGGGTGTCACCCAGGGGTGCGCACCACTCCCGGGTGACACCCGCCAGAGGGGTAACACCAGGGTTGGACTGGCCCAGGACGCCTGGGCCGCTCTGATGCCCTTTGAAAGGCCACACTGCTTCCACCGCAGACATGCAGGGCCGGGGGAAGCAGTAGAGAAACAATTATTCGTTAAACAAAACTGTGATACACTGCATCTGATCACAGCCTGAATTGGAGGGAGAGTCCACTGGAGCGGTCTATCACCGATTGGAGCTGAGACGCCGGTCGCTGTCAAACAAAGTCCATTTACAGCGCCCGGGGTCTCAGCTCCAAACGGTGATAGATCCCCTTTTTGTCTGCTCCAGGTGGCCCTCCTTCCCATTCAGGCTGTGATTGGATGCATGTGCCATCTTCCCCACAGTTTTGTTTAATGAAAATTCCCTTCTCCATTTGCTTTATAGTTCTACTTTTAATTTAAATGCTTTGTTTTAGGCTTTTTAAACTGGGTTCTTATTTTTCACAGCTTAAGGGCCCATTCACACTATGAATCGCATTCCTGGGTAGTTCACATGTGATCCGAGTGCAGTGCTATTTCAGCTCATTCATTTCAAATGGGCTGAAATCACACCACACCAAAAGTGGTACCATGCAATCCTTTTCAGGGAAACGTATTGCAATTGCAACCTGCATTTGGGGTGTCCAGAATTGTGCATTGACACCCACTGCAAAACGCAAGGGCAGTGCCATTAGAATGCAGTACACAAAATGTGCAGGGAATGCAGGTTTCTAGCACTGCGTACAATGTGAACAGGCCCTGAGAGAGAGAGAGACAGACAAGGAGATTATAACGTATAATGGGTTGTACAGAATAGTAGAATGATCTCCCTATAAGAGAATATGTTCAGGAGTGTAATTTATCCAGAAACGTCAAAAATCATGACAGTGGTGCTTGAAAACCGTGCCTGCCAGCCCATGGGAGAACCATCCAGACACAAATCACTTGTAGTGTGCCCTCAGAAAGTGCATGATGCAGATATAGTAATGAGTAGATCTCTGAGTTTAGTAAACCAGAATGGGAATCTAAACCTATAAGATGTGTAAGGAAGATTCCTCAGAAAGAGGACTCACAGATCATACAGAGCAACTAAGCCATCTCAGTATCAGTTGACATTCAAAAATCATGACAGGAACACACTGCCTGTAACATCTCTTATGCCGCGTACACACGGTCGGACTTTTCACCTGCAAAAGTCCGACGGACGCCGCCGGACAAAGTCCGGCGGAAAGTCCGACCGTGTGTGGTCTCCATCGGACTTCCGACGGACCGTTTCGGTCGGATTTTTGCGGAAATCCGACGTACTTTAGATTTGAAGCCTGCTTCAAATCTTTACGTCGTACCTCCGCCGGACTCAGTTCCTGACGGAAAGCCCGTTCGTCTGTATGCTAGTCCGAAGGACCAGATACGACGGAGGAGCAGGTTACTGCATCTCGCGCTCGCTGTGACTGTGACGTTTTAGGGGGCGTGGTCGACCACGCCCCCTAAAACGTCACAGTCCCAGCATGCCCAGGGACTGTGACATCATATGGGGGCGGGGTCTCCGCCTATATAAGTCACAACGCAGCCCTCAGAGACCAGTCCAGCCGGAGAGAGCGTCGTGTCAACATCTGGGGGAAGAGAAGAGAAGAGAACACAAGAAGCCAAGAAGCCCAGAAGTCCGGACCTCCGCTGGCAATAGAGCTACCTGAAGAAAGCGGAGGGGCCGGCCGAAGACCTGGGACACCGGGAGAAGAGGCCGGAGAGCGGAGAAGAACCAACCGGACGCCGGGAGAAGATGAACCGGAGGGACCCCCGAAGACGGAAGAAGACCCCCCCCCGGAGCTGTTTAATAAATTATTTTAAAAACCTGTGTTGTATTTTATTACTGACACTTTTTACCTAGGTAAATGGGTAGGGGTACCATGTACCCCATACTCATTTACATAGGGTGGGGGGCCGGGATCTGGGGGCCCCCTTATTAAAGGGGGCTCCCAGATTCCGATAAGCCCCCGCCCGCAGACCCCGACAACCAACGGCCAGGGTTGTCGGGAAGAGGCCCTTGTCCTCATCAACATGGGGACAAGGTGCTTTGGGGGGGGGCGCAGGGCGCCCCCCTCCCCCAAAGCACCCACCCCCCATGTTGAGGGCATGCGGCCTGGTACGGTTCAGGAGGGGGGGGGGCGCTCGCTCGTCCCCACCCCCTTTCCTGACCGGCCAGGCTGCGTGCTCGGATCGGGGTCTGGTATGGATTTTAGGGGGACCCCACGCCGTTTTTTCGGCGTAGGGGTTCCCCTTTATAATCCATACCAGACCTAAGGGCCTGCGACGGGGCTCGCAAGGTTTCAATCTCGCCAAAAAAAGCGGCGAGATTGAATTCCTTTTCTAGTCCCGTCGTACCAAAGTCACGTTCAAAATGAACGGACTTGTCCGTGTGTGGGAAAGTCCGTTCGTTCTGAAAGTCCGTCGGGAAGACCGGATTCCGGAAAGTCCGGCCGTGTGTAGGCAAGTCCGGCCGTTCAGAAAGTCCGGCGGTAGTCCGCCGGAAGTCTGGCGGCAAGTACGTCGGACCTAGCTTTCTAGAAAGTCCGACCGTGTGTACGCGGCATTAGAGTTAGATTCCCAGGCACGGTTTTCAAGCACCACTGTGATGATTTTTGAAGTTTCTGGATAAATTACACTCCTGAACATATTCTTTTATAGGGAGATCATTCTACTTATCTGTACAATCCTTTATTTGTTTTCATCTCTTTGTCGGTCCCGAAGAAGTGGGAAAAACCTGCAAAATGCGTTGACCTAATTTAAGGACGTATATGTATTTTGCTTTTTTTCTTATCTAATAATATGTGTGGACCAATTGTGTTTTTTTAGTTTTAGTTTTTTAGTAAATTTGTAATAACATTTGATTGTTCTATATATTGGTGTCTTTATGATTTGTGGGAACTTAAAGTTCCCATATCAGAGGTGTTCAATAGTTACTATATACTTACGGGATGATACTCTGGTTATACCATGGATGATTTTTGGCAATACACCATACCCAACCCTACCCAATTACTCATATCATCCAACTTGTTAAAGTATAACCAAAAGCAAAACTTTTGTATTTGGATAGAGTGGTGAGTGGCTAGAACCCCTGTAAGTCTCTTACTGCTGTCTGCATCCCCATTAAAGAGATTCAGTCTCTCTAATTGACATGGCCACCAATGTCACTGGCAGGGGTGATGCTAGAAGTGTGAAATCCCCAAGGGGCAGTTTGTGGCCAAGTCACAACATACAGTGGGAGTGGCTTAAAGGGGAACCAATTAAAGGATACCGTATTTAAAGTGATATTGGAAAATGAGATGATGATAGAGGTACCTGTTCTTGCTCCTCTTACTGTCCCCTAGCTGTGCACCCAGGTACATTTCTCAGGTATGTGAGTGCCCCCTGTACCTGCTGGGACCTATGGGGTCTCACTGTAGTCTGTATGTCAAGCTCCCGTTTTAATTTACAATATTACAAGTACATGTAACATATTACAATATACAAGTGGCATTTCTTTCACTGCCACACACACAGAAACCTTGCCTTTACATACAGTCTAATTACCGTTCCACAAGCGGCAGTATCACAGCCACACATAAAAGGATCTAGGCGATCCCTGAAAACTCATCTCTTTGTGCTTCTGCTTAACAACTGAACTTTTCTTTCTTCATTAACTCACCCCTACACAATTATTACATTTGCTACCACTTTATTAGATTGTAAGCTCTCAAGAGCAGGGCCCTCCTAACCCTCTTGTCTTGAATTGTATTGCAAATGTACCGTCTCCCTTTACATTGAACAAACTGTTGGTGCTATATAATTTCTGTATAATAGTAATAATAACATATACACATTGTAGAGTTCAGAGGTAATAGCTACTGTGATGGTAATTTGGGATCACAAACAAAATATTTTCCCATAAACATAAAAAGTCATTTTTTTCTTCAAAGCAAACAACAGTGCTTTCAGCAGCAAATGGAAATAGCTTAAAGTGGATGTAAACCCCCAAATTTTTTCAATTAAGACTCATACCTGTTACAGCAGAGGATGTCATTTCATCTGTGCCCAGTCTTGCCACAAAGAGTTAATCCAGCACTGAGCAATCCTCTTATCTTTCTTCAGTAAGATAAAAACAGACACACTGAGAAATAGGTGTCCATTCTTTCCCCTTGCTGTGAGTGACAGGTGATTTCCTTATCTCATGCAAGAGTGTGAGAGAGACATTCTGTGTACTACACATCACCCCTCCTCCTTTATTCTCCAGCTTTCCCAGGATTGGCTGCTCCACACCTCAGCATGATTGTGTCAGAAACCATGAAATCAGGCAGAGACAGAAGTACAGTTAAATCACACTTGTTTAATAATAAAAGTAAAAAGAACAAACATAGTCAAAACATAGCCAAAGTTCAGCAACAGGAATGGATAGTCAGCCAAGCCAGAAGTCAGGGATCAATGTAGCGCAACAGCAAGCAGGATCTGGAGCCAGAAGGGATGTCAGCAAAGCAAGTCTTGAACTGGATCGCAGGAGATAGTTTCTGTGACGTGACAAAGGCGAAGGCAGAGCTCCTCTGGACTGGACGGCTTAAGTAGGCAGGACTGACGAGCAGTATATCAACAGCTGAGTAACTGTGGAGAGATAGTAGCTGGCAATTAGCTGACAGCTGAGCGGCCAGCTCAGAGAAGGAAGGGCTGAGTCCAGCCCTGACAGTACCCCCTCCTCAACGACCACTCCCCCTCGGAGGACCACCAGGCTTGAGGGGAAAACGTCTATGAAAATCACTGAGGAGGACAGGGGCATGTACGTCCGAGGATGAGACCCAAGGGCGTTCCTCCGGACCATACCCTTTCCAATGCACCAGGTACTGTATGCGCCCACGGAACCTACGGGAGTCAACAATGGACTGTACTTCATACTTCTCATGGTTCTCAACCTGTACAGGGTGAGGACATGGCACCAAGGTGGTAAAGCGGTTGCAGGCCAAAGGTTTTAATAAGGAGACATGAAATACATTTGAAATACGCATATTAGAAGGAAGGTCTAATGCGTAAGCCACTGGGTCAATCCTGCGAAGAATACGAAAAGGTCCAATAAACCGAGGTGCGAACTTTAGTGAGGGAACACGAAGTCGGAGGTTGCAAGATGACAGCCAGACCCTGTCCCCAACCTGGTAGGAAGGCACAGGCAGGCATCTGCAGTCAGCATAGAGTCTGTACCTATAATTAGCATTTCGCAAAGACTCCTGGACTTGTGCCCAAGTGGAACGAAGGCCACGGAGATGTTCCTCTAACGCAGGAATATTCTGCGGAACAAACGAGTCAGGCAACATGGAAGGTTGGAAACCATAATTCGCCATAAACGGGGACAATCAGGAAGCAGAATTCAAGGCACTGTTGTGAGCAAAAACACGGTAATAGGTCTGACCAGTTGTTGGTCAGAAATATAGCAATGTAGGAATTGCTCCAAGGACTGATTGGCTCATTCTGCGGCCCGCAACATAGGTTATACCGGGGCCGCCATAGTGGGAGATTCCAGGTAAGCCGTCTAACTTAGGAGCGTTTGTAACGGCATGGCAAACTGATCCATGCGGTGATCCAGTTCATCCAATCTGGAAAAAATATTACCAACAAGTGGATTGACTGCTTCTTCTGAATTCATGGCCTTCGCCAACTGTCAGAAACCATGAAATCAGGCCGAGACAGAAGTATAGTTAGATCACACTTGTTTAATAATAAAAGTTAAAAGAACAAATGTAGTCAAAACATAGCCAAAGTTCAGTAACAGAACGGATAGTCAGTCAAGCCAGAAGTCAGGGATCAATGTAGTGGAACGGTAAGCAGGATCTGGAGGCAGAAGGGATGTCAGCAAAGCAAGTCTTGAACAGGATCATAGGAGATAGTTTCTGTGATGTGACCAAGGCGAACGCAGAGCTCCTCTGGATTGGACGGCTTAACCGCTTCCCAACCGCCTCACGCAGATATACTGATCGCAGAAGGGCACATACAGGCAGATTAACGTACCTGTACGTTGCCCTTTAAGAGGCGGCTTGTGGCGCACGAGCGCGCCCGACGGGGGCTCCGTGATCGCGGGTCCCGCGGACCCGATGTCTGTGGGGAAACCCGTGATCGTCTCACGGTGAGTAAGAATGGGGAGATGCTAATGTAAACAAGCATCTCCCCGTTCTGCCTAATGACACTGTCACGGATTACAGCTTCCTGCAATCTGGAGCGGTGATCAGTGATGTGTCACACACAGCCCCCCCCACAGTTAGAATCACTCCCTAGGACACACTTAACCACTACAGCACCACCTAGTGGTTAACCCCTTCACTGCCAGTCACATTTACACAGTAATCAATGCATTTTTAATTGCACCGATTGCTGTATAAATGTGAATGGTCCCAAAATCGCGCCAAAAGTGTCTGATGTGTACGCCATATTGTCGCAGTCTCGACAAAAATCGCTGATCGCCGCCATTACTAGTAAAAAAAATTATCAATGAAAATGCCATAAAACTATCACCTATTTTGTAGATGCTATAACTTTTGCGCAAACCAATTAATAGACGTTTATTGCGATTTTTTTACCAAAAATATACATATACATATATAGAAGAATACGTTAATTTGTCGCTTTTTTTTGTTTATAACGCAAAAAATAAAAACCGCAGAGGTGATCAAATACCACCAAAAGAAAGCTCTATTTGTGGGAAAAAAAGGATGTCAATTTTGATTGGGTGCAACGTCGCACGACCGCGCAATTGTCAAAGCGACGCAGTGCAGAATCTCAAAAAGTGCTCTAGTCAGGAAGGGGGTAAATCTTGGTTAAGTAGGCAGGACTGACAAGCAGGATATCATCAACAGCTGAGTAACTATGGAGAGATAGGAGCTGGCAATTACCCGACAGCTGAGCGGCCAGCTCAGAGAAGGAAGGGCTGAGCCCAGCCCTGACAGATTGGGCATGCTGAAGTCAAGTGGTGACTTTTCTGTGTTTTGACTGGATGTTAGTGATCATGGGGCATAATCCACGAGAAAAACAGAAGTTCAGTGTAAGAAATATTGATGCCTGGCCAAGGGAAGTGTAGAGGTGGGCGGGAGTCTACTGACACCACGACTCCACCCACCGAACCCTGGACAACAGACCTGCCCACAGAATCTGGAGTATTGTAGGGCTCCAAACAGCTAAAGGGGAGATACTGTGTTTGACAGGTAAGGATACATGCAGGAGGCATGTATATCCTTATAGATCAGCACTATGAAAGTAATTTAGAAATGATGAGATTGGGTTTACATCCACTTTAACTACTACTAACAACTAAAAAAAAAAAAGTCCACTTATCTTCAGTACAAATGAAAAATAACAAGGTATTACCCACGTATGGGAATTACCCACATGTAGGAAAGTCCACACTCAACTGATTTGATAGCTTCCAGCAGATGTGCAGCACAAAGGTGTCTCCTCTCTAAACTCCTACTACTCCACACCTGCACTTGGAGCTTCCTGTCTTCTAAGTGTTGCTTGCTGGAAGTATATTTTGTGTGACTGGATGGTCCTCATGACAATACGGCACCTCATCCCAATAGCATAAGCAATAATGGTCAAGAGAAGGTCAGGGGATTATCACGGTGCCAAATCCATAAAGTAAAATGACAAAATTTTTATTCACAAGTAATTAAAAAAGAGATGTATACACATACATATCAAGGGTGTGAAAAATACAAACAATCAAGGAAGTAAAAAGTCAACTGAACAGTGGTATCACATAGACCCGCCTATGGCGTGGTGGCAGGTTACGTGAACAGGTATATGAAGTCCTACATGTTTCGCCTTAGAAGGCTTCCTCAGGGACAGTTGATAATACCTGTATTCATATCTTGAATTTCTCCGGGTCGTCGAGGGACTGACGTGGGGGAGATCCTGAAGTGAATACAAGGACCACAGACACAGTAAAGGGCTGCAGGGGGCAAAAAGAGGACTATTTGTACAATAAATGGGAAAGGAAAGAGACAGGGCACCCAATATGCTAGCTTGAATTTACGCAGAGGTGACAGATGAGAAATCACAGTGATTCCGGTGATGTTATGTACATGCTACACAGCCAGCAAGGTAAAAAGTGATAAGGACGGTTTGATTTTACACAAGTGCTCTTCGATAGTGTAGCAAGGACATGGGTGCCCTGGAAATGCCGGCTCTTTTGTCCCTTTCCTTTCCCATTTATTGTACAAATAGTCCTCTTTTTGCCCCCTGCAGCCCTTTACTGTGTCTGTGGTCCTTGTATTCACTTCAGGATCTCCCCCACGTTAGTCCCTCGATGACCCGGAGAAATTCAAGATATGAATACAGGTTTTATCAACTGTCCCTGAGGAAGCCCTCTAAGGCGAAACATGTAGGACTTCATATACCTGTTCACGTAACCTGCCACCACGCCATAGGCGGGTCTATGTGATACCACTGTTCAGTTGGCTTTTTACTTCCTTGATTGTTTGTATTTTTCACACCCTTGATATGTATGTGTATACATCTCTTTTAATTACTTGTGAATAAAAATTTTGTCATTTTACTTTATGGATTTCAATTGTTTGGCACCGTGATAATCCCCTGACCTTCTCTTGACCGCTATTGCTTGCTGGAAGTATAGTCCTTGTAATCAGGGGTGGAGTCTCTTTCCAACCCGAATATCTTTCTGAATCTCCAGAATCCTGGGTCCCAAATATGCAACTATTAATGCACAGAGGATTGTAAGTCAGTACTCTCTTCTATGCTTGAACTGTCCCAGAACCTTTCACCCTGCACCCTGTTGCATCAACTGCAATAAACAATTCCCTAAAAGGGACCACAAAGCAAATAGGGGTGAAACATAGCACCCGTTCTGGACCCACACTGTACATTCAACCCCCCCCACGCCTCAAGGTGGAGGTGTTGGGGCACCATTCAACACCATACAGTATACCCAAGAGAGTGCATCAGAATTTTGATGCTGTCTCCTGGCTTTGTACTCCACCACAAAATTGAACTCTTGGAAAGAAAGGAACCACCTGGTCACTCTAGCATTGGCCACTTGTCTTGTCTCATCTAGTTCAATGGGTATGATACCAAGCAAAATCTCCTGTCTAGCAAAAAGTACCACAAATAATCCAGAGACCATCTTATGGGGAGATGCTCTCACTCCACCATAGCATACTTTTTCTCTGCAGCCATCAGTTTCCTACTGAGAAAAACTATGGCAGCTCTTCCCCAATGATCACTTGAGATAGGACTGCTCCTAAGCCCTCACTCAAGACATCTGTCTGCACAAATACCTTAGAAAAATCAGGAGCCATGAGCATTGAAAGCTGGCACAACGCATTAAGCTTCTAAAAAGCTTCTTCGGCATCCACATTTCAATTTATCATTACTGACTTTCTGTGATTTGTTAAATCAGTCAATGGTTTGGCAATGGTGACATAGTTGGGGATTAACCACTAGTAGCCAACTATGTCCAAAAATGCTCTGACCTGTTTCTTTGTTCGGGGGCAGGGCCAATTCTATATGGCATCTTCTATGTCAATTTTGGATTTTAATAGCCCCCTACCCACGATGTACTCTAGGTACTTGGCTTCCTTCATCCCAATTGCACATTTCTTGGGATTGATTTTAAATTCTGCTTTCTTCAGAGCCTAGGACTGCCTGAACCCAGGGAAGATGGGATATTCTACAGCTTTAATTTTACTCTGTTATAATGTCATACTTGATGATGTTGGTGACACCAGGCAATTCTAAAAACATCCTTTTGTTTCTCTGTAGAAATCCTTTAGCTTGCTGGGTTTGTGGCTTAAACAGGTTTGTAGCAACCCGCACAAGGTCAACTCCTGCAGGATCCCCTAAATTGACACCTACAACCGTGGGTACCTGTCCTCTGTCTCTTCAGGCACCTCAAATGGTCCCTGCCACTGTGGGCATCAGAACAGCCACCCAGTCTTCAGATTGAAACGGTCTTATTTTTAGCTTACCGATTCTTCGGCTTCCTGAGCCTTCTGGAGATGCCCCCTCACTAACAGCATCACTTTAGCCACACTCTCTCGCATTTAGGAGATATGTTCTATCACTGTTTTGTGAGGTGAGGATTTACTTTTCCAAGTCTCTATTACTAGATCGAGCAACCCATGAGATCTTCACCCATACACTATGCCCTTTGATGGTCCATGAACAACTATAACCCCTTTTTATGTGAGGGCAATCAGTAACAGTTCTTCTACATGATGTAACTACACAGGTAATTTTGAAATCCATGTACAGGGGTGTCACATCTGAGAAGTGTGGGTGTGTACAACATAATTATGCCCTCCGACCATTACGCTCTTTCTTACTCAATAGCACCTTACTATCTTTTCGATTGTCCTTCTGGCATCCGGATAATTGTGGCCTCTTTGTGGGGACCCACATGTGGGCTCTCTGGGGACCCGGGGGTGTTGATGCCTCAGCGGTTCCTCTATACAGGCAGTGGCAATATCCCTCTTTCTTTTAATTATCTACACTGCCTACAAACAACTTAAAGTGGAGGGCCACCCTGAAAAAAAAAATTTACCAAAAATTCTAAAAAAAGTAAAAAAAATTTTTTACTTACCTAAACCCTTGTTGCTAGGCAGTCTTCCTAATCTGCCTCTTCCTATTCCGCGGCGTGTTCTGCTCCTCGGTGAGCGGCCCCGTTGTCTTCTGGGAACTGTGTGTGTTCCCAGAACACCACGGGGCCATTCACAGAGCGCCGCGCCACTCGCGCTTGCGCAGTAGGAAACTGGCAGTGAAGCCGCAAGGCTCCACTGCCTGTTTCCCTTACCTAGGATGGCGGTGCCGGGACCTGAGAGCCGAGGGACGGGTCGGCCTCTGGCGGCCGACATCGCGGGCACCCAGGACAGGTAAGTACTTATTTAAAGTCAGCAGCTACAAACACTTTTAAATTTTTTTTTTACAGCCGGAATCCCGCTTTAACCTTTTGAGGTGGTAGGTATCATTGTTAATTAAGCAACAACGAGGTTCCGAATATATACTCTGCCTATGCTACTATCACAATGTTTTTGTTTTTTTTATTTACAAAAAATGTTTGAACCGATACTTCAAAATACTCCCAAAGAAAGGCTTTTTACCTGAAACGCGTCAGATTGAATGGAGACAGCAAAAAACCTTAACTTTTGCATCAATGAATATGATGGTTGTACATTGAACCTGTGTATTTTATCGTTTGTATAATTTTGTGTTCTTTTCATTGTTAGAATCATTTTAATTTGTTACAATAAATTACTATTTTTTAATTATATGATTGTAGTGTACTAGTTACCCTTTAAAGTCCCAAATCCTATGGGGTTCTGGTCTTGTCTATATTATTATGGGATGTTGGCAACTGGCACCTGGTCTTGCAATAGGGGAAATTATGTCTGTACACTAGCTAAAATGGCAAAAAGCCTGTGGACACTTGTGGAACCTCCCAGATGGCAAACAATATGGCAAGAAGCAACATATCCCAATCCTTTCTGCCCTACTGGACGGCTTTTTTTAGCATTGACTTAAACATTTTTGATTAAATCCATCATGACGAGGCCATCTGTCTGTGGGTGATAGACCGAGGCCCGCAACTGCTTGATCTGAAACAGTTTGCACAAGTCCGCCATCGCCTTCGGCATAAAATGAGCACCCTCGTCTGTAAGCATCTCTTTGGGAAAACCCAGTTTTTGAAAACAAAAGGGATAACTCTCAGGGGCAATGGCCTTAGAGGAATTTTTTCTTTAAGGGACCACTCCTGAGTACCTATTGGCATAATCTAAGACTATTAATATATATTGGTGTCCCTTTGTCTACTTTGCCAAGGGTTCCATTAATGCATTCAAATGGCACCTCAATTATTGGCAGGGGCAGCAGAGGGTTTCTGTAGTGTAACAATGGGGAGGTTAGCTGGCAAGTGGAACAGAACGCACAGTACCTTTTAACCTCAGCATTCACCCCTAGCTAGAAAAAGAGGTTATTCTCGCCTCTGTTTTTTTTCAGCCCCCAGGTGTCTTCCCATACGTTGTTGTGGGCTAGATCGAGGACCATCCACCTATAGGGCGGGGAAACCAGAAACTTCTCTACATTTTCCCCTCAGATTTCAGCCACTCAAAAGCAGGTCCCCATTGAACGCAAAATGAGGAAACCTTTTGTCTGCACCAGGCATTTGTGGGGCCCCATTAATAACCAAAACCTGATCAGAATCCCAAAACTATACCTCTCACACGTGTACAGATAGAGATAGCGGCGCTAATATAAATTGTGTAAAATAATGGGTCAGAGCAGTATAATGCCTATGACCCTCTACTTATGCATAAAAATATTAATAATAATGTCATGAAAAATATTAATTTTATCATGAAAAGAAATTTCTTTAACACCCAGTGAAAAGTGTCACTATAAATAATAAATTACAAGAAATGAATGATCAAGTTCAACAGTTGTTTTTCAATCTTCTTGTCTAAAAAATCTTCTACTCTTCCACCACACCACCGTGATAGTGACACCACTCCCTCTGAAGAGCGCACTGAAGTTAGGATATGTCATATGTCATATATGGTAATGCTGGACGCAGCATTCTAACTACACACCGTAAAAATGTTTGGGCTCCACTAATGCATTCAGTCTTTGTACCTGTGCTTCACAGTCAGGGGGACATGAAGTGTGAGCATGTGCAGAGCAGGAGGTCACATCACTGATGGTGATCACATGACTGATGGTGATCACATGACTGATCATAGATAGTATATAAGGATTGATGAACCATCCGTGTAGCCAATCCCATTTGAAGAAGTCTTTTCGACGAAACATGTCTTGGGCATGGTTACACGGCATTCCATCGCACTGACATTAGATGCCGCTGTCTGAGGAGGACTACACCGATCGGATGGCTGGGCCTTAGAAGGTTGGGTGAGAGATACACCAGTTTACACTTCAGGTCCGCTGTGACCACGGTGCACCGTTAGATCACTGATCCTGTTGCTTGCTGTGCTTGCTGTGGTCTTCTTTTTAAAGGCTTTTATGTTTCAGTTTAAAAGTGAGTGTAACCATTGAAGTGTGTTTGAAGTGATTTTAATAAATCTGTCAAAATGGTATCACGCTATGTGGAGCACTTTATTCATTTTTTCACATATGGAGCTGGCTTGATTGGAGTCACGGTTCATCACATGCAACCCAGGTGTGGTTCAATTGCTGTTTTGCCGAACACGAGAGTGGGAGGCTATACAATCTGGTGAGTGCGCTCTTCAGAGGGAGTGGTGTCACTATCACGGTGGTGTGGTGGAAGAGTAGAAGATTTTTCACACAAGAAGATTGAAAAACAACTGTTGAACTTGATCATTCATTTCTTGTAATTTATTATTTATAGTGACACTTTTCACTGGGTGTTAAAGAAATTTCTTTTCATGATAAAATTAATATTTTTCATGACACTATTATTATTAATATTTTATGCATAAGTAGAGGGTCATAGGCATTATACTGCTCTGACCCATTATTTTACACAATTTATATTAGCGCCGCTATCTCTATCTGTACACGTGTGAGAGTCTATAGTTTTGGGATTCTGATCAGTTTATGTATTTATTTAAGTGGCAGCTTTTTTCACTGTACACTGTGTACGTACACACATTTTGTATTTATTTACACATCTTTTATATAGCTTTGCACTTTTCTTTGGTGCAGTGGAGTAAGAGAGATTCAGGGGCGGTTTGTTTGTATATCTCTTGCTACAGACCAATAACCAAAACCTGCTCTCTAGCATTGACAAAGTAGGATCCTGCATTTAGGAGATGCCAAACGCACCCCTGGACACATCCAAATTTGGATGCAAATGACTAGACTAAGTCTCCCCTTCACCCTCCTCAACCGTGACCTGCAATGGAGAAAGTTCCTTTCAACGGAGAGGATTCCTCCGTCAGAGGTCAACCCAGGCTTGAGACCTGGAACTTGAGCATCATCAATCATATCATTATTATTTACAACCTCATAACTATCAGTATTCACTTCAACATTAGGGGGTTTGTTGAGGGCAGTACGGGACTAGACCCCTGAAAATTTGTCCCTGAAAGGCTTGGAGTGTCCAGTTCTCTTGGCTGTCCAGGAAGTTCATTCTGTATCTGTTTCCATAGTTCAAAAAACAATGGATAGTCCTTTCCCAATATGATATAATGTATCAGATTGTTCACCATCCCAACCTCTTGTGTCACTGAGGTACAGTCATAGGCAATAGACACTGGAACCAGGGGGTACTCCCTGGTTTGCCCATGGATACACACTACCTGGAGAGTCTTACCTACTGGGCAGAGTCTCCCAATCACCCCGGCGTGTACCAGTGTTACAATGCTGCTGTAGTCCAGTAGGGTCTTGGTGGATAGGTGGTTCACCCATACTTCACACTCAAACTGACCAGCAGCCAGGTCGAGATGGGTGGCGCATGCTGTTTGGATATAAAACAAGGCTTTCCTAATGGCCCTGCACTCATTGGTCTCTTCCTGAAGTGGACACTGTGCCCAGATATTTCCCTAGGCTCAGCACCACCAACACTGTATGTCCCTCATTCTTTTGACAGAAACCAACCTCTGCGAGTCCAAGAAAGATGAGGCAGGGATGTGGGTTCCAGGGCCTCTTTCCTAAGTGTTGCAGTTGGCCCTTTTGCCTTTGGTGTGGGTTTCCAATGCCTGGTAGGACCAAGCAGGTCCTTCACCACTTTCAACCAACTCCACCAGCTGGTCCGCTGTTGTAGGGTCTCCATGGTTCAACCAGTGCTGCAGGTCATCTGTCAGGGACTGCCGGTACTGGATAATCATGACCCATTCCACCATTTGAGGGCCTGTCAATCTGTGGTTAAAGCCATTTCTTGACCAGCTGCACCAATTCATGACATCTAGGACCTTGGTGACTGGTCAGGTTGGTATTTCCAGCAGTGCACCCTCTGGGCCTGTATTGCCATAGTCACCCTAAAGTGGGCCAGGATCTTTGCCTTCAGTTGCTCATAATTATTTTTTTCCCTCTGTTGGCAGGTAGGCTTTTTACGGATCATCAGTAAGAAAAGGGGCGAAAATGCCAGTCCATTGGTCTCAGGGCCAACCCCTCTCTCCACTATCCTCTCAAAAGTAGTTAGAAAGGCCTCCACATCATTGTTGGGTGTCAGCTTCCATAATTAATGGCTTGCTATCTGGTTGCTAGGGGCAACAGCCACTTGCTCATGTCCCTGAGCAGGACGCTACACCGCATCCTGCAGGTAAGCCACATGTGTTTGTGTGCTTTCCTACTGGTCTGTAAACTGGGCGGTCTGCTGTGCAGCTATGACCTGTGCCAGGGCAATGGTTTCCCTCCACGGTAGCTTGCTGCTGAATCACAGTGGCTTGCTCTAGAGCAGTGGTTCTCAACTGCTGTTCTCTGGACCCACTAACAGGCCAGGTTTTCAAGATAACTGAAATACACCACAGGTGATTTCATTTTCTCTCAGTGGTTTCAGTAGTCTAGTCTGCATCTCCCCAAGGTAATACTTAAAATCTGGCCTGTTAGTGGGTCCTGAGGACAGGGGTTGAGAAGCACTGCACTAGAGCCTTGATAAGCTCCTCAATGTCTTTTGCTGTAGCTTGCAGTGCCTGAACTGACTTCACCATCACATGCCATAGGTACACTTCCTCTTTAAATGTCAGTTTCCTTTTTAAATGGCTTTTGTGGCTGCAATGCGCTTTGCCCGCATCCAAGCACCAGTTGTACAGTGCAGGTGTAATATCTATCGTTATAATACTTTGGGATCGGGGGGTGCGGGGCCGGCTACAGAGGATGATCGAAGCAGCTTGAGAGAGAGCTCTGCTACAAAGGCTCCCATTAAAGCAACCCACTGCAACCTAAAGCTTCCCTGAGAGCACAGACAGGCACAGGGGACATTGGAGATCACTCGGGGAGAATGAGGAAGAGAAAGGATCGCGGGAGACCCCGCAAACTAGGAGATTTCTGCAGCCCGGCCGGGACACATGGAGAAAGCCAAGATGGCCCTGGCTCCTCCTCATCTCCACACAGCATGAGGCAGCAAGGTGAACATGCTGCAGAAGGAAATGTATCACAGGCAGAACTAGCAAGGAAAGTTCTGCATGCCCAGGATGACACCAGCAGCCCTCTGAAGCAGAAGAGGAAAATCACTTCATCTGAGGAGAATGTAAGTGCTATTATACATGACAATGCTATTATAATGGAACAAAACCCCTATGATGCACAACTTACAGCTATACCCACTACAGGTCAGGCTGTCTCTGACACAACTATTAAGGACATAATAATGTCTCTAAGAGGAGCACTGCAGTATGATATGAAGTGTTTTATAAATCAATCCAAAAAAGAAATAGATGCATTAGGAGAACGAGTGGAGTATGTGGAAAATAAAATGTGCGATTTTTCAGATGCACATAATGAGCTGGTAGACGCACATTATGAATTAGAAGATGAAATTAAAAAGCTCAATTTGAAGGTAATTGATTTGGAAGATCGTTCAAGAAGGAACAATGTAAAATTCTGAGGTATTCCGGAGAATGTTAAACCTGATTTGAAACGCTTCCTAAAAGAGATATCTACTCTACTACCTGAAATCCCACATCAAGAGCTCATGATAGACCGAGCACATAGACTACCTAAACCCAAACATATACCTGAAAAGCTACCCAGAGATGTGATTGCAAAAATTCATTTTTTCTAAGTAAAGGAGTAACTAATGTATTTTGCAAGACATAACGCACCACTACCTGACCCATATGCAGGAATAATATTGTACTCGGATCTTTCACAGGCAACTATACAAGCATGCAAAAATCTCAATACAATAACTAAAATTCTTAGGAATCACAAAATCATCTATAAGTGGGGTTTCCCTACGAAACTAATGCTGGAAAGAGATGGAAAAAATATACCATCATGAATATGGAAGATGGCCTGAAACTTTTGAAAAAATGGGGCTTATTACCTCCAAGTGAAGATAACGCATGGGAAAAAGCCACACCGGGAAAAATTCAACAACAATGGCAAACTAGCCATAAATGACACGCTTTCTTCATTACCATTCTATGGATCTGCCTCTAAATAATACATACTGAAATATAAAAATCTGTCCAATCAGATGGCAAAATAGCCTCCCAGGAAAGCTCAGGGAACCCTAAGCCAGAGACTTATTGTTTTTCAGTTGGACTGTTTCTATGTTATCCCCAAAAACAAGTACATTTGAACTGTACAAGGGAGTATATCTTTATCTCCCTCTTTTTTATATTAGAAAATAGTAAAAACCTTCGCGCCAGTGGTGTCGATAGCAGATAATATATATGAATTACATATACTGGTGATACATCTAGTAAGAAAACATTCCCAACAATAAAGAAAATTTGTGGAAATATATAAACAATCAGTGTAAGCTGCTCCCCAATTTTTGAATAATCAAAAAAATAGATAATCAAAAAAAGGAATGTAAGGAAGATAGGGGGCGCTAGATACCATAATATTCAAGTGCTCTAAATAAATATATCTCCTGCATTACCAAAAAAATGGAAATGTAAGAAAGCTAGGGGGCGCTAGATACCATACTAATCAAGTGCTTTAAGTAAATAAATCTCCTGCATTACCAAAAAAATGAAAAACATAATAATGACAAATCATAATTAGATTACACATTGAAGTGCCCACAATAGTGAAAAAAAATATATAGTGATTGATTGTCCACATAAAAAAGTGATTTGAAGTGGTTGAAGTGATATCTTTCAATATTATCCCAATCTTGTTGCTGTAAACAAAAGGTTTTTCATCACCAAAGGAAAATAAGAAAAGGAAAACACCTCGAAGTAGTAGATATCTGCTTACCAGATACCAATGACTCCTTTAGTTAAAAAGAGAGTCACTAGCGCTTGTGCAGGGTTGTGCCTGCTCACATGGATGGCCGGACTGTGGTTGGTATTATAGGCATGGATCGTTCCCGTCAAGCTCATTCAAGATAGGATAAGGATATATAGGAAACAAAAACAGTCTCCATAGCGTAAAACCATTTATTAAAAAAGTAAACAAATTAAAAAGCCAAATGGCCGCTTACATTGGTGGGTGCCTACCCGGCACTGGGGCTGCTTGCATGTCAGGGTGACTTCGCAGTCAGAAAAAGCCTTTCATGTCTCCTCCACGCTGGCATGCGTTCCAGCATACACAGGGGGGGCAGCCAAAGGATCCGGATGTTGTTGGGTGATAGGACATGTGACCACGTACCGCTCCGACGTACGTTTCGTAGTGAACGTCTTCAGGGAAGCTAGCTTTCTTACATTTCCATTTTTTTGGTAATGCAGGAGATATATTTATTTAGAGCACTTGAATATTATGGTATCTAGCGCCTCCTATCTTTCTTACACTCTTTTTTATATTACCAAGTTTACTGTTACCTTGACTTTTTTGTTGAACAGTTGGAAACTAAAACCCCTCTGAATCAGATGCATTAAGGGTGCACGGGCGCCGCCCCCTCTCTCCTGCCACCCCCCTCTAACACCAATAGATAGATTCATGCATTGCATGAATCTATCTATGGCCGCCGCTGCCATCCCCTATTCAGGCGCACGGCCCCTTTTTGGGAGCAGGGCGCCTGAATAACAGGCTCTAATATGTTTCAAAAAAGGTGACCACGTCACCCATCACCTGATTGGCTAAAACGACAGGCGCTGTGATTGGACACTAGGCGTCCAATCATAGCACAGGACAGGAAGAGAGGACGGGAGAAGACATCGAGGAGCTGTCCCACCGAGACAGGTAAGTGCAGACGGCGGGCCGGTGGGGGGCACACTAGCAGCATTTGATATGGCACAGTGGCTGCGTTTGATGGGGCACAGTGGGAGCAATAGATGGGCACCGTGGCCGCAACTGATGGGCACAGTGGGAGCAATTGATGGGCACAGTGGCGGTAATTGATGGGCACAGTGGCTGCGTTTGATGGCACAGTGGCTGTGTTTGATGGCACAGTGGCGGCAATTGATGGGCACAGTGGCTGCATTTGATGGCACAGTGGCTGCGTTTGATGGCTCAGTGGCTGCGTTTGATGGCACAGTGGCAGCAATTGATGGACACAGTGGCTGCATTTTATGGGGCACAGTGGCAGCAATTGATGGGCACAGTGCCTGCGATTGATGGCACAGTGGCTGCGATTTATGGTACAGTGAGGCTGCAATTGATGGGGTTTTTTCAGAATTTTTCAGTTTGTTTGCACCTTCCCCAAAAATTTTGAGCACCAGCCGCCACTGCTCTGGATTTATAAATGGTAAAAGACTACCACCTACTGGACAAGACAGGATACAACAAGGACAGAAATCAAAATTCTAACCATCAGGATAAATACAATTATGCTTTTCTTTAGCATCCAAAATTACAATTTTCATGGCACTTCAATTTTATGTCACTGAATGTAAGGGGCTTTAATAGCCAGTCAAACGGAAAGTTCTTTGGAAAGACATATTAAAATTGAACAGCGATATTATATGCATACAAGAATCGCATTTTTGCAGAGGATGAAGCTCCGAAATGTGCTTATAATATCTTTCCGCATATAAATGTATCCAATAACTCAACAACTCTTGGAAAAAGAAAGGAGTAATAATGATAATAAAAGACTCTGTGTCCTTTCAACCATTAGAAGTCAAGACTGATAATCAGGGAAGATTTATCATATTAGTTGCAAATATTGAGAATGAAAACTACACTATTGTCAATATATATGCCTCCAACAAGAACCCACAACATTTTATCCAAAAAACTCTACACAAAGCTCGGAAAATACAGAAAGGCTGCCTAATATTATGTGGGGACTTTAATGCACCTCTAGACCCCAATATCGACACCACCAAGCAAGGCAAACCCAATAGATCTGGACTAAATAAAATGTTCTCAATGGAAAATATGTATGATCTCTGCGGGTGTTTACACTCCACTGAAATGGATTACACCTTTTACTCCCAGGTTCACAAATCCTATTCCAGGATTTACTATTTTATCACGTACAAAATCTTGCTCCCAAATGTAATTAAAGCTCAGATCCATAACATTTCCTGGTCTGATCATGCTCCAATAACATTGGAAATCAAAACAGGCCGAACCTGTACTAATAACAAATTATGGAGGAATGATAGCAATATTTTATCTCAAAAAAGCCATTTGTCCGTGATAAAAGAAAAACTTAAGGAATTCTTTAAATTCAACAATGATGGTTCGGTGGAAAATACCACCTTATGCTATTTGCACAATATCAGAGGCATATTACTACAAATAGCATCAATATAAAAAAGAGGAAATTTAATTTCATGAATAAAACTCTACAAGAGATCTCATCAGTAGAGGAAAAGCATAAAAAGAATCCCAAAGATCCTAAATTACCCATACAACTGAATAATCTAAGGGCGGATCTGAGAGATCTGTTAATAGAAGACGATAAATACTTGAAAGAACTGACGTTGAATTACTACTCCCAAAGCAATAAAGCTGGTAAACTAAAACAATGCCAAAATAAAAATAAAACAAATAGTTTACAACACCATATCTCAGGTACATTAAATTATGACCCTTAAAAAATAGCTAACACATTTGCAAATTATTACAAATCCCTATACAACCTTAAAGAAGATAAAAGTATCCCCCAACCTACATAAAAAATATAACAGAATTTTTAAGCAAAATAAATCTTCCAGAAACAGACCCAACAACTTAACATTGTTAAATAATTCTATTACAATAAATGAAACCACAAGGGTTATTAAATCCCTACCCAAAAATAAAACCCCAGGTAAAGATGGGTTATCATGGGAATATTATCAAGCTTTTACAGAAATTTTATCACCACATTTAACTAAAATGTTTAATTACTACTTAACCACTTCAGCCCCGGACCATTATGCTGCCTAAGGACCAGAGGACTTTTTCCAATTTGGCACTGCGTCGCTTTAACTGCTAATTGCGTGGTCATGCAATGCTGTACCCAAACAAAATTTGTGTCCTTTTCTTCCCACAAATAGAGCTTTCTTTTGATGCTATTTGATCACCTCTGCCGTTTTTATTTTTTGCGCTATAAATGGAAAAAGACCGAAAATTTTGAAAAAAAATGATATTTTCTACTGTTTGTTATAAAAAAAATCCAATAAACTCAATTTTAGCCATACATTTAGGCCAAAATGTATTCAGCCTTTGGTAAAAAAAATGTCAATAAGCGTATATTTATTGGTTTGCGCAAAAGTTATAGCGTCTACAAACTAGGGTACATTTTCTGGAATTTACACAGCTTTTACTTTATGACTGCCTATGTCATTTCTTGAGGTGCTAAAATGGCAGGGCAGTACAAAACCCCCCCAAATGACCCCATTTTGGAAAGTAGACACCCCAAGGAAATTGCTGAGAGGCATGTTGAACCCATTGAATATTTATTTTTTTTGTCCCAAGTGATTGAATAATGACAAAAGAAAAAAAATAATTACAAAAAGTTGTCACTAAATGATATATTGCTCACACAGGCCATTGGCCTATGTGGAATTACACCCCAAAATACATTCAGATGCTTCTCCTGAGTACGGGGATACCACATGTTTGGGACTTTTTGGGAGCCTAGCCGCGTACTGGGCCCCGAAAACCAATCACTGCCTTCAGGATTTCTAAGGGCGTAAATTTTTGATTTCACTCCTCACTACCTATCACAATTTTGAAGGCCATAAAATGCCCAGATGGCACAAAACCCCCCCAAATGACCCCATTTTGGAAAGTAGACACTCCAAGCTATTTGCTGGGAGGCATGTTGAGTCCATGGAATATTTTATATTTTGACACAAGTTGCGGGAAAGTGACAATTTTTATTTTTTTTTGCACAAAGTTGTCACTAAATGATATATTGCTCACACAGGCCATGGGCATATGTGGAATTGCACCCCAAAATACATTTAGCTGCTTCTCCTGAGTATGGGGATACCACATGTGTGGGACTTTTTGGGAGCCTAGCTGCGTACGGGGCCCCGAAAACCAATCACCGCCTTCAGGATTTCTAAGGGTGTAAATTTTTGATTTCACTCTTCACTGCCTATCACAGTTTCGGAGGCCATGGAATGCCCAGGTGGCACAAAACCCCCCAAATGACCCCATTTTTGAAAGTAGACACCCCAAGCTATTTGCTGAGAAGCATGGTGAGTATTTTGCAGCTCTCATTTGTTTTTGAAAATGAAGAAAGACAAGTAAAAACATTTTTTTTTTCTTTTTAATTTTTAAAACGTGACAAAAAGAGAGGCCTGCAAAATACTCACTATACCTCTCAGCAAATAGCTTGGGGTGTCTACTTTCCAAAATTGGGTCATTTGGGGGGGTTTTGTGCCACCTGGGCATTCCATGGCCTCCGAAACTGTGATAGGCAGTGAAGAGTGAAATCAAAAATTTACGCCCTTAGAAAGCCTGAAGGCGGTGCTTGGTTTCCGGGGTCCGTACGCGTTTAGGCTCCCAAAAAGTCTCACACATGTGGTATTCCCGTGCTCAGGAGAAGCAACAGAATGTATTTTGGGGTGTAATTTCACATATTCCCATGGCATGTTTGAGCAATATATCATTTAGTGACAACTTTGTGCAAAAAAAAAAAAAAAAAATTTGTCTCTTTCCCGCAACTTGTGTCACAATATAAAATATTCCATTGACTCGACATGACTCTCAGCAAATAGCTTGGGGTGTCTACTTTCCAAAATGGGGTCATTTGGGGGGGTTTGAACTGTCCTGGCATTTTATGCACAACATTTAGAAGCTTATGTCACACATCACCCACTCTTCTAACCACTTGAAGACAAAGCCCTTTCTGACACTTTTTGTTTACATGAAAAAATTATTTTTTTTTGCAAGAAAATTACTTTGAACCCCCAAACATTATATATTTTCTTAAAGCAAATGCCCTACAGATTAGTGGTGTTTCATTTTTTTTTCACACAGTATTTGCGCAGCGATTTTTCAAACGCATTTTTTGGGGAAAAAACACACTTTTTTAAATTTTAATGCACTAAAACACACTATATTGCCCAAATGTTTGATGAAACAAAAAAGATGATCTTAGGCCGAGTACATGGATACCAAAGATGACATGCTTTAAAATTGCACACAAACGTGCAGTGGCGACAAACTAAATACATTTTTAAAAGCTTTTAAAAGCCTTTACAGGTTACCACTAGATTTACAGAGGAGGTCTACTGCTAAAATTACTGCCCTCGATCTGACGTTCGCGGTGACACCTCACATGCATGGAGCAATTGCTGTTTACAATTGACGACAGACCGACGCTTGCGTTCGCCTTTGCGCGAGAGCAGGGGGGGGGACAGGGGTGCTTTATTCATTTATTTATTTTTCTTTATTATTTTTTTGCTTTTTTATCTTATTTTTAAACTGTTCGTTTCATTTTTTTTTTTTTAAATAATTTTTATTGTTATCTCAGGGAATGTAAATATCCCCTATGATAGCAATAGGTAGTGACAGGTACTCTTTTTTGAAAAAATTAGACCCTAGATCTCTCCTCTGCCCTCAAAGCATCTGACCACACCAAGATCGGTGTAATAAGATGCTTTCCCAATTTCCCAATGGCGCTGTTTACATCCGGCGAAATCTAAGTCATGAAATGCTTGTAGCTTCCGGTTTCTTAGGCCATAGAGATGTTTGGAGCCACTCTGGTCTCTGATCAGCTCTATGGTCAGCTGGCTGAATCACTGGCTGCATTCTCAGGTTCCCTGTTGAGACAGGAGAGCCAGAGAAAAACACGGAAGACGGTGGGGGGTGGGGGGGGGGCATTCCCTCCCACTGCTTGTAAAAGCAGTCTAGAGGCTAATTAGCTGCTAGGATTGATTTTACATGAAAGCCGACCGCTGGCTGAAAAGAATGATACCAAGATGATACCTAAACCTGCAGGCATCATTCTGGTATAACCACTCAAAGTCGTGAATGGCGTACCTGAAGACAAAAAAATGGTTAACAATAAAACACAGTAAACGGTAAAGTATAAAAAATTGCATACCTGAAAAGCAAACATGATAAAACATAATAACAATAAAACATTGCAGAATAGAATACAGTAAAAAAAGAGCAGAACAATAGAGAGAGAATAGAGAGAGAGAGAGAACAATAAAACGACAACTATTTTTTTTTTATTTTATATTTTTGTTTGTGTTTTTTTTTTTTACACTTTTTTTGTAACTAACTTTTATAACTGTAACCGGTTCCAGGTTCGGGTCTCTCAAAATGCGATGGCATCTTGGGAGACCCTGTGAAAGTGTGCCTAGTCTGTGTAATGCTGTACCCTACGCTAATACTCAACTAGTGTATGGTAGCGTTCAAAACATTCACCAATGCAAAGACCGGGATTGTCAGGACAGGAGGGACAATTATAGCGGGTGTCACGCCTATATCCGCGCTTGCTGCAGACACAACATCTTTTTTGGGGGGGTTCATTGGGTAGGGGTACTCGGGAGGACATAAAGAAAATGCCTCTCATGCAACCGACTGCATTTGGTTGGGGATGTGAATGGGGGAAGCACAGGCGCTGCAGAAGTGGTGGGTTCCCAATTAGGATTGGCGAATGCAGCAGGAAGGGCATGATGGGCACGACGGGCCTGTTTTCTTCTTGGTGGCAGCGGGACACTACTTGTGCTTGCCACCTCACTAGCTTGAACTGCACTTATGGGACTCGCCACGTCACCAAGTGTTACTGCAGTGCTGGTTTGACTACGACCGGGTTGTACTAGGCCGCTGGTGCTTGCCAGTTCACCAAAACGCTACCAAAAAAACTGTTAGCGATCGCAGGGATCAGGCCTGACTCTGCGAACGCTGCAGTTATGCGTTTAGTGTTTTGTAAGTGACAGTGATCGATCGATACTGCACTTTGGTGGGCTGGGCTGGGTCAGGCGGAGGGGCAAAATGCAGGTGCTAGCAGGTATCTGGGCTGATCCCGCTAACACTGCGTTTTTGGGAACCCTAAACTGCTGGGGACGCTAGTATAGATCTGATCAGATCAGATATTGATCCGTTCAGATACTATACCACTAGGGGAGGCGTATGCTGCGTGCGTGGGTGTTAGCGGTACTGGCGCTAATCTGATGCTGCCTGGGGCGACGCATATCACCGCCGGGCGATCAGGGGGCTAAACCTTTATTCGGTAATAAACGGCGGGTGCCCTGACACTATAAAAAATAAACGAACTAACCAGCATCACCCGTAACAGTTATACGGTGATCAGTGGTGAAAGGGTTAACTAGGGGGCAATCAAGGGGTTAAAACATTTATTAGATAGTATATGGGGGTCCCTGTCGCTATAAAACGCTGACAGCGAACCTAAATATTTATGTCCCTAACTAGCGTCACACTAATAGAGCGATCAGAAAAATTATTGCTTAGTGACACTGGTGACAGGGGGTGATCAAGGGGTTAAAACTTTATTAGGGGGGTTAGGGGGGTACCCTAGACCTAAAGGGGGCTAACACTCACTGCCCTAACACACTGTCACAAACTGACACCATGCAGTAATCAAAAAAAACAAAACTGCTTGGTGCCAGTGTGACCGGGGGGGGGGGGGGTGATCGGGGGTTGATTGGGGGGGGGGTCGGAGGGTAGGTGTAACGTGTGTCTGGCATGTTCTACTGTGTGTGTGTGTTTGGTGCACTCACATTTCAGTCTTCTCTCCTCGGCGCCGGAACGGAAACTGCCGAGCCGAGGAGAGATGACATCACATCTCCTGCCTCTGTGTACTACACAGAGGCAGGGGAAGAATCTCATTGGCTGGGAGCGATCGCGAGGGGGGGGCCACGATCGGATGGCCTCCCCCTTATCTCTGATCGCTTCCAGACCAAAGGCGACCGCCCCCCCGTGGGAAAGCAAGGATGTATATGTATGTCCTTTTGCCTGCCCGTGCCGCTCTGTGGACGTATATAGTCGTGCGGCGGTCGTCAAGTGGTTAATTAAGTAGTCAATAATAATCAATACCCAGAAGAAATGCTAGAAGCACTAATAATTACACTTCCAAAACCAAATAAAGACCCAATAGCACCAAGCAACTATAAGCCAATATCATTACTAAATTTGGATATTAAAGTTTATGCGAAAATGATAGCGAATCGTTTACTAAATATAACCTCCTACCTTATTGGGGCAGATCAAGTGGGATTCCTGAAAGGAAGACAAGCCCCAGATGGCACTAGAAGAATAGTAAATTTATTAAACTATATAGAAAACAGCCATACTCCAGCTATCTTCCTAGCACTTGATGCAGAAAAAGCATTTGATAGGGTGCATTGGCAATTCATATCTCAAACTCTAGAAAAATTTGGTATCAAGGGATTTATTTAGTCAGCCATTATGTTCTTATATTCACAACCCTCAGCCACAGTATACTCCCCGGCAGGGCTTTTTTTCTCAGAGAATAGGTGCAGGAACTCCTCCCTTCTGAGTCAGCCCTTGACTTCACCCCCTACCCACCTCCAAGCACCGTTCCTTGGTTCTATCCCTTACCCACCTCCCAGTACCACCCCTTTTAGAGAATACAGAGCCAAGTATCATTTTGTGGTGCTTTGTATGGAATTAGTTGATAACAAGAAAGGCAGTAAAATAGATCTAGCAACAATAGATACACCCCAGCAACAATGGACCTCCAACAGCCAGCATCAGTAGACCAACAACTGACTCCCTGAAACATAGGACCCACCCCCAGGAAAAATAGATCCCCCACCAGCAACAATAGACCTCCCCAACAATAATCGACCCCCCTGCAAAAATAGATCCACTTCAGCAACAATAGATTCCCCAGCAGCCAGCATCAATAGACCCCTCCCTCCCAGCAACGATTGACCCCTCAGCAACATAAGACTGACCCCCAGCAACAATAGATTCCCAATGAGCAACAGAAGATCTCCCCAGCAATAATAGACCCCCTTCCTCCGCAAAAACAGATCCCAGCATCAATAGACCCTCCAGCACACCCCAGCACCCCTTGCCAATCAGTTCTGGAGGTGGCGGAACTGCGTTCCTCCAAGTTCCTGCTGAAAAAAAGCCCTGCTCCTCGGGAACACTATCCAAAAACATTAAACTGATAAATAGAACCAGGCAGGGATGTCCATTGTCCTCTATAATCTTATCACTAATAATAGAGCCATTAGCAGAAAGTATAAGAAATATCCCAAAAAATTACTGGAATCACTATTGGAAAACATGAAAAAAAAATTGGACTTTTTTCGGATGATATAATTTTAACTTTATCTAACCCCGAATCCTCCATACCCAAAATTCGAAAATTACTAGATCATTATGGGGAGGTCTCCTACTACAAAGTTAACCAAAATAAATGTTATGTATTACCCATGAACAACCCCAAAAACCAAATTGATATACTAAGCAAGAATTATGGCTACAACTGGAATCCATCACCTATCTAGGCATACAACTTTCCTATCCCGTATCTAAATTATATACATCAAACTTCCCCAAACTAACAGAACAAATTATTATAGATCTACAAAACATTAAAAAAGTAACAACTATCATAGGTTGGGAAGATAGCAGCCTTTAAAATGAAAACCTTACCCAAGATATTATATTTTCCTGACAGACTCCATGGCAGCCAACATGTGGGTTAACCCCGCCTCCTCTCCAATGCTATAGGACCGCACTCCCATAAATTTGAGCTCACCACTAGAAACTGCATTCCTTTTTTGTCCTCCTCTATGGACCTACATCGCGTGTACTCACGTTTGTTCCTGCATGACGTCCAGCTGGGATGGCTCCGGAAGTTTGGCATACCATGCGGTGCAAGCCCAGGGCCCAGCCGTGGGCGGGTGTGTGGCTTTTCAGGCAGAAGATACCCCAGTGATGATGGGAAGATTGCTTGGGTATGCCCGAGATGGACGTCTGGCAAGCTTTCATGCGGCTGGCAAGGTCTGGCGCTATTTTCTTTCCATGGCAGCCGCTCATGTTTTGTGTGTTGTTTGGGTTGTTTCCCCCTTGGTTGTCCTCCCCTGTTAGTTTCTCGCCCCTCATGTCCCCTGGAATGCTCCTGCGTTCCAGGACTCCGCAGCCCTTCGGGGTTGTGGCTGCCACGAGCTTCTGCACATGCGCGAGGCCTCGGTGACATCGAGGCTCGGTTTGTGCATGCGCAGATCGGTGGAGTGCCCCGGCGGCCACACAGGCGCTGCTTGGCCACTCGTTGAGGCGCAGGCGCGGCCTGGAGGCAGGTGGTGACCTCACCTGGGCAGGGAATTTGAACAGCTGCCAGCCCCTGTCAGGTTGGGAACCTCTATGGGCAGCACAGCGGCAGCTTCCCCCAGCCAAAGGCTAAGGTCAGCTTCAAGCTTTAGCTCTTACTCCCTTCTTATAGGAGAAGAGCGCATTTAAAAAAAAAAATGAAAATGCTTCTTCTTTTCCTTAGGTTTTGCCCAAAAACACTGTGTGATCTCTTCTGTATTGAAGTACTGTTCAAGCATCATGGACACTGCCTTTATGCGGCCAGCCCTCATGCACCAGGTATGTGCCGATGAGGAGGAGGGGATGAGTTTCTACGGATATATATATATATATATACGTTTGGTATGCGTTAAATGTTGAGATTCGCATTTCCCCCCTCTCTTTCCTCCAGTCTTTCCAGGTCAGACCACCGTAGCGTGGTCCGAGACGACAGAGACCTTGCGAGGCCCCACCAGCATCACTCATCATCCCGGTCCAGACATGACTCTCCGTCTAGGACCCAACAGCAGAGGAGATGTTCCCATTCCTCCTCCAAACAGAGGAGATGTTCACATTCCTCCTCCAGTCACCGCACCCACCGCCATGACAGCCGCTCTGGTCGCAGAGCCTGCTAGGGGTGTGGGACAGGAGTCACGGAGGGCAAATCACTGTGTGATCCATGTTATGCCTGGGCGGTCGGGGAAAAAGATATGGAAAACAAACAAATGGAGTCTCTTGTTAAGCGTGTGGTGAAGCAATCTCTGAAGGAGTGGGATACAACCTGCATGTGGAGCCAGTCCACCACTCTATCTGGCTCCCTGCTGACGAGGCCCAGAAGGATTCGGGGCCCTTCCTGCCTTACAATGCATCCCCCGGCTCTTCAGATAGCGAATTGGAGGGAGATGATTTTGTCTGTGGCTTTGACTTCACCCTTGTTTCCCCACTAATTAAGGCGGTCAAAGAGGCCCTTAAAAGAGGCCTCCGGCTAAACAAAGGATGTTATTTAAATATCTTGGGAGGGAACGTTCTAATTTCCCGCACCTTTACGAATTAAAGGATATCTTTGACGAGGAGTGGAGTAAGATAGACAAGAAATCTTCTATGTCCAACAATACCTCCAGATTATACCCCTTCAAGGTGGAAGAAGTGAAATATCTGGAAAATGCTTACCAGGGGCTTGGCAGATCTGACCAGGGGCTTGGCAGATCTGACCAGGGGCTTGGCAGTCCAGGAATTTAGGCTAGCAGTGGCCTTCCTGGGGGAGGCTTCTATCGACTTGATCTGCCTGTTGGCCTGGACTATGCTATCCTGGGTCACGACCAAACGGCCTTGTGGTTGTGCCTTTGGCTCGCTGATCCAGCATCTAAGCAAGTCTGGTGTAGGATCCCCTTTGAGGGGCCCTCGTTGTTTGCTGACAGGCTGGATAGCGCTATAGCTCGAGTAACGGGTGGGAAGTCGGGTTTCCTGCCCCAGGATAGGCGTCTGTTTGGTCAGAAGAGGCCCCAGCGCAGAAGACACAGTACTGAGCGTTCTAGAGAAGCATGCTCTTACAGGCCTGGATGAGATTTTAAAAGGAATTGGAGTAGAGGTCAGACATCCTTCCGAAAGTCTGCTAAAAGCCAGAAGACACAGTACTAAGCGTTCCAGAGAAGCATGCTCTTACAGGCCCGGCTGAGATTTTAGAAGGAATTGGAGCAGAGGTCAGACATCCTTCCGAAAGTCTGCTAAAAGCCAGGCGCCCAGTGGACGAGAGCTGGCTAAGTCTTTTTGAGATTGGGCCCGCCCAGGCAGGTCAGGTAGGGGCGCGTCTGCTTCACTACCGGGACGTCTGGGTGGCCTCAATCTCGAACTACTGGACCATCAAGACGGTCTCCATAGGCCACACATGGTCCTTCACCAGTACTTCTCCCCCAGATTTATCTCCACTCTGCTACCACGGTCAGAAGAAAAGAAGCAGGTGTTACTGTCCTATGTGGACTTGCTGATAGTACAAGGGGCAGAGGTGCCTGTCCCAAAAGGCGAAGAGTTCCAGGGGGTATACTTCCCTCTCTTTCTGGTGCAGAAGAAAAACGGTTCATGGTGCCCCGTGATAGATCTAACTTACCTAAACAAGTTCATAAGATACAAAAGATTCAAGATGGAAACTTTGTCTACCATCCAACAAGCCGTGCAGCCAGGAGATTGGTTAACCTCAATCGATTTAAAAGATGCCTATTTTCATGTGCCTGTGGCAGAGGAATTACGCAAATACCTCTGGTTCAGAGTCAGGCAAGATCATCTACAGTTCACTTGCCTCCCTTTTGGGTTGACAACCTTACCCTGAGTCTTTTCAAAGGTTCTTCTGGCCATAGTGACCCTCATCAGAACAAAAAAGGTACGCTTGTACCACTATCTCGACGACCTCCTTTTACTGTTCCAAGACAAGGAGCAGCTTTTGATCCACAGAGAGCAGGTTATTACCACACTGCTTGAGTTCAGTTGGCTCCTAAACTTGGCGAAAAGTCATCTGGAACCAGTCCAGCACCTGGTTTACCTAGGGGCCCAGTTCGACACGGTGGAGAACACAATCTCTCTCCCAGCAGAGAAGATCCCAGTCATCCCAGGGAGAATCTCACAGGCCCTGGGCTCATCACGCCTAAAGGCCTCACAGCGCCTGAAAATTGTTGGCACGATGGTCTCTACAACCTCCATGGTCAAGTGGTCCCTGTGGAGGTTACGCCCTTTCCAGACAGGGTTCCTCCGTAAGTGGCATTCAGGGGACAGCAATCATGCCATTCACATAACCTCAGTGATGAGGGACAGCCTCTTCTGGTGGCTCCAGCGCAGAAATCTGCTGACCTGCCACTCCATTGCACCCATGTCATGGGTCACGGTCACAACCGATGCCAGCGAGACAGGTTGGGGAGCCCTCTGCAGGTCAGAACCTTGCACAAGGCAAGTGGGGTACCCGTCTTCACAACCTGGGCTCAAACATCCTGGAACTATGGGCAGCCTGGTGTGCCCTTCAATCATTTACTCATCTCCTGAAAGAGGAGTCTGTCTTACTGGGAATGGACAACACCACAGCGGTCTCCTATGTGAAGAGGCAAGGGGGCACTCAGAGCTCCACACTGCTCCAAGAAGTCGAGCCCATCATGCCCTGGGCTTAGAACAACCTGGCCAATATTTCAGCGGTCTTCATCCCCAGGGTTCATAACGTCCAATCAAACTTCCTGTCTCGCACACAGTTAGACAACAACGAATGGTCTCTTCATGTGCAGACGAATGGATCCTGTCCTTGGGAGTCAATCCCAAAGTGGACCTAATTGCATCACCCTGCAACTTCAGGATCAAGAAGTATTACACATGGGGCCGTTGCAGTCAGGCCTTCGGGGTGGATGCCTTGACAGATCAGTGGAGCTTCAACAGGGCATACGCCTTTCCCTCGCTCCCGATCATCCTCAGGTTTTTACAGAGACAGGTGGAAGCGATCAAGGTGGTGATGATTGCACCTTACTGGCCGAACAGGCCATGGTTTCCTCCTCTGATGCAGCTTAGCTTCTGGGATCCGGTGCCTCTTCCTCTCAGGCCAAACCTTCTTTCTCAGGGGGCAGTCCTGCACTCTTGTCTGGTGTTACTGAGACTGGTGATCTGGTTCTTGAGAGGGAGAGGCTGGAATCGCTCAGGTGCGCTTCAAGAGTAATTTCCACCCTCGAGGTCGAGGAAAGCGAGCATGAATAAAATCTATGGGAGGATATGGGCCAAGTTCATTGAGTTCTCATCCTCTACGGGCAGATCGTTCAAGGATCCAGGAGTCCAGGACCCTGGGGTCCTCGGAAATTCATCCCCTGGATGTGGGCGAAATCCTGAGGGAATACCTGCAAGTTACTTCCTCCTTTAGACGCTCCGACTATCTGTTTATTTTGCACTCTGGTAGTAACAGAGGGAAGCGAGCTTCGTCCAGAATGTTTGCGGCTTGGATAGTCCAGTCCCCCCAGCAAGTTTCTAGAGCTAAGGGCTTGGCTCCTCCAGAGGCGGTGAGGGCACATTCCACCAGGGGTATGGTGGATTCGCCAGCAGCAGCCCAGCATGTTGCTCCAGACATCATCTGTAAAGTGGCCTCATGGGCCTCCATTAATCCCTTTATGTCACATTATTGCATGGAGCCTATCTTCTGTGAGCTTTGGTTGAAGAGTCCTGTCAGTTGATGGGCTAATTAAATGTATTTTTGATCAGGATACCCACCCGTGTGGACTGGCTAGTTATTTCCCACACGTAAGCTGCTATGGAGTCTGTCAGGAAAATGGAAAATTTATTATCAACTACTTACCATAATTTACCTTTCCTGATGGACTCCATGGCAGACGGGGTTCCCACCCATTTGGTCAAGAGTTGGCTAGCAACAGAACGCAGTCTCTAGTGGTGAGCTCAAATTTATGGGTTAACCCACACGTAGGCTGCCATGGAGTCCATCAGGAAAGGAAAATTACGGTAAGTATTTGATAATAAATTTTCCATTATTTTTGTTCCTTCACAATTTTGATACCAGCAAAATTTTTTACACAAATTAATACAAAAATCAAGAAATTCATATGGAATGAGAAAAAACCAAGGGTAGCGTTTGATATACTAACCACTAATAAAGAATTGGGTGGAATGGGACTAACAAATATTAAAAATTATTATTATGCCTCCTTATTTGACCAAATGAAATTTTGGTTCGCCACCCCAATAACAAATTATGGGTGCATGAAAGAAAAAGCTTTCACAAAAGGACATGATTTATATGCTCTGTCTATGGCCAAGCATATAATACAAAAATAAAATACTCATACCCAACCTTCTATCTATAAAAGCAACCTTAATTGCATGGAAAAACCCTAGTTAGACTTACCGGTAACGGTATTTCTACGAGTCTTTCAGGACAGCACGTGGAGCGAGCGCAGCTCCACCCACTTTTACCAGGAAACACTGCAGTCAGTTTTCTTAAAAGACCGGACGCTTCCACCATGGCCTCAGTTGTTCATAGAGTACCTCCAGCCATGCTGAAATGAGAGAAGCAGAACATAGCATTAACACCACATTTTATAATACAATTAGGGGGGGTCATTGGTCTTGAAAGACTCGTAGAAATACCGTTACCGGTAAGTCTAACTAGGGTGTTTCTCCCTTCGTCTTTCAGGACAGCACCTGGAGTGCGAGACTCACTGTGTCAGAGCAGAGAGCAGACGTGCGTGTGGAAGCTCCGGCTTCTAGTAGCTCTGGCCATCCGGCCACCCCAGACTTCCATCCATCCAGGACTATCCCCGGACTCCCAGCTGCATTGTACCGGGACCCCCCCACCCAACTGGGTGGACCAGGAACGGGATCCCCGGACCCTTTCCACCTAGCTCGGCCTAGCCCCACTCTCACCGCTCCACCACGCCGTCCATGGCCTCAGGAACGCTGATCCGCTGATCCCAGCCGTCAGCCTCCTGGAGCAGTCTCACAGGACACACCGCGGCTCCGGCCAGCACCGGCCCGCCGCTCACCTCCCAGCCTCCTTTGGCAGGCCCACGCACTCCATCCTACTGGGCCCAAACCACCATCCACAGATGGGACCACAGTCACCCCGGGAGCTCGAGCATCAGGACAGCCCGTGGCTCGGGCCTAGCCCGTCGGCCATCTTGGTCCACCCAGGGCGGCTGCAATCACATCTACCTTCCACCCGGAGCTCATCCCCCGACCCCCCCAGCAGGTCAGTACCGGGACCGGTCCCTCCCGACTCCCTCCCAGGCCTGCACCGGCCTACCTCTAGGTAAGACCTACCGTCCCACGGACCCCCCTCTGATCACGGTCTCCAACCATCCCCCCACCTGGGGGCACCACCGCAGCCGCCGTCCAATCACCCCGCTTCTCTAGTCGCTAGACTCGGGGGACAGACCACGGCTGCGGCCTAGCGCCGGCCAGCCACCTCATACCCCTCCCACACCTGTCCAGCGGGCCCCTGTGCCCCTCTTCACCTGGAACACCCCCTCCTCGATACTGGACATCACTGCAGGGGCACAGGTTAACAGTGGAGACCAGGATATCCATGGCTCGGGCCCTGACCAGCGTCCTTCTTAGATCCTTGTACACGCAGCCGCAGCACCAGTCCAACCAGTAAGTAGTGGCCATCCCCCTACCCATCTGCCCCCTCCCCCTCCTCATCTTCCTCTGGACCATCCTGGACAGGTAAGCCCACCGGGGTACCCTAGCAGTTGATTGAGGGTCCTCGAGACTGATCGCCCCCCGGGGGGTCAGGAAGGAATTTTTTCCTCTGCTGTAGCTATTGGCCAGCTCAGCTAGGGGTTTTTCGCCTTCCTCTGGATCAACAGGAGGGTGGTAGGTAGCCCCTCCATCACCTCCAGAACTTTCTGCACCATCATTCAGCCCATCAACTACACTACTCTAGTAGCAGAGGCAGCCATCTGATCCCTCCATCCCCCAGAAAACTCATCATCCTTCCTTCAGCAACTTTGTATTTCCCACCATGTGCAATTTAAAGTACACAGCGGACGCCCTCCACAGGCTAAGAAACACCGCCTCATCTTTACCAACCGCCACTCAAGAAAGACTAAAAAAACAAAAATTACTTAGGACCAACCCACAATCAACCATCAAATACAGGGAGACACCAATCCAACCACAACTAGCATGCGCCCTGATGAACACCAGATCTGCAGTCAAGCACAGACTGGAAATCCATGACTTCATCATCGAAAACAACATAGATTGCCTCTTCATTACAGAAAGCTGGCTAACATCCGACTGCAACACCATCCTAACTGAATTGGTGCCTGAGAACTACAGCATCCTAACTGAGCATAGAATAGGAAAAAAAGGAGGAGGCCTAGTAGTGATCTTCAAATAGCACCTTGTGTTCACCAAACCAACTTTACAGAACTCAGTGCCTTTCATGGAGACACTTTCCCTGCGTCTTCAAACACCCCCCCAAGACACCATTCACATACTACTATGCTACAGACCACCAGGACCAAAGACCAATCTCCTTACACCACTCACTAAAATCATTTTAATGCACACCCTGAAAACCAAAAACTTTCTGGTACTTGGGGACTTTAACCTCTGGGCAAACTCTACCCAAGACCCTATCGCTGCATTAACCAACTGGAAGAACTAGGTCTTCAACAGCTGATAAATGCTCCCACGCAGGGTTCAGGACACACTCTAGACCCCATCTTCAAACAGAATATGGACATCAACATATTCGACAACACACCACTACCATGGACGGACCACCACGCTATCAAATTTAAAATCACCACCAACACCACCCTCCAAAAACAGAAACATGCAACAACACCACACTGGAACAGATCTCAGAAGAAACTACACTCTGAACTCTTCAAAACCACATTATCAAACAAAATACCATTACAATACAAACACTCAACTGCCTAAACAAGGCATTACTACAAACAGCAGACTTAGTGGCACCAAAATGCAGAACACTCATCCGCAAAAAAAAACTCGAGATGGTTTAATGGCACTCTCACCCTACTCAAGCAAGAACCTAGAAGAGCTGAAAGAGCATGGAGAAGAAATCCCACCAAGGAAAACCATACAAACTACAAAGTACTCACTGTGAAATACCACAAAGCAATCTTCAAAGTCAAAAAAGAACATATCTCGAACACCATCTCAACTGCCTTAAACCGGCCTTGGGAACTTTTCAAAATAGTCGCCCAGTCAATGAACCCAACCTGCTTAGAGCCCCCAGCAAACGATACTCAAGAATTCTGCAATGAGTTATCAAATTTCTTCATTGACAAAATCGACAACATTCGGAAATCAATTCAACAGAAAAAAACAACCCACCTCACTCAACCAAAGCAAAAAGAGGATATCGACAGGAACATCACACAACCACGGGATTTCTCTTTGACCCCAATCACCACTGACATGACTAAAAACATCATGAGAAGCCTTCGAGACAGCACATCACCAAACGACATCATTCCCACGAAACTCCTGAAAGAGTGTTCCGACATCTTGGCCCCTACTATAACACACCTCAAAAATCAGTCGTTCAAAGAAGGGATTGTGCCAACCACCCTCAAGCAAGGTATTGTCAAACCCCTGCTAAAGAAACCCAATCTCGACCCTAAGGACCCTAACTATCGCAGACCGATAACAAGCCTCAACACCATCTCCAAGATTATGGAGAAAGCAGTAGTACAACAGCTACAACGCCACCTGGACACACACCAACTCCTGGACTCTCTGCAATCAGGCTTCCGCCCAGGCCATGGCACAGAAACAGCACTTCTCAAAATATGGGACGATGCCCTTGAAGCAGCAGATGACGGAGAATCATGTCTGCTGGTACTGTTAGACCTCAATGCAGCATTTGATACAGTGGACCACAATACTCTACTTGTCTGCCTCACAGAAGTAGCAGGAGTCACAGATTCTGGTCTAAAATGGTTTGCATCCTTCTTAGAGAATCACTCTCAGACAGTGAAACTAGGAGCATTCACCTTTGAAACCCGCGCAATCTCCTGTGGAGTCCCTTAGGGTTCGCCCTTGTCACCAGTGCTATTCAACATCTACATCCGCCCACTCCTCAAAATCATCAAAAAATCGGACCTCTGCTTCCACTCATACGCTGATGACACCCAACTCTACTTTCGCATCACCGGACAAAAAGACCACCATCAGCAATTAGAGAAATGCCTCACTTTGATAGATGACTGGATGACCATTAGCTCCCTCAAACTCAACGGTTCAAAAACAGAACTTCTTCTCCTACACGCTAACCAAAATTCCAAAACCAAGACTCCGTGGACACCTCCCACCATCTTTGGACAGACCATCTCTCCAAGCACCAAAGCCAAGAGCCTCGGAGTTATCTTTGACTCAGAAATGACAATGGATGCACAAATAGGATCAGTAGTTAGCGGATCTCACCATCTCCTCCGCCTGCTACATAGACTCATCCCCTTCATCCCAGAAGAGGACAAAGCACCAGTAGCTGGAACAATCATCAATTCCCGACTCGACTACACAAACTCGCTCTACATAGGATTACCCCAATATCAGCTTGCGCGCCTACAGGCCATCCAAAACGCGGCGGCAAAACTGCTAACAGGAAAAAAACCCTGGGAGTCCATTTCCCCATCCCTAAGGAGCCTACATTGGCTAACCGTAAAGAATCGGATCACATTCAAGACCCTCTGCCTCACCCACAAATGCATACAAGGAAACGCTCCTCAATACCTTCGAGAGAAAATAAAACACTACACACTCAATCGCAATCTTCGATCATCTAACCAAAACCTCCTCCTCATTCCCAAATACTGCTAGAAAGCAAAGGGAGAACGAAGATTCGCAGTCCAAGGACCTCGGCTATGGAACACTCTTCCGTTTCACATTCGCATGGAAGAAAACCATCTGGCCTTCAGGAAAAAACTCAAGACCTTCCTCTTCTAGAAGCTGACAACACTAAACGCATTTAGCGCCTTGAGGCACTTCAGTTCGCATTTGCAGCACTTTACAAATCATTCATTCAAGAGAGTACTTACTCTAGGGTGGGACCACCACCTGCAGGACTTTCCTGCCGAACGATTGTTCTGATGCCGATGGCAAGTCCAACCTGTAGTGGCGGGTGAAGGTGGAGAAACTTGTCCACATGGCTGCTTTACAGATCTGACCTGGAGAAGCACCTGCTCTTTCCGCCCAGGACGTTGCTACTGCCCTTGTTGAGTGGGCTACTACCCCTGTAGGAGGATCTGCCCCTGAAGATCTATAGGCTTCACTGATAGCCATTCTCAGCCATCTACCTATAGTGTTTTTGGAAACACTATACCCTTTACGTGGTCCAGATAATAGAATGAAGAGTGAACTTGATCTTCTGAACTCTCTCATGATGTCTAGATAGTGTAGTAAACACTTTCTCACGTCCAGGGTATGGAAAGCCTTCTCCTTAGAACTGGATGGTGTAGGGCAAAAGGTAGGTAGAATTATTTCTTGTGCCCTATCAAAAGCTGTTGAAACTTTTGGCAGAAAACCCGGGTCAGTTTTTAGCACTACCCGGTCTGGAAATATGTAACAGAAAGGTTCTATTATAGATAGAGCTTGCAACTCACTTACCCTTCTAGCTGATGTAACTGCTACTAAAAGAACTAGTTTGAGTGACCATAATTTGATTTTCGCTTCCTCTGGAGGTTCAAAAGGCCTTTTGATCAAACCTTGTAGAACCAATGATAAGTCCCATTTTGGAAAAAATTCAAAGGGTATCGGCCTAGCTCTGGCCAATGCCTTAAAAAATCTACTAATAAGCGGTTCCTGAGATAGCTGTCTCTCAAGGAAAACCGATAAGGCGGCCACTTGGACCTTCAGGGTACTAGCTGCCAACCCCAACTCCATTCCCTCACGGAGGAACTCTAAGACTGAAAGCATTTCCTGTGGTGATAACTTTTAGTCGTGCACCAGGGATTAAACCGCTTCCACGTCTTAAAATAAATTGCTCTGGTAACCTTTTTTTGGCTACTTAAAAGGGTTGAAACCAGTTTATCTGAGAAGCCTTTTCTTTTTAGGATCTGCTCCTCAGTAACCACCCAGTCAGTCTGAGGTGCTCGATATTTAGATGCTGAAGGGGTCCCTGGGTAAGGAGATCTTTCCGAAGTGGAAGAACCCAGTGAGGTTCCACCGCTATCCTCTGTATAGTTGCAAACCAAGCCCTTTTGGGCCAAAAAGGAGCCACTAGAATCATACTCGTGGCCTCTTTCTGTAGCTTCTTTAATACCAAAGGAATCATTTGAAAGGAGGAAGTTCCGTGGAAGTTCCACGGTTGTGCCAGCACATCCAATCCTCTTGCTTGCTCTTGCCTGTTTAGTGAAAAATGGGCCTTCACCTTTGTATTTTTCTGGGATGCGAACAGACCTATTTGAGGAGCTCCACATTTTTCTATATATTTTTGGAATACTTCTGTGTTCAGACTCCACTCTGCTTCTAGTATCCTTTCTCTGCTCAGAAAGTCTGCTACTAGATTCAGATCTCCCTTTAGGTGCACTGCTGTTAGGGACCTCAGGTTGATGTCTGCCCAGAATAGAATCTGAAGGGACGAGCATAGCAACACCTTGCTTCTCGTGCCCCCTTGTCTTGTTATATATGCCACTGCTGTGGCGTTGTCCGACAAAACTTGGACATGGTGACCCTGGACTAGTTTCTCGAAAGCCCATCATCCTAGGAGAATAGCCCTTAGTTCCCTCCAATTGGAGGATCTCCTGGCTTCCCTGTTTGTCCAATTCCCCTGAGCCATCTGTCCTTCCAGGTGGGCGCCCCAACCCCAAGAACTTACATCTGTCAACCTCCTCTCCAAGGGGAAACACCAGAGCAGGCCTCTGTCCAGGTTTGAGTGGCTCCTCCACCACCAGAGCTTCCTCTGAACTTGAGGTGGCATTTGATCAATTTTTCCACGGACTCTCCATAGGGCCGATTTTTCAGGATTGGCTGCTGGAGATCCCTTGCGTGGAAACGTGCCCATTGTACTGCTGGTATTGATGCCGTGAGGAGCCCCAAGACAGACATAGCTGCCCTGATGGAAATTGGCAGGTTTGTCTGGGTCTTTTTTACCGCCCTCTGAAGCTTCTCTATCTTTTCCTTGGGGAGAAAGAATTTCGCCTGTATGCAATCGATAGTGTATCCCAGGAATTTTATTGTCTGCGATGGAATCACATTTGATTTTTCCTTGTTTATTATCCAGCCGAGACTCTCCAAGTGTCTCTTTGTCCTTTGCAGATCCTTCTCTAATAGATCCCTTGTCTTGGCAAATATTAGAAGATCGTTTAAATATGGAACAATCGATATTCCCTCTACTCTGAGTGGGGCTAAGGCCTCTGCTACTATCTTTGTGAATATCCTCGGAGAGGATGACAGCCCGAAAGGAAGAGCTCTGAACTGAAAATGTAGAATTGAGTCTCCCATCTTGATCGCAAACCTTAGGTGCCTTTGGGATGCTGGTGCTATAGGCACATGGCGATATGCATCTCTCAGGTCTATGGATGCCATAAAACAGTTTGGGGTCAGGAGACCCTTTACTGAAAAGATTGTGTTCATTTTGAATTTCTTGTACCTGATAGATCTGTTGAGGATCTTCAGGTTCAGAATTAATCTGAATTTGCCTGAAGGCTTCTTTACAAGAAATATGTGCGAATAGCACCCCTGTTCTACTTCTTTGGGAGGAACATTTACGATCACCCTCTGTTGAATCCTGTAGGATTGATGTCATTGCTACAGATTTCTCTGGGTCCCGGGGAGCCTGAGTTACGTAAAAACGAACAGGTGGGGGTTAAGAGAATTCCAGTCTGTAACCCTCTATTATTGTTTTGAGGATAAATGGACTGTCTGTTATCATCTTCCACTGTGAAAAGAAGGTTTGTAACCTTGCTCCCACAGTCGGAGGACAGTCACTGGCTTTTTGTATTTGGGGTGGGGTGGGGGGGGGTGGGCGAAATAGTACTCCTGACTTGCCCCTCCCTCTCTGAGACCTTCATGGTTTTTTATAACCTAAATCTTTCGTGTCTGGGTTTTTCCGAAAAGCACGAAAATTTTTATTGCCTTGAGGGATCACCTTTTTCTTTATAGGGAAGGCCTTTTTCTTGTCAGCCGTTCTTTCAAGTATAGTTTCAAGACCCGGGCCGAAAACCAAATCTCCCTCAAAGGGTAGACCGCATAGCTTGGTCTTTGAGGCTGTATCCCAGGTCCATGTCTTAACCCATAAAGCTCTACGAGTTGAGTTTATTAACGCTGAGGATCTGGCTGACATTTAAACTGATTCAGCTGAAGCATCTGCTATGTATCCCACTGCTTTTAGTAGTACAGGCAGTGTATCTAACAGATCCTTACGGGGAGTTCCTGCCTCAATATGGGCCTTCAGCTGTTCCAGCCAGTGCTCCAAGTTCCTGGCTACCATGATTGAGGCCATGGCTGGCTTCAAATTTGCTAGTGTTGAATCCCATGCTTTCCTTAATAGGGAGTCCGCCCTCTTGTCCATGGTATCCTTTAAGATACCCATATCCCCAAACGCAAGGTCAGTGTTCCTTGACACTTGAGAAAAAGCTGCGTTAAGCTTTGGTTTTTTGTTCCAGACTTGGGAGCTATCCTCTTCAAAGGGAAACCTCCATTTGAAGGATCTGGAAAAGAAAGGGGGCCTCTCTGGGTCCTTCCATTCCCTTTTTATAGTTTCCGATAGAAACGTATGCACTGGAAATACCCTGTGTTTCACCTCACCCATGCCCTGGAACATTTTATCATGTAATGACAATAGGGTTTTATCCTCTGTGATGTTGGGAGTTGTGTGGATAGTCTTCAAAAGGTCATCCACCTCCTCTAGGGATAATTTGTAGCGAGAAGAAGAGGAAGATTCTTTCTCTTCATCCGCTTCTTCCTCAGAGTCTGTAACAACGCTACGTTCTTCGTCTTCTGAGTCACTGCCCCTTCTGGATGCAGAAACAGATGAATGAGAACGAGGTACCGTGCTGCTACCTGCAGCTGGGCGTTTATCAAGATAAGACCTGAATGTCTCAAATGTATCAGCCAATTCTTTTCTGAAGGAGTTCAATAATTCTCCTTGCTGAGACGCAGGTGTAGTAGGAGTGGTTTCCTCCTTAACTAAGTCTGCAATGCAGACCCTGCATAATACTTTTGTACAGGACTCTCTTAGTACATTTTTACATGACGGACATTTCCTCTTAGCAGGAGGGGAGGAATGTTTGGTCTTTTCTTTAACTTTCTGAAATACACCAAAATAACCATTTGCTTTTAACATTTCTTTCAATACAAAAACACAAAACCTTAGCAAGCTGAAAAAATAGAGAAGCTAACACTTTAACCCCTCTTTTTGATACCAGCCAGTGAATCCCCCCACAGATTCACTTTACAAAAAAAGAACACACATATTTCCTGATATCAACATACAGGAAGAGTGTTGCAGGCTCCTAAATTCTCAAGAATTTAAAAGAGGGGAAATAACACATGCCCAAAGAGTAAGATACAGAGACCATTGTCCCCGTTTACCTGGGCATGGCTGACTTGCGTGGCTCCTGCTCCTGCCACCGCCGTTTGTTCCTCCTCCATGCTGCCAGGATTCACAATGGCGTTTGGTGCTTTTATTTCAAATTTCCCGGTCCGCTCACCGCTGCGAGGGCTGAAAATGATGTCAGCCGGAAGAGGCCGTCCCCTCCTCCTGCGTTCCAGTGGCCGGAACCGGAACCAGCGTTGCGCCACTAGAAGTCCCGCCCCCGGCCGTAATGAAGCACTCGCCCTCAGAACCCGGAAGGCCGAGGCTTTGGGGAAGAAGGAGACGCTGTTTCTCCTTAGCCTAGCCGCCGGTCTTAAGGAGCGGGGATCTCCAGCAGCCTGACCCTCGCCAGGTATGAAGAGGAGAGGACACCGGAGCATCCACCTCACATAAGGGAGGAAGCTGGGCTGGTCTGAAGAAAAAATAAAACAAAACCAATATGCCCTATACTCTCCCCACCTGGAGAAAGCGTAGCACACCCCTGGCTCCCTGCAGCGCTTCCACCATGGCAGAGGAAACACTACAACTGAGGCCATGGTGGAAGCGTCCGGTCTTTTAAGAAAACTGACTGCAGTGTTTCCTGGGAAAAGTGGGTGGAGCTGCGCTCTCTCCAGGTGCTGTCCTGAAAGACGAAGGGAGAAACACATTCTTTTGAAATCTAATAAAGAAATTCCTTGTACTAAAGTACCAACAAGAATAGTAGAATACTGTAGAATAAAAATATCAACAAGTGATTGGGTAAAGCAAGGATTTCAAACTTACCAATATCTACCAGATCATCTCAAAAACATAGTCGAAAATAAAAAGAACAAAAACAACCACCTAAAAAAAAAATTAAAACTAGAAGACATAACCATTACCACGATAATCTGGGAATACTTAACAGATAACCAGCTAAATAAAAAAAAGGAATATCTTTATTTTATAACCTCCTTTCATCCATCTCTACAAATAGAAAAAATCCCAACATGTTGAAATGGGAGAAACACCTCTCACAAACATTCTCTTGGGAACAATGGAAAAAAACCTATTACAACAATAACTAAAGCATATGCTTGCATTGAACATTGGCACAATTCTCAAAAAATCCTTAATAGGTGGTATCTGACCCCATATAGATTGGCAGAAATATTCACCTCCATATCGCCATTATGTTGGAGGTGCAATGAGTCTTCAGGTAACCTATACCATACACTATGGGCCTGCAAAAGTTTAACAAGTTTCTGGAATGCTATCTCCTCTTTTATAGCAGACCTCACAGACATGGTAATAGATTTGACACCAGAAATGGCCTTACTAGGAAGAAATCTGGATAGATACCCACTATGTTTTAGGACGATAGTAACACATAGTCTGGTAGCGGCAAGGCTAACCATCACAAGCATGTGGAAATCTACAGAAACTCCTAACTTGTCAAGGGTGGTCTCTAGAATAAACACTCAAGCCCAATATTAGCTTCTTCTAGCATGGTTTACTATTTTACTTATAAATTTACGGTTGTTTGTTGTTAAATAATGTTAACCATAACATACTTACTGTAACTAAGAATGTTCGAACGCCTTGGATTGCTCTTTATGAAGCTAATAAAAATTTAAAGTTAAAAAAATAATACTTTGGGATCCAAGCAAAGCTGTTTCTCATAAACATGAAAAGTCTTTATTTTCTTCAAGGCAAACAACAACAGTGCTTTCAGCAGCAAACGTAAATAGCTTAAGTCCAGAAACAAGAAAACAAAGTCCACTTATCTTCAGCACAAATGAAAAAGAACAAAATATCAGCCACATAAGAAAATTACCCACAGGTAGGAAAGTCCAGACTGAGCCATTTTGCCGGGCTCCAGCAGACGTGCAGCACCCAGGCAGGTATCCTTCCCCAAACTCCTACTACTCGACACCTGTACTAGGAGCTTCCTGTCTTTTAATGCTGCTTCCTGGAGGTAAGCTTTAACCAAGGCAGAAATACATGTCCCTGCTTGCAGAAACCCAGGATCACTGCCTTCCCTACTGACAGAATGGCGATCTGCCTTGTTTTCTTAGGCAGACAGCCGTTCTGCTTCTGTCACGAATAGTTGGTGGGTCCCGGCAGACATTGAGTCTGCCTAACCTGTTGGTTGGCTTGCGGTGTGTCCCGTCGTGTCCAATAACAGCAAGAGGGAGGCAGCGCGTGTGCGTGCCCCGGAACTGCAGGATCACAAACAGGTACATGATCCTGCACAGGAGAGCCACATTGCCGCCGTATATGTACAGTATATATTAACCACCTAAAGAACAGGCCTATTTTTTACACTTGGTGTTTACAAGTTAAAATCATTTTTTTTTTGCTAGAAAATTACTTAGAACCCCCAAACATTATATATATTTTTTTCAGACACCCTAGAAAATAAAATGGCGGTTGTTGTAATACTTTATGTCACACCGTTTTTGCGCAGCAGTCTTACAAACGCAATTTTTTTTTAAAAAATTTTGAATAAAACAATAAGAAAACAGTAAAGTTTGCCCAATTTTTTTCTATTGTGAAAGATAATGTTACGCTGAGTAAATTGATACCCAACATGTCATGTTTCAAAATTGCGCCCACTTGTGGAATGGCGATAAACTTCGACACTTAAAAGTTTCCATAGGCGAAGTTTAAAATTTTTTACTGGTTAACAGTTTTGATTTACAGAGGAGGTCTTTTGCTAGAATTATTGCTCTCACTCTAACGATTGCGGCGATACCTCACATGTGTGGTTTGAACACCGTTTACATATGCGGGCGCGACTTATGTATGCATTCGCTTCTGCGCGCGAGCACTGCGGGACAGGGCGCTTTAAAATGTATTTATTTTTTTCTTATTTATTTTACTTTTTATTTTTACTGTTCCTTTAAAAAAAATTTTGGATCACTTTTATTCCTATTACAAGGAATGTAAACATCCCTTGTAATAGAAAAAAGCATGACAGGACCTCTTTAATGTGAGATCTGTGGTCAAAAAGACCTCAGATCTCATGTTTACACTTAAAAAAAAAAAAAAAAAATTCAATAACATTTTTCCCCCTTTAAGACCATTGGGCGGAAGTGACAATCGATGTCGCTTCCGTCATCCAATGGCATGGAGTCGAATGGGGGCCATCATTCCCTCGACTTTCAGCCTCAGAGGGGAAAGAACCGGACGGATCGTCTCAGTCGCTACTGACAGCTCCGGTAAGCAGTGGAGATGACGCTGGCACACCTCCCCCCCCCTGCCGATAAAAGTAACCTTGCGGCAAATCCGCTGCAGAGATCACTTTTTATCTGAAAGCGGACCGCCCACAGTTTTTAAAAATACCAGGTTTAGGGCAGCTATCTGTTACCATAACAACTGTATTCAATGTCAGAGTACCGATGTATAACGACGGCGGTCCAGAAGTGGTTAACCGCTAGCCGAACCGCTGCCTTAGGTTAGCACGGCTGCGCAAATCGCCGTAGGTATATACGTTGGCTCTTTAAGACGCTATTGCAGGCGCGTGAGGATGCCCGCAGCGGGTCCCCGGGCGATGTCCACCGGGCACCCGCGAACGCTCGTGACAGAACGAGAACGGGGATGTGTGTGTGTGTGTAAACACACAAATCCCAGTTCTGTCAGGGGAGAGGAGACAGATCGTGTGTTCCTACTAAGTAGGAACAATGATCTGTCTCCTCCTCTAGTCACTCCCATCCCCCACAGTTAGAACACACTGTGAGGGAACACATTTAACCCCTTGATCGCCCCCTAGTGTTATCCCCTTCCCTGCCAGTGACATTTATACAGTAATCAGTGGCTATTTTTAGCTCTGATCCCTGTATAAATGTCAATGGTCCCAAAAAAGTGTCAAAAGTGTCCGATCTGTCCGCTGCAATGTCACAGTCCTGATAAATATAGCCGCAATTACAAGTAAAAAAAAAAATAAAAACGACATAAATCTATCCCTTATTTTGTAGACGCTATAACTTTTGCGCAAATCAATTAATATACGTTTATTGCGATTTTTTTTACCAAAAATATGTAGAATACATATCGGCCTAACATGATGAAGAAATTTGTTTTTTTTTTAATTTGTTTTTAGGATATTTATCATAGCAAAAAGTACAAGATATTGTATTTTTTTCAAAATTGTTGCTCTTTTTTTGTTTATAGTGCAAAAAATAAAAACCGCAGAGGTGATCAAATACCACTAAAAGAAAGCTCTATTTGTGTGGGAAAAAGGACATAAATTTTGTTTAGGTACAACATTGCACGACCGTGCAATTGTCAGTTAAGGCGACGCAGTGCCCCCCCCCCCCGTTTCTAGAATATTGAAGAATGTTCTGGAACTAGTGGGCATAGGTTAGGAGGGGCTGCCTTAAATATTTATGGGCCCTCAGGCAATCCCCAGAGGTGGAGCCTATCGCTCATGTGACTGTCCTGACTTGGGAAAAGAAGTACTGCTGGGGTCAGCTCCACATTGAAGGTGAGTATTGCAAGCTGAGCTGCATTTTAGGTTTGATTTTTTTAAACACAGGCTGTAGGATATTTTCTGAGAAATAAGAATTTATTCCAGACTCAGCCTTTAATTTGAAAATAAATGCATAACAAAAAAAATAATTTAAATAAAAAATGATCCCCATTAGGGATGAGCTTCGTGTTCGAGTCGAACCCATGTTCGACTCGAACATCGGCTGTTCGACCGTCCGTCGAATTGCGAACGATATGGGCCGTTCGCGCCAAATTCGTGTGGCGCGTCACGGCCCATAATTCACTGCGGCATCGCAGTGCATTGCTGGCTGATGATTGGCCAAGCATGCACTATGACCCGCATGCTTGGCCAATCTCAGCGCCGTCAGTAGAGAGAGCTGTAATTGGCCAAAGCCAGGGTGGCTTTGGCCAATTATGGCTCAGGGGATTTAGTACACACCCCACACTATATAAGGCCGCCTGCACGGCGGCCCTGTGTAGTGTGTGTTCCGGTGTGCTGAGAGATAGAGAGAGAGAGAGACAGTGTCATTTGATTTGAGTTAGATAGATTAGGCAGAACAGTCAGTCAGTTAGCTGCACTTACAGTGTATTGTGTATATATATGCATCCCAGGTGTTGCATATATATATATACACTGTATTCAGTTTAGCTAGATCCGTTCCTGTTATCTTCTATCTAGACTATTTAGTGCAGTGTGTCCTGCTCACAGTGTTCAGCTAGATCCGTTCCTGCTATTTACATTCAGTGCAGTGCGTCCTGCTCACAGTGTTCAGCTAGATCCGTTCCTGCTATTTACATTCAGTGCAGTGCGTCCTGCTCACAGTGTTCAGCTAGATCCGTTCCTGCTATTTACATTCAGTGCAGTGCGTCCTGCTCACAGTGTTCAGCTAGATCCGTTCCTGCTATTTACATTCAGTGCAGTGCGTCCTGCTCACAGTGTTCAGCTAGATCCGTTCCTGCTATTTACATTCAGTGCAGTGCGTCCTGCTCACAGTGTTCAGCTAGATCCGTTCCTGCTATTTACATTCAGTGCAGTGCGTCCTGCTCACAGTGTTCAGCTAGATCCGTTCCTGCTATTTACATTCAGTGCAGTGCGTCCTGCTCACAGTGTTCAGCTAGATCCGTTCCTGCTATTTACATTCAGTGCAGTGCGTCCTGCTCACAGTGTTCAGCTAGATCCGTTCCTGCTATTTACATTCAGTGCAGTGCGTCCTGCTCACAGTGTTCAGCTAGATCCGTTCCTGCTATTTACATTCAGTGCAGTGCGTCCTGCTCACAGTGTTCAGCTAGATCCGTTCCTGCTATTTACATTCAGTGCAGTGCGTCCTGCTCACAGTGTTCAGCTAGATCCGTTCCTGCTATTTACATTCAGTGCAGTGCGTCCTGCTCACAGTGTTCAGCTAGATCCGTTCCTGCTATTTACATTCAGTGCAGTGCGTCCTGCTCACAGTGTTCAGCTAGATCCGTTCCTGCTATTTACATTCAGTGCAGTGCGTCCTGCTCACAGTGTTCAGCTAGATCCGTTCCTGCTATTTACATTCAGTGCAGTGCGTCCTGCTCACAGTGTTCAGCTAGATCCGTTCCTGCTATTTACATTCAGTGCAGTGCGTCCTGCTCACAGTGTTCAGCTAGATCCGTTCCTGCTATTTACATTCAGTGCAGTGCGTCCTGCTCACAGTGTTCAGCTAGATCCGTTCCTGCTATTTACATTCAGTGCAGTGCGTCCTGCTCACAGTGTTCAGCTAGATCCGTTCCTGCTATTTACATTCAGTGCAGTGCGTCCTGCTCACAGTGTTCAGCTAGATCCGTTCCTGCTATTTACATTCAGTGCAGTGCGTCCTGCTCACAGTGTTCAGCTAGATCCGTTCCTGCTATTTACATTCAGTGCAGTGCGTCCTGCTCACAGTGTTCAGCTAGATCCGTTCCTGCTATTTACATTCAGTGCAGTGCGTCCTGCTCACAGTGTTCAGCTAGATCCGTTCCTGCTATTTACATTCAGTGCAGTGCGTCCTGCTCACAGTGTTCAGCTAGATCCGTTCCTGCTATTTACATTCAGTGCAGTGCGTCCTGCTCACAGTGTTCAGCTAGATCCGTTCCTGCTATTTACATTCAGTGCAGTGCGTCCTGCTCACAGTGTTCAGCTAGATCCGTTCCTGCTATTTACATTCAGTGCAGTGCGTCCTGCTCACAGTGTTCAGCTAGATCCGTTCCTGCTATTTACATTCAGTGCAGTGCGTCCTGCTCACAGTGTTCAGCTAGATCCGTTCCTGCTATTTACATTCAGTGCAGTGCGTCCTGCTCACAGTGTTCAGCTAGATCCGTTCCTGCTATTTACATTCAGTGCAGTGCGTCCTGCTCACAGTGTTCAGCTAGATCCGTTCCTGCTATTTACATTCAGTGCAGTGCGTCCTGCTCACAGTGTTCAGCTAGATCCGTTCCTGCTATTTACATTCAGTGCAGTGCGTCCTGCTCACAGTGTTCAGCTAGATCCGTTCCTGCTATTTACATTCAGTGCAGTGCGTCCTGCTCACAGTGTTCAGCTAGATCCGTTCCTGCTATTTACATTCAGTGCAGTGCGTCCTGCTCACAGTGTTCAGCTAGATCCGTTCCTGTTATCTTCCTACTGACAGGCAGGCTTGTCTGGTTACAGTATATAAAGCTACCTGAAGAAAATTACAGGTGTTCTTTTTGATCCTATTAGTACCACGGTCAGGCAGCTAGACTATTTACATTTAGTACAGTGTGTCCTGCTCACAGTGTTCAGCTAGATCCGTTCCTGTTATCTTCCTACTGACAGGCAGGCTTGTCTGGTTACAGTATATAAAGCTACCTGAAGAAAATTACAGGTGTTCTATCCCAGCTTAGTGCAGCTACAGGCCATTAGTATGTCTGGAAGGCCAAGAAGGAGAGGCAGACAGTCACAAGCCAATAAGAGAGGGCAAGCAGGCTCTGTGTCTAGTGCTGGTCGTGGAGACGGTGCATCCTCATCAGCACGTGGCCATGGGACACGCTTGGCCTTTTTTTCGGCAGCTGGCCGTGTTGAGCCGCAACATGCGGAAGACTTGGTCGAGTGGATGACCAAGCCGTCCTCATCCTCCTCATCCTCTCTCACCCATGCCCAGGGTGCTTTGTCTGGCAAAGCAGCGGCCTCTTCCCTCAGCTCAATGTCATCAGTGACTCCTTCCCTAGCTCCACCATGTCCTCATGAGGATTCCCTCGAACTGTTTGACCACAGTGTTGGGTACATGCTCCAGGAGGATGCCCAGCGTTTGGAAGGCTCTGATGATGATACTGAGCTCGATGAAGGCAGTAACATGAGCACGGACAGAGGGGGTGCCCAAGAAGGACAGCAATCTGGCAGTCATGCTCCCCCTGCTGCAGCATACTGCCAGGTTTGCTCCAGTGATGAGGAGGGAGGGGATGATGAGGTCACTGACTCAACGTGGGTGCCTGATAGGAGAGAGGAGGAGGAGGAGGAGGAGGAGGCGGCACATCACCAACGAGGCAGGATGCCCTCCAGGGGCCAGCCTAAGGGCAGCACATTGACTGCATCACACCCCAAAGCTCCACATGTGCAGGGCGCTGCAGTCTCTGCGCGTTATTCAAAAAGTTCTTTGGTGTGGGCCTTTTTTGAGACGAGTGCATCAGATCGCACCGCTGCTATTTGCAACATATGTCTCAAGCGTATCTCGCGTGGCCAAAACATCTCCCGCTTGGGTACCACATGCTTGACCAGACATATGTTGACCTGCCATGCAGTTCGTTGGCAAGCGTATCTGAAAGACCCACACCAAAGAACAAAGAGGATCTCTCCTTGCTCCTCATCAGCTGAGATTTCCAACCCCACTAGACCTTCAGTCCTCTCTGAGACCTGCAGTGAGAGGAATGAAGGTGTAGAATTAGGTGTGTCACAGCCAAGTACTTGTGGGCAATCTGCTTTTGGTACACCGACGTCAGATTGTACCAGGCAAATTTCCCTGCCCCAGCTGCTGCACCGCCGAAAGAAGTTTGCTCCCAGCCATCCACATGCCCAGCGGTTGAATGCTAGCTTGGCAAAATTGCTAGCACTTCAACTGCTGCCTTTTCAGTTGGTAGACTCTGCCCCCTTCCGTGAGTTTGTGGAATGTGCGGTTCCTCAGTGGCAGGTACCCAAACGCCACTTTTTCTCACGGAAGGCGATTCCGGCTCTCTACCGGCATGTGGAAGGCAATGTCCATGCCTCGCTGGACAGGGCGGTCAGCGGTAAGGTGCATATTACCGCTGACTCATGGTCCAGCAGGCATGGACAGGGACGTTACTTAAGTTTCACGGCGCATTGGGTGACTCTGCTGGCAGCTGGGAAGGATGCAGGACAAGGTGCAGTAGTGTTGGAGGTTGTTCCGCCACCACGCCTCCAAAATGCTGATTGTGACACACCTCTCTCCTCCACCCCCTCCTCTTCTTCTTCCTCCATGGCCTCTTCCTCGGAACCAGCGGTGCTCCGTAGGCGTTCAAGGGGCTACGCAAGTACGCAGGCCAAAAGATGCCATGCGGTGCTTGAGCTGGTGTGCTTGGGGGACAGGAGCCACACTGGGGCAGAGGTTCTGTCAGCTCTGCAGGGGCAGGTTCAGAGGTGGTTGACGCCACGCCAACTTAAGGCAGGAATGGTGGTTTGCGACAATGGCACCAACCTCCTCTCTGCCCTCCGACAGGGACAACTGACCCATGTGCCCTGTTTGGCTCACGTCCTTAACTTGGTGGTGCAGCGGTTCTTGGGCAGGTACCCGGGCTTACAGGATGTCCTGAGGCAGGCCAGGAAAGTCTGTGTGCATTTCCGCCGGTCATATAATGCCAGTGCTCGGCTGACGGACCTCCAAAAGGAGTTTAACCTGCCCAAGAACCGCCTAATCTGTGACATGCCCACCAGGTGGAACTCGACGTTGGCCATGCTGCAGCGGCTGCACACGCAGCAGAGGGCCATCAATGAGTACCTGTGCGACTATGGCACCAGGACAGGGTCAGGGGACCTTGGTTTTTTTTCCCCACGCCAGTGGGCCATGATCAGGGATGCATGCACTGTCCTGTCACCATTCGAGGAGGCCACGAGGATGGTGAGCACTGACAGTGCATGCATCAGTGACACTGTCCCCCTTGTCCACCTGTTGGAGCACACGCTGCGTGGAATAATGGACAGGGCACTTGAGGCAGAACAGAGGCAGGAAGAGGAGGACTTCCTTAGCTCTCAAGGCCCCCTTTATCCAGACAGTGTTCCTGCGTGCCCGCCGATCACACAGGAAGAGGACGAGGAGGAGGAGGAGGAGGAGGAGGAAGATTGTGTCAGTATGGAGGTGGAGCCTGGCACTCAGCATCAGCAGTCTTTAAGGGATCAGTCCCAAGGAACACATGGACTTGTACGTGGCTGGGAGGAGGTGGCTGCGGACGTTGTTGTCCTTAGTGACCCAGAGGACTCCGGACCGAATGCCTCAGCAAACCTACGCTGCATGGCCTCCCTGATCCTGCAAAGCCTGCGTAAGGATCCTCGTATTCGTGGTATCAAGGAGAAGGACCAATACTGGCTGGCAACCCTCCTTGATCCACGTTACAAGGGTAAGGTTGCGGACCTTATCTTGCCATCGCAGAGGGAGCAGAGGATGAAACATCTTCGGGAGGCCTTGCAGAAAGGTCTGTGCAACGCGTTCCCAGAGACTGGGAGGTTACAAACTCCTGTTTCTGGACAACGTGTTGCTGAGGCTTCGGTCAGTCAAAGAAGGAGCGGTGGAGAAGGTGGCCGTCTGACCGATGCGTTCAGACAATTTTTTGGTCCGCAGCCCCAAGGTATGATCGGTTCCAGCAACCATCGCCAGCGTCTGTTTTACATGGTGCAGGAATACCTAGGGGCAAGATCAGACTTGGACACCTTTCCCACCGAAAATCCTCTGGGTTACTGGGTCTTGAGGATGGATCACTGGCCAGAGCTTGCACAGTATGCAATTGAGCTACTGGCCTGTCCTGCATCCAGCGTTCTTTCGGAACGTACATTCAGTGCTGCTGGAGGCGTGGTAACCGATCACAGGGTGCGTCTGTCCACTGACTCGGTCGATCGGCTGACCTTCATAAAAATGAATCAGTCTTGGATCACCACCAGCTACCAAGCACCTGATGCTGATGTAACTGAATAATTTTTTTCAGATCCCTTCAAAGACTGCCTATGCTGATGCTGAGTGATTATCCCTGAGTAATTATCCTCTTCCTCCTCAATCATCACGCTGATAGCTTGTAAGAACATTTTTGGTTCTGGGCGCCACCACCAGTGCCTAAGGCACAATTTTTCAGCCCCTGTATAACAGGGGCGTGTAATTACAATTTTTGATGTAATACTTTGCAGCACGGCTCGTTCCTGCATTCCAACTAGAGTGTCTGTGAGGGGTTGCAGTGTTGTGGCACCAGCACCAGTGCCTAAGGCCCAATTTTTCTGCCCCTGTCTAACAGGGGCGTGTAATTACAATTTTTGATGCAATACTTTGCAGCAGTGCTCGTTCCTGCGTTCCAACTAGAGTGTCTGTGAGGGGTTGCAGTGTTGTGGCACCAGCACCAGTGCCTAAGGCCCAATTTTTCTGCCCCTGTCTAACAGGGGCGTGTAATTACAATTTTTGATGCAATACTTTGCAGCAGTGCTCGTTCCTGCGTTCCAACTAGAGTGTCTGTGAGGGGTTGCAGTGTTGTGGCACCAGCACCAGTGCCTAAGGCCCAATTTTTCTGCCCCTGTCTAACAGGGGCGTGTAATTACAATTTTTGATGCAATACTTTGCAGCAGTGCTCGTTCCTGCGTTCCAACTAGAGTGTCTGTGAGGGGTTGCAGTGTTGTGGCACCAGCACCAGTGCCTAAGGCCCAATTTTTCTGCCCCTGTCTAACAGGGGCGTGTAATTACAATTTTTGATGCAATACTTTGCAGCAGTGCTCGTTCCTGCGTTCCAACTAGAGTGTCTGTGAGGGGTTGCAGTGTTGTGGCACCAGCACCAGTGCCTAAGGCCTAATTTTTCAGCTCCTGTTCAACAGGGGCATGTAATTACAATTCTTGATCTAATATTTCACAGCAGGGCCCTGTGAGGGCTTACAGTGTTTTGGCCACAGCAACACCTAAGGCCCAAATTTCTGCTGAGTATATAGGGCAGGACCCTACTTTCAAACATCTAACTTACAAACGACTCCTACTTGCAAACGGAAGGAGACAACAGGAAGTGAGATGAAATCTACCCATAGGAAGGGAAATTCTCTCATGTAAGAGTTAATATGGGAAAACAATTTCTCCTTTCCACTGATGCTTTCCAATCCTTGTTCCACAAAAAAACCCAAATTTTCAAAAAACATTTTTCATTGGGACAAAAAAGTGAGGTGAAATCTTCTGAAGAGGAGGAAAGACGCAAAACAAATGTCACAGGGGTGATAACCCTTCCCTATGTTTTCCAAAAAGCTTAGAAAAGATTTTTTGGCTGGAGCTAAACACATTAAAAATGTTCAAAATTACAAAGAGATTCTACTTAACAACAAACCTACAGTCCCTGTCTTGTTTGCACCGCCTGTATACTGCTGTTCAGAGTATATAGGGACCTTTCCTTATTTTAATTTGGGTGCGGGGTTCCCCTTAATATCCATACAAGACCCAAAGGGCCTGGTAATGGACTGGGGGGTACCCATGCCGTTTGTCTCACTGATTTTCATCCATATTGCCAGGACCCGACATGACATTAAACCCGCAAGCAGTTTTAAATGAGATTTTTTCCTTTAAAAATGACATTTGGTGCAGGGACTGTTCTAAACATGGGAAACACGCGTCACTTTACAGGCATACTATAGACACCCCCCAGGTACGATATTTAAAGGAATATTTCACTTTTTTTTTTTTACTTTAAGCATCATTAAAATCACTGCTCCCGAAAAAACGGCCGTTTTTAAAAGTTTTTTTTGGCATTGATACATGTCCCCTGGGGTAGGACCCGGGTCCCCAAACCCTTTTTAGGACAATACCATGCAAATTAGCCTTTAAAATGAGCACTTTTGATTTCGAACGTTCGAGTCCCATAGACGTCAATGGGGTTCTAACGTTCGTGCGAACTTGCGGTCCGTTCGCGGGTTCTGGTGCGAACCGAACCGGGGGGTGTTCGGCTCATCCCTAATCCCCATGAACCTTTAGCCATAATGTGCTAGTATGCACCTCATATAACACATAATGGCATAATTTTCCTGGCTAGTGATCCCCTCCAATGCTACAATGTCAGTGTTCCAGTCTGTCATACTGTAGGTGCTTCCATCTTCTCTTGGTCTTCCTTCTGGGTTTGGACTTTTTTGCCCCTTAATTGGCTGGGATGTGATGATGTCACTCCTATACTTGTGCACTGGAGTCACATTATCACTGCATAGAGTAGTGACACAAACATACGCTGAGCTGTGCACGTGCTCAGTGTAAGCAAATGCTGACAAGCAGGGAGAAGGGTTTATGACAGAAGAACGCCTATTGGTCAGCATTTTTTTTCACTTTAATGGTTCAATTTCACCTTAAGAGCAAGACAATGTTATTGCACTGAAGCTGCAAGAGCTCCCTCTTGTCACAAGCCTACAAATCCCTATATTAAATCAGAGTTCCACCCAAAAGCGGAACTTCCGCTCATCTGATTTCCCCCCCTCCGGTGCCACAATTGGCACCTTTCGGGGGGTGGGAGGGGGGACAGGATAACTGTCTTAGACAGGTATCCTTTCCCACTTCCGGGAGCCTCAGCCGTGGCTATTGACATCACGACTGGGCCTCTCTCCTCCTTCCCCTGTCGCCGGGCCAGTAGGAGAGAAGAGCAAGCCTGCCTCGCACATGCGCAGTAGGGTTCCCGGCGTGAAGCCGACTGAGCTACACTGCCGGGTACTCTTATACGCAACGGCGGCGGCAGCACTTGACAGCTGATGGAAACATCAGCTGCAGTGCCGACATAGCTGGATTCCAGGACAGGTAAGTGTCCTATTATTAAAAGCCAGCAGCTGCAGTATGTGTAGCTGCTGGTTTTTAATTTTTTTTTGGGGGGGCAGAACACCGCTTTAAAAGCAAAAAAAAAATGGAAAAGTGTGAATTTAAAAATGTGAATTTAACCCCCTGATGCCAGAGGTAAAACAAACCTTATTGTCTGAAGTTTTGCAACTTTGGCATATGTGAGTAAAATTGTACATCTCAACACAACTACTTAGTGTATTATATATTGTTCTTTTCAGGAAAAATTTGGACTTTTATTTGATGGTTAATGAAAATAAATATTTCCTGATTTTGTTCCATTATCTGAGGAAAACTGGCTTAAAATAATATAAAAATTATGGTTTAAATGCTAGCTGTATAATTCTTGTCATTACCATAACCGACCACCAAAAAAATTCTCCGACTCCTGACTAGTGATAAGCTTAGGATTGCCTGGACCCGAGTTCAGGTCCAAACCCAAAAGTCAGCTGTCATTCTTGGTCCAGTGACGTTGATCCATGTGGCTACATTAGGTTAATGATGTCATGAATATCCCTGCCCCTTTGTAAATTCAACTGTAGGATAGGGAATCCCCCACCCACTGTTCATTCGATGAGGAATGACAGCTGGCTTCTGGTTGGCAAGCTCATTCTTAGTCCTGACATTCATGGGGATCCCTCATGTGTGTGTACTATTTGTAATTTATACCTATAGTAGGCCGAGAAACAATACTGCACATTTAGGCCCCTTTCATGCGATTGGACTTTCTATCCATTTTTGATTCATCCGTCAACAGACGACAATGCATTCCTATGGGCAAACGGATGACCATCAGTTACCATCCATTAACCTTCGCTTCCGATCTTGTCCATTTTTTTGAACTTACAAGGCTATGTCGAGATCCGTGAAAATGGATATTAACTGACATTAACGGACAATGTCTGTCAACGTCTGATCAGTTAAGATCCGTTTTTTTTTGTTTATATGTGACCTCAACCTATGACCCAGGCAGCAATTGGACAATAGGAAGTACATCCCCAAGAAGAATCATGGCTAGAGATGTCTCCCAGGAGCAACTAATAAACCTACTGCATGAAAGGCTAGGCTTGTGGGATTCAACATTTGGGACCACGGTGACAAAATTGTTGGAATCCATTGCACTACACAGATAGCAAACACATGGACAAAGCAAGGAAATGTCACTCACTGTAAACCAGGGGTCTTCAAACTGCAGCCCTCCAGGTGTTCAGGAACTACAATTCCCATCATACCTAGTCATGTCTGTGAATGTCAGAGTTTTACAATGCCTCATGGGATGTGAAGTTCTGCCACAGCTGGAGGGCCGTAGTTTGAGGATCCCTGCTGTAAACGGATCAAAACGGATGCAAAAATGGATGTAAATGGGTAAATTAACGGATGTAAACGAATGTTGATGGAACGGAAGACGGATGAAGACGGAGATTAACGAAACTTATGACATATGAAGCAACAGATAAGAACTGATACGTTTTTAATGTGGCTAAACTGACGGTGCCCGTGTGAATGAGGCCTAAGGCCCCTTTCACACGATCGGACCGTTCAGGTCCGCCTGTCAGTTTTGTCGGCAGACCTGAACGGGCGCTCCATGTTAGCCTATGGAGCGACGGATGTCAGCGGAGACATGTCCGCTGACATCCGACCCGGTCCGATCGGATCGGGTGAGATCTGATGAAAACAGACATGCTGTCTGTTTTCATCCGATACCTCCATAGGCGGCAGCAGCGCCTGACAAGCCCCTCCCCGCTCAGTGAGCAGAGAGGGACCTGTCATCCGCCGGCTCAGCGGAGATCAACGGAGAGATCTCCCGCTGAGCCGACGGACCGAGGCGGACTCCGTGGAAGCGGAGTCCGCCTCGTGTGAAAGGGGCCTAAGGCTACATTCACACTGTTTATTTGGCAGCAGTAGGAATCTGCTGATCCTTCTGTTTTTGACACCTGTGAGCAGCTAACTGCAGCCAAGCCCGTATATTTTAATGACAGGTTGCTGGTGGTCGCAGTTGTTCACACAGCCAGCGATTACCTGTGGGGATTGTTGTTGGTCACACACAAAGTGCAGGTAGTCGCTGGCTGTGCAAACAGCTGTGGAAGCTGGCAACCTGTCATTAGCATCAGTCCGCACTGGAGTCGCACAAGAATGCAGAGTGCGTTTCTGATACGATTCAGTGCAGTGTGATTTTTATACCATTCATTTGGGCTGAACTTACACCAAAAGTAATGCATACACTACTTTTACCACTTGACCTCCTAAAGGTTTTACCTCTTTCATGACCAGGGCATTTTTTTGCAATCAGCACTGTGCTACTTTAACACCTTTCCACTTGGTCTAGAGCAGAATGACGGCTGGGCATCATATGATGTCCTTCGGATCTGATATGGAAATTAAGGGGAACCCTGCGCCAAGTTTTTAAAACAAATGGCGTAGGGGTCCCCCCCAAAATCCATACCAGACCCAGACCCTGCGGCCTGCCCAACCTGGCAGGCTGCAGGAAAATAGGGGGGGACGAGAGAGCGCCCTCCCCTCCTGAACAGTACCAGGCCACATGCCCTCAATATGGGGAGGGTGCTTTGGGATAGCCCCCATGTTGATGGGGACAAGGGCCTCATCCCCACAACCCTTGCTCAGTGGTTGTGGGGGTCTGTGGGCGGGTGGCTTATCGGAATTTGGAAGCCCCCTTTAACAAGGGGACCCCCAGATGCTGGCATCCCCCTGTGTGAAATGGTAACGGGGTACGAATGTACCCCTACCATTTCACAAAAAAAAAAAGTGTCAAAATGTTAAAAACGACAAAGCACAGCTTGGGACAAGTCCTTTATTGAAAAATAAAAATGTCCCACGATGTCCATTCATCTTCTTCTATCACGCCGCCCGGACCGAAAAAGAAAAAAAAAATCCGCCACTGATCCGCCTCCATGAGAGGCTCCCGCCGTCTGATGCATCTTGGCTTGTGACAGCTCTTATATAACTCAGAAAAAAAAAATCTGATTACTGCCACACCAGTTATATGATAATGCTGTACTGCACTGGTGACAGTATGTAAAAAAAAATGTCTTTTTTTTTTTTAGAATTTCTTTAATTTCCAAAACAATGATGACAAAAATTTACAACTTAAAAAAAAAAACCACCATGTTTCTTATTGATCAGCTTGGACTGTCTACTTTCCAAAAAGGGGTCATTTGTGGGGTATTTGTACCGTCCTGACATTTTAGGGCCTCTAGAAATGAGATAAGCCATCAGTACCTCAGGTTTGATCATTTTTCAGATATATACCATAGTCTGTGGACTCTAACTATCCTACACACTAAATAATATACACCGATTTGGGTTATTTTCAAAGAAATGTAGCAGAATACATTCTGTGCTAAATTTATAAAGAACAATTTATTTGCAAAATTTTATAAAACAGAAAACAAGTGATCTGTCAAGTGATTATTTACTCTTTGTTCTCTTCAAACATTATTAAAAACTATTGAAACAGAAAGCTGAAAATTGTCCTGGGCAGGAAGGGGGTAAAAGTGCCCTGTATTAAAGTAGTTAACTGGCCATTTCTCAGTCCCCAGCTGTCACTGCCTATTAGAGCCCTTTCACACTGGGGCGGGCGTCGGTGGTAAAGCGCTGCTATTGTAAGCGGTGCTTTACCGTCGGTATGCGGCCGCTAGCGGGGCGGTTTTACCCCCCGCTAGCGGCCGAGAAATGGTTAAAAACCACCGCAAAGCGCCTCTGCAGAGGCGCTTTGCCGACGGTATAGCCGCGCCGTCCCATTGATTTCAATGGGCAGGAGCGGTGAAGGAGCGGTATACACTCCGCTCCTTCACCGCTCCGAAGATGCTGCTGGCAGGACTTTTTTTACCGTCCTGCCAGCGCATCGCTCCAGTGTGAAAGCCCTAGGGGCTTTCACACTGGAATGAAAGTAGCGGCACTTTCGGGTCGGTTTGCAGGCGCTATCATTAGCGCAATAGCGCCTGCAAACTGCTCCAGTGTGAAAGGACCCTTACTGTCACAAGGGATGTTTACATTCTGACAGCAAGAAAAGTGATCAGATTTTTTTTTTTTCAAAGAGACAAAAAAAAGAAAAAAAAAAAAAAAGAAGAAAAAAAAAATGTTTAAAGCGCCCCCGTCCCGGCGTGCTCATGTACCAAAGAAAACGCATACGTAAGTTGCGCCAACAAATTTAAACTGTTTTCAAATCACACATGTGAGGTATTGTCGGGATCGTCAGAGCGAGAGAAATAATTCTAGAAAAAGACTTCCTCTGTAACTTTAACCTGGTAACCGTTAAAATTTTTTAAAGCGGAAGGCGCATCATATCTCCCTCTTAGGGAGGATAGCATCGGTTAAGATGGTTATTCTGCCAAAACTGCTCTACCTATTCCAAACACTCCCCATTCCAGTCCCAACAGCGGAACTGCGGAAACTACAGGCGGACATGATACGTTATATATGGAATTATAAGAGACACAGAATACCACGATCGGTCCTGCTGGCGTCGCAAACAGACGGCGGGCTATCCTTTCCTGACATAACCAAATATTACCAGGCAGCCCAACTACGAGCCCTGGCCTCATGGTTTACCCAACGCTCCTATAACAAGTGGACAGAAATCGAAAAACTGTGGATGGCACCGGTCCACCCAAACAGTATGTTATGGAATGCGAAGGCGAAGGTAGACTCCTCCCAGCTTCTGGGCCCCATGCTTCACCTTAGCACACTCTGGCGTAGATTGTCACGAGCCCACACACTATGCTCCGAGAGATCACTCCTTACGTCCTTTCTATACAACCCCAAAATGCCCGCAGGTCTGACACATCAGATGTCCTCCCCGTGGGCGACCAGAAACTTGTTCCACTTTGGCCACCTAGTCCACCCATGCACACGCAGGCTACTCTCCTTTGCGGAGCTTCAGAAAAAATTTGGCACCCCAAAGCAAGCATTCTATGGTTACCTGCAAATACGACACTATGCCCAATCTATCGCCCCAGATCTACAATTTTCAACCCCAACTACATTTGAGGGCCTGATACTAGAAGGCTCGACTAGACGTGGGCTAATTTCTGACATATACCGAATATTGAATTCCTACAGTCTCCCGGATCAGGGCAAGCACACATACATGCTCCGCTGGGAGAAGTATCTAGGCGAGGAGATACCAGAAAACACCTGGCAGGTGATCTGGTCCCAGGCAGCCAAAAGTTCACTCTGTACTTTATACAAGGAGAACGCATATAAAATTCTCTTTTTCTGGTACATGACGCCTGATGTACTCCGAGCCATATACCCCTCCAGTTCGGACAGATGTTGGCGATGTTGCAAAGATAGAGGGACCCTATACCATATTTATTGGTCATGCCCTAAAATAGCCCCGTTCTGGACGGAAGTTCAATCGCTATTGATTCGCTTGCTGGGGGTACAGGTGCCCTGGTCCCCGAAATTATTTCTCCTTGGGGTGTCCGGGTTGACCATACCCCGCCACTCTAGGAAATTGATGGGCCATGTAATCACGGCGGCAAGGTGCCTGGTCGCACTGCGTTGGAAAAAACAGACCCCTCCCACTCAAACGGATCTCTACACCAGAATAAAGGACATAGAGCTCATGGAAAAAATGACAGCCCGCTTACAAGATAGACTGGAAATACATGACAAAGTCTGGGAAGATTGGCATAGACAGGAGGACCCACCCTAGACTGGCGGCAGAACCTCCCTCCCCCCCTCCTCCCCCTCCTTTTTTTCTATATTCTCTCCTCTCCTCCTTTCTCTCTCTATTATCTCTTTCCTTATTCTTGGACTATGTCCAGTATAAAATAGATATCTGTTGGTTGACGAATTTTCCAGCTGAAGAATGTACTACATCTTTATTTTATCTAGATGAAAATATCCTATTGCCTACTGAATGTCAGGTTGAATGTCTACCAATGATACTCTGTACTGGGCAAACTACAACTCTTTTGTATTTTTATATATCTGTGACCAATAAAAACTGTTATTTGAAATAAAAAAATTTTTTTTAAAGCGTTGCCTATGGAGATTTTTAAATACCGTATTTTGTCGCCATTCCACAAGTGTGCGCAATTCTAAAGCGTAACGTGTTGGGTATCTATTTACACGGCGTAATGTCATCTTTCACATTGTACAAAAAAATTAGGCTAACTTTACGGTTTTGTTTTTTTTTTTTCCAATTCAGTGAAGTTTTTTTTTTTTTTTTTTTTTTTAAATATTGCGTTTGAAAGACTGCCGTGCAAATACTGTGTGACAAAATATTGCAACAACTGCCATTTTATTCTCCAGGGTCTTTGCTTAAAAAAATAATATATATATATATATATATATATATATATATATATATATATATATATAATATATATTTATTATACAGGTTTTATATAGCGCCAACAGTTTGGGCAGACATTACAATTACATTACAATTTGGTACAAGAGGAATCAGAGGGCCCTGCTCTTTAGAGCTTACAATCTAAAAAAGAAGGGTCAATTGATACAAAAGGTAATAGCTGTGGGGGATAAGCTGATGGAGGAAGTAAAACAGTGTTAGTTAGAAGCAGGATAGGCTTCTTTAAAGAGAAGGGTTTTCAGGGATCGCCTAAAGATGGATAGATTAGAGGACAGTCGGACAGATTGGGGTAGGGAGCTCCAAAGGATGGGAGAAGCTCTGGAGAAATCCTGGAGGCGAGCATGGGAGGAGGTGACAAGGGAGCTAGGGAGCAGGAGATCTTGGGATTACAGAAGAGAGCTGCTTGGTTGGTATTTTGGGACTAGATTAGTGATGTAGCTGGGGGCAGAGTTATGGATGGCTTTGTAAATTATTGTTAGTACTATGAATTTTATTTGTTGGGTGAGTGGAAGCCAGTGGAGGGATTGGCAGAGAGGGGTGGACACTGAATGGTTGGTAAGGTGGATGAGTCTTGCAGCGGCATTCATTATGGATTGAAGGGGGTATAGTCTATGTAAAGGTAATCTAATGAGGAGGGAGTTGCAGTAGTCGAGGCGAGAGATAACCAAGGAGTGAATTAGAAGCTTGGTGGTGTCATTAGTTAAAAAGGGGCGTATTCTGGAAATGTTGCGGAGGCTAAGGCGGCATGATTTGGACAGGGATTGTATGTGGGCCTGAAAGGACAGTTCAGAGTCTAAGGATACCCCTAGCACCCTGGCATGTGGGGACGGACTGATAGATGTGCCATTGATCTTGACAGAGAAGTCAGGGGAGGGAGGAAATATTATGAGCTCGGTTTTAGATAGATTCAGTTTGAGGAAGTGGTTTGACATCCAGGCTGATATGTCTGTTAGTAAATCAGTGATGCGTGAGGAGATTGATGGGGTGAGCTGAGGGGCAGAGAGATAGATTTGGGTGTCATCAGCATATAAATGATAGTGGAAGCCATGGGAGGCTATCAGCTGACCCAGAGAGGATGATCAAGAATAGTAGAGGTCCAAGGACAGAACCTAGGGGGACCCCAATTGTAAGAGGAGTTGGAGAAGAGGAAGTGGAGTTGTGACACTGAAGGTGCGATGAGATAGGTAAGATTCGAACCAACGGACAGTGCAGCCATGGAGACCAAGCAAATTGAGTTTTTTGAGGAGGAGGGGGTGGTCAACTGTATCAAAGGTTAGGGGAAAGGTCCAAGAGGAGGAGTACAGAATAACGACCGTTGGTTTTGGCTGTTAGTAAGTCGTTTGTGAGTTTTAGGAGGGCAGTTTCTGTGGAGTGCTGTGGGCGAAATCCAGACTGAAGGGGCTCAAGAAGGTTATTCTCAAAAAAAAATTAAAAAAAAAAAAATTATATATATAATATGTTTGGGAGTACTAAGTAATTTTAAGTTTTGAAGAAGTGTCAGAATTAGGCTTGGTCTAGAAGTGGTTAAACATGTTTCTGAAAACCACATACGGATTTTAAGCACATCCGTGTGAATGTGTCCTAACGGAAAGTGCGATTTTATTTTTACAAAATGCGTTTGAGGTGCTGGAAGCGGGACTTTTAAAACGTCCAGCACACGGTAGATTGGTTATGACGCACTTAAATGGGACTGTTTTACAAGTGCTTTTGACGCACTGAGCAGCCGGCGCCTGTTGCACGGCGCGCATAGACGCTATTTAATGCATATTTTGATTAAAGCGCATCAAAGATGCGGCACTAGGGATTTTCGTTTTTTTTTATGCACCTAAAATGCATGTAAAACGCAGAACAGAACCTGACGTTAGGACACGGCCTTTTCACACCCATGATCCCTTATAGGACGGGCGGCCCATGTGTACACAGTCCAGCATGCACACAGTGAAGGTGGAATGCTCCCACGTGTGTGTGTGCTCCGCTCTCCATGTGTTTGCTGGAGGTACAGCACCTTCCCATCCGTACAGGTGACCCCCGTCCCTTCCCGGGAGCACACCGTGGTCACCTCTCCTGTGCCCGGCTCTCCTCCGTCCTCTCCCGTCACTCTCTCCGGCAGACTGTCTAGTGTCTACCAGCGAGCCGTCTCCCCCCTCCTCCTCCTCCCCTTTACTACTCCGCTGACGGGCGCCCCGGCCGGCCAATCAGAAAGCAGGAATGTCGGCTGACCCCGCCCCGTTCTTTTCCCATGCCTGGGGGGCCGCTCCCCTCCCTCTCTTTGTATCAGACATCCGGGTTCCCCTCTCGGCTCTCTCTCTGATTTTCGGAGCCATTTTGGAGTGAGTTGAGGATATTGGGGGTGTCCGGTGATCAGCAGGCGCCCCCCCTCAGTGTGTGTCGGATGTCACATTGAAGTTTGGGCTCCTGAGTGTCTCCTCCCACCCCCCCCCCCCCCCCCCGCTCTAATCTTCTTGCTGCAGAAGGTGGAGTTCTGGCGGGGGGAGCCCTCACTACACCGGACCGACTACTCACTACTGCTGGCTGATCGGCTGCTGGGCTCCACATTACACATCTCACCCCCCCCCCCCCGGAATACGACTGGGTCACCCCCCCCCCGATGTGAAGGAATTATCTCTGTCCATGGGATTGTATGACATCGTCTTGTATGGGCGCTGAGATCCGACCACAACATGGGGGCTCTGGGACTCACTTGGACACTTCTTCTGGCAACTTTCTGTGCAGGTAAGTGGCCCGATCACCTTCCCCCGATCCCGGATCACACACTCCGATCCCCGATCACACACTCCGACCCCCCGATCCCGGATCACACACTCCGACCCCCCGATCTCACACTCCGACCCCCCGATCTCACACTCCGACCCCCCGATCTCACACTCCGACCCCCCATCACACACTCCGACCCCCCATCACACACTCCGACCCCCCATCACACACTCCGACCCCCCGATCTCGGATCACACACTCCGACCCCCCATCACACACTCCGATCTCTCCCCGGAGATCCTCCGCCCGCAACTTTGTATCTGTCTATTTCCACACCATCCCTCCGCTCTTTGTACGATGCACGTGTCTGCGATCTCCTCCGATCATCCCCCCGATAATCCACAGCACACGTGCGGACCAGATCACAACATGGGGGGGTCTACAGAAACCTCCACTGGGGGGACCTCTGAAGAAGATATCCCCCACCTCACCCACACACTGGAGGATCAGATCTCTAGAGAAGAGACACCCCACTGTAATTCTTTGGAGAAGTGACCCCCCCCCCCCCACACACACACACACACACACACACTAGTGGATTAGATCTCTTGAGAAGAATGCCCCAATGGTGGACCTCTGAAGAAGAGACCCACTAAAGTATCAGATCTCCAGAGAAGAGACCCCCCCAATCCCCACTAGTGGAGCTCTGAAGAAGAGAACCACTGAAGGATCTGATCCCTCCAATGGGGGTCTCTTCTCCAGAGATCTGATCTTCCAATGGGGGGGGAGGGTCTCTTCTTCAGAGGTCCACCACTGGGTGTCTCTTCTCCAGAGATCTGATCTTCCAATGGGGGGGGGGGGGTCTCTTCTTCAGAGGTCCACCACTGGGTGTCTCTTCTCCGGAGAGCTGATCCTCCAATCGGGGTCTCCTCTTAAGAGATCCACCAGTGGGATTTGATTCTCCAGGGATCTGATCCTCCAATAGGGTTCTCTTCTCCGGGGAGCTGATCTTCCAATGGGGGTCTCTTCTTCAGAGGTTCACCAGTGGGGGTATCTTCTCTGGAGATCTGATTTCCAGAAAAGAGATCCCCCCACTGGTAGACTCCTGAAGAAAAGACCCCCATTGGAGGATCAGATCTCCGGAGAAGAGAACCCCACTGGTGGACCTCTGAAGAAGAGATCCCCATTGGAGGATCAGATCTCCGGAGAAGAGAACCCCACTGGTGGACCTCTGAAGAAGAGATCCCCATTGGAGGATCAGATCTCCGGAGAAGAGAACCCCACTGGTGGACCTTTGAAGAAGAGATCCCCATTGGAGGATCAGATCTCCGGAGAAGAGAACCCCACTGGTGGACCTCTGAAGAAGAGATCCCCATTGGACGATCAGATCTCCGGAGAAGAGAACCCCACTGGTGGACCTCTGAAGAAGAGATCCCCATTGGAGGATCAGATCTCTGGAGAAGAGAACCCCACTGGTGGACCTCTGAAGAAGAGATTCCCATTGGAGGATCAGATCTCTGGAGAAGAGAACCCCACTGGTAGACCTCTGAAGAAAAGACCCCCATTGGAGGATCAGATCCCCAGAGAAGAGACCCTCACTGGAGGATCAGATCACTGGAGATCTCTAAAAAGATATCTCCACTGTTGGACCTGTGAAGAGCGCACTCCCACTGGTGAATCTTGGAGAAGAGACCTTCCAGTGGTGAATCCAATCAGACCTCCGGAGGAGAGAATTCTCCCCACTAATGGACTTCTGGAGAAGACCCCCCCCCCCCCTTTCCCACTGGTGGTCCTCTGGGGAGAGACACCCCCTCCCCCCTTTACTGGTGGAAGTGACAGGATGCCTGCTATGTGCCCCCTCTCTGCAGGGCACCCCAGGCTGGGACTTTGATGGCGCTTGTGTATTTTAGGCAGGTCATGCTGTGTCCTCTGGTGATGAAGTGTTGTGATGCCCCCCCTGGGGCTTTTGCTATTTTTATGAGATGAATCATTTTGGCTTTGATTTGTGACTGGTGGCGTGTACTACATTGTAGTAAAATAAGCTTTCCCCTCCCACAAACACACAGCCTCAGCCGCCTCGGTTGGAGGTTCTGCTGCAGGTTTCTCATTGTACACATTGATCAATTGATCCCCAGCATGCAGGGGGCATCCTGGTAAAGCTTGCTGTCATGTACATTCCCATATATATATATATATATATATAAAAATAAATATATATACATCCCACATTGTGCGTTTATATAGCCCTGAGCAATTGCAGCATTGTCTGCTGATCACCATGCCACCATCCATGAGCTCATTGATGGGTGGTGTGCCCTTGCAGAACACACGTGTATGTGGCATGCCTGTATAGAAGTGCTGTGCAATGTACAGATCCTGTGCTGTATCACGTTTTCAGGGTCTCCAGTCGCCGTGGCTGACATTTGTAGCTGTAGTGCTTCGGCTGTCCTTATTAAACCTCACATAACCCCTGTAGTATACGCTTGTATTGTAGTGATGCTGGGAACACGAGGCTTCTGTCTGAAAATAAAGCCTGTGAAAATGGCAGGGAAATATTTGGTGGTGACATTGCACACACGGCTTAATCACCAAATAGCGTGTGTATATAGCATACGTAAGATTGTATAGATTTGTGTATACACATTGCAAGGCATGAGCAGACTACCCCCTCCCCTCCAATGTGGCTAATGCAATTTCTGCAGACCCTAGACTGGTCCAGGGCTGCCGGAGGGGTGGGGGGATTGCTTCCACCTTGTTAATGATGAATGGGGGGAAGCAGAAGGCATAGTAGAATAGTAAACTGATGGCTCCAGTGTTTGGCAAACAATCAGGAACCTCTCTCCCTCTGAAGCTAACCATGTCCTTATGTGACAGCGGCTGGGTAGCCTTCCCTGCTTCACAAGACATTGGCACAGCATGCCTCAATGATGGGAGGGGAGGGGGGGGGGGGGGGGGTGTTAGGATTGGGATCATGTCAAAAAAAAAATTATATCTATTATTATTTTTTTTTATTTTTTTTGGGCAAGGCATGAAAAGGGTTAAAGATGCAAAATACATAATTTAAATTCCCCGATCCTGTATGCACCATTTTGTGTTTTCACGTCATCTGTTTTGCTGGCTGATCTGCTGTCATTCTGTGCACTGTTGCTGCATGCCTGCCAGTCTCCATGTTATGTGTTGAAGGGCATCACATGCCCACCCACGCCCCAAAATTTGGGTGATTTTAGAAGTGTTCGTGAATGGAAATGAACTGCCCGCTTATGGAGTGTGCTGGTGTTCCCTGTGATGGAGGGGTGTGTTTTTTTTTTTTTTTATTTATTATTTTTTAATTTTTTTTTTTTTCCTTTTTTTTTTGTTTGTTTCGGAATGTGGCAGCCTAGCTGAAGTCTATGAAGCGGCATGCTCCATCCACCATCCCTGTGCTGCCTCTCTCGCTCTCTGTTTTCTTTGTTCAGGGCTCTCATTAAAAATGCAGTGCCAGTGTTTATAACACACACACACAACCTGGCACTGTCAGGATTCTCATTTTCACGTTAAACCCCCAGGAGATGGGGCAGCTGAACAAATGTAGCCGAGACAAAAACAGGCAATATTTTGCTTCCATTTATCATTCTCTGGTATTGTGCAGCCAACACGGCTTTAAAGTTTTAGAAGAAATTGAGCTGATGATGTAAGATATGTTAGGCTTACATGCTTGCTCATACAGAATTGTCAGCTAGATTGGAAACTAATTGCAGCTTGTTTTTTTTTTTTTTTTTAAATTGTGATTTGGGTGGCCAATGTTAAGGCGGTATAGCAAGGGGGCATCAAACTGTTTTTGGAGTGTTCGTTTGCTGGCATGGCCAATATAAGGGAGGTACGGGAAGGGTGGATCGTATGTTTTGGGAGTGTTCGTTTTCTGGCATGGCCAATATAAGGGAGGTACGGGAAGGGTGGATCATATGTTTTTGGAGTGTTCGTTTTCTGGCATGGCCAATGTAAGGGAGGTACGGGAAGGGTGGATCATATGTTTTTGGAGTGTTCGTTTTCTGGCATGGCCAATGTAAGGGAAGTACAGGAAGGGTGGATCGTATGTTTTGGGAGTGTTCGTTTGCTGGCATGGCCAGTGTAAGGGAGGTACAGGAAGGGTGGATCATATGTTTTTGGAATGTTCATTTGCTGGCATGGCCAGTGTAAGGGAGGTACAGGAAGGGTGGATCATATGTTTTTGGAGGGATTCTATACTGGTGTGACATAAATGAAGAAGGGCAGATAATATAGTTTTTGTTTTGTGTCTTACTATACTGGCATGGCCAACATAAAGGAGGCAGGGGATCATATAATGTTTTTAGAATGCTTCTATACTGGTATGGCTGGGTGGGTAATTAACAGTTTTTGGAGTGATTCTATACTGGTATGGCTGCCGAATGCGGAAAGGTCTTCCTTTTTTTTTTTTTTTTGTTCTCACTTTCTTCTAGTAGGAAGCACAGGCAGCGTTGCATGATAGATCTATGTATTGGCTATGAATTACACATTTGCCTTCTGTGCTGCTGTTCAAGCTTCTTGACATTGCTGTAAATTGGTTTGCCACTGTGAATCCCGCCAGTCCTTCTCTGCGGGATTTTCAAATGTCAAGAGTGACATAATCTGATTGTAGACCCTCTCAAAGACATGTATGTGTAGTTTTCACGTATACTGCATGACTTGTGTAGTAAAACCGTACAAGGTTCTCTTTCCATAGGTCACGTATTTTCAGGATTGTGCCAGTAAAATAAGTGAATAAATAAAATAAAACATCAGCATCTTGTGAGCGTGGGTTGGGGAGCAGTTGCCTAGGTTCTTTCTAGTGTTCAACCGATACCAGTTTTGGTGCCAATACTTAGCATTTGCAGGCGTACTTGTAATCGCGCAAATGCTCCGTACTGAAACCGATACCTTCAAGTCCGCAGAACGTATCAGTACTTGTACTCCGTTTAAAAAAAAATGGTTTTGGTGCATCCCTAGTTCTTTCGAAAATGTTTTTGGATGTTCTCTGATCTGTATCTACATATGCTATATATTTCTTAATGTCTATGGGGCTCAACAGTAGTTGTGTTGATGTAATATGCCAATTGTATGTGAGTAGGCATATGCTACAATGCTGTGTTGCAATTGATACACTTGCCTTGTGTAATTACCTCTATTGTTAAACGAGTATTGGCCCATATGATTGTACCCCAGGGTTCTCCAAACTCTTGAAACAAGAGGGTCAGTTTACTGCCCTTAAAACTTTCAGGGGGGCCGGACTGTGGCCAGTGGAAGTAGAAAATGCCCTGGCATTGATGGGAATAAACAATGCCATAGACTTGGTGTTCAGTGGGAGTACAAAAAAAAAAAATTACATAATTGGTGTCAGTGGGAGGAATAGTGCCCCGTCTTTGGTGTCAACTGAATGAATAGTGCGTCAAGGGCCAGATAAAGGCCAGCAAAAGGACCACCTCCGGCCCGTGGGCTGCAGTTTGGAGACCCCTGTTATCCACTATTGAGTGTCAGATATCTTTGTTATATGTGCATCCCTTTGAAAACCAAAAAAAAATCTTTTCATTTTAAAATGTTCATTGCTTTCTTACTTAGAAATACTTTAGTATAGGAACTACGGGGTATCATGAACTCAAATACGAGAAGAATTTTCCTCAGGGAGTTGTACTACAGCTTTCAAGGGACCTTGTCTAAAGTTTTATAAAAATGTATATAGCATCAGCTAATAGATTTTTTTTATTTTTTATCACTGATTATTTTATTTAAAAAAAATAATGGTGATGTGACCATCGCTGAGTTGTCCACCATCATAGAACATGCACCCTATTCCTCTGATCAGCTTGGGTCACCGGGCATATTGGGGTGATGAGTTGTTGCTTGAAGTCTGGACTGTGTGGGCTAGATCTTTTAAGTATCCAAAAGTGATGGATACTGCATGTGTTTAAAACTGGGCAATATGTCCTGTCCTAATATATACTCTTGGGTTTGACAAATAAATTGCTGAAGGTACGTAGTTGGTAAGGGTAAATGAAGACCATCCAGTTCAACCCAATAGTGTGTGTGTGTGTGTATACCCAGATTTTCTAGTCTGCCTCCCAGCAGAAATTGCTAACCCAAGAGATAATGACACAATTGTGTTCATTTTTTGACTCGTTTATGACCAGCTTAAAGTGTATCAGGCTACTCAAAAATGATACTTTAGTTCTTGGTAGATACTCATGAATGAACAACCAAGGTATGTTTCTCATGTCTTGTTCGTGATGTTCCCAAGAAATTCGCATGAATTAGAGCAGTGGTCTCAAAACTGCGGCCCATTGCTTGCTTTTATCTGGCACTATTTCATCCACTGATACCAACACGGGGCATAATTTTTTTCTCCACTAATACCAGTGAAGGGACACAATTCCTCCCAATGACATCAACAATTAGGCTCAATAACATCAATTATAGGGCACAATTACTCTTACAGACATTAACAATGGGGTACAATTCCTCCCACCGACACAAACGATGGGGTGCAATTCCTCCCAGTGACCCTAATGATGGGGCACAATTCCTCCCAATGACACCAACAATTGGTCCCAATGACACCAGTGATGGGGCATATATCCTCTCATGGGGCACAATTCCTCCCAGTGACCCAATGACACTAATGATGGGGCACAATTCCTCCCAATGACACCAGCTATTGGGCCCATTGACACCAATGATGGGGCATGAATCCTCCAACTGACACCAAAGATGGGGCATTTTTTTTTTCCCTGCTAACGTCTAAACCTTTTCTACTCTCAATGGCCACAGTCCGGCCCCCCCTAAAGTCTGAATAACAAAAAACTGGCCCCTTGTTTAGAAAATTGGAGACGTCTGAATTGGAGGATGATTCAGTCCAATGCCTATAACAGAAATATCACATTTAGTTTGACTGACATCAGGGGGGATTTGATTTAAATCATAATTTTTAAAGAGCAACATTCACCTTTGTCCTGCAGCGGCTCCACCTCTGACCCTCCACCCTCCGCCTCTGACCCTCCACCCTCCGCCTCTGACCCTCCACCCTCCGCCTCTGACCCTCCACCCTTTGCCTCTGACCCGTTGTTGACTCACTGACAGTCCTATTCACTTTAACCACTTAAGGACCAGGCCTATTTTTTACACTTGGTGTTTAAATCAGGCTTTTTTTGCTAGAAAATTACTTAGAACCCCCCAGACATTATATATATTTTTTCAGACACCCTAGAGAATAAAACGGCGGTCACTGCAATACTTTTTCAAACCGTATTTGCGCAGCGATCTTACAAACGCTTTTTTATTTTAAAATACACTTTTTTTAAATTAAAAATAAGAAAAAAGTAAAGTTAGCCCAATTTTTTTATATTGTGAAAGATAATGTTACTCCGAGTAAATTGATACCCAAAATGTCATGCTTCCAAATTGCGCCTGCTCGTGAAATGGCGACAAACTTTGACACTTAAAAATATCCATAGGCGAAGTTTAAACATTTCTACAGATTACTAGTTTTGATTTACAGAGGAGGTCTTTTGCTAGAATTATTGCTCTCGCTCTAACGATTGCGGCGATACCTCACGTGTGATTTGAACACCGTTTTACATATGCAGGCGCGACTTACGCATGCCTTTGCTTCTACGTGCGAGCACGGTGCGACGGGGCACTTTAATTTTTCTTATTTATCTTACCTTTTTTTTTTTTTTTTTTTTTTTTCTTTTTACACTGTTCCTTAAAAAATTATTTTTTTTTTTGATTACGCGATTTGAGAACGTGCTTGATGTCGGCCCAGTCTTCTCGACTGTTCTCGGCTCTTCATTGGGTACATTGATAGCAGCGCAGCCATTGGCTCGCGCTGCTGTCAATCAACTCCAATGACGCGGGGGGCGGGGCTGAGTCCTGTAGTCGGCGGCTTATGGACGCCGGATACAGGACTCGGGAGCGCGCCCGCAAGTTAACCCCCTTTGGGAGAGCGCTTCCCAGAGGGGGTCTAGTGGTTGTGGGGAGGAGCCGAGACAGCCGCCAAGGGACCCCAGAAGACGTGGATCAGGGCCATTGTGTGCAAAACGAGCTGCACAGTGGAGGTAATTATGACATGTTTGTTATTTAAAAAAAATATAAAAGTGAAGCTTTACAACCCCTTTAAGCCTTAGAACAGGAGTCTCAAACTGGCGGCCCTCCAGCTGTTGCAAAACTACAAGTCCCATGAGGCATTGCAAGGCTCACAGTTACAAGCATGACTCCCACAGGCAGAGGCATGATGGGACTTGGAGTTTCACAACAGCTGGAGGACCGCCAGTTTGAGACCCCTGCCTTAGAAGCTCTTCTTCCACAGTGATCTTAAAGAGACAGTGCAGCCATCTTAAAAAATTGAAGGTCAAAGCACAGAATAATAAAATAAAATCCATCGTGCTTACAATAATCTATAAATAAAACCCATAAAAAAAAAATCCATCCTGCATGCAAGTTTTTTAAATCTGAGCTGGGTTCTGCTGTAATCGCCTTATCTCATTGTTTACTGTAAATATGCCAGATGCTGATAGTCTTTCTTTGTCTGTACATATTAGAACAGGTCCTGAATTTCATCATTCAGTAGAAAATATTATTACTCAGTGACCAAAAATAAGCAGCACTTGAGATCAGCGTTTGTCTATTATTAGCAGGCAAGTTTTATTGGGCTTCTTTTTTTGTTAGCAGTGAAGGAACGTGGCTGTGAATCATTATGTTTACACACACTTGGATGGTGGAGGCTTCTGATGTGACAGTCTGGTTCACGTGCGTTCTTCCAACGATAACAAGAGATGAAGTGTTGTAATATCACTAACCACAGAGCATGCTTGGTTGCTGTATGGTAAACAAGCTCTGGCTGTGTTCACCATGCGTTATATTGAACCCATGTGCTTTCTGTAATATGCAGCCAAACTTCTTCTCATTAGGAGGATTTGGTTTAGCTGTTTTGTACTTTTTTTTTTTTTTCTTCTTCTGGTATATTTAACTTCCTAACTGTAGAACATTGGACCTACTACTGCTCTGATATTAAAGCCTTTATAAAGATTCACGCTAAGGCTCGGTTCACACTGCCGTGACTTGGGATAAGACTTGAGTCACGTGACATGTAAAATCCTATGTTAGAGAGCGGTCTTAATTAGCACTACTGAAGTCGCTCCGACTTTAGGAAAGGTCCCTGTACTACTTCAAGGCAACTTCTATCTGACTTGTGCCCATAGACTTTAATGGAAGTCGCCTTTAAGTTGGATCCTCATCTTAATTGATGTGATTTGGATCCGACATTACAGGAAGATTACACAGACATTCCCTGAAGAAGCTTCAAAGTCGTGCCGAAGTCCCCTGGCAAAGTCGCACTGTAAGTCCCCCGACTTTCTGGTCGTGGCAGTGTGAGCAGAGCCTAAAGATTTTCCGACAACAAGTGTTGGATGTGAGCTTGTTGTCGGAAAGTCCGTCCGTGTGTATGCTCCATCGAACATTTTCTGTCGGAATTTCTGCACACAAATGTTTGAGAGCAGGTTTTCAAATTTTCCGACAATAAAACTTGTTGTCAAAAAGTCAGATCGTGTGTACACAAGTCCGTCGCACAAAAGTTCACACATGCTATAAATCGAGCAGAAGGAGCCGCACTGGCTATTGAACTTCCTTTTTCTCGGCTCGTCGTACGTGTTGTACGTCACCGCGTTTTACGTACAACACGTTCTGAATTTTTGGCCAACATTTGTGTGACCGTGTGTATGCAAGACAAATTTGAGCAAACGTCCTTCGTTAAAAAAACAATCCTCGGTTTTGTTGTTGCAAAATCCGATCATGTGTACGGGGCATTAGACTGATAATAGATCAAAGTTTACCATGGGCTCATTCACACCAGCAAGCTAAAATGCGTCAGTTGTGTAGGGTGTTTTTTTTTGCACTTTGTAACCTTTCTTTCTCTCTCTGTTTCTTTTTTTTTTCTTGACTTTAAAGCGGAGTTGCAGCCTGGGTGAAAAAAATAAAAGTCAGCAGTAACAAATACTGTAGCTGCTGACTTTTAATATAAGGACACTTACCTGTCCAGGGAGTCCTCAATGTCTGCACCCAAAGCCGACCCGTCCATCGGCTCTGGGTGCGGGCACCGGCATCCTTACTATATGAAGCCTTCACAGCCTGTTTCCTACTGCGCATGTGCGAGTCATGCAGCGCTTTGTGAATGGTCCTGTTGTCTTCTGGGACACACATAGGTCCCAGAAGGCAACAGGGGGAAGGAGGAGGGCAAAATAAACAGAGTTCAATTTTTGCCTGAAACTTCCGCTTTAATAAAAGAGAAGTATGGCCACCACTACCAAAGTTTTTTTTTTTTTTTTTTTTTTTTTTTTTTTATTCCCCCATACTTCTCTTCTGGAACTCAAGTGGTCACCTGTGACCATAAATAAGCCAACAGCAGGCTAAAGCCCGTTAGCTGACATCACAGCGGCTCCAGGCTCTGGAAAGATCCTGACAACATTGTGCCGCTGAGAGCCTGAGCCAGGAATGTCCGCCCCCTCCTCTGGCGCTCCAATGAGTGCTGGACAGGCAAAGCAAAGAACAATAACTGACAGTCACCACTCTCTGCTTAATGCGGACCGAGAACTGAGTGATCAGTGGTCATGTGGTCGCTCATTTCTCAGGCTTAGAGGCAGTAGGGTACAGCTGCAGCATCACAGAGATGCTGCAGCCAAAAAGGCAAGTATTTTATTCAGTTTTTTATTTTATTCCCACACTTCTCCTTTTAATATGTCACAAAATGCAGCGCAACTCACGTCAAAGAGCAGCATGGGATTTGTCTTTATTTAAGAATCATACTTGCCTAGGTGGGTGCAGCATCAGTCTGATGTTACATCTGTCCCCTGACAGCTCTAAGGATGAGAACCGAGTAATCAAACGCCGCAGAGCGCTGGTGACAGACAGTCACCGCTGTCTGCTGTGCACCGCCCCCACGTGCTCACTGGAGAGTGCTGGGCTGTGGAGGAGGAGGGAGTGGCTGGATCAGGCTCTCAGTGGCTCGCTGAGAGGCTGAGCCGGGTGCCAGTCCAGGCATGCTGGTGGATCCCGACCATATGGTCGCAATCTTTCCCGAGCCTGGACCGGCTCTATGATGTCAGCTGACAACAGACTTCCATCCGCTGTCTGCTGAAAATGGGTCAAGGGAGTGCAGAACAAACAGGCTTTGGCTGTACTTCTCCTTTCACCTTTCCTCCACTCAGCGTTGTTTTATACCTGCCCTTGCAATGATCCTGTGTAGCTCAATAGAAATATTGTGAATGAGCCGCATATCCTAGGAAACAAATATCTTCAGGAGATCGCTGACAACATAACCTATAGCCATATTTTTGCTTTGGGATGTGTCACCATAGCACCACCCAGCCAGGTATTGCAAGCTTTTTTCCACATGGCGATTTTCATAGCAGTTGATGGGTCTCTTGGGGATCAAGCATTGCACTATTGAGATTTTTAGTGTCCCTTTTTTTCATTTTAAAGAGGGAGTCCACCTAAACCGCCTAAAAAAAAAAAAATATATATTAAAAGCCAGCAGCTACAAATACTGCAGCTGCTGACTTTTAATAAATGACCACTTACCTGTCCCAGGGTCCAGCGATGTCGGCAGCCGACGCCGAGGACCCGCTCGGTTCTCGGCAGCTGCCGCCGCCATCCTCTGTGAGGGAGTCAGGAAGTGAAGCGTTGCGGCTTCACTTCCCGGTTCCCTACTGCGCATGCGCGAGTCGCGCTGCGCATCGTAACTGGTCCCCGCTATCTCCTGGGACCTGTGTGTTTCCCAGGAGACAGCGCGGAGGGACAGGAAGAGGCATAGACTCCCATGGGAGTCTATGCCGGAAGTGGGTGCAAATACCTGTCTTAGACAGGTATCTGCACCCCCCTCCCCCCTGAAAGGTGCCAAATGTGACACCGGAGGGGGGGAGGGTTCCGAAAAGCGGAAGTTCCATTTTTGTGTGGAACTCCGCTTTAAGGAAGGGGAGAGACTGTAGAGGAAGACACTGAGCAGCATTGCTCAGACAGATACTAACACAATGTAACTACAAGTTTACTTCAGTTTCATTGTATCTTTTTGTTTTACTTGTGCTAAATGTTTCTGCTTTCAGTGGCAACAAATAGTGTTATCCTGTGTCCATGTACATTGTTTTAAGTCTAGCTTTTAAAAGCACTTCAGCTTCTAGGAACATTTTTGCATTTTTGGGATAGATTTGCCAGCAGGAAAAAAGCTGAATGCTGCTAAAACGCTGGCAGAAAAATTCTATTATGAGCGTTTTTCATCCAGCGGTGTTCTTTTTTTTTTCTTTCTTTTGTGTGTATGGGGCATAAAACTTCCCAAAGCTAAACTACAGGGAGGTGCTTTCCTCTTTCCTCAGCAGCTCACACATACACACTTCCATATCCTTACATGGAATGTACCTATACTACTGGAGCTAATCCCATTGGAGTCTATGTAATGTTGGTGCACAGGTCGGCATCTAGACGCTAAATTTTATGCAAGCCAGGATATAGATAAAGAAGGAGGCCATGGCCATTCATGGAAGAGGTACAGTGGGTATAGAAAAGAATCACCCCTCTTATAATTACCATATGTTGCTTTGCAGCCTGAAATGAAGACAGACACAGTTTTTGTTTTATCCAGCTGTATTTACTCTTATAACATCCAAGTAAAAAATAAAACACCAACATGTCAGGAAAAAAAACAATCACTGAGTTGGAAAATGGATCACCTCCTTGTGCCAGTATTTTGTTGAACCACCTTTTTGTTTTAATAAAACCTTTAGTCTGCTGGGATATGTCTCTACTAACTTTGCACATCTAGACTTTGCAATATTTGCCTACTCTTCTTTTCAGAACTGCTCAAGTTCAGTTAAATTTGATGGTGACCGTTTGTGGACTGCAGTCTTCAAGTAATTCCACAGATTTTCAATGGGGTTTAAGTCTGGACTCTTACTAAGCCATGCAAGGACATTCACCTTTTTCTCCTTCAGCCACTATGTGGTCATTTTTGCTGTGTGCCTTGGGTCATTGTCATGTTGGAAGGTGAACCTTCCTCCCATTGACAACTTTCTGTCAGATGGCAGCAGATGTTCCTGAAGCATTTGATGGTATTTTGCCCCATTCATTTTTCCTTCTATCCTGACAAGTGCTCCAGTCCCTGCTGCAGATTAACACCCCCATACCAGGATATCACCACCTCCATGCTTTACTATAGGAATGGTGTTATTTCGATGGTGAGCTGTATTGGATTTCCGCTAGACATATCATTTGGTGTTAAGGCCAAATCATTAAATTTTAGTCTCATCTGACCATAACACCTTTTTCCATGTGCCCTCAGAATCTTCAAGGTGCCATTTGGCACCCCGAGCTTAGTCATGACTGCATGTGGCCTATTTTGAACGGTGGCTTTTTTTCTTGCAACCCTCCCATACAAGCCACATTTGTGGAGGATTTGTGATATTGTTGTCACATGCACACAATGACCACCTTTGTCATAAATTCCTACAACTGCTTCAGAGTTGTAGACCTCTTGGTAGCCTGTGCTTCTAGATAAAGCCTTTGGAATGTTTTTATATCCATCTCCTGACTTGTACCTGTCCACAACTTTATCCCGGAGATCCCTGTGACAGTGCCCTGCCACCCATGGTTGATTGTTTGCTTCAGTTGCACTATCAGGGACTGAAATGCTCCAGGAAAACTTTTCATGCTGAGCTAATTAAAATGATCACAGCTGAAAGTCAAATAGCTTTGTGTGCCATTAGGTGATTAAGTTACACCTAATTGAGTTTACAAGTAATTTTTAGGAGGGGTGATCCTTTTTCCAACTCAGTGAATCTGTTTTTTATTTTATTTTTTTCTGACATTGGTGTTATATCTTTAACAACTGGATACTACAAAAATTGTGTCTGTCTTTGTTTCAAGCTGCGAAGCAACAGAATGTGTCTAATTTAAAGGGGCTCATTCTTTTCTATACCCACTGTAAGTATAGTACATATAGGGGGTATGATTCAGCTACGGGTAGTTTATGGAGCTGGGGAGTATATAATTCATTAACATGTCCTTTTGAAGTAAACATATTGTACATGTAGACAAATGAATAAGCAAAGATTACCTTCAGTGGCTACAGCATGACATAATGATCATTAGATCCTGGGATAGGGGCTGCTAAATATGTAAATCTTTGTTCTCAGTAGGTCCCTGTCCCTTGTGCATCTCAAGTCCCTCTATTTGATCAGTGAGTCCTTAACCCATAGCATCTATGACCACCTAAGAAATTCTGATGTCCAAAACCTGATACTTTCTTCCAAAAAAAAAATATATTGGGTAGCTGGTCTGCAGGCTGTCTATACATTGTCATTTGATCAGGACCAATTTCTATGCATGTATGCAACAATAGACATGTCTGTACAGGCACAATCATCTAATTGCCTCCAGCTCCTCAATTGTCAGAGTACTCCATAAACAAGAACCTTCAGCTTGGCTGATGTTTCCCTGTTGTAAGTGAAGAAAGGTAGGTTGGAGGGAATGGCAGGTGGAAGCTCCTTATGTCACTTTTAGTGGGAAGCATTAACTGGCTGGCCATCTTCTCCCTGCCTCCATAGAGGAAATCATTGAAAACCTCATCAGCCTATGGACAGCTTTACAAGTTGCAGTTAGGATATTCCCTGGCCTTATAGATAGGATGCTATAAATGTAAAAGCTACATACCATGCAAAAAATGAAGTTTGAAATGCATGGAGCACACAGAGCCTAAAATATTACTAAACCCACAACCGTAAAACCAGTGTGTATATGCATTAAAACATGCTTGGTATACTCACTGTGGAACCTAAGTGGTTATTCCTGTGCATTGTGTAAAAAGGCTGTTTGATCCTGTCTTCTGTGATCATGTCCTTCTTCCATTGCCCCAATCCATCTCCTAATTAAGGATGAGCTCCGGCGTGTTCGCATGCTGCATGTGCCGAGCCTGCCAGGAAGTCGGCATGGCGCAGCGCTAATCACAGGCAGTGAGACATTTCCCAATCTCTGCAGCCGCACATCGGGAAATGTCTCACTGCTTGTGATTAGAGCTGCGCTGTGCCGACTTCCTGGCGGGCTCGGCACGTGCAGCATGCGAACACGCCGGAGCTCATCCTTACTCCTGATCAGGCAGAGCCTTTGGAGTCACTCTGCACATGCTCAGTTTGGTATGTATTACAAGGGAGTTTTTTTGTCTTGGGAGAGTGCATGTGATCTGCACAGGGCCAATCAGCACTGTCCAGACATAGGGTCAGGAGTCCTGCAGCCTCCTAGGGCAGTTAGAGGAGAATGAAAACTTTTCCTACTAGATACTGATTGAAGTCACAAGACTGCTAAATACCGCTGATGAGAAAAAGTATTTAGCAGTTTTATATTTACTAAAACTATTTCATTTTCATGTTCTGTATACTGTGAGAGATCATATATAGTGAATGCAGGGTCCTAGTAACACTTTTTAATTGCTAAGGGTTTACTCTCGCAACATTTTAGGAATGCAGCAAGTCACCTGTTACCCCAAAAATTCTTTGTTTCTTGTATTTTGGTGTCCTGGAAATATAGTTCTGCAGTGCTTTCTCAATCCCAGTGGGTGTTCCAAACAATGTTGATGGCTTTAACCAACAACCTCTGTTCTCCCCCTATCTGCTACAATCTCTTGCACCCCTTCTGGTGTCTTTCCAGTGACCATCTTTGTCGGCCAGTGGGCCTCATGAGAGGTGGGGGATGGGTCGGGTTCACTTGCCGATAAGCCACTGTGTGGAACTTCCAGTGACTGTATTGCCGCAATGTTTATTATGTGCCATAGTAAACACATTTTATTTTAGTTGATTCTTTGAATTGATTTTTTTTTGGTCTTTTATGTGAACTTTGTCATAACTTATTGTCCCCTCTGTTAGCCCTCAAAATATGCACCATTTTATTTAAGCTGATCAGAGGAACAGTTTAAGAAGTGATGCATGGTCAAAGATTGTGTACACCTGATTTAGCACTTTACCTCTCTAACTTCTTATAGAAAATCCATGTCTTCAAATCCCCGCACACCAGTGCTAGTGATTTTGTATTTTAAACCTTTTTTTCCTAGATGTAATTGTTGGCTGTGGGCCCCGTGCCTTCACTTGGCTCAGCATCTTGGTTATCTGCAGGATGTGCATTAGGCCCAGAACCTGCGCTGGACAATCTACAGGGCTTGTGGTTCAGTATGAATAAACCTATGAAGAACAACATCTCCCAGGCCATAATTTGCAGTAGATGCTGGTATTTAAGCTGGGGAATGAAGCTTTTTGTTTTTCCAATATAAAGTTATTGAATTTATCAAAGGAAGGACAACAGAAGCAAAACAGTCTGTCATTTTGTGGAAGGGAAGATTGTTATGCTGGTATTTATTGGAATTGTTCTGTTCTTTGTGAATGGTGTTTTTACTGATGTCATCCTAGAAAGTTTACACCAAAGTTATTATTAAAGCAGAACACCAGGCAGATAGCTTTGGTAATGTTTACATCCCTTCCCTGGTTTCTGTATCCAGTGTCTGCCCTGTTCAGCCCTATAGATTTCTATAGGGTTGATAGGAGACTATGGGCTGAACTGTGCAGATGTCTTATAGGTGGATAGAAGTCTATGAGCACAAACCATGTGAATGTCAGATAAGATAGAAGTCTATAGGGACAAATTGTGCAGATGTGGGGCTCTGATCAAGAGGCTGGTGGGGGAATGTAAACCATGCAATGGGCCTTGGGGTGAGTTCTAGGTAAGTATATAGATTTATGTGGGGGGGGGGGGGGGGGCGTCTTGGTCTAGATCTACTTACTTTGGAGGATGGGGATAAATGGGTTGGAATAGTTGTCGGGAAACTTTCATTTTGCTTCAAAGCGACTCCCACCTTGCAGGGCTCATTGTTGCTTGAGCAATTAACGCAAGCACTTTCTTGGTGGGGGATGGGGAGGTGGGCCCAAACCAAATTGCAAAGTATTTTTAGTCACATTTAGGCTTCATGCACACTGCTTCTTTGGATGTCCTTTATCCTTACAGGGGAAAAACAGCTTAAAAATGCTGTTAAATCCGTGTTTTTGCTCGCACACGTTTTTTGCTTTCTATTGGATCTGGCTATTAGAATACATAAACACGCCTAGTGGTAATGCACATAGGTGTGTTTTTCCTACCCAAATGCTCCTCTCCTAAACACGCAAGTGATTTTTTTTTTCTGCCTCTAAATGCCTATGTGTGCATGAGCACCTAGGTTAATGTAGAGGGGTTTAGAGGCAAAAAAAATCTTACCACCTTTTAAACCGAATTTTTAAAATTTTTTTTAGCTGCAGTGTGTATGAGGCCTAAATGTCATATTTACCTATTTAGGGCCGGCGCCTCCTGGTCCTTTGAGAGATTTCAGTCACGCAAAGACGGGCATTTCGGTCATGTGACCACCATGATTGGTGGTCACAGTGGTCACATGATCAGAAAGCGCAAGATGGCAAGTAGCGATTGGAAGCTTTCTGTTAGCCTCTGGTAACTGTGCCGGGAGCAAGCGGGGTACACGCTCTCGGCACAGCATTGTTTACATTTTGGTATGCATATATGTAGCTTCTCGACACTAAGGCCCACCCGCCGAGAGGCCGCATATATATGTACGGCTGGGGTGCTTGGAAGATAAGATCAGGCAGTTCCTGACAAAATACACCATTCCACTCACTCTGAGTGTATGGAACACAACTTTTGTGTGAGTGCTATCAGTAGCTTTAAACATTTATTTAGTGGCCTATAGCTACAATTTAGAAAGCTAAATGCCTTTAAAAAACATAATTAAAAAAATAAAATATACAGCCAGCATTCCTGTTATTCGGTACATAGGGCCGGCTCGCACACTGCTGTGACATGGTAAAGCATGCTATATGCATTGGTTGGATGCAACGCATATTGCTATTTATGTAAACAAGTGGCTTAGGGCCCCTTTCACACTTATACGACTTAAAATAGTAGAAAACCTTGCGAGCCACAAACGGGTCTATGCCTTAAAATTGAACCATAAATCAATTATGAAATGACATCAGCAGCAAACACTATACCACGTTCATATTCGTGTAAATGGCATATAAAGAAAAGAAAGATATATATCCCCCTGATGAAGGCACGTGATCCCGGTGCCGAACACGCGTAGGGGAGGGGCCTGGACGGAGCTGTCAGCAGTGAGAGAGAGAAGGAGAGGTTGATGCATACACCGCACCGCACGCCATACCGCTACCATTAGCCGATTTATGCTTATTTAGAATGGTGCACTAACGCACCCGCAGCATGTGAGTACCCCTACAAGGGGAGAATTTACTGTTTTAATAAAGATCTCTTTATTGTTAAGCAGTATTGCGCTATGGAGTTTCTTTTTTTTTCTTGCATATATAATCTTAATGGTGAGCACCGGATGCCTATACAGCTGATTCCATTTGAGCACAGGAGTGTCTCCAAAGCGTGTTTTGACAGAGTTTAAATACTGTGTCACACGCTGGAAGGTGAGCGCATATGCTTATGGGGATCACTGGAGGACACTGAAGCATGCTTTATGGTGTTGCACTTTTGGAAGAGCTTAATGGATATACTTCACTGATTATGGACACTGATTTTGGGCACTTTATATATTTTTGTGTATTTTTGTATCTCTGAACTCACACTCATATGAGGACTTTTTTATTTCATTTTTTATTTCACTTTTGATCGGATTTCATACAGCACTTTGCACTTTTGATTGGATGCACTAGAAATTATCCTTGATTTAATAGTAATTAATTATAGCACGTTATTTATGCATATGTTTATTTATGCACTTAGCACTTGCAACAAATATTTTTATATACATTTCTAAATTAATTTTTTATCTGTATACTGTTTTGATTCTTTCATCTAGCGCAGACACATTTTTCTTTTCTTTTCTTTTCTTTATACACTTATACGACTTGTCCCACGATTTTGTACTGCAAAATCGCATGGCAAATCATTCTCCATGATTTTCAATTACTACCATTCATATTGGCACAACTTTAAGTAGTCCCTGCACTACTTTGGTCCAACTTCCATGCGAGTTGATGTCCATAGACCTCAATGTTAAACCCTCAAGTAGCATGCAAATCGTACCTGAATAATATAGACACGATTTCAGTACGACTTTGTAAGCAAAAGCTGTAAGCACAAGCTGAGGGTCAAAGCATTTGTAAACCCCAACCCTATAAAGTCGTACAAAGTAGTACTGATCCCAAATCGCGGCAAAATTGTGGCCAAATCACGCGACTTTGAAGTCGCACACGTGTGAAAGGGGCCTAAAGTGGTTCTAAAGCATAAACATTTTTTATCTTTAATAAGTTCCTTGCATTTAAGGTAAAAAATGTGTAGTCCTCAATGTTTCACCTAACGTTTTTTGGTTTTAATGGTATCAGCCATTCCCTACTGTACATTTTACTTGATTTTTGGCAGAAACTCAGAAAAATTTTAGTGCGCATGGTGTTCCATCAAAACCTACTTTGAGTCTTTTTAATGTTCCTGATACATGCAAAAGATAAGCTGCATTTATTTACGATGTGTGTTTTAATTGTAAGTCGCAGCATGGAGACCGTCAAGATGAAATGATTATTGTGTACAGTGTGGTCACCATGAGACCAGTGCAGCGCCACATTTGTCTCTTCTAACCCGCATGTTGAAATATTTCCTTCATATGAAGTTCTCTATGGAAGAAGCCTGTTGGCTGAACAAACACTTCTAAACTGTGAAAACTTGCTCTGTTTTTAAATATAGCTACGTTGCAAGTAATGGAATGTTTGTTAGGCTGTAACGCAATTGACTAAAGGTTTTTTATTTTTGATTAAAAATTGAAGTTTGTCCTATTTGTCTGGCCCCAGGAACAGCCTTTGAAAAGATTAAAACCTTGCTCTGCCTTTTGTGCTCTCCTGTGTGAAACTAAAACCACCATCTCCCCTTAAAAGTCAACATACTTTCTGTGTAATATATATTGGTATTCAGAAAGACCATTTTGTCTTCCACTACCCTAAGGGAATAGCAGGGAAGAAATGTTACAGCTGCCTGGCCTTTGACCTCAGACTGGGGGCCACTGTGAAGGGAGTGGGCAAAATGGTTTCTCTGTGGAGTAAAGAACATGCAGATGAGAGGTTTTATTCTCAGGCCCCAGAATCCTTTTATGAAGGGTTGACGTTTAATAGTACACATTCTCTTTTGGGTTTTGAAAACATTTCTTTCAGTGTAATAAAATGATCTACTTAGGACCTTCGTCGGTAATGGTGAGTTTCTCCACCTTTGCGATCTCGTCAATAGGCCATCCGTTGCACAAATAAGGTGGTAATGGTGTGTAAGTGGCAGGCTCTACACATAGGAATATTCCTTTCAAGGCCTTCATCTATAAAAACAGTTGCTAATGGGAGTAATGTAGAAAATTGCTAGGCTGCATTTACATATACATTAACTTGAAGCTGATAGGAAGGCTTTTGTGTAGTCTTGCCAGCGAAGGTAGAGCTAGTAATGTGTTTGGATTATGCAGTCTTGGGTTACACTTGTGTTCTGACTGAGTGTTTTATCTCTACCTGAACCCGCTTTCATACAAAACTATATTTGAGAAGTGCACCATGGTAGATTTTATCATTCTGCTTTCTTTTTATTTTTGCTTTGCTTTTGCACTTTTTTTTTCCCTTAAAAAAACACATGCTTGTTTTTCTGTTTTGCAAGCTTTGCCCTTTTGTCCAATAATTTTTCTTTGACACACAAGATTGCTGCTGTTCTTTATGTAATTACCTCATGAACATCTTAAAATACTTTAAGTGCTTGACTGAACAGTTTTAGTGAGCTTGACCCAAGAACCTTGACAGGACTAATATACACCAGGTAGTCTGAGTAAATTTGTTCCAGTTAAGTGAGGTGCTAAGCAGTAAATCCAAAGGATGAGGGTGACAAGCAGGGTAGCAGCAACTTTTTTTCCTTTTCTGTCATGTCGGGTTAACTTTTACAGCAGATACGTATGCCAGACTGGAGTTTTTTGAGCCAATGACAGTGATGTTCTAATTGAAAGCAAAGTCCATCTTTTGGACCATGTGACCGGCTTTCAATGGAGCCGGTTCACACACCTCCGGGGTGGCCGTGGTCCCAACTGGAAAAGGGTCCTGTGCGTCTTTTGGCTCTGTTTCAGGTCCAAATTCAGACAAAAATTTGGACCTTATTCCCACCCTGAAACCGAGAACAGGGACGCACTGGATCCCCTTGCGAGCCGAGGCCACAGCTAGTGTGAACCGGCCTAAAGGAGATATGTAGGCTGACATTCCTAAACTCTCCTTTTGAAAAGGCTGCATGGCTGATATTGATCCACTGACCCAGAACAAGTATGCAGGTCAGAATTCTGACCCTATGCTCTGCATGCTTGTTCCAGGTCAGTTACTCCAAGTATAAAGGCTCCAGAGATAGCCAGGCAACTAGCAATTTCAGTAGGAGGTTAGCAGTGTTCTCTTAACACTTTTTTTTTCCCTTTTAGGGCTTATTCATCTGTGCACTGCACACGTCCATCATGTGTCTATGGACTGTTTATGTGAGGACTGCACAGCACAGTCATGTGCAATTGTGTGTATTGTGATAGAATCAAAGGCAGGAAGGAGCAGGACGTGCTTCCTTGTGTGTGTGTGTGTGTGTGTGTGTATATATATATATATATATATTATATATATTATTATTATATATATATATATATATATATATATATATATATATATAAATATATATATTATTATTATTATTATATATATATATATATATATATATATATATATATATATATATATATAAATATATATATTATTATTATATATATATATATATATTATTATTATTATATATATATATTATTATTATATATATATTATTATTATTATTATATATATATATTATTATTATTATATATATATATATATATATATATATATATATATATATATATATATATATATATATATATATATATATATATGTATGTATATGTGTGTGTGTGTGTATATATATATATATATATATATATATATATATATATATATATATATATATATATATAACACACACACACGTATGTGCCCCATGACTCAACTACTACACCGATTAGCTCCCGATTCCTGCTTTCATTTGTCATCCTCTGCATATTGATGACAGTTCACAAGACTGGCTGGGGAAATGTCATTTAACTCTGCAGGGAGCCATGAATAGATTTCACTTTACATCCAAGCCAGTTCCTTGTGAGATGTATTTAGTGGAAGTTGTAAAACAGTGCAAACATTGTCTATAAGGTTGGGTAATACGGTAGCTACTTTTTTTCCCTATAAGCACACGCATATCAAATGCATATTTCAAATACATGAATCGAGTTAAGACTGCATTCACACCTGTAATGTGATTCACAAAGCACAATAATGTTGAGCCCAGGTTCACACTAGTGCAAACAGACATCGCATGTGATTTGCACCCGCACTGCGGTGCCGATCGCATGCGATGTCTGTGCAATTGTATGGCTTAACTCGCATTGGATTCGCACGAAAATAGTGCAGGGAATTTTTTTGTCCCGCACTGGAATAAGATCGCATGGGTGTTCTCACCTATGCTTTCCGATTCCTGTGCGAGTTCACAGTTCGCACTGCGCTCTGTGAACCGATCTGGGGGTGTCATTAATAATGTATTGACACCCGCAGCGGATTGCAGAAGGCAGTGTGAACTGCCTGCGGGAGGGATGCGATGCGGGAACCGGCGCTGTAAGCCGCACTGGTGTCCGCATCGCACAAGTGTGAACCTAGGCTGAGGACGAAGAATCCCTTTATTCGCAATGGAACTGTTCACACGTGAGCATTGTGTTGCTTGTCACATGAAGCTTCAAAAAAAGTACATGAGCTTTTTTGGGGCAGAATTGCATGTTTTTGACGCCATAGACTTTAATGGGATCACCTTAAAAATGCATCCTTTTAGATGTTCCCATTTAACAGGCTATAGGGCCTCCAAAATGTCTGGCTACGCTCATACTCAAGTGTTAATGATGTCGGATTCCGATATAGGATGAAAATTTGTGCCTTTTTTTTTTTTTTTTTTGCACTCCACTTCTGTCCGGCTCCATCCCTGGACATTGGATGCGCTTGCTTATTCAAGCTTGTGGGATTTATTAGTCATCTCTTTTGCAATATTGGTTTTTATGATTTCCATATTTTGTAAAGTGCTGGAGTCCTTAGGGAGAAAAGCACTGTACAAATACTATTATTATGGTTATTATTGCATTTTCATAGCATGTGTCTGCACCTTTGTTATTTTCCCTTGTAATCTAACTCAGCAGATAGAGTTCAGTTCAAAAGCTGTTTCATACAGCAATAATGGAAGCTTTTTTGTCTGTTTGCTGCCAAACAGAATCTGCTGCGATAGATGACCTCCCTCACCACGTTGTGCCCATATCTGTGATAGAAGATTAGCAGGATTCATAGATGTCACAGCCAGCAGACTGAAAGGAAACACTAACGTAGAAGAAGAATTTACACACAATTGCTTGCTTGTGTTCCCTGCTAACTGCTCTTTTTTTTACCAGTGACTAGTGTATGTTTTTGTTATGGGCCTACATATGCTGGATAAAGCACAATGCACAGTTATGATCCAGACTGAACTGCTGGCCAGCCATTGTCTGTAAATGAAAGAAGGCCACAATGGAAAAACAGACCATGCCCTGTGCTGTTTATATCTGGCCAGGCTAAAGAGCGGATTTAAAATCCAGTGTGCAGCTGTATAGGCAAATAAACCTGGCCCTGTCTATTTCCCCAGTCAGAGTAAAAGGACTTATGCACGTGGCCGATTGGAGCTGTACAATGACCAGATCAGCATATTTATGCGGCAAGTATGGCCAGGTGTTTCCAAACACCTGCAGACAGGAAACCTATATAGCTCAATGGTGGGCTTACATGGTCCACAGCTGTCTGCAATGTTCTCATGTAGTCACGCATGGAACGATTACCTGCTGTTAGGGATGAATTTGTGCCCCTGGACTTGAGTCGTCAGCATCCAGGGGTGCATATCCCTCTCCAATCACAGGTAATTAATCACTCTGTGTTCAATTGCATGCACACAGTATTAGCCTGTCATTGATTTGCACAGGCTTCTTGTCCATGGCTGATTGGAAATACCTGGCTTAAGGCCCCTTTCACACTTATACGACTTGTCCCACGATTTTGTACTGCAAAATCGTTTGACAAGTCATTCTTCATGATTTTCAATGACTACCAATTACATTGGCACGACTTTAAGTCGTGCCGACTTCAAAGTAGTCCTTGCACTACTTTGGTCCAACTTCCATGCGAGTTGTACTCCATAGACCTCAATGTTAAACCCTGAAGTAGCATGCAAATCGTACCTGAATAATATAGACACAATTTCAGTACGACTTTGTAAGCGCAAGCCTCACACCATGTATGTTTTCATTTGTTAATGCCAAAGTTGTGGCAAAGTCGTACAAAGTTGTACTGCTCCCAAATCGCGATAAAATCGCGGAAAAATAGCGGCCGCGGAATCACAGTAAAATTGTGCGACTTTGAAGTCATATAAGTGTGAAAGGGGCCTTAACCTGCTGCAGAAATACACAGATTGGCCATGTGCATGAACTTCAGTCCCACCTGTAGCCACTTAATACCCCTCCATTGACCCCCCCCCCCCCCCACCTTCCTCTGTGGGGGCTGCTGCTGCAAAATACCCAGTGCTTCCAGCTATAAGGAGAACACGTGACCTTCTCCCATAACGTAATACTCTAGGCTAGCAGCCAGTCACTAGTTCTGAGCACTGTCACCTGATGAGGGAGTGACTTGGCTGCTTACCTTGATCTCCACACCAGTGGACATCTGGATGTTGGTGGCGGCTACAAATAAAGGAGCTTTGGAGAAATGTGAATATAAAGTGGTCAGGGGTGTTTTTCACACGTCCTCTTGGGCAAGGTGACTGGAATGGGTCTGGGTAGGTTCCTTTCAACTAATTATATTTAGAAATTTACTTACCAAGGGCAAAGAGAAATCTTTTGAGCTGACAGACCTTGGATGAGGATGGGTCATGAAGGAGTTTTTTTTCCCCCTCTTGTCTGTTATGGCAAAGGTTGCATGATTGTTTTCCAAAATTGCAGGAGTTGAAATGTCGACCTTGCAGGACATCGGTGATTTTCAACCTTATTGACTATGTAGTTGGTCTGACAGCATGATAGACGTGCACTGATAAAAACTATGAGGCCTCATGCATACTGCAGCTAAAAAATGCTTGTTTTACAGGCATTTACATTTTTTTCCACTTTTAAGTGCCTTCTGTGTTGGCCTATGTGTCCATGCACACTTTGGCGTTTAGAGGCAGAAAAAATAAAACATCACTTGCCTCTTCAGGAAGGAGCGTTTGGGCAGCGTTCACTTATTCTAATGGTCAGAATTGGGGCTCATACACACGGACGTTTTAACAGCGGCTTTTTTTTTTTTTTTTTGCTGCTTAAGAACACCACTCCATGTTATTCAATGGGCTCATACACACCATGGCGTTTTTGAGCTGTAACAGGCATGGTCGTTTTTAAACTCCAAAAAAAAAAAAACCAAGGACCGGCGCGTTCTGAAGCTCCAGCGCTAGAGCTGTTTTGACGCCGAAAAAAGCTCAAAAACGCGCATTGGCGATATACCGACTTTTTTTAGCGTCAACGTTTTTAAGCTGTAAAAATGTTTATGTGGGTAATTTGGGAGTGGAAAATAGCAGAGGGATGTTTTTTTTTTAAATTTCTTTAAAAAAAAACCCGCGCGTTAAACGCGCATTGACGCCAAAATATAAAGCTAATAAAATCGCATTTTTAACGCTGCTTTTTTTTCCAGGCGTTGTTACTAGCTTTACAGCCCATTTTTTAAAACGTCTGTGTCTATGAGGCCTGTATGTGATATTCTGACCAATGGAACGCATTAGCGCCAAGTGTGTATAAATGCTTGTGAAAAGGCGGCTGTTATCTCGTTTAAGCTGCTTTTCTCCTATAAGGGGAAAAGGCATCCAGAGGAGCATAGTGTGCATGAAGCCAGAAAGTAATACACAATTACTGTGCTGCATTATCAAATAGGGAGCATAGCATGTACAACCCCAATTCCAAAAACGTTGGATGCTGTAAAATCGACATAATTTATGCAATGACTTGCAAATCTTATAAATCCATATTTTATTCACTGTAGAAAATATATCAAATGTTTAAAGAAAGAAGAAAATGTACCATTTTAACCACTTCAGCCCCGGAAGGATTTGCCCCCTTCATGACCAGGCCATTTTTGTTGCAATACGCCACTGCACCGCTTTAACTGACAATTGCTCGATCTTGTGTTGCTGTACAAATTTTTTTTCCCTACAAATAGAGCTTTCTTCTGGTGGTATTTGATCACCTCTGCGTTTTTGTTTTTTTTTGCGCTATAAACAAACAGTGATTATTTTGAAAACTTTTTTTTTTTTAACTTTTTGCCATAATACATATCCAAAAAAAAATATATATATATATTGGCGCACAAATCTGAGCCCAGATGACACTTTTTGAGGACCAGTGACATTATTACATTGATCATTGCTATAAATATGCACTGATCAATGTAAAAATGACACTGGCAGGGAAGGGGTTAAGTGTGTTCCCTCAGCGTGTTCTAACTGTAGGGGGGTTGGGCTCACTGGGACATGACAGAGATCACTGTTCCCGATCACTGGGAACAGATCTCTGACATGTCCCCTGTCAGAATGGGGATCAGCCTTGTTTACACTGGCAGATCCCCATTTTGCCTCTCTACTAGGTGATCGCGGGTCGCTGGCGGACACTGAGTCTGCCCATCCCGCGGGCACGCTTGTGCAGCGAGAGCGCGCCGCCGGTCTGCAACTGCGCCGGCGTGAGCCGCTGTACCTGTACGGCGATTTGCGCAGTATATCTGCGTGAGCTGGTCGGCTAGTGGTTAAGGAAAAAAATAAGGTAATGTGGAAACTGATGGCAGCAACATGTCTCAAAAAAGTTGGGACAGGGTCCTGTCCCCACGATGTAGCATCCCCTCTTCTTTTAACAACACTCTGTAAACATATGGGAACTGAGGAAACCAGTTGTTTGAGTTTTTGGAGAGGAATGTTGTCCCGTTTTTGCCTGATTTAGTATTCTAACTGCTCAACAGTCCTGGGTCATCTTTGTTGTATTTTTCCTTTGCACCAAATATTTTCAGTTGGTGAAAGGTCTGGACTGCAGGCAGGCCAGTTAAGCACCCGGACTCCTCTACTACGAGGCATTGTGCTGCTGAAACATGCAAGGCTTTACCTGAAAAATGTGTCGCCTGGATGATGGCATATGCTGCACTCAAACCTGGATATATCTTTTAGTATTGATGGTGCCTTTCCAGATGTGCAAGCTGCCTATTCCATTCATACTAATACACCCCCATACCATCAGATATGCAGGCTTTTCAACTGAGCACTGAAGACAAGCCGGGAGGTCCCTCTCCTCTTTAGTCCGGAGGATGCAAGTGTGCCCATGGTTGCCAAAAAAGACTGTAAAATTTCAATTTGTCTTTGACCCAGTGACATTTCTGGATCATGTTCAGATATGGCTTCTTCTTTGCATGGTTGAGTTTTACCCTGCATTTTTGGATGGCACAACGATCTATGTTCATGGAAGTATTCCTGAGCCCTATGCAGTGATGTCCACCACAGAATCATGCCTGTTTTTAATACAGTGCCGTATGAGGGCCTGAAGATCACGGGCATCCAATATTGTGTTTCAGCCTCGTCCCGTGGGCACAGAGATTGCTCTAGATTCTTAAAATCTTTTGATGATACTATGTACTGTAAATGTTGATATATATTTATTTAAAGTTTTTAGATGCAGCTTTTCACATATTGAACATCAATGTTTTCTATAGTGAATAAAATATAGGTGTATGAGTCTTGCAAAGCATTGCTTTCTGTTTTATGTACATTTTTCAGTGTCCCAACTTTTTGGGAATTGGGGTTGTATATGAAATAATGTGAGTTTGCTTCTTCAACATATTCACATGAAAAGACAACACATTCACATAGGAGTTTTTCAATTAAAGCTGTCCTGATAATTCTGCATGGTGCCCTTGGCATTAATCTCCCAAGATCTATAGGCTCATTCAATAAAACAATAAAGAAAAGGTACTAACACATGCACCTTTGATTTTACCCTTTCATATCAGTACAACACTTTTAAAAGTGCGCCAGTCAAGCATTTTAAAATGCTTCTACTTGATAGGGGTTTACCACCTTTTAATAAGAAAGTGGAAAGCAGCAGGGTCCCTATGGATTAGCTGGTTGTAGCCCGCTATGGCAGCCCTGGAGTACTTAGAACACATCTGTTTTCTTAGAAGAAAGCCATCATGACTGGTGTCGGAAGCTCTTTTTAAAATTCATGGCTGTTGGAGAAGCTGTGTTGTCTTTGTAACTGGCACACCCTGAACAAAACCTGTGACTGTGGTCCCACTCTCAAAATAGATAAGGTAAAAACGCCCTTATCTGCTGTCCTTCAAGATCCCAACTACCACTTTTGCTAGGCAAAGAACCCTCCAGTTTGGGTATCTGAAACTACTCGCACTATGTTACTAGATGCCTGACTTTGATGACTTCAAAACTGAGCTGCACCAACCACCATGTATAACAAAGGTAATTGGCACCTTCTGATGTTTGCTCTTAGGCAGGACTTTCTAAAATGTGAAATGGCTGACCAACTCTCATTAAAGTGGGACTTCAATCCTATTGTAAAAATTAGTCAGCATCCACAAATACTATAGGTTCTGACTTTTAACAGACACTTATAGCACAAGAGTCCAGTACTGTCTTAACTGGGGCCAAAACTTTGCTAGGCTTCAGATCCCTGACACTGCTGTCTTGTATATGGGAGCAGGCTGTGACTTCTGATGTCTCAAAGCCAGCTCCCCACCGTCCATGTACGAGATTGTGCGGCACCTTGAGGCTAATTCCCCCAACTTCCTGAATTGCAGAAATTTGGAGTGGGTATCGGTCAGGAAAAAAGACCTTCTCCCAGAAGAAGAAAAACTGTTACAATAGAGGGGAGGAGGAGAGTGAGCAGAACTTGAAGGTGAAGGTCCACTTTAAGGTGGTTGTTGAAATAAGAAAGAAAAATTAATTTATTGCATTTTTTTTTGTCCTTGGATGTGATAACTGCATTATATTTCAAGTTACTATGAGGAGGAAACAGTTGGGCGCAAAATCGCATGTTTTTTTGGATGCACCCATTGAAGTTTATTGAAAACGAAAATGTTGCATCGTGTTTCGAAGAAGCTCCTGTTCTGTTCTTTTTCTAAGTGTTGAGCAACAGCTCATAAGTCAGATGTGAACAGGCAGAAAAAGAATAACATGGAAGTCTGGTGTTGAGCACTGAAGCACTACTGGAAGCATGCGTCAAGTCCTCCGGTATAAATGGGAGGTAAGATGCAACACTTTCTGTCTCCTTAAAACTGATCTACACTGTCTCTGAGCTCTACAAAGCAAAAACCTCTATTTAATACATTTTTAGTATTCGGAGCAAACTCGCCCATCCATCCATGTCTCCATGCTTTTTGTGGATATATCACTTTGAAAAACACCCCCTTAGCATTTCCGGCCCTGGTCATCTTGAGTTAGGGCAGATGATTCATGTAGCATTTTCTTCCTGTAATTCATCTGCCTTTAGCTCAGGCATGCAGGCAGGAGGGTATGCTTAGCTGAGACAGCCCCTTCTCCCCTTCTGAAGACTCCTGGGATGTATAACATAATGTGCCTGGGAAGAGAAATCAGGAAGTAACTGAAGAAATGGATAAAAAAAGCAGTAAAACCTGTTAATATAATATACCCTCCAATCTAATTACTACTGCTAGAAGCATAAGGATTGGAAATGCTGATTGAGAGATTGAAGTTCACTTCTAAAATTTAGAATTCTGACAGTTGCAGTTCTCAGTAATCTGGCTTTTTTTGTGCTAGTTTGAATTAAAAACTGCTTACCAAGAACAGTGTGTACCCCATTCGTCTCCTGTTTGACATGACCCAACTTGACAGATGAAGGAGCTGTGCAACTTCTATATAGAAATGCAAATGGATATTTATAAATGCATTGATTCCTTGCTTTTTCTTTGATCAGTCCCTGCGGCATCTGAATTTGACTGGTTTCAGAGCGCTTTATTATGCACTATATGTAAAAAGTAATCTACCATATGTGTTTTCCTATGCAGCTCATAGGTCGATCTAATGTAATATTTTATCACTGCTGCTGGCAAGTGCCTCATACTGTGGGCCATAAATACTTGATGTTGTGATTAATCATGTATAATATATAATCTGTGTAGATTAGAGGACACTCTCTTCCATGTGTATATTTGTGTGTGGATTTGAAATAGAAATGACCATTTTTTTTTTTAATGATTTTTGCATAATTATTTGCATTAGCTTTCTCAATTAAAGCAATACTCCAGGCATGGGAAAAATATTTAGAGAATCCACATTCTACAGCTCTTCAGGGCCCATTCACACCTTAACGATTTGAAGCGCGATATCAAACTCCAATCCAAAAGCAGTTTGGCCCCCCAATAGACTTTGTTTGGAGCTCCTAGAAAAATGCAGGACACCTAGCTGTTTAGTGCCTACAAAAAAAAAAGATTAAGCTTAAAACGCAAGCAAAAACTCATGTACAAAAAAATACAAAAAAACCTCACAAACACAATCTGACAATCGGCTATGAGTGGGCTTTTAAGAAGGCATTGAACCAATCGCACCAGTTATGGTGATGCTTAATTACAAGTGCTAATTTAGGTGGATGGGGTGCAGCAAATTTTTTTTTTTCCATGGATTGTGAGAGGACCTGCACGAACCCTGAGGAAAGAACTGCCCATCATACTGAAAATTTATCCAAAAAAAATCCTATTTCAGGCAGACTGCTGCTGTATGATTCCAAACTGTCTAAAAGCCCAACTGTAGAAAATACAAAAAAATCTCCTTGCAGTGGGGCCCCATCACACTGTAAGAGTGCTTTCACACTGAAAGCGCCGGCCGTTGGCGGTAAAGTGCCACTCGTTTTAGCTGCGCTTTAGCCTTTTTATGGAGCACTTTTGCACCACTTTTCGCCCACTGGCAGGGTGCTTTTAACCCCCAAAAAAGAGTTAAAAACTCCCGTTTTGCAGCGCTTTTAAATTGCTTTTCAGGCGCTTTGAAAGCGCTGCCTATTCATTTTAATGGGCAGGGTGTTTTGGGAGCGCTAAATACAGTGCTCCCAACCCATCCCAAAGATGCTGCTTGCAGGACTTTTCATAACATCCCGCAAGCGCACCGCCCGAGTGTGAAAAGTCACACTGGAATGAATAGGAGGCGGTTTTCAGACGCTTAGCAGAGGCTATTATCAGCACTAAAGCGCCTGAAAACCACCCCAGCGTGAAAGGGGTCTAAAGGTGAAATGCTTATTATCTTTAAAGGATTGGATGACAGGCTCCCTCCATCCATGCGACTGGTCTCCCAAAGAGAGCTTTCACACTAAAAGCGCCTGTCGTTAAAGGGATCAAAGCCTCTTCTAGAAGACACACTAGCTAGGCTGTAGTCGCACAATGCCTTTGTCATTTTCTGTAAGGATGGCAAGGAACCACCCACATACCAGATTGGAGGAGAGCACTGGAGCGAGGTAGAAGGTAAATATTTTCTCTGATACCCTATCCCTTAGTTAGCAAGCATTTAACCCATGGAGTGTGGGGGGACCCACTGCAAAGGGTGTGGGTTGTGTTTTTTTTTTTTTTTAAATATCTCCAAGGTTTGGGCTTTAAGTGATCTTTCCTTATTCCTATAATACATTGCATTATTTCTGTCAACAGTACTGCTCTTAAAGTAGATAAGAAAGTATATTATACTTGTTTTAAGAGGGGAGGGGGTAGGAGGAATAGTGGACACCCCCCCCCCCCCCTTTGGGTGAAGTTTCGCTTTAAGATCTGCTTTTAAAAATGCTTTTTTACCATATTTTAGCAGATTATATATTTATTTTTTAATTCCTATTTTATACTTTCTAAACCTTTTTACCTAGAGAAACCTCTGCCAAAAAGAATTATGCCTGCAGCTCACGATACAAATAACTCTATCAGGAAGTTGTAGAAAGTTTTATATTAAGGCCTCGTGCACACTGGACGTTTTTGGACGTTTTTACAGCAGCTGTTTTTGGCTGTAGATGTTTTTTCTGCAGTCATTAAACTCTCCATCGTGTTATCTTATATGTCCATGCACACATAGGGGGTTATTTACTAAAGGAAAATCCACTTTGCACTGCAAGTGCACTGAAAGTGCACTTGGAAGTAAAGTCGCTGTAGATCTGAGGGGGAGATGCAAGGAAAATAAAAAACAGCATTTTAGCTTCCACGTGATTGGATGATATTTTAGCTTCCACTCATTTCAGATCTACCCCTTAGATGTAGAGCGACTGCACTTTCAAGTGCACTTGCAGTGCAAAGTGGATTTGCCTTTCGTAAATAACCCCCATAGGCTGTTATCAGCAGTTTTGGGCAGTAACGTTTTTGAGCAGTAAAAAAAAACCAAAACTAGTGGGTTCTGAGAGACGTTTTTCACCTGTAAAAACGCTCAAATGCTGATGAACGCGTCTCTCCAGCGTTTTTGAACGTTTTTGATCCCATTGATTTTTTTTTTTAAGCCTGAGTTCTGTTTGGGAGTGTCGTCTATTGAACAGTAGCCTGGGTTCACACTGGTGCCGGGTGAACAGTTTAAGCGACAAATGCACCGCATTTACATGCAATGTCTGTGCGATGCAATTTGAGACATACATTTTGTGTAGCTCCAATCGGATCGTGCTCTAAACCAAATGTTGTTGGAAGCCTTTTCTCGCCGCAGCCAATTAAATCTGATTCCAGTGCGGACCAAAAGAAGGGTCCTGCACCATTTTGGTGTGTGCTGTAATCTTGGTTGTAGCCTCTCCAAAAGTTGATCAAATGATGTAATGGACATGCGTGTAAAGTTCAAGTATTTCTCCGGATAACTATGCAGCCCTGTATACATATTTGCAAAATATCCAGAAGATACACGACGGGATAGCAAAGGACGGGTCCAGAATCGTTGGCGGCTACTTCCCTCCTCCAGCTGATTGCGCACCATCCTTAATAAAATCAGTAGCCTAGCCGCATCAATTTTCTGCATCACAGGATCCATAACACAGCAAGAACAAGCAAAATATTTCCTGAACAATGCAGTGCTTCCTCTGTCTTCTAGAACTCTCTCTGCTCTGAAAATGGTCACTAAACAATACACACAGGCTTTGCAGAGATGCCTTGTGGGTAAATGGGAGTTACTAATAGCAGAGAGGTGGTTTCCAGCTGAAAAATGCTAAGGCTACACTGGGGCCGGCGGTAAAGTGGTGCTATTTTTAGCTGCGCTATTCAGCCGCTAGCGGGGCAGTTTAGCTATGCCGGCGGTTTAGCGGCGCTGCCCCATTGTTTTCAATGGGAAGGGGCGCTGTAGGAGCGGTGAATACACCGCTTCTACAGCGCTCCAAACATGCGGCTTGCAGCACTTTTTGTACCATCCTGCAAGCGCACCGCTCCAGTGTGAAAGCCCTCGGGCTTCCACACTGGAGATACAGGTGCTATTTTTAGGGTTGTAGCGCCAGTAAAGCGTATCAGTGTGAAAGTAGCCTTATGCCATAAAACGCTATTGCAAAAACGTTGAAAAACTCACTGCAAAGCTACTGACATTTTTATAACGTTATTTTAACGTCCAGTGTGCAAGAGTAAAGAATGTGGCATAACTATTTACCATCCATGGCAGATCATCTTTTAACTTCTCCACCATATAGTGGGTAGATGGCAAACATTTTTTTTAGTAATAACCTTAGCAATGAACAATAATAACGGAAAAGAATCGCACATAGTGAAGATGTTAGTGTCTCCCGTTAGTGCAGATGTAACCTTCTGTACACGGGTGGTTAGTGGAACATAACCCCCTTGCATTGGTAGTCTGTGTAGATAAGAGATCAGTTCACCAGAGATCATGGAACCCCTTGCAATCTTTGGAGGAACCCTGGGGTTCCAAGAAACCTTGTTTGCAAAAGGCTGATCTATGCAATGTTGACACATACCCATAAAGAGACACTTTTCAGATAGACCATCCTGCTGTAGCCTGTCACTGCATGGAAGGAAATCGGAGCAAGCAGAGGAAACCCACGCAAAGCTTGGGGGAATCTATCAACTGCTTGGAGATAGACATGTATTGGTGTTAATATCTTTGCACCCTAATGCCACAAGGTAACCACTTACTCTATATACAGCTCATAAGCAACTTTAGAATCTTCATAAATATTTGTAAAGTTAGACTGTAATGGTCAGCTTTTGTTTATCTGTAGTCCTGCAGTAGGGACTTGGAGGCCTGTGATTAATGTCTGTAATAACAAGAGTCGCTGGGAGTTGCTATTATGGTGTTGGCTGGCAGGTTAATCACTGTCTGACATGGAAGCAGCTTTTAGGGGGACAGAAAGGGGCAGGCTTTACCTAAGTTCACTTGGAAATTCCGTTCTTTGAACTATCTTGTAGAAAGTTATGTCACTCGTGAACTGAAGCTTTATCTGCTAAGATCCTTGGAAAAGTAATGCTATTATAAGACTGGATTTGAAGGTCAGAAACTTGCTTGTTCTCGCTCTGAATCTTTATACTCGAGTTCAAACGCAGCGTGACACTTCTACGTTTTAATCCTTTCAATGCCTGCAAGGCCTAAAAAAAGCACGAGCATGTCCATTTCCTCCTAGCAACCAATCTGAACGAGGTACAGTGCACCAAGGAGGCTCTGCAGATGTTTGGCATTTGCTAGCCGACTGGCAGATTAATTTTTTAGGGGAAATGTAACTGCTGCAATGAATCAAGGCGTTCAACTGATGGAAAGGCTGCAATTAGCAAAGAGGGAAATCAATGTGGTGTGCACCGCCATACAAAGTAGCATGTAAAATAGAATCTATGACCTGATAATTCTATACAGTGGACGGCCTAAATCTAAACGGCAGGAAAACTGCTAAATGCACACTTAAATACTTTGTTTGTAATGTTTACCTGTTATTGGATTTGTATTTTTATTCACCCAGTCTAAAGATTTACACAACTGCTTGGCTGATAATCTGACTTTTTTTTTCTTCTTTAGATAAAGTGATAAATAATTCCTTAATATCTAAGGCTGCAGTGAAGACTTACTATGTATGCTGAGGCTGGCATTCCCTCCCTATTTATTTATTTCAGGTACTTATATAGCGCTGTCAATTTACACAGCGCTTTACATATACACTCACATCAGTTCTTACACTCTAAGGTCCCTAAGGCCCCTTTCACACTTATACGACTTGTCCCACGATTTTGTACTGCAAAATCGTATGACAAGTCATTCTCCATGATTTGCAATGACTACCATTCATATTGGCACGACTTTAAGTCGTGCCGACTTGAAAGTAGTCCCTGCACTACTTTGGTCCAACTTCTATGCGAGTTGTACTCCATAGACCTCAATGTTAAACCCTGAAGTAGCATGCAAGTCGTGCCCGAATAATATAGACACGACTTCAGTACGACTTTGTAAGCACAAGCCTGGCCTCGCTATTCGGGAAAGGAAAACTTTTCTTTCCTTTCCCGATGAGCGACAGGCAGTGCTGTCTGGTATGAATCCAGAGGGGGAACGCCGCACCAAGTTTTAAATGAAAAAACTGGCGTGGGTTCCCCCCCAGGGGCATACCAGGCCCTTGGGTCTGGTATGGATCTAAGGGGAACACCCTACGCCGAAAAATCGGCGTGGGGTCCCCCCAAATCCATACCAGACCCTTATCCGAGCACGCAGCCCGGCCGGTCAGGAATGGGGGTGGGGACGAGCGTGCGCCCCCCCCTCCTGGACCGTACCAGGCCGCATGCCCTCAACATGGGGGGGTGGGTGCTTTAGGGCATGGGGGGCACCCTGCCGGGCCCCCCCACCCCAAAGCACCTTGTCCCCATGTTGATGAGGACAAGGGCCTCTTCCCGACAACCCTGGCCGTTGGTTGTCGGGGTCTGCGGGCGGGGGGCTTATGGGAATCCGGGAGCCCCCTTTAATAAGGAAGCCCCCAGATCCCGGCCCCCCACCCTATGTGAATGAGTATGGGTTACATGGTACCCCTACCCATTCACCTAGGGAAAAAAGCGTCAATAAAAAACACAGTACACAGGTATTTAAAATAATTTATTGGGCAGCTCCGGGATCTTCTTCCGACTTCGGGGGTCCTCTTCCGACTTCGGGGGTCTCTCCGGCGTCTCCACCCGGTGTCCTGATCTTCTGCCGGCTCCTCCGTTTTCTTCTGCAGCTTAATTGCTAGCGGTGGTCCGGACTTCTGCCTTCTGCCTTCTTCTTTTCTTCCAGAGATGTTGACACGACACTCTCTCCAGCTGGAATGGTCTCTGAACGCTCCGCAACGGACTTATATAGGCGGTGACCACGCCCCCTTATGAGGTCACTGTCCCGGGGCATGCTGGGACTGTGCCGTCATAAGGGGGTGTGGTCATCACCCGGTGACCACGCCTCCTAAAACGTCACAGTCCCAGCATGCCCAGGGACTGTGACGGCATAAGGGGGCGGGGTCACCGCCTATATAAGTCCGTTGCGGAGCGTTCAGAGACCATTGCAGCTGGAGAGAGCGTCGTGTCAACATCTCTGGAAGAAAAGAAGAAGGCAGAAGTCCGGACCACCGCTAGCAATTGAGCTGCAGAAGAAAGCGGAGGAGCCGGCAGAAGATTAGGACGCCGGAGAGACCCCCGAAGTCGGAAGAGGACCCCCGAAGTCGGAAGAAGATCCCGGAGCTGCCTAATAAATTATTTTAAATACCTGTGTACTGTGTTTTTTTTATTGACGCTTTTTTCCCTAGGTGAATGGGTAGGGGTACCATGTACCCCATACTCATTCACATAGGGTGGGGGGCCGGGATCTGGGGGCTCCCTTATTAAAGGGGGCTCCCGGATTCCCATAAGCCCCCTGCCCGCAGACCCCGACAACCAACGGCCAGGGTTGTCGGGAAGAGGCCCTTGTCCTCATCAACATGGGGACAAGGTGCTTTGGGGTGGGGGGGCCCGGCAGGGTGCCCCCCATGCCCTAAAGCACCCACCCCCCCCATGTTGAGGGCATGCGGCCTGGTACGGTCCAGGAGGGGGGGGGGCGCTCGCTCGTCCCCACCCCCATTCCTGACTGGCCGGGCTGCGTGCTCGGATAAGGGTCTGGTATGGATTTTGGGGGGACCCCCACGCCGATTTTTCGGCGTAGGGGGTTCCCCTTACAATCCATACCAGACCTAAGGGCCTGGTATGCCCCTGGGGGGGAAACCACGCCAGTTTTTTCATTTAAAACTTGGCGTGGAGTTCCCCCTTATGATTCATACCAACTACTGTATGTTTTCATTTGTTAATGCAAAAAACGTGGCAAAGTCGTACAAAGTAACACTGCTCCCAAATCGCGGCAAAATCGGGGCCGCGAAATCGCGGTAAAATCGCGCGACTTTGAAGTCGTATAAGTGTGAAAGGGGCCTAACTCACATTCATACATACATATACTAGGGCCAATTTAGACAGAAGCCAATTAACCTACCAGCATGTCTTTGGAGTGTGGGAGAAAACTGGAGCACCCGGAGGAAACCCATGCAGGCATGGGGAGAACATGCAAACTCCAGGCAGGTAGTGCCATGGTTGGGATTTGAACCAGCGACCCTTTTTACTGCTAGGTGAGAGTGCTACCCACTGCACCACTGTGCCACCCGATTAACTTATCCCCTTTGTGCTGCCCCCACTTCCTGTTTTAGGTTTGCTCTTTTCCCTTGTAGGGCTCTAAGCAATTAGACTGTGTTGCTCTTAGTGCTTCCCCCTTCCACTTCCAATCTAATTCTGCTGTATAGGAGCCTAATGAGTCAGATTTACATACCTACACGAGTCATAATTAAAAATCCATTAAAATATGTTGCAGCCCGTTCCAGAATACTGAGGTTCCGGAAGGTGCCTGCAACCTTCCAAATGTTCTGTATGATCGTTCCTGGCATCTCGAAGACTTGTGCATATCTACCTACTTTTATTTTTGTTTTCTCTCTTTGTATTATTATTTGTTTATTCACGATGTAACCATCAATGTGATGAGCTGTTATGTTGGAATGAATATTAATAAAACCCTTTTGTAAAAGAAAAATCCATTTAAATAAATGTGCCCCCCCCCTCCCCTCTCATTTTGTGAGCACTGGTGTACTCCAGCTATGTCTGGATAAAAACTGCAGGCCTCAACAGGTGTGCTGTGTTCCTTGGATGTATTTCATTTGTCATCTTACTTTCTAAATGAAATCATTGTTTGACTTTAAATATACATCCTTAGTGTTCTGTATCCTATCTGTGAGCTGATAATGTCTTTTACATTGTAAGAAAAGATTAAAAATCAGCTAGCATGCTGTATATTTATAGAGCTAGAACCCTGTCAACTATTTTTTTGCAAGTCAATAAGACCCCATATCTCACCTCTAGGCTGGGAAGCCTAAAATAAAAAAATAAAAACCATCAAGGCTTCCCAGCCGTGGTGGCATCGTTTTTTTGAATGCAGAGGCTGGGCGTGACAACATAACATCGTGCCCGGCCTCCAAACGATCATAGGGACTCCGGCAACCATCTGGTCTGCCGGAAATCTCCTATCATTACCATCCGGGGCCGGCGGATCTGTTCCCTGACTCACCGATAGAAGCGGTGAGTTGGTAGAAGCACCGGAGGGCGGGGGGGGGCGTCCCCTCCCGCCGCCCGTAAGAATGATCAAGCGGCGGAACAGCCGCTATGATCATTCTTATGGTGCAGGGAATCGCAGGCTTACAACGGCAATATCTGAATGATGTCTGTAACTCCAGGCGGCATTCAAATATCACTGCACAAATTCGAGGACATTCCTGAACGTCCTAAGGGGGCGAAGTGGTTACGTGTGTGTGATATATATATATATATATATATATATATATATATATATATATATATATATATATATATATATAATGAGTTCAATATAAACGTGTTGGGCGGAGTCTCTTGCTGACATCATTGCGCTCCAGGAAGTGGAGATTACATGCCGACTGAGTGATATATATATATATATTTTTTTTTTATATGTGCATTGCTTTTAATCAAATGTGAGTACTTTCTTATTAAATAAACTTTTAAATACATTTATTTACACTATGGAAAGGCTTTTGTCTGTTTGCCCTGCATGAGCAATTTGTTGCAGTATCTCGCTGTATTTGCTGGATTTTTGGCATCCCTAATGATTTGAGCAGAATCCACAGTGGAAATTTGGGGTCCATAATTTAACATCCAAAAAAAGCACGTTATGGGCACGCTAAATACGGGGTCGCGGTGAGTTGGTAAGTGAGCATTCCATCTAGAGGTCGACCGATATGGGTTTTTCTCTGGCCGATGCCGATATTTACAAATCCCGATGGCCGATATGTGATGCCAATTTTTTTGGGCCGATATATTAGGCCGATTTTTTTTTTTTTCTTTTTTTTTTTTACCTTCATCTCATAAAATCTAACAGTTAGACCCCTTTCACAATGGGGTGTTTTTCAGGCGCTTTTGGGCTAAAAATAGCACCTGTAAAGTGCCTGTCAAATGGCTCCCCTGCAGTCTCAGTGTGATATCCCGAGTGCTTTCACACTGAGGCGATGCGCTGGCAGGATGTGAAAAAAAGTCCTGCAAGCAGCATCTTTGGAGCGGTGTATACCACCACTCCTGCCCATTGAAATGAATGCCCATCGCTGCCGAAGCGCCTGCAAAGTGTTTCGGCAGCGGCGCTTCAGGGGCGCATTTAACCCCTTCCTCGGCCGCTAGCTGGGTTATAAGCGCCCTGCTAGCAGCCGAATAGCGCCGCTAAAATGATGGTAAAGAGCCGCTAAAACTAGCAGCGTTTTACCGTCAACGCCTGCCCGCTCCAGTGTGAAAGCAACCTTCAGTGATACGGAAAATTTTTTACATTTAAACATTTATTAAACAAAACAAACCTCCAATCAGTTCACTTGTATGTAGAATTTAGATAAAAAAAAAATATAAAAAAACACCTCCTCTTAAATATTAAATACACAAAAACAGGTAATCAAAACTTCTGGATAAAAAAAAAAATGGGCTAACTTTACTGCTTAGTTTTTTTTTAAATTTATTAGTGTATTTTTTTTTTTTTTTTTAAATTGCATTTGAAAGACCGCTGCGCAAATACCGTGTGACATAAAATTTTGCAACAACCGCTATTTTATTCCCTAGGGTCTCTGCTAAAAAAAATATATATAATGTTTGGGGGTTCTAAGTGATTTTCTAGCAGAAAATACAGGATTTTTACTTGTAAGCAACAAATGTCAGAAAAGATTTAGCCTTTAAATGGTTAAACTGAGAACTTCTACACATGGAATTTAGTTCATTCATAAGTGTAAACATTGTATCCTTCAGGTTCTTTTTATCAGATTTGGCAGGCTGCCCAGAGAGGGGGAGAGGTCGCTTCACACAGGCAACTTGCACTGACTTCTATTACAGAAGTCTTTTGCAAGTCGCGCTGAAGCTATATCGGCTTTTTTTATCAGCACAATCGGCCGATGCCGATTAAGTAAAAAACACCAAATATCGGCCGGCCGATATATCGGTCGACCTCTAATTCCATCTATCACTCCAGGTAAAGGTGTCGGCTGGTGCTGTCACAAAGTTTAAAGGGACTTAGAAGAGATTTTACACTTGTTGGCTCTGCACTGTGGGTTGAACCTTCTGTGGACTTTTGCTTTATTTTTGAATTTATTAGTTCTTTACATATGTCTATATTTTTGATAAGGTCCTATGCACAGTCACTTTACTTTACATGTTTATTCCTAATATTTCCGTTTATTTAGGTCAAGGTCCTAAGCACAGTCACTTTATATTTTCTATATCATTTGTATTTTATGAGCATGGTTTAAGAGCAACACTGTATTCCAATTGCATCTGGTAGAAAGGATATCTACTCAGGTATTTGGTGCTTCACCAACTTATACTGTTTCACTATTTTATTTTTACACAGATGTGTGGTTTTTCTAATTGTTTTAGTCCTGAAGAAACCCATACCCTCTAATTTCTTCACCTGGTGTCACAGGAAATTATGGGAAATCTACTCAATGAGGACACAGATGGCAAAAAAACTTTGATGGAAAGTCCTGACTCTTGGGGCTCATTCACACTATAAGCATTGGCCTTGCCCAAGGCAGACAGCTTGGAGTCCTATGAGTTCAGTTCACACTGCTGTGAGGCAGTGATGTGCAGTGAAAAAAAGAGGACATATTGCATTTTTACACAGCACAGCGTGTTTCAATACACTAAACCTCGTTGCAATAAACTGCTTTGCATAAAGATGTATAAAAAAGTAATTTTGTGATGTTTCAGTATAGCTGATAAAAGGGGTACAATGTGTCATTACAGCACATTGGCACTGCTACCTTTTTTACAGCACACATTAGTGGTATAACATGGCCTCTGGTGTGAACAAGCTTTTATTAAGAACTTTGAAAACGTAAGAGTTGGCCTTTTAAAGTATTGAATGAAGGTAAGTTGGTGACACCTGCAATTCATCTGACCTACAGCCTTGCCGGCTTGCCCTCTTTACTCATGGACGCCTGGATTTTCCCTATAAGCGCACATTCATGATATCATCCTACAGATAACACAAGGATGGCCTGTTGGTAGCTTTTCCCTGCTTACAAAATTTCTGTGTGGCCTTTTAACATCCTGTGTAGGTTCTCCAGAGTATACAGCCTCTAGTATACCATATGAAATTCTATCCTTGTGTGCCCACGGCAATTTTCAGGGTTTGAATAAAGTGATCAAGTCCTGCATTATTCATAACCAGTTGCTATCTTTTGACAGCTCCACAAGTGATGACAAGGCTAAATGTTGCTGCCGTTGCTTGTTCCCCTGAAAAGTGTAGTCGCCGTTTGGCTTTTTACTTTGCGGCATATCGCATTTCAATTAGGACGGCCAGATTCCATCGTTTTTGGTGCAGCGTGCCCTGCCCCCACCATGTAACTATTACACTGCAACGCTGTAGCCCTGGCTGTTCTCTTTCACAGATATGCAAGAAGTTGTCACAAACATATTTTCTTCTATAACAAAAGGATTCTTGTGTGATGGCTGCGCTGCTTTCTGTTTCCAAATTTGCTGCCAGCTTTTGTTTACATTGGAAGCGTTTTCCATTGGGAAAGTTTTTCAGCTGGCAAAATTGCAAATCCTGAGGCAATACTGTTTGCAAACTCCTTGCATGTAGCCAAAGGGACTCAGTAAAGAAGGCCGCCTCAGTATATTTATAGCAGTTTGTCTCAGGCATATAACACATGCCTTTTAGCTGAGCCATCTCTCGGCAGGTTGCTATGCCATTCAGGGGACACAGGGTGACTGTAGGACAGTGATGGAACAACACTCTTTAGAAAGTATTGCATGCAAATACATTTGTTCAGTGTTTTCCGGGTGTGTGCAACTGGTGGGACATTTCAAGGCTCAGGATGTTGGTACAGAATTTTTTAAAAACAGAAATGGCAGGGAGCATGAACCACTTTTGGTGGACACATTGGAGGCCCTACCACCGGTGGGCTCATGGCGATTGGCACTTAGACACTGCAGGGTTCTGATGTCTGATGGCAGTATATTATTGGGTTTGGGGAGAAATATTATTGTAAAGTCACTACAAGAATTGTATGCATCTAAACACAAATATTTGGTTACATATCTTACACAAGATCTGCTAGCTCTGCAAGCAAGATACTGCGTTCCATGTAGAAAAAATGCATTTGCCCATATGAATGAGCTCTAAAATGGCTGCTAGTATGCAGTTCATACATCCTTAAGAGCCTGAACCCCTATCAAGTATTTATTGTAATTGTTATCCCCATTGATGAGATTTCCCTTCCCTTGTGTAAAGGGTGTATGACTTGTGGGTCACTGCAGAATTATCTTATGGAGAAATATACCACTAACAGAAATTGCTGGGATCACAAGACAGTTTGGTGGTCTTGTTGTCACAGTCAGGGGTCCGGCTCCGAGACCAGTAGCCATAGCAGTAGAGAGGCTCCCACTGACCAGCTGTACAAGTACACAAGCGCGTCACCCTGTCAGATGACGAGGGTTCACCCGAGGTGTGGGGTCTAAGCACTAACCAGTATTCACCAGAGTTCCTGATGGAGATGGGTTTGCTGCATGTTAGTACCAAGTCGAGGTCCTCAGGATCACCCCACCAGGACAAGCTTGGGTCCAGCAGCAGATATGGCAGGTTAGGGATCAAGGAGAAGCCTAGTCCATAAACAAGGCAAAAGGTGGTTGCAGGTTAGGATCATGCGGAGGCGTTATCAAGGAACAAGCCAAAGGTTGGTAATGAGTGGTAGTGGAGATGAGGACAAGTTCAGGTACACAAAGGATAAAGATATTGGCTGAAGAGAGCACCATAATCCTGGCAAACAAGAAATGCAGAGCAGTGTTTTTTCATTGTCAAAATTGGAAAGTGGAAGTAAAACCTCATATCGTTTTCTGCCAAGAAAGTTGCCATCTTGGCCTCTGTTTAATCTTCAAGTGCCATGATGCTGCATATGTGATCAGTTATGACACCAGCCATTGGATTGTTTGACAGTTTGGTTGAGAGCACAACCAATGGGGCACGCACATTCCTGACGTGTGCCAGAAATGTAACTTTTTTTTAAACTGTTAAATCGATGGGTTTACTTCTGTTTTTAACACTAGTTTAGGCTACTAAAATGCAACTAAAACTAAGATGGCAGCTGTAGGGATCTTCACACACATCCAAAGGTACTTGCCTACAGGTTCAGTCAAGCAGCTTTGGATGCAGACAGATTGGTTTCCAGGGCCCTCATTCATCCCTCTTTGCAAGTACACCACCGGATGTGTGTAAATGCTCATATAACTGCTGGGCCTGTCGTACTCATTCATTTTTAACAGGCTTCTGGGCCCCGCTATGTACCACTGTGGAAGCAAAAAACGCCTCTTCAAGGGCCTTTGTAGGGTTTACTTGCCCATGTAGATAAACCCATAACCCAACATGGCATAAGCCAAAACTGTCCCAATGTTTCTCTAATTACCAAGATATATTGGGCACAAATAAAGTAATTAAAATTAAATTGCATGAATCAATAAATCTCAGTGGTATTTATTCTCTATGATTTGGAGAGATACCTGTACTGAAAATTTAAAGACAGTTGCTAGCAACTGTGGAGATATCAGTGGTTACGGAAGTTTGGGTCTCGGTAGAACCAGTTCCATACTGGGTTCCATTGCAGAATAAGGGTTAGTCACATTCATTCTTTGGGTTCTGCTACAAATCCAGTGTTTTCAAAAATTGCAAATTAGACAGTGCATTCCTTTTGCTACATTATATTTGGGACTGCAACATTTTCCATCTCCGAAAGATGTAAATCAGTTAAGGACCTAGAAAACTCGGCACAGTGACACAGGGGACACAACTTAAAAAAAAAATGTTTAGCGCCTCTGATCTTGGTTACTAATGAATATACATGCAATATACAGTATATTGGGAGATCGTGTGAGTTGTCATGTTTTTCTGTATTTTCATATTACATCATATATTTAATGAATGGTTAAAAACTTCTGCATTGCACTTATTAACATTGAAAATGTGATGCTCTGTTAATTGCTAATTTGCAATAATTCCTGCATAAATTATACTTTCATTAACAGTTACATTATAGCTACATTTACCATAATTACACCTAGCTGCTGCCTGTGCATGGTAAAATGTTGGTGCTCAAGTGCAGAAAATAAAAGCACTGTATAAGGTGCTTGCACTTTTTACCTCTTGTGGGAGAAAAGGAAACACAGGCACTATGGGGATATCTTGATTGGATTAAAGTAAAACAAATCAATAATAGGTCAGTCTACCCAAAAGTGGAATCTAGAGTGCTCACTGGCTTTGCATATCTCTTTATATCCCTTTAAAAGTGAAGTCCACTTTTACATTTTCACCAGCATGGTCCCTGCCCCTCCTTGTTTTTTTTATCTTTTTATTTTCATTCCTGTTTATATTTTAAAATTAGTTAAATATCCAATGAGGTGCATGTGACCCTCTCATAATTTCTGCGGCAGGTGTGTCTTTGGAGCTGTGTTATCACCAACAGAGCTCCTGAAGGACATAAGAAGCTGCTGGAGTGTATAATGTACCAGCATCTTCCTAAAACTGGAACGTCACTTTTGGGTGGACTGACCCTTTGGGCAAATTTTCTGCTTGTTAAAGACGCATTGAGGTACCCATGGACTTTGAATGAGCATTCTGGCCCAAAAACTCCTGAGATAGTTGGATGGTGAATGCACATCCAGAGATTTCTAATGGTTTGCCAAATAACAACTAACACTTTGGTGTTATTGGATTCATTACCTGTAATTGTAGCAAACATTGTATTTTTAATCAGCAGTGTGGAGATCTGTAATGTGTGATTTTGTTCTAGGAACCAGGACAAATGGGTTGTTGGCCTTGATGGTATAGTTGTGGATGAGTTGTTGACTTTCCTTAATGAGTAACGAGCGCCATAAACAAGCGAGTCAACTCAAGTCGTTATAATCTGAGTTGCCTGCTTGTTAAATATTTTCCCTTTCTGTACAGCTTTCAGTTTCTCCCATGCTGCATGACTGCTTTACCATAAATGAATCCATAACTCTCCCCTGACTCTTTTTAATTAAAACTCCTCAATGTGCCATACAAAACAGGGAGGGAGTAGGGAATTAGTGTCATGGCTGGGCTCTCAGCCCTTTCCTCTTTGTGCTCAGGTTGCTCAGCTGTCAGTTAATTGGCAGTACTCATCGTTCCACAGTTGCTCTCCTTGTCAGTCAAGCAGCCAGCCCCTTCTGGCTATTTAAACTGCCTGGTTCATTTCTTCAATGCCTTTGCCTTGGTTCCTGTTGAAGACCTTGCCTGGCTGATGTCCTTTCTGGTTCCTGATCCTGTCTGCTTCCTCTACGCTGATCTCTGGCTTCCTCATTTCCTGGCTTGTTCTGACTACCCAATTTGGCTACTGTACCCTGGCTATATTTTGACTACGTTTTTAACAGTTGTTCCATTTTTGCCATTTTATTAAAAGGTGAGATTTTTTTTTTTCTGCATTTTCTGTCTCCGTCTGTTTCATGGTTCCTGACAATGAGTCACACTTTAGGTTTGGGTGCTTCTGCTCTTTAAACAGACTTTGTAAAAAAAAAAAGCTGTTAAGGCTGTCCTGGTAAATATGTGAAAAGAAGTCTATAGCTCCACCTTCTGGCTAGAAATGGCAAATATGAAATATTTAAGTGCAGTAATTATACTTTGCTGACCAAAAAGTCAACAACATTTTCAACATTTTTCTTATTTCATTTTTTGTTTTGTCATCAACATTTTAAGTTGAGAAAAAATTTTGCAGATAAGTTATGTTACTTTTAAGACGACATATGTTGCAAGTCCACTTTGAGAGAGTGTTAAAAAAATGTAGCCAATTCTTTGGCATATTTGTATAGCTTTGTTATTGAAATGTGGGGTTGTTTTACAGCTGCCAGCTTTTTGATCCCTGTCATATAATTAGCACTATGGCCCCTATTGAGCCTTTTTCTAAGAAGACCCTCATCTGCTACACACATTTGTTCTCTTGTGTCTGTTGAAATGAGAGTCTCTCTCTCTCTCTCTCTCTCTCTCTCTCTCTCAACATTTACTCCAGGATATAAAAAAATAGCCTAATTGTTTCAATTACACCTCCCTTTAATTTATTTTTAAAATAAATCAGATCTGGTTTTTGCAACTCGCTTGTTTGTAGGTCTCCTGGCTTATACTCTGGACCTTTTTTTTCTTTCACTTGCTTTTTTTTTGTCTAATTTTCTTTGGATTTTTGTGCTAAGGGTTTTTTTTTTTTTTCTGGTTTGTTTTATTGCACTCTGGCATTGGGAGCTTGCAGGAAGAGCAGAAACTCCCATACACTACTTATGTACGATGTAACATGTTTTGATCGATAGAAAGACACAATGGTTGTTTTGCAGTGTGTAAGTAAGGCGGGCCACAGACGGAGCGAATTTCGTATATTTCCCCCATCAACACATACAGAGTTAACAGGGGAGTTCCTCCCATGGAGCCATTGTGTTCTCCCAGTGAGGAAAACTGATTATTTCTAGGTGCTGTAACAGCCCCTATCAATAATCATATGTAAAATCTGTCAGGCTGGTTGTACCCAAGTTGATCGATCAATCAAATGGGTACACTCAGCCTACCCATACATGGTTCGAAAGAACCGGCCGAGATTCGAACCGGCTATAGCCGGCTTAAGGGTTGGAGACTGGCACAGTTCTAGAATTGTGGTGTAAAATTGGTAAGAGCCTGGAGAGACTTTGGCTGCAATAATGGCTAAAACTGGCTTTAGGGAGAAACCCAAGTGTAAAAAGATGAATATTGGTCCACTGGATCACTTGGGGGTGATTACAGTGAAGCGTGTACATTTTGACGTTATGCTTCTAATTCTGAGGTCTTCATCCTCAAAACTTTAGTGGTGGCACACAGCCACTTTGAAGGAACTATCCTGGTAATTTCACCTCCTGGTTCTGTGAAGGGAACTGAAAAGCCAGCACTTGGTAATCCAGAATGATCAAACGCAGCTGAAGGAAGGTTTCTTTTTCTTTGCTGTGGCAACCAACCAGTGTTTGCCTTTTTAGTTCTGTAATAACGGTATGGCAAAATGAAAGGGGAAAAGCTGACTGGGCATAAGGTACTACACAACCATTTCTATCAGTGTGTAGGGGATCCTGGGAGCTCCTGCCCACTCTATTGTGGTCATAGCTGGACAACGCGCATATCATTCTGATATGTAATCTGTGTGATATAAAAATAATATTTGTGAAACTTATGACAGCTAAAGTGCATACAGTACAAGATGAGACTCTCATGTAGATAAATGAGAAATTTTTTTTTTCATATGCTATAGAAACGTGTCCAGGCATGTTCTAGACTGGTTACCACTTGTTTACCAGAAATCAGAGTGCAAATCACCTATGTTGGTACAATGCCAGCGGCCATCTTAGGATAAGTTTAATTAAACACTATGGGAGATGTGTGCCATGTTATGGAAAGTCTAACCTTCTCTTACCTGATGCATCCGGTCATTCCATGTGTCATAGGGGATAAAGTAATGTCTAGAAGCATTTGTTATGTGATTTGATGATATGTAGCAGGATTGGAAGAATTTGAAAAATTATTGGACATATTTCAATCCTTAACGTGTAATTGGATGAATTTGGGTGTATTAGATGATTGGTCAGTAATTAATGAGCCAATGGTAATTAGAATTAACTTCTTAATGTAATAAAAGATATATATATATATATACCGATGTAAATGTTTTGCCCAGCGGAGATCTGGCACCTGACTCCCCGCACAGTACATTTGGTGTGCACAATAAATCCTTATCTCATCTATTTATCAGATGCTCTTGATCAAAAGTTAGAAAATGTTCCTCAGCTCAAGTTTCTGCTTTCTTCATGGACCACATTTGCAGGTTAGAAGTCAAAGTTTATGGGTTAGCAGATTTTTACATAAGTGTGTCAGATATTTCACATTGGAAGGGGCTTTGTAAATGTCAGAGATTAGTGGGCCTCTAGGGCTGAGAAACGTTAGTGGAGGAACCGTTTGGGTTATGGTTGTATAGCCTTATGTCTATGTTGTTGTGGAAATTCTACACTGCTGGTTTATTTGTAACCTCCCCGTTCCTTTCTTCCTCATCTTAATTTGACTTCTGCTTCTTTACAGCTTTGTTATAGGATCTTCAACAAATAAATCCTGTGGTTGTGTGCTGTGGTGGCCTTTTCTGATTCAGTCCCAAAGAGCCTTTGTGCTTCTTGTAGCATTATCACAGTGGGAAAACGTATATTAGCATAATGGTGCTACAAGCAGATGGCCAGTAACATTAGAAAAGCGCAGTGCCCCCCGAAACAGCAGATATTCCCTGGAGAATGAAGCAGTTTTACCCGGCTTCATCTAATTAAAGAGGAAGAAAAAAACATGCTCAACTATCTGTCTCCAGTATACATTACTAGACATAATGAATTGTCAGCTACTGCTTTGTGTGTCTTCAGATATTTTGTTGGTGCATCCATAAAATATCCATTTATCGTTCTTTTTAATGGTAACTGTCAAACTTACTGAATTAACTTTGCTGTGACACAAGATGGATGTCCACTACAAAGGCCTTCAATCTAGGTAGATTGCTGAAGGCTTATATACGCAAGTGAATTGTCGATCACAGCATGTATTGGCATTCACTGCCAGCTGGCTTGAGTTGTGAAGTCCAGCACTTTTTTTAATCCTTGATGTTGATCCATGAGCAATGTTTAATAGCATTTCTTCTAAATACCAAATGCTCATTGGGGTTACCACCTCTCAGTAAATCCTGATAGGCAAAAGTCAGTTTAATGAATTAAATCCTAATTTCCATGCTCTAGCTTTATAGTTCCCCATTTAACAAATCTTACTCTGTGCAAGATTAGGAAATAAACTGGAAAGCTAATTCCTGCCAGTTTGTCGGGTTAAATTGTGGTTTGCCCAGAAAGTGTGAAATCTTCAATGTAAAATTGGAAGCATTCTCATTTATACAATTTAGCACATAACTTGACATTGGCAGTAGAAAATATCTGAAATTAGTGTGTTAGGGAAAAAGTTCCCTATCTTGGATCTGGACTGAACATTTTTATGTTTCTACCTTCAATCAGCTGTTTCGTTGCAGACAGAATATTGTTGAGATTCCGATGTGGAGGGACCCTAGCATCTGGTGGCTGGACAGTAATTAGAGATTTTGGTGGTTTAGTGGTAGAGGAAATGCCAAGAAAGCTCTATTTGTGTAAAAAAAAAAAAAAATAGATTATGTCGATCTCAAAAACTGCTTAGAGGGAATCACGGGTCTTGCAAAGGAGGAAGGTTAAAAACAGCAGTGTTTTTATTGTCAACATTTCGATGAAGCTCGATTCCTCTTTTTCAAGACCTGGTCTTGACAATAAAAACATATTTTTGATCTTCCTCCTCTGCAAGACCCATGAGTGCCTCTAAACCAATTTTGGATTCAATATGGATTTCTTTGTGGGTGAGCACCTCAGCATTTACTAGAGATGCACTGGAATTTCAGCCGAAAATGGGGTTATTGGCATTCAGCCAATAAGAGAAAAAGGTGCCAAAAAGGGCACATGATTTTACCACGATTTTGCGACCATTTTATCATGATCTACTGTGCTTATGGTGTGTTTTTCCATAGGTCATCTGACTCAAAAACCACATCAAAAACATAACACGGGTGCGTTAATGATGTGTTCTTGCTGCGTTTTCGATGCATTTGAACTGGGAGGTGTGATTTTCATTTATTTATTTTTTCTGACCAAAATGCAGCAAGCAGGATTTTTAACACCACAAGGGAAGCCCAATGGACAAGTGTGCAGACATACATAGAATTTGGATGTATTTTTTTCTTGAGCTTTTCTTGCTCTAAAGGTACAAATAATGGCCGACTATATATTCATTTAAATTGATGATATTAAAAAGCCAGATAGAATACAATTATTTTTATATAATATATGTGTGTATATATAAATCTTTTTTAAAAAACTGTCCTTTTCGGTTTTCAGCCAAGTGCATCCTGCATTTTCGGGTTCGGCACCAAAATTTCCATTCGGTGCACCTCTATCATTTACTTCATACATAGAGTGCCGTGGCTACCCTTGGAACTATCTAAATATTTTTTATATAGCTTTATAAAATATATTCTTATTGAATACATTTCATTTGCTTACAGTGTTGTGTGATTGCTAGTTAAGGTAGCACAGTGCTGCTGCATAGCAAAAAAAAATCCCTGGTCATGAAGGAGGTAAAACCATCCGGAGTGGTTAAATAACACAGGTGAAAATTTTGTAAAATGTGTTTTAGTGAAGTTTGTTAATTTCTAATTTATTTTTTTTAGTCTGTATTAATTTGATAAATGCCCATCTTTTTTTTTCTTTTTTCCTTCCCTCCAAATTACTGTTGTACAGCTTTTTCTAAAAATAGTGAATATGTATTGGAGTTGAGACCAGTCTCTTTCCAGCATATCGTTGATTGGAATGTCAAGGTTCTGAAGGAGGATATGAATGTCTGTCTGTTAGAGCGGCAGCTGTTCTCTGTCCATCAGGAAACCACATTTGGCAGTCCACGTTGTATTAATTAAACAAAAGATTCATTTCACAAGGGCCTCTCTGAAGGATTTGATACTGGAATGTTATCTCCATTTAGAATGCTTTCCTTCTCCATCTCTTGTTTTTTTTTTTCTCCTCTTCTCCAGGGTTTAGTAATATCTAACGCCATCCTTTCAGTTCAAAAAAATGAAAAATCTTTGGGCCTATAGCAGCAAGCCACAGTTGTATTGCTAATTACACACTATGGTGCTGTTCCTATTCATGTCCGGTGATGATGATGAATGAAGCGCAGAGCCCTCCTCTTATTTGTTGATTTGCATATGTGGGGCTGTTCGTTATTCCCAGAGATAAATTACACGAGACTGAGCTAAACTCACTCCCATGTCAATCAAATGTTCCTGGTGGGAGGGGGAGGGAGTTGTCTTTGCACCTGGCCAATGAAATCAATCTGGAGTAGTGTGTGTATGTGACAACAGAGCACATTGAAGTATACAGGATCAAAGGGGGTCATGCTTGGTAGCCTTACGCGTTGCCAGTTTGAAATGAAAAGCTTTCTTTACAAGATAAAGTTGACATATGTTCCGCCTTTGTTTACATAAACACTTTTTGGACATTTTTGGCATTTGGTATGTATATGGGGAATAGTCTTATAAATATTTATACATTTTACATAGAAGTGTTAATAACTACCCTAAACTAATGCCTGAGTTTGAAAATTGTGCTGGGTTCTATAGAGGTCAGTAACTTTTCCATGGCATCTGTTGCCAGCAATAGCCACAGTTAGCAAGCTGCCAAAGTTCTTTCACAGTTAAGTGTTTGAATATGTGTCTATTTTCCAGTATACTTGTGACCACAATTTACATGGCAGTTTTTTTTTTAGTAAATACTTAAAATGTAAAAATGGCTAAATACATAGTTGGAACACATGCGTGAGCTGCCGTACCTGCCAAAGAATGTTATTGTCTTCTGCCAGTTTTCTAATCCAATTCAAAGTCACCAGTGTTCTAATTCACTGAGTTTCAAATGTTTGTGAAGGCGGCGTCACGAGGCATAAGAAACTGATGTTTCAGGGTCTCACGGGGGCCTATTTCCTTTCACAAGGCAACATAGAGAGGTTCATCACTGAGAAAGAGAGTCCAGAAGGCCCTGAAAAGTCAGTTCACATAAGCATGTGAATCGCATTCATATGGAGTGCTGGTGAGTTTGCATCTTTGCATTCAGTTTTGGCACAATATCATCTGTGGCATTTGCTTCAAGCACCTGTTATTACAAGGTTGAGCACTGTGAGGTGCATGGCTTATTTTTGGACTTTATAGGGTGTTTTTTTTTCTACTTTAGTTGAATCAGCCTGGCAAAGGCTGTAATTGGGTAGTAAAGGATGGACAGTTAACAGATGAGGTCATCTCTATGCGCTTCGATCCAGTCCACAAATGCTATCTGTTGGATTCACAGCACTTTGCAGTGTGGTAAAGCCTGATAGGCTACCAGTTCTGCCCATTCTCTCACTTTCTAAGGCCCAATGCACACTGGGGCTTTTGTAAACACTTTTCTCTTGGCTCTTAGTAGGAGAAAAGCAGCTTCAAAAATGTGCCAAAGCCATTTAGGTGTGTCCAGTGCTTGGGCATTTGTTTCTTTTTTTTTTTATTGGCCGGAATGTTAAAGGCTGAAGGTTTTTTCATCTGAATGTCCCCAAAAATTGTGAAGCGGGATCTGCCGCGATTGGTGCGCTGCGATCACGGTAACCCGCATCACATGAAGCTTGACGCCCAAAAATTTCAGGAGCTACTTTCGGGCAACATGCTTCTCACAATGCTGGTTGCTGCGATTGCCGTGCTATTTATTGAGGCAGATCCACACCGTGATTTTAGTTGTCATTCAAATTAATGGCATCTCAAATGTGAGCCCCGTGATTTGTCATTCACACATTGGCACTTTGAAATTGTGGGCAGAATCCTGGCAAATCTGCCCGCGATTCAAAACGCTGAAGTGTGGATGCAGTCTCAAAGTAGCTAAGCCCGATTTCAATCCAGCAATGTGCATCAGATCAGCGGCTCTCTCCCTCATTGGCTCAGAGACAGCAGCTATTGGCTCTCGCTGCTGTGCCCATAGGCTTGCTATGGTAGGCACTTGGGGCAGGAGGAGGAGCCAGGAGCATCGGCGGTGGATCCAAGAAGAGGAGGATCAGGGCTGCTCTGTGCAGAACCATTACATAGAGCAGGCAAGTATAACATGTTTTTGTTATTTAAAAGAAAATTAAAGTACAACTAAACGAAAAACTTTTTTTTTCTAGTTTTGGACAGAGAGGAGATGGATTAGAACACCGGTCAGTTTTTATTGCTGTCTCTGCCCTTGTTACGGAGATTTGCCCTCTCTATTAATCCTGTTTACCATTCTCCTTGAAAGTGAAAGTAAAAAAAAAATAAAAAATTTTTGGGTTGTCCCCATAAAAAGTAATAGAGGGGAAATCTTCCAATGGGGACACTAGTTCTGGTGACCCGGGAGTCCCCAAGGAATTTCCCTAATTTGCAGGGATTTTCTCTCACTTCCTGTTTTGGCTATAGGACAGGAGGTGAAGGGAAATCTTCCCAATGGGACATAGATGGCCAAAAATCTGACAGGGGTTATAACCCTCTCTTACTCTGTCCAAAATGAAAAGAAAAAGTTTTGCCTATAGTTCTACTTTAAGGATTTACAATCACTTTTTAATTTATTCTGGCCATTGAAATGAAAAAATGCTCAAGTGATAAACTCATACATAATATATATTGTATTATATGAATGCATATCTGAATTTAATGATATCTAATGGTAATTGGTGTAGACTGTTTTATCCGATGTATAAACAAGCATGTGACTTTTTCTTGCTCTGAGGTCTACAGCACTAGCATTCCTATTGTCCATATCTAGTTTGTGCTGCATGAAGTCTTCTCTGTCTAAGCTGATATACATATTAATGAGTGTTGAAGCACTTTCACCAGAGCCATGTCCTTGGAAGTTACTGAAAGCTTTTTATTAGCTCTGGATAATCCTACGCTGTTAGTGTCATATCTGCTGTCTTTATAATGTCGGCTAATTTGCATAATGTCAATATCCTCCCCTATATCGGAAGAATTTTGTGCTGTACTACCGATACTGGAGCAATTAACTTGAAGTTGCAGTTTAACATTTTATTCTGTTATTATCATTACTACTTCTCAGTGTAACATGTCCTGTATGTGAAAAAAAGCAGGTTGGATGTGTAGAAAATAGAATAAAGACCTATCCACACCTATTCACTTTGGAGCCAATAAACAGGTTTAGCACCATTTTTAATCTAGGTCTGTTGAACATTCCATTTTTTTTTTTTTTTTTGTGTCAAATTTGATAACCCCCCCCCCCCCCTTATGTTCTTGCCATTCACACGCCATACCTAAAAATTATTTCTTACCTTTTCTAGTTTTCTTTCCAGCAGGTTTATACATAGGGCTTCATGGGCAGCTTGAAATTGTTCAGAATAGCTTGAAATGGGCAATTATGAAACCGACTGGGACTTTTTCTTACTGGCTCCCGAATTGTCAGTTGTTGACCATGAGATGTTGGCAAGCAGCTTAGTCCCCGTTCTAGGGGCATTAGTGGAGCAGCGAATGGATGTTAAGGCCCGCCCACCCTACCAGTGCATTTATACGTAATGCTGTTGTAAAGGCGTTATCATTACATTAAGTGCAAGTTCACCTTTTCAGAAAAAAATGAAAAGGCTAAAAAACACTGTACACCCTCCTCACTGACATCCCACCCCTAGCCCCACTTTGCTTACCTTCATAGGTGATGAGCTGTCAGAGCCCACACAGCAGGTGTAGCGGTCCAGGGATTTGAAATCCCTTCTGTTCTCTCCTTGGATCTGCTGTGATCTGTCCTGGAAGCACCGCAGAAAGGAGAAGTAGAGGAAAGGGGATTTTGGATATCCAGACCACTATCCCAGCTGCATGGGCACTAGAGATGCACAATTAGTCGTTAAGAATCGAGATCGCAATTCTTCCCCTCTCGCGATCTTAACAAAGCATTTTCCCGATTTCTATGCAGAGTTCTCTGCCCAAGCAGAGAGCTGTCCAAAAAAAAAAAAAGGGCAGTCTACCAATTTTCACAACATTCCTCAACCGCTGAGCTAACTATAAACATTGTAAAGTTTTGTTCTTTAGATTAAAGGAATGAATGTCGGTCTGTAAATGAGGGAAGCTTAATAAAGGAGAAGTCCAGCGTGAGCTCATTTGGCTGGGCTTCTCCTCTGGGTCACAGGAGTGCAATTTGTTTTGCACTCCTGTGACCCGTTTTCAGCAAAGAGTGGTCTGAAGTCCGCTCTCTGCTGACATCGCCAGGATCAGTCCAGGCACCACATCATTCCGACATTAAGTCTGGATCTGTTAGATGCCTGGACTAATGGCCGTTTCAGCCTCTCAGCGAGCCGCAGAGACGGCTCTCCCCGCCCCTCCATAGCTCAGCGCTCCAGTGAGCGTGGAGGAGGAGAGCTGCTGATTGACAGACAACAGCTCTCCCCGCTGAGGGAGGTGAGAACTGAGCCATCGTTGGTGTTCGTTGTTTCAGCTCTCACTGAAGAGGCAGTGGGGGACAGATGCAGCATTGCACTGTTGCTGCATCCACCTGGGTAAGTATGAATGGCCAATAAAAAAAAAAACAACCCGCACTTCTCTTTTAACCACGTTAAAGACTAAACCTTTTTCTGTTAGTTGTTAGTTTCAAGTTTAAAATCATTATTTTTTGCTAGAAAATTACTTAGAACCCCAAAAATTATATATATATATATATATATTATATATTCTATATTTTAGCAGAGACCCTAGAGAATAAAATGGTGGTTCAAATTAAATTTTTTGGGAAAAAAAAAACTTTAATGAAAATTAAACAGTAAAGTTAGCCCAATTTTTTTGTATAATGTGAAAGATGTTGCACTGTGAGACTCATGAGAGAATTGTGATCTTTATTCTAAGCAAAAAAATTGTGATTCTCATTTTTCCCAGAATCGTGCAGCTCTAGTGGGCACTGACAGGTCATTGTCCCCAGAGGTAGGTATAGCAGGGACCGGGAAGAGGGGGGGGGGGGGGGTGGAGTGGGATGGAATGGGGAGGGTGTACAGTGTTAGTTTACCTTTTTAAAAAAAAAAAATCCTGAAAAGGTGAACTAACCCTTTAAATCTTGCATTCACAAAAACCCTTCCCTTTGCCCATGCAGAGGGGCATTGTATTTTGACAGCAGGACCAGCTGACAGAATACACCAATCAGCAGATGCTGATCGATAAAAGTTTTCCAGCATGCGCTCAGCATGCATGATCGACTTCTACTGTCAAGTAGGGACTTCTACACGCTCATCATAATTTGTTTGGTTCTTGCTGAACTGGATGAATTTCAGTCACAGTATTGGCAGCTTAAAATATATCTAAGTGCAGGACCCTGTATTCACTATATCTGGTCTCGCACAGTACAAAGAACATGTAGGAGGAGTTATTGTTCTGCTCTGACTATGAGGCTGCCTGACCCCTGACCTTCTGTCCGGACAGTGCTGATCACATGCATCCTCCCAATAAAAAAAAAAAAAAAAAAATATTACTGTCTAGCAATAGCTAGCAATACACACTGAACTGAGCATGTGCAGAGTGCCTCTAAGGCTCTGTTCTATCAGCAGATGGATTGGGGACAGTGAAGACAGTAACTTTACAGAGAAGACAGGATCAAACAGCCTTTTTACACAGTGCAGGGTTTTAACCCCTTTCGATCCATAGTGAGTATAACAAGCACGCTTTACTGCATATACAAACTGATTTAACTGTTGTGGGATTAGTAACACTTTAAGCTTCAAACTTGTCAAAGCTCACACAGGGCTATGGACTTCCTCTCTGGGCCAATCAGGAGGAACCAACCACTGCCACAGTAATTCTGGAGGTCTTTCCTTCCGGCAGATGAACGGAATGATGTAGAAGCAAGGAAAGGTGAGTATATGCTGCTGGAAATGGGAGAGCTAGTTAAAGAGGAGTTCCACCCAGGGGGGCCATCAAAAAAAAAAAAAAAATGAAAAGTCAGCAGCTACAAATACTGCAGCTGCTGACTTTTAATTGGACACTCAACTGTCCCTGGGTCCAGCGATGCGGGGGTTCGAAGCCCCGCTCGTCCCCCCCCCCTCCGCTCGTCGGCGCCGGCATTTCAACTGTGGGCGCCGAGCTGTGGCTTCACAGCCTGGCACCCACTGCGCATGCGCGAGCGGCGCCGGGCGCCGTGATTGGCCGCTCAATCACCTGGGACCTGTAATGGGTCCCAGATGATTGACAGGAGGGAGGGAGCAGAGCGGAGCCCTTCCTGTGCCGAGGAGGAAGTGATGTCACCAGCCCAGGCTAAGGAACAGGCAGACTACGAGGGACCACCTAGCAACAGGCATTTAGAGGTAAGTGAAAAAAAAAAAATATCCAAATGTTTTTTTGGTTTTTTTTTTAGAATTTTTCCAGGTAGTTTTGTTTTTTGGGTGGAACCCCACTTTAAGCCTTTTACTTTGCTCTGCATAGACAATAGAAAGGTTCACTTTAAAGTGATTGTAAAGGTTCTTTTTTTCTTTTATATATATAGATATATATATAGATATATATAGATCTAGAACATGCATGTTATACTTGGGTTTTGCACAGAGCGGCCCCAATCCTCCTCTTCTGGGGTCCCCCGGTGGTGCTCCTGGCTCCCCCGGTGCATCAAGTGCCCCCACGGAGAGCCGCATTCCATGGGGGCACTTGTGCAGGCGCGCTCTCGAGCCTTGCTGCTACTACCTTTGACACAGACTGCAGGACTCGGCCCCCCCGGCCCCCGTGTCGCTGAATTTGATTGATTTTGGGCTATTGAATGGAGGAACTATGGGAAAAATGTACTGGATGTGAGCTTTTGACTGAAGTTTCCTAGGAATAAATAAATACAAATGCAGCTTAATGCATGTGAAATGCATTAAAGCACAGGTAAAATATATGTATTTTCTGAATGATTGGTGTGGCTGGAGTCTAAATAGGTGTCTTCTGGCAGTTCAGATGCATTTGCGTTAATGATCGACTTCAGTGAGTGAAGCTCAAAGAATGTGTTACATTTTAATCTTACAGTATTAAAGCTGTAGTTTATCATCATTTGAATATCATTTGAACTTTATACCTTATTACTTGATACATACATATATGCATCTATTTTTTATCTTGAAGAGATAACAGACTGGAGAAGGTAGTCATTGCCTTTTCATAAAAAAAGCTTGTTATAGCCAACATCAATGGATGTCAGTCGTTAAGTGTAATAAAACTTTCACTCTCCCATCTTATTGCACAGATGTTTGAGTCCGTTTCAGATTCCTGTACATATATTGAAGCATTTGATATGTCATTTAAAGACTTGGGATTTTAGACATTGCTCCCGAGTCCTATCTGAGTCCCCCGGGAAGGAAGAATTGGCTCCTGGTTGTATTTTACTTGTCTTTTCTCACAAAAGCGTTGTCAGAGTCCATTCTCATAAACCCTTGTATTGGGTAAATTGAATGCCCTTGACAATCATTCTTCTTCTTTTTTTTTTTTTTTGTGCTTTTATCTAGAGGTGATCGGCGCATCACTATGAATCTCAGCAGGGAGTGTGCTAAATTGCCGGTGTAACTTTCACTGAGAGTTGATATGATCATACGGTTTTCCTTGACAACTCTTCACAAATAAAAACAATTTGTGATCATTCATGGAGACCTTTTCACACTCTTTAAACTCTATTGTTGACCAGAAAAGGAAACCAAATTGCATCCAAACATCATGATATTCATAGACCCTTTCTTTTACGTTGCAGATGATAAAATGTTAGAGAACTTGCCATGCAGTATTCTGTGCATAGCTCTAGTCTCTAGAATAGCCATTCTCAACCAGGGTTCCTCCAGAGGTTACTAGGGGTTGTTTGAGCTGCAGCTGATTGACCATCCGATGGTGTCTGCATACTTCTGGGCCCAATGCCACCTAGCAGATCTTTTTACCTTTCTGTAAGGGTGGTATCCTGACCACCGCTATAAAGGGACGTTCTTCCCACTGATCACCAATGTAAGGGGCCCATTGACCCCAGATTAATTAATTTTAGTAATTAACTTGTGCAACATCAGAGGTTAGTCAAGTGTGTTGTTCTATAGTTAATCCCTCTTTGTACCTACCTTTGCCTGGGGGTGCTGTGAAATCTGCAGGAAGGGGCATGTGTTTATAAAAAGCAGACTCCTACTTAAAGTAATATTAAAGGCAATTTAGAAAATAACAATCATGTCATACTTACCTGCTCTGTGCAGTGTTTTTGTACAGAGCAGCCCCGATCCTCTTCTCAGGTTCCCTGCCAGCGCTCCTGGCCCCTCCCTCCTGCCGAGTGCCCCCTTGGGGGGAACCCAAGCAGGCTCACTCCAGAGCCACTGCTCTGCATCTCTATTCACACATGGGGCTATGGCTTGGCCCCACCCCCTCTCTCTCCTCATTGCCTCACTGGCCTTGATTGACAGCAACAGGAGCCAATGGCTCAGCCAATGGGGAGGGAGAGTGCCCGGAGAGCAGAGGCTCTTGTCCACATTGCCGGATGGCTCAGGTATGTATTAGGAGGGCGAGTGGGCTGCTGCACAAAGGTTTTTTTTACCTTCATGCATAGAATACATGAAGGTAAAAACCTTCAGCCGTTAGAAGCACTTTAACTCAATGGAAATATCAATGGCAGCGAACAGAGTGTATTTAATATCACAGTCCTATAACCAGGGTGAGGTTGACTATCCTAGAAGTTAGTCGTTCTTGAAAATATGAGGTAGGGATGACGTACCCCTTATCCTGGGCAGGGGATGCACCAACAAACACTTGCAAGTACTGAAGGATTGGGCACAATGTAATTTAGAGTTTTGTTAACTGATGACCCAGTCTCTCGAAGGTATTTGCTGAGACAAAGCAAGTCACCTAGAAATGACAGCCAAATACCTCCACAATATCATTATGCTTTAAATATATTTTGATGTATGTTGATTTTAATAGGTAAAAAAAAACTAATTTTCACAATTCGAGTCCATTTCCATTTAACCTGCTATTGACTGGTTAAAAGGATAAAAATCACACTCCTAAAATTACAGCGATTGAATACTACATTTATCTTGTAGGTAGATAACAACTACTTTTGGCATCAGCTGTGCTAAATTGTTAAAAGTGCTCTGTACCAGCTCGTGTTTCAGCTTGTAACTGCTATGCAAACTCCATTACATTCCTGCAAGAAAATAATACATCAAATTAAATCTAAAAAATAGCATCTGGGCTTCAAGTGAGTTGGCTGCAAGTTAATTTCATTGTATGCACATTACCTCCAAATCGGCATCTACTTAAACTTTCGCTATTAAGTTTTTATTGTAATGTCTGCAAACTTCAGTGATTTTAAACCGCAAGACAGAACGGCAGCACAAAACAAAGCAAGATGTTTTTTCCACGGTTGTACGAGCTGTATTACTTGTGTGGTCAGGCTGTCTTCTATTCTGCAGGCGCTTCTGCGTTGTTTAAATGATTGACATGTTTAAAAGTCGATGCTCTAGAATTTTTAATGATTGCCATTTAAGATTTTTGTGAAGCTAATGTTAGCGCATGTAAACAAGTTTGACCATTTGCCAACTTTTGTTTTTGGGTGGTTTGGTTCACCTGAACTGAACTTCATTTGAATGCTTATAAAACATATAAGCATGCTGACTCTGGCAGGTTTTCTTGTAGTAATTTCCCCCATCCCAAAAAACTGTTGCTGTATCTGCTTAAAAATGATTACTGGGCTGGGCCTTGATTTGTTTGCTTTACTTATGTAAAGTTCCTTTTAAAGTGGTTGTAAAGGCACAAGTTTTTTTACCTGCTTGCATTCTATGCATGCTGATAACAAACCACATGTGTACAGCAGCCTCCTAATACTTACCTGAGCTCCCTTACGATCCAGCAATGTCCATGAGAGCCTTGCCTGTCCAGGAACTCGCCCTCCTGATTGGCTGTTGGCAGCAGCATGAGCCATTGGCTCCCTCTACTGGCAATCACAGCCAGTGAGCTAATCAGGAGACTGAGGGGGTAGGGACAAGCCACGGCTCCATGTGTGAATGGACACACAGAGCTGTGGCTTTGCTCAAGTGCCCCCATAGCGAGCTGTTTACTGCGAGGGCACCCAACAGGAGGGAGGAGCCAGGAGTGCCAGTGTAGGATCGGGACCACTCTGTGCAAAAGAGCAGGTATAATTTTGTTTTGTTATTTTAATGAAAAAAAAAAAAAATAAAGCTTTACAATCGCTTAAAACCTTCTAGTCCATCTAACACTGCCTCCTCAAACTGACAAATATGTTGTCCATGGTTGGCTATGCTGCTTCTCTGTAGATACAGTGGGGGAATGAGTGTAGCCACCCTAAGGCCCCATTCACATGGGCAATTTGATCAGGTCCATATGTCAGTTTTTCAGGCAGACCTGATTGGATTGTCCATGTATCCCTATGGACTGGCGGGTATAAACTGACTTTTTACCTCAAATCTGATCTTGTCTGGTCTGCTAAAAAAAAGAAAACAGAAGGGGATTTGTCCCCCCCCCCCATCTAGGCGGATTGGATTGGAGGACAGTCAGATGTAAACAGACAACTGGTCCATTTACACCCAGCTGTCCATAGAGCAGAGCGGACTTTGCCCATGTCTGCTCTGTAGAAACTGAGCGGACACGGACCTATCATCCATCTGCTCTGCTCAGATTCTGCTCCGTGTGAAAGGGCCTAACACAGGAAGTTTGTTATTGGCTGGTATTCTTTTAAAATAGCTAATTCATTGAGATCTCCAATCACGTCACTTCTGGTTACTGTAAACCATCAGTAATTTAGACAAATTGCTGTTTTGACACAACACTGGCAAATGTGTACACTCCGGTACATGATATTATGAGCGGACATTGTTTGTCCGCCCAATACTAACGAACAACATGGCCGCCTCCGAGACGGCGACAACTTTTTCCTTCTTACCCGCTATTCTGTCAAAACGGCAAACTCTTCGTGTACCGGAGTGTACACGTTTGCCGGTGTTGTGTCAAAATAGAGAATCATCTAAATCTGCAATTACTGATGCTTAAGTGCCGGTTCACACAGGGGCGGCTTCAAATTCGCCCGACTCCCGTCCAAATCGGAAGCCGCCCCATACAGCACGACTTCAGAGCGGCTTGCAAAACGACTTCTGTATAGAAGTTAATGCAAGCCGCTCCAAAGTCGCCCCCAAGTAGTACAGGAACCTTTTTCTAAGTCGGAGCGACTTGAGTTTCTCTTATTAGAATGGTTCCATTGTACTGAATGGAGCACGACTTGTCAGGCTGACAGGCCGCCCCTGTGTGATCCGGCGCTTTCAGTAACCGGAAGTGACGTGATTAGAGATCTTGATGAATTGGCTATTTTGACAGAATACGAGATCTCAGGCAAAAAATAGCTACTACATCTAGGGATCAGTACACTTCAATATATTACATTTTTGTTTTTGTTACCTTTTATGAAAATATCCATTATTAAAATGCTCTGGCTGTCTCATGTGTTTTCTTTCCTGGTTCAGCCCTTTTCAGCTTTGACATACAAGGGAAAGAGACTGGCTACAAAAGGAAACAGAAATTCAGATCCCTCTGCGTATGTACATAAGAGATATATGGATATGTAAGCTAGTTTGGTTTCAGAGATAAGGAAATCATAATTTTTATAAAATATTTTGGTTGATGTGGCTGTTTAAGGCACATATCATGTTATCTGATACATAATTACTGTGTACTTGCATTTGAAAACATGAACAAACGAACATTAATAATATCTGCCTCAACTGACAGAAGTAGAAAATGCTAATTATTTCATCCACAGTGCATATAGGTGAAAATTGTTGCTGTAGCAATAAATGAATATCTGGATACATAGATTGATAGACTATGAAATGTTAATATACAGTGACGGGCTGACTTCAGGAAAATGTAGCTGTTGTTTACTCTGATGGCAATCCTTTAAACTACTCTAACTGCAAGACGGGTAATTTGACCGTGGTCATTCAGTCTGCACCTCATTTGATCCACATTGCATGCTTTTCAAATAAGGCAATTTAAGTAGCTGCCAATCAACATGAGGACTAAGCGTGAAATTCCAGCTGGAACTAGTTTTGCTCAATTCCTTTTTTCACTTTAGAAAATAGTAATAGTTGTGCAAAGCTGATAAGTGTAAGTACTGAGACGCTGCGATAATTTGAGCATGCAACATTTAGTTTCACTGCTGCCTCCTACAGTATCAGAAGATGCTATCTGAAAATACATTCATGGTGTTTACATCAATCTCTCTGGCTTCAGTTAAGATGTCCCCTTGAAGCATATTTCAGCTTATCTTTAAAGGCTGCTAAATAAGAGTGTCTGGTATTGTGTATAAAAGAGCAAGCCACATCACCCACCTTTAGGCCCCATTCACAGGTGTTTTGTCGCACGTATTTGCACGTTTCCATGCGGCGTTTTTGAGCTTTGGCGTTTTTTTTTATTCGCCAATAGGAAAAATGATCATCTGTTTCATCATTTGTTTCTATGGTTTTAGATTTTTTTTTCATCTGCTTCCTGGGTGTAATATGCTCCAAAAGCGCCCAAATCTGCCCGATTCGAGCGACAAAAAAGGGTCCAGAACTTGTTTGAGCTTCAGGCGACTTGGAGTGGAGATGTGAACCATCTCCATAGAGAATAATGGATTTTTTTCCCCTCAAGCGTTTTGTAGCTTGAGGCTTCAAGCTACAAAACGCTCAGGTGTGAATGGGGCCTTAGAGGTTGACCATGTCCTGCTTCAGGTTTTTAGATGTGCATCTGTAAGGAGAAAAAAAATATATATATATATTGGATAAAGTGAGGGGGGAAAAAAGAAGTATTTGATCCCCTGCTGATTTTGTAAGTTTGCCCACTGACAAAGAAATGATCATTCTAAAATTTTAATGGTAGGTTTATTTTAATAGTGAGAGACAGAAAAAAAAAAATCCAGAAAAGTGCATTTCAAAAGAGTTGTAAATTGATTTGCATTTTAGTGAGTGAAATAAGTATTTAATCCTTGCGCAAAACATGACTTGGTACTTGGTGGCAAAACCCTTGTTGGCAATCGCAGAGGTCAGACGTTTCTTGTAGTTGGCCACCAGGTTTGCACACATCCCAGGATGGATTTTGTCACACTCCTCTTTGCAGATCTTCTCAAAGTCATTAAGTTTTGAGCCTGATGTTTGATAACTCAAACCTCCACATATATTCTATGGGATTAAGGTATGGAGACTGGCTAGGCCACTCCAGGGTCTTAATGTGCTTCTTCTTGAGCCACTCCTTTGTTGCCTTGGCTGTGTTTTTTGGGTCAATGACATGCTGGAATACCCATCCGCGACCCATTTTCAATGCCCTGGCTAAGGGAAGGAGGTTCTCACTCAAGATTTGACAAGACATGGCCCTGTCCATAGTCTCTTTGATTTGGTGAAGTTTTCCTGTCACCTTAACAGAAAAACACCCCCAAAGCATGTTTCCACCTCCCTGTTTGACGGTGGGGATGGTGTTCTTGGGGTCATAGGCAGCATTCCTCCTCCTCCTCCAAACACAGTGAGTTGCTTGATTTTTGTCTCATCTGACCTCAACACTTTCACCCAATTCTCCTCGAAATCATTCAGATGTTCATTAGCAAACCTCAGACGGGCCTGTACATGTGCTTTCTTGAGCAGAGGGACCTTGCGGGCGCTGCAGGATTTCAGTCCTTCATGGCGTTGTGTGTTACCAATTCTTTTCTTGGTGACGATGGTTCTAGCTGCCTTGAGATCATTGATAGGATTCTACCATGTAGTTCGTGGCTGATTCCTCACTGTTCTCATGATCATTGAAACTCCACAAAGTGAGAACTTGCATGGAGCCCCAGACCGAGGGAGATTGACCGTTATTTTGTGTTTCTTCCATTTGCAAATAATCACACCAACTGTTGTCAACCCTTTTACTAAGCTGCTTGGCTTGGCTTGGTCTTGTAGCCCATTCGAGCCTTGTGTAGGTCTTCAATCTTTTCCCTGACATCCTTGAACAGCTCTTTGCTCTTGGCCATGGTTGAGAAATTGCACACATTTGCAAATACATGCATAAGCCACAGATCCCCGTCAAGGCACTCCAGTATTTTCTGTAGTCCTAACTCTAAGTTTTGAGAGCCTTCACAGTGGAAGCACATGCATTATAATGGATAGGCAGAGGGCAGGTGAGCCTGGAGGTAGCCCACCCCTCCTTAAAGGCACATGGCACAATGGCAGCAGAGGTGTCCAGTGCGTCCCCTCACCAATATTTTAACAGTACAAACAAATGGCCACTGCCCTCACCTGTAACTGGCCTTTGCAGCAAGGAGTACATGGAAGGGCAACGCATGCAAAACAAAACTAAGGAAATTCCCAGCTCAACTTACCGACCAGCCTGCAACCAACCCAATTAACCTAACCGTATGTGTTACAAAATGGGTTTAGAACCCCAACCTCCTTCCTTTTTTGGCCTGTGTCCTTGTTGCCTCAATTTCCTGTCTGTTTAAACATATCAGAAGAGCGGGAAGTGAGGGTGAATCCCCCAGAACAGCAGCCCAGATAGTATTAAGTACCAACAGGACTTCTAGTCCTTCCCCACTCCTTTCAAAACTAAGTGGGATGGTTTGACATAGAGTTTAATTCTAGGAGGGGTAGTCTAAAATAGAAAGATAAGCGCTGAGATGGCTGCTGTTGTTCTGTCCATAGATAACATCTTCCTAAATGCCTGAGACGCCAGTGATGTAATCAGGGAAACTGAGGTGACCATAAGGGACTGACAGGAGCTTCTGTAAGAAATATACAACAAATCATTCATGTTCTGAACTGGTACGCTTGGTGTATTCTTTTTTTCTCTCCTTTAAACAAAAGAGCTATGTGGCATGTTTTTTTTCCTAAGTGAAGGCCTGTACAATTTAATCCTCATTACAACTATGGGCTATTATGTGCCTTTGAAGTGTCATGTGTTCCTGATGCTAAAATGGAAGATCAAAGGCTCACTGACCCATAAGGCAGGCTTGACGGTGATGAGATGTGAAGGGGAAAGCGTTTGAATTGTGGTGCATTATAAATGGGTAATGTTTATTCTCGGCGATCACTGTAATACATTCCTGAACTGCGTGCAATGTGAGAACATACACAGTGACAAATATACCCACAAACTGGCAGATGCCCACATCCTGTCCTTTTAACTTTGTGATCTCCGAGGCTTCATAATATTCTTCACATATATTAATAACAAGTGTCTCCTGGTTTATTCAGATACATTTTCTATAAAGAAGCATTCCACCAAGCAGTATATTTGTATCCAAAATGGGAAAACGAAATTATAGCAAGCTTGATGAATTATGAGGGGTTGGTTGGTCAGTACTGGCGATAAACAATGACGAGAGGAGTTTAAAGTGACACTAAACTCCTGTTTAAAAAAAAATGTGTATATATATATATAATTGAGTATGTACTATACATCCTCCTCCAAATCCTCAAATTCCTTTTTTTTTTCTGCTGCTATGATCCAACTTTCTGTTAGAGGGTGGCTATGTTCATTCTCCATGTTCCCACTGTATGTAGGAATGTAGCCACCCTCTTTATTACTCCCCAGGTGGACTACGGACTATAGATTGTAGGATGTGTAATGTGCATGGAGCAGTACACACGACCGAAACGAATGTGCAGTGCTTTTTTTTTCTCAAAAATGTTATGGTTCCCCCCTGCAGCTATGACTTCCCTGTGCAAGGGAGTGCTCAACAACAGCTGTGAATTCCGGGAGCCCAGATTTCACCCATAGGCTCCCATAGCTCAGCCATTGTCATTGCTCCTTCCTCTTCCCTGCAGCAGCTGCCCACTGAAACAGGGGAGCAGGAACTGCAGGATAATGTGACCAGACCAGAATAAAAATGGATACGTATAATCTTTTGCACTTGTTAACATTACCAGATTGCATTATTTGTGGGTTACAAAGTAACTTTTCCTTTGAATTATTAAAGACAAAAAAAAACTCCTTCCTCATGTGACCTAAAGCCCAGTCGGCGTTCACCTCATCTCTGGCTACCAGAAACATGTTTCATATAATTAGAAACTGTAAACGGCCTTTTTTCAATCCAATCCTGAATACAAGCAAGAAGATAACTTCTAACTTTTATACTGGTATTTGTGTACTGTACCTTTAACACTTTCCTTCTGTTTTCGCTGTTTAATTTAGGACAGGGCAAATACTAAAGTGCTAACCTAAAGCTGTTGAATTTTTTGCTAAGATTGATGAATTAAAAGTAGGGATGCACAGATATCCTTTTGTTTACGAGTAAGAGTACCGATACTTTTTTTTTTTTTTTTTTTTTTTTTTTTTAGTACTCGCCGATGCCAATTACCGATACTTGCAACTGTTTTGTTTTATCTTCAGCTTTCAGCAATGGTACAAAGCATTGAAAAGTTATTTACAAATGAAATAAATGTGTGTGTGTGTATGTGTATATATGTGTGTATATATATATATATATATATATATAATTTTTTTTTTTTTTTTTTTTTTTTTAAATTAGTGCTTTTTCAATGTGAAATGTATAAATATATGTTAATATATATGTGTAAAAATATTCACTAACAAAGCAAACAAAAAAAGTTTTAGTTGTTTATCGTTTGTAAAATAGACGTGAAAAAAAAAAAAGCAGGAAAATAATATTTAAATGGAGGAGAATAGGGAGTTAATTAAGGCTGATTAGAGTAAATTAGGGGTTAATAAGGGGTTAAACAGAGGAGCATTTGTTCATCCCTTTTGATCTGCAGATGAAGCAACAGAAAGATACAAAAATAATTTTATTTTAGTGTTTCAGGGCTGAGCAATGTTGTTAATAGACAGCCGGCTTTTTTTTTTTTTTTTTTGACAGCTCCAATTACTGGACTTCTTTAACACTAGGGAGACCCACTGACAGCTCAAAGAACCGAGCCTGAAAGTATTGGTTTCAGGTAGCGGTGCATTTGCACGAGTACCAATACTTGTGCAAATACTCGTTATCGGCACCGATACTAGTATCAGTGCAACCCTAATTAAAAGGCAAGATCTTAAATTCTTATTTTTCCTGGAGAAACTGCTGTTTAGGGCTACCTTCAGTGCTGGCCACATGTCTGAAGGCCTAGGAGTTTGATTAACATGACCTCAACCAATCTGAAGTCTGCTGCTTCTTCCTTTCAGCAGAGATCACATTGCTTGTTTATTCACCCCAGCAACACTGATAGCAAAGGTTTATGTTAACATTTGAGAATCTGTTTTGCAGCTAGTGAAAAGAGAAAACAAGTTTCTTCTCCTCATTTAGAATGGGCATATACAAAAAGATGATCAGTGAGTTGAATGCAAGTTCAAATTCCCCCACCCTCAAAATATCTTGGCTATGCTTCCAATCAGTAAAACTGCATATAAGTTAAAGTCGAAAAAAAAGTATAAAGCTAGACATAGATCAAAATTCAGCTGGCTTAGCAGGGACTGGCTGAATTTTGATCCATGTGTAGCCCCTCCTGCTCGACGGAAGTCGACCTGACGATCAATTTTTGTCAAACAGGTTAATTGGAAAATTTTTCCCAATTAGCAGGTGCAGCCGTTGATCAGTGTACTCTGACAGCGGAGAGTCCCTACTGTCAAAATACAATGTCTCAGCCGGTAGGATTCCTCTGACCACCTCTTGTGTGGGTGGAGGAATCCATTTGTTTGTTTTTCTTTCATTCAGCCTGCTGGATGGGAAAAAAAAAATAAAATCCATCTATGGCCAGCTTAAGTCTTACTATTCTTAATAATGTTCTGCCCCCCCCCCCCACACGAATCCTGCCAAAACTGTATAAAAAAAAAAGATCTGTATACTTACCTATTTTAATATCCGATGCTGTCCAGTTCTCATGGTGCAGCCATTGTTGGCGCTCCCTCTTCTCCCCTGCAGAAGCCACTCACTGACACAGGGGAGTCGGAGCTTGCGACATCACGTGACCACAGCAGATTTAAAATAGGTAAGCATACACCCCTTTTTATACAGGCTAGGTAGTATAGGTTGGGGTAGGGGAGGGGGAACATTTTGTAAGAATAGATAGTGTTAGGCTTTTCTTTTACTTAAACCTGTTTTAATCTAATTTTAAAAATATATTTTTAAATTGTTTACATTTGCAGTTTTCAATGAAATAACACCTTGTGATCCTGCCATAAAGGTCCTTGTTTTGACAATTTCTGCATAGTTTGACAACACTTTGTCCCTGTCTTCAAATTGTGGTCCTATGTTGTCAGTGTTGCACAGGCTTCAGATGGAGAGCACAAGTGGATTCTTCAACATATATTAAAGTTGAATACTAGGTTTACTGCCCCTTTTGAATTATGCTGGGCCAAAATATTTTCTACTTTAACGGTGTATAACCTGTATGTAGCCTCAGCTAAATACAGTATACAGCTTTATGTTCTGGGTGTGAGACAAGAATTTCCCATCTCACACCAAAATTGAGTTGTGCTGAACGACATTCAGCCATTCATAGGCAGCTTTGTATTATTTGAATTAATACAAAACTTCGTCTGGCAGAGATTCTGGCATCGTCTGCCCACCTCTCCGCCTCAATTAATCAGAGGAAGCTTTGTATTTATTCAGAGAATACAAAGCTGCCTATGAATGGCTGAGCACCACTTAGCCTGACTATTTTGTGTCCGGGTGTGGGATGGGAAGTTCTCGTCTCACATCCAGAAAACACGAGACGGTATACTTATATAGCTGTGGTACCTGTTTAGTGTAGAAAATAGTTTGTTTCGGCCAGTTTGGCCCAAGAAAACTAATTTAAAAAGACAGTAAACCTGGAATTCAACTGGAGGCATGGTGCATTATTGTCACCATCTGGAAACCCTTTTTAAGAAATGCCATACAGACTCTGCTGAAATTAGCATCACTAAGATGCAACAAAGGATGAAAAAAGGTAAACTAATATTAAAAAATAAAAAAAGTGAAACTGTTTGATACATGGTCATTTATCATACAGGTGGAGTTTATATCTACTTTATAGGAGATGCGGTCTGAGCCTCCTAGTACCAAATGTAGAAGCTGTACCCTTATGTCTGCCTTTTTTATGAAGAGCATCAGCTCTCTGGCACGGTTTTGGCTAATCACTTTTAGCCCAATCCAATGAGAGTATCTTATGCTGGCACTCGGGCTGCAACTTACTATGTTGGGCTGCAGGCCACATTGAATGAAGCCAGGGAATGGTGCCACCCAGAGATCGGAACATAATTAAAGTTAGAGTGGAAGTTTCTTGGATTACTCCAGGGAAGAAGATCTGGAGCTAGGCTGTGTAAAGCAGCCAAGTAGTTCAGGAAAGGAATGTTCCGTTAAACAGTGACTGTGGTAAACAGACTCCAATGATCTTTGATTATTTAATTTTTTTCTCTCCTAATGCTCTTAAAAACATAAATGCTTAAGGGTGTAATAAAATCATGTTTTCTTTACCTTAATATAATATATACCAATAAAACATTCCCACAGCGTTTGCTTTAATAATGTGCAGAAGCAGACAGGCTGGAGTACACAAGGGCCGAATGTCAGCTGGTTTCTGTTGAACCGGCCCATACCGGATGATATTTGGCCCGTCTGTACGGGGCTTAACCCTGCCATCATCCATATCCTCATGCCTGGTACACACTTTTTTTTTTTTTTTTGCCGTTCAACTCAGCAGACTGAACGAAAAAAGAAACTGAGGATCTCAGGAGGAGCTTGCTGTACTAACTATTGGACCCCCACCAGAACATACCAATTAGCGATCGGATGCCAGTTTTCCAGCATGCTCATTCGGCAGAAGCTAGCTTCTGTCAGACAGGCTGATGTACACATGGGCTGAATGTTGGCCAGTTTCTGTTGAACTGGCCGATATTCGGCCTGTGTGTATGGCGCTTTAGTCTAAAGTGTCGGGATGTAGGGGCAACAGAACAAACCTAGATTTAAAGTGTTTGTAAAGTCTAGTGTTTTTTTTTTTTTTTCTTCTAAATAACAAACGTTACAATTACCTGCCCTGTACAGTGGATTTGCACAGAGCAGCCCAAATCCTCCTCTTCTGTGTTCCCTCTTCGCTGCTCCTGGCCCCTCCCTCCTGTCAAGTGCCCCCACAGCAAGCAGCTTGCTATGGGGGCACCTGAGCCAAGTCATAGATCCCTGTGTCCATTCAGACACAGAGCTGCCGTTCGGCTCCGCCCCTCTCTCTCCTACGTGGCTAACTGACTTTGACAGCCGCAGGAGCCAATCACACTACTGTGTCTCAGCCAATCAGGAGGAGAGTCCTGGACAGCCAAGGGACTCGTGGACATCGCTGGACAGAGATGGGGCTCAAGTAAGTATTAGGGGGTGCTGGGGGGGGGAGGGGGCTGCTGCACACAGATGGCTTTTTATCTTATTGCATAGAATGCATTAAGATAAAAAAACCTTCTGCCTTTATACTACAGGTAAGCCTATAATTAGGCGTACCTGTAGCTACACTGGATATCTCCTAAACATGCACGGTTTGGGAGATATCCCTGTATTTGCATGTGCAGACATCATCGGCACATGCACACTTAAGCAAACTGAAGCAATGCCACGCACGTGCCGTTGCTTCAGTTGTACTGTGCCGTTACCGGCGGCTCCTGCGCACATGTGCGGGAGTAACGTCATCACGGCTCCGGCCAATCACAGCACCAGAGCCACGATATACGGAAGTAACCCCCCGGGGAGATGTCGGCTGCCGGAGCGGTGGAGGACCGCTGCGGGGGCTTCGATGTCGGGTAAGTAATTCATAATGAGCTAGTATGCTATGCATACTAGCTCATTATGCCTTTGTCTTGCAGGTTTTTTTTTTTTTTTTTTTTACAGGGTTTACAACCACTTTGTGTGTTCTAGATAGATACCACACACTTGTCCCACTCTCCTACACTGAAATGGTCTACATTGGACTTGTAAACTTGCTCAATGTTTGCTGTGCTTCCTTGTGAATATACACAATGTGTTATGACAAAAATCCAAGCAAACTGCTATTGTGCTATGTTAAATCAATTATACATACATCATAATCCTCAATTCAGGTAATACATAAAAATGCTATAGAAAAAGTGAAACATGGATACAGTCCATAGAAGCAAGTATGTTGCCTGTGAAAGTAAGGAGTAAAAGTTAATCAAAATGAACCAAACAGAAAGTGCACCGTGTTTGTGCAATTGCCACTGCAAATCAAACGTGCGTGTTCCCACCAGGGTGTGCACTCACCCGCAGGTGGGGACCTCCTGAGTTTATGCCGAGGTGGGTCTACAAGGCTTGTATCTGTATGTTGGTCAACCCGGTGGTATGGAGTTCCTCACATAAGGGGAAAAAAACATCCACAGAAAGGACATGATACCATTTACTACTATTAAAAAACTTTAAAAACCAAATATCACTCACATGGTAAAGTGCTGTGTCCCGGCACTAGGAATGATCTGCCAGCTGTATGTTCTGTGTAATCCGTGTTCGCCACTGCTCCGCACTCTCCTGGAGCCAGCGTGCGTTTCACTCAGTGGAAGTGACGTCAAAACCTGACCTGTGTGCCCACCCCTACGAGTTTTGTCATCAGGAGGCCTAGTTCTTACATGTGGCATCTGCATTTAGTTTTTTTTTTTTGTTAGGCTTTTTTCCCCTTTATCGTCAACTAGTGATCCTGCTAGTAAAAAACTTTCTGTCCAAGGGTGGCAGCTATGGAGCAACATTGTCACCCTGGGGAAGGACAACAGAACACCTCCTCTATCCACTCTATTACTTTGCAGTCCCAAAAAGTGAAGTTTTATTGTTGGGGTTTACATAAATTGTATTCTATGTACTTCATAGTGTTTAAATATCCGGACAGGTTTGACTCATCCTTATGGTGAAACATTTGCATTGTGCTCATCAAACTTGCTTGATTGGCTATGCCTGGCATTTGAGTTTGTGTGAATTGAGGCAAAATGAGGAGGAAGGGGGCTGCTCATCCCTGTGTCCCTGGGTTATCGGGGGGGGGGGGGGGATCTGCAAGCTCCATAAATGTGACATCTTTTCCAGATCCTTCCAAAAATGGGCAGTCCAGGTTACTGGCCGATCATGTCTGTAGGTACCTATTGTCAAAGCTACTAGAAGCTACTAGTTCCTCTTGCTTTCTACAAAATAGAGAAGTATTTTACAAAACTAGTTAAAGAGGAACTGCAGTCTGCTCACATAATTTGTAATAAAAACATCTTTGCCATTCTGAAGCTTCCCTCCAACCACTTTGCATATTTTATATATACTGTGATTCTGTACTTGCCAAATATGCTGCAGAAATCACCCTCCACTAAGTCTGGCTGCATCCATTTTAACTGTAGGCAGCTGAAGCTGCTGCCTGTTCACTTCCTGGATTTAAACCGACACACAGAGGCACACCTCCAGCTCTGCAGCTCTCATTGGGCCTCTTATGGCTCACCCCCCTCCCTTCTTGGCAAACGCTCACGAGAGTGAGAGAGCTGTGCATGATGTCATAAGCCTAGGATTTTTACCAGACAAGAAACAGGAAGTAGGCTGTATAAGGTATTTACTGGCAGATTTTTTTTTTTTTTTATACTATCCAAAATTAAAACAACAAGGGCAGAAGATTTAATAGATGGAAAGTTGGAAAAATTACTGAAGGTCCGCTTTAAATTCCTTGATACTGTAGGTTACTGTTTATTTATAGAACAAACTGCACATTTTATAATTTTATAATTTTTATCCTACAAAGGACAATTTCTACTGATACTGGAGTCTAGAGCTAAAAGAAAAATAAAATGTTCCTTTTTCTTTGTCCTAAGTTTGATGCCCACCAGTGAAGTGGCTGCAGAAGGGCACTGAGTGTTGGCCATTGTCATGGAATAAAACCCCTACTTGTTTTTTTGTCTTGAATCAAGACTTGTTCCATGGCTCCTGATTAGCACGTATCGCCATAAAAATCTTCTAGTGATTGACAGCCAGTTGATTGCTTTGTAGTTCTTGAGGTCATATTGGACTGTTTTTCTCATGGATGAGGATAACTATGGCATTGTTCTTCAAATTTCCTGCTCCTCCTGTAAACAGCAAGGACTCCCCCGCTCTGCACCTCCTCCTTGAAAATTTCCCATGCAACCCTCCATTATATGTTGACTTTTGCTTTTCATTTGGTTTTCTGCTTCAAGCATAATTTGTTCCTTGCCAGTCACATGTCCCTACCAACAAGAGGTTTTCATTTGCACAGCAAAAAAAATACATGTTTAAAATGTTCGGTGTTCAAATACTCGCTTGTGCTTGAATATTTGTATTTATTTTGATCCCGATCTACCATAATTTGAGCTTCTTTTCCAGCAATTGTACATGAGCAAATGATTACCTAGAACCAATAAAACACAAATTTAAAAAAAAAATGTTTTGGTTTAATATAAAATATTGCACGTTAATATTTTGCGTTCTTTAGTGGGTCAGCGGGTGGAGCATAAAGCGGAGTTCCAACAAAAAATGGAACTTCCACTTTAAGTGCTGGTGACCCCCTGACATGCCACATTTGGCATGTTATTTTGTTTGGGGGGAGCGGGTACCCTGTTTTTAGAGGCTCACACTTCCTCCCCTGGCTCTGGAAGGAAGATCACCTACCCCCCCCCCTGCGATCTTCTGTGACGTGTCCCAGAAGATTGCCTGGCCATTCACAGCGCGCGCGTGGCTGTGATGCTACAGCCAGGTGCCCACAGTTAGCATGCTGCTGCCGTGGAGAAGAGGGGGAGAGGAGCGAGGCTTCCTGCACCCGCATCATTGGACCGCGGGACAGGCAAGTGTCTGATTTATTAAGTCAGCAGCTAAACTTTTTGTAGCTGCTGACTTTAAAATGGGTGGAACTCCACTTTAAGGTGCCGCAATTTCCAGGGTCTTTTGCTGCTTTCACAAAAAGCCTGTTTACAGAACTCAGTAGCTCAAGATGAACTTACACACAACTCAGCAGTGACTCTTCTGTTAACACGCAGCTCAGTGTCCCAAAGCAAACTGCGTATTCTCTGCTGTAGCTCTAGTTAGCCCATAGTAAATCCTTTTGTCATATAGTAGTTCTGCCTTTGTAAAACAAAACATACAAAAGAAACAGTTTAAAAAGATTTAAACGTAATTAATTGTAAACAATCACCTTGTAAAACAACCCATTCAGTTTAAAATAGTAATGAAAGGCAAAACATAACTACCCCCCCCCCCCCCTTTTTTTTTTATAAGTACGGTAATCACATTCCCTCTGCTTTCAGCCGCATAAAAGTTAGGGGGAGGAGAAGCAGCAGCACACTGAGCTTCTCCGTTAATTGCTGCGCAGCAGGGGCATGTCAGGACAAGTCTGATTATTGGAGGAGAGCACACTGAGTTCCCAGCATAGCTAGAGAACTGACCATAGTGTGTTCTCCTGCTTAGTGTGGTCAGTTTTTAATAGGAAAGCAGAGGGACTAACAGGAACACCAGGATTTTTCACACAAGGGAAGCAATACAAAGAAAACAGGATACTTTCTCATACAAACACATGGCACGTATCAGGAATATGAAGTATTGTGGTAACAAACATTTAAAAAACAAGACTAAAATACATTTTAAACAAAAGTATTTTAGCATTTTAGTAAATAAAATATACAGGGGTAATTTACTAAAGGCAAACAGACTGAGAGTTTTGCAAGTGCATTTGTGGTAATTTCTTGCAGAGCTTAAAAGCTTGAAAGAATACCCAATCGGGTGCAAGGGGAAAAAAGAAAACTAGAATTTACAGGTTAGGACTAACAATATCGAAGTCCTAGGCTCTTTTCTTTTAGCCCATAATTCTCCAGTAGTGTTCAGTGTCATTGCAGCTGAAGTGTCGCAGTTTGCCAGCCGTTCCAGGTTAATTGTTGGGAGTCTCATTGTTGATTAGTGCATGCGATCTCTCAACAAGTTGCAAATCACCCGCCTTCCCCTCCTTTTTTAATCTCTTTCCTCATTTCAGTGGCTTCAATAGAAAACTGATATTTTAATCAATTCTTTTATTCTCATTAGTACAACTTTCTCCCATGCTGGAGCACACCTTTTTAAAGCAATAATGCATGTCCATGTAATCAGCCTCTTTTGCTGAATCCTAATTTCGATAATGGGCGGCATTGCGGAACACCTGCTGTGCCCCTTGCAGAACAATATCAATTTGCATTAGAATTGGCCTCCAATCTGTTTCGCTGCTAGCTTTTCAGGAGAGAGGCAGTTTCTGTAGGTTCATAGTGTGTCCTACAGCTTGTACATGGAAATAGCAGAAGTGTCGTTCGTCCCGAACCAATCATTTACTGAGAAAATTGGTTAATAATTAGTTTGAATTTAATGGCAATTCAGTTTGCCCTCTTTTAATTTACAAAGGAGGCATCCCCTGAAATCCATTTTGCTGTACTGATTGCAGGTATGCATTCGACTGTTGTAATTTTCTTAACGTAGTTAAAGCTGCTAGATTTTTACAGCAGTGAGATATGTTTTAAAGGCCAACTTTTTTCTTGCTAGGGGATCAGTTTGAACCGCTGTCAGGTATTTGTGTCCATATTGGGCAATCTTTCTGTCTGTATCTGGTCACTACGATGGGAATTAAAGGTGAATCTCTGAAAGAAGGACATGACATTTTTTTTTTTTCCGCACAGTGGGAATGTTAGGCAGCCCATAGATGAGTCCTATTTTTTTATTTTTTTTTCCTTGAACCAGGGAAAAAGTGGATTTGATGTGGATGGGGGAATCCTCCCTGCTTTTGTTATTGTATTTTTACAGTGGGGAGGCTTCCCTACTGTCAGAATACACTGAGCAGGGAAAACGACTGACAAGAGCGGTTGTACAGAAGTCGATCGGTAGAATGCACAACCTCCCTGCCCATACATGGATCAAAATTCGGCCAAATTTCAATCCATGTATGTATCTAGACCTGTTAGATCTTTTATAGCTTTCTATGTAACTATAAGGGATCTTGCACATGGGCCTGCTGAACCATCCAGCGAAATATGTCGGTGGTTACACTGAACAGTCTCAGGCAGCCCAATGTACAAGAGCCCCAAGGCTCCATTCACACTTATGCAACTTGTCATGCAACTTTGGACTTCACAACCTGTTTCCTACTGCGCGAGTTGTACTTTGCTTTCTGAATGGTCAAGCTGTCTTCTGGGACCTCTGTGTGTCCCAGAAGGCAGCGGGGGGAAGGAGAAAGGGACGGAAATGTGATAGGCCGCCGTGCGGCGATCTTACCGGGAGATGGGTAAGATCGCCAAGTACCTGCTCCCCCACTCCAAAAAGTGCCAAATGTGGCAGTAGAAGGGGGGGAGGGTGCGAACAAGCGGAGCTTGCCCTTTTGGGTGAAGCTCGGCTTTAAGACCCCTTTCACACTGGAGGCATTTTTCAGGTGCTTTAGCGCTAAAAATAGCGCCTGTAAAGTGCCTGAAAAAAGCCTCATCTGCAAACCCAGTGTGAAAGCCTGAGTGCTTTCACACTGGGGCGCTGTGCTGGCTGGACGTCAAAAAAAAGTCCTGCAAGCAGCTTCTGTGCAGCGCTGTAGTCCTAAAGTGCCCCTGCCCATTGAAAGCAATGGGCTTTGCAGGTGGTTTTAACCCTTTTTCGGCCGATATCGGGAGTTAAAAGCTCCCCGCTAGTGTCCGGAAAGCACTGCAAAAACGACGCCCGGGCGCTGGCAGTGTGAAAGTGCCCTAAGTATTAAGATTTCAGTCAGAACAACGTGTTATCACTAACTTCTTGCAACTGACTGACTATAATGAGAGTTTTACTACAGATTATTTGTAGATGGCACAGTTTTACCACACAGAGTTGCTGTTTTCTGAGTTGCTAGGGGGTCTGATGATACATACCCATCAGCTAGTATAGTATTGAATAAATTGTTGTAGACCATAAATAAATGACACCCGATAGGCTTGAATTGACTTGCTAGTTACATGACGTGAGCTGTCCAACTCTGCCCCTTTCTTCTGCCCTTTCTATCACCAGTCTATACAGAACTTGTGTACTTTGTGTAAAATACTAACACGCCAACGGTTAAATGAATCTTGCTTCAAGTTATTTTACTTTTTTTTGCCTGAAGAGAAAGTTCTAAAGATGCAGAATTTCAGGCACGCCTTGTATCTTGGGCTAATCCTGTGTAGACAAAAGCAGTATTTTACTTGGCATTATGGAAAGTCAGGGAAGAATGTTGCAAAAATAACCGTGGAGGGCAGCTTTTTGACACGTTCACCTTTTGGAATGTAAAAAGTCCACCGAACAGTATAGTTCAGTTCCCCTGAGAATTGCCAGATACAATATATTAGACGTTCTCCTTCCATTACTAGTACTGCCCCATACATGTGTGGTGGTCAATACAAACGAGTATAAAGGTAGATCACTTCTAATTCAGTCTGGTGAGACTTTTGGTAACAAAGAGGGAAACCTTTTCTTTCTTCAAGTAGTGGACAGCCGATCGGCACTCCTCAGTAGTAATGTGTGGTCTCTGAATTAAACCGAGTAGAACACCAGAAAACTAATTAGCCAAAATAACATGTTTCTGCTGAGCCTGCCGTTGTCTGGAATTAATGTTACTCCATATTAGAATGTCCTCTGGATGTGGAAATTTTGAATAATTATCTGTGGTGTCCAGGCATGAAGCTCAAGAGCACCTGACTCCATGCAGATGGTACCCAAACTGCTGATCTGGTAATTACTCTACAGCCGCGACATTAAAAAAAAAAACTTTAAAAAAATAAATAGATTTTTCACATGTTTTCCATCTGCTTTCTCCCGCCGCGAGCTTGCTTTACATCTAATAGACTGACTTTAAATTCTCGATGCCCCTGCCAGGTGTTGCTAAATAGGCAAAAAAAGTCAGATAAGCAGAGACTCCGACTGTTGCCCTATTTTATTCCTTAACCACTTTCCGACCACCCCATAGCAGATTTACTGCTACAGGGTGGCTGTACTGTGCAGAATCATGTGTGTATAAATACATGATTCTGGACTCCCGGGAAGTGGGTGCGCGCCGCTTAGCTGATCAGTGAGTGCTGGCCAAAAAAACTAAAAAATCTGATTTAATTTACATTCAATTTTTTAGATTTTTATCAAATTTATTTTAATGCTTTTGGAGTAAAAATCTATCTAAAGATAGTTTTCTATTTAAGATGCATTAATAATTTAGTTTATTGAGCATGAAATGGAGCTTAGGTTTTGTAGCATGACGCTGTATATTTACATTTTTGGTAAACTCATTCAATGAATCCAAGCTATGCAAGCTGAGGTAACATGCACTGCATTGATGAATTAACACAATTTCACAGTAACCATGAGAGAAAACAAAGTTCAGGAATATTCCTTTATCCCATTGTTTTGCAAATCTATGTAAACTACAAACTGTATGATTGAATCGGTTCTGATATTGCTCTTTTACTAACCTGACAGCTTATTATTCTGAATAGGAAACCTTCATTTTGTTTGCAAATATTAAAGATTCTAACTACCAGCAATTATAAGTCCTTACATTTAAAGAGCACCAGTCATTTCAGATCCATCATGGTAGCGCCTGTTAGTGGGCATCCACTCACCTGTTGCCGCTGCCTTGTTGTGTCACTGCCGCATCACCACCCGTCCCATTAAAGTGAATGGGACTGTTGGTGAGTCAACAGCGGGTTAGAGGAGGAGCCACTGCGGGACAGAGATGACAGTTGCTCTTTTAAAAATTATGATTTAAATAAAGCCTTTTTACTAGTGATTTAAATCATGGCCTTCCCCAGATAGACAGTGTAGGAGGGGGGGATCTATGCATACAGGATAAGGCTTCATGTACACGCATGTTTTTACAACCTCTCCTGAACGATTTAACTTGACAGATGGTAACCCACGTTTAAAACGTCCGTTTTGCCATGCTTACATGCCTGGTTTACCGGCGTTTGCGTTTAGAAGCGTTTCTAAAAAAAAAAAAAAGGTCAAAAACGGAAAATGTCTATAAACGAAACGCGCGTTTAGCCGCGTTTGGCGTCGGAAACTTCGGCGTCTAAACTCATTTTTTTTGCCTTCTAAAAAAGACCTATAAACGCAACTGCCTAAAAACGACAGTAAATGCACCTGTGTACATGTACACATAAGATATCATTGGATGAGTTCAGGGGCAGTTGAAAAAAGTGTCCAACTGCCTCTGAACGTCCGTTTACCAGCAGCAGTGTACATGAGGCCTAAAACAGCCTTTTTACAGAATGCAGAGGATTAACACCTTAAGTTCCACAGTGAGTATAACAAGCATGCTATTCTGCATATACAGATTTTACTGCTATGGGTTTAGTAACACTTAGGTTGAGTGTGATGGGGTAAAGCTCAATATCGGAAGAAGTTGGAGTCCCCCAGTTGAAGAGCTTCAGGAACGCAGATCCATTTTGTAGACTTTTAAACCAGTTCCAGTTGTACTTTTAGTTTTGCATTTCATTTTTTTTTTGTCAAATAAAGGAAAAAACAGTCTTCCTAGATAGTTTAATGTGCCTACTTTTGAAGTGTGTGCCTGTATCTTGGGAAACAAATGATATGCTTGGCTTAATGGGAGCAGAAACCTTTGCTTAAGATACATATAAGCCATAAACATTGATGCATTAGAGCACCTATGTCAAATACAAGGCCCACCGGGCCTTGTCACGTGGCCCTCACACCCAATTTTGTAGCCAGAACATGGAAGAACTCCATTCGGTCACCTCTGGCTCTCCCCCTCCACCCCCGATCCCTGCTGTCACTTGTACACACAGAAGCCTTTTGTGTGTACAAGTGACAGCTTTGCTCTCAGCGGCTCCCTGGTGTAACATGTGCTCACAACGGGGCATGGTGGGTCAGATCTCCAGAGAGAGAGAAATTGATCCCCCTGCATGGTGAGGAAGAGCCATCTACACAGGGGGGTACTAGAGCCAGGCCGTATAGGATAGAGTAGAGATGCGTGATTTATTTATTTTTTTTAGGGGGGCTTTGGGGTTGCACACTCCTGAACCCTGCACTCTGTACGTAGCGCACTCCTGAACCCTGCACTCTGTAGTGCACCCCTGAAGCCTGCACTCTGTACATATCACAACCCTGAAACTGCACTCTGTACATAGCGTACATGGTGTACTTCAGAACTCTGCACTCTGTACGTAGGGCACCCCTGGAACTGCACTCTGTACGTAGGGCACCCCTGGAACTGCACTCTGTACGTAGGCCACTCCTGAACTCTGCACTCTGTACGTAGGCCACTCCTGAACTCTGCACTCTGTACGTAGGCCACTCCTGAACTCTGCACTCTGTACGTAGGGCACTCCTGAACTCTGCACTTTGTGCGTAGTGCACCCCTGGAACTGCACTCTGTACGTAGGGCACTCCTGAGCTCTGCACTTTGTGCATAGGGCACCCCTGGAAATGAACTCTGTATGTAGGGCACTCCTGAACTCTGTACTTTGTGCATATGGCACCCCTGGATCTGCACTCTGTATGTAGCGCGCTCCTGAACCCTGCACTCTGTACATAGCTTACCCCAGATACGACTGGCCCTTTGAGGGTAACCACATTGCTGATGCGGCCCATGATAAAATTGAATTTGACCCCCCTCTAATAGAGTATGGATCATTTGAAAAAATGTAATTGGTAGAAGTTGACTACACATTGCTTGTAACGTGAAGGCTTTTTAAAATTCTAATCCAGTTTTTCTTAATCCTAGAATAAGGATTGGTAAAAAAAAAAAAAAAATACTTAAAGGCAATTTCCCTTCACTGCCCTGAGGACACAGCAGAAATTTCTAGTGAATCTATTTCTGGTTCCTTTCTGAACGGCTTGTAGATTTGTAGTACAGAGTAGGAGCGCATATGTTTGGGAGACTCAGGGCTCGATGGGTCCCAGGGACAACGAACAATATTATCTAAAGCCTAAAATGTATTTTACTATATTAAGTAACAGTTCATCAAGTAATTTATACATTTTGATTACATTAACAAATACTCCAAAATGCAAGCAAAGTCACCCAATGTGTGAATGAGTCCTTCTAAAATTGAATTAAGTTTCTGGGTGGTAAACAAAGTTCTTCTGAAATTCTCTGGCGTCTCTGAATGTCATTGCAGCAGCTTAAATCACTGAAACGAGAGCAGATTTTTCGATTCGCACTCTCATTTGCTCTCTGCACCCTCCAGTGCACATGACCACGGCTCGTGCAGAATTATTACAAAAACATCATCATTCTGGGTTTGTTTCTCTTCCTGCGGTGGCTGTGTGGCTGAGTTGTGGCTGGTTTCTCGCCAGCTGCTATAAATAGCGCGCTCTACGAGAGAGTGTCTGAATTGAGAGGCAGTAAGAGGAAAGAAAAACCCTTTTTTGGTCTCCAGCTGGCTGCCTGCCAATCAATGACTTGTTTGAGCCGATGAATACTTTGAGGCAGTAGCACTGGGAGGATATTTGGTAGATGTGATATTATGAAGATGTGTGCTTCCTCTCTTCTCAATAATCGCTTTTGCTATGTTTGTTGGAATGTATTTACAGGCGTCGGCTTTATTAAAGGAAACCATCAATGGAAATATGCTAGATGTCATGATCAGCCAGAATGTATAAGTTGCCCGGCTGATAGTTGATCCAGTCGCTTCTACAAGTTTTCAGATATGTAGTTTAGACATCGCCATCTGCATGCTTGCCTTGGATCATTGGCTAGGAAAATACTGAAACCACCCGATCATCATGGCAGTAACTGCAGCGTATACACAGTACAGGTTTTCTTTTAGAAGAAGTAGAGCTGCACGATTCTGGATAAAATAAGAATCACAAAGGCTAACTTTACTGTTTAGTTTTTTCTTTAATTCATTGAAGTGTATTTTTTCCCCAAAAAATTGAGTTTGAAAGACCGCTGCACAAATGCAGTGTGACATAAAATATTGCAACGACCGCCATTTTATTCTCTATGGTCTCTGCTAAAAAAAATATTGTTATGCTGTACTCGTTGTGGAACCTAAGGTGTTAATCCTCTGCATTGTAAAAAAAAAGATTGTTTGATCCTCCCCTTCCTCCAAAGCCCCCAATCCATCTCCTGACACTACAGAGCCTTGGGGGCATTTTTGCACATGCTCAGTTTGGTGTGTATGGCTAGAGAGTTTTTTTTTTTTTTTCTTGGGAGTGTGCATGTGATCAACACAGGGCCAATCGGCACAGAGGGTTAGGGGTCCTGCAGCCTCATAGGACACAAAACAATCCTCCTGCACTTGGGTGCTGGGTCTAGGGATGTGTGGTGCAGTCAACCCTTTTAAGAAGAATGTCAATGGCCTTGAAACATATAGAAGAGAGAAAGGAGGGCGCACTGACCTTGTGCATTACCAAAAATAATTCTAATTAAAAGGAAAAATAAAAGGAGCCACCGTGCAGTACCGCGTCTGGTCCTTGGACATCTTCGGTTCTTACTATAGACCCAAGAGACACCGATCGCCATTGCTGATGCTTTGATATGCTTGTTAACCATGTTTTTATGTGAGTATAACCATTGCTGTATTATTTGTATTAAAATGTATTTTTGGTAATGCACAAGGTCGGCGCGCCCTCCTTTCTCTCTTCTATAGCCTCATAGGACAGTCGTAGGAGAATGACATGCTTTAACCAGACACTGATAGAAGTCACAAGACTGCTATATACTGCTGATGAGAAAAGGTGTTTAGCAGTTATTTACTAAAATAATTACATTTCCATGTACTGTGGGAGACCAGATATAGTGAATGCAGGGTCCTCGGTTTAGCAACATCTCTAACTGTACATCATAACCAAGTAATCTCTACTATACAATCCGTGCTCCTTTTCAAGGCTGTTTCGGTTCAGTAACAGCCAGCAAACCAGAAGAAAGTATTATCTGGTTTGTAAAAATTCTCAAAGGTTTTGGATGTTTTCCACCCGGTAGAATTGATACTGTGTTATGTATCTGCTACTTCCACTACTGTTGACACACGTGCGGTTCCAGGCTCCATATAGGTGATTGTCAGTGAGTGGAAATCTGATAATTCAGAGCAGGACTAAGTATAACATAGTGCTGACTCCTGTGTACCACTGGCTCTCGGGTTTCCTTCTGGAATGGTTTTATGTTTGCTGATTAGATGCCAGTTTCAGTTACTACCTAGTCATTCATAACACGACTGCTCTGATTTCAGCTAAGATGTACGTTGTTGCTCTTTATCAGTTGAGCCAACAATGGAATGGAGCAGAGCTAAAGACCCAAAATAAATCCTAAAGTTTTTAGGATTTAAACAGAAATGGTGCATTTATTAAAATTTTTGTTTGGCGGTACAGTTCAGGCTGCAGTTTTCCTCCCTTTACTACACAAGCACATTATACAGTGGCTTAGTGATTTGCTCTGTAGGTCCGTAATACTGGGGTCCTGGGTTAAAGCGTATCTCAACCCAAAAGCCAAAATATAAAATATTGGACCTAATCTGTACTTAGATGTGATGACTGCATTAGTGTTCTTTCCCAGGTTGGCTGGTCTCACTGCATGTCCTTGCCGACCTTTTGTTCATCACCATTACATGGGGGTTGGGAGATTAGTCGTTTACAGAAGAAAGATAACATTGTACTTTCTTCAGCTCATATGAACTGACAAGAACTAATCTGGCAAGATCAACAGGTTTTTCTTTTACTGGTTAATTTTTTTTTTTTTACTTAAAGCAGAGGTCGGTCCAAAAAAAAAAAAATTAAAAGCCAGCAGTTACACATACTGCAGATGCTGGCTTTTAATAATAGGACACTTGCCTGTCTTGGAGTCCAGCGATATCGGCACCACAGCTGATGTTTCCATCAGCTGTTGGGTGCATGCCGCCACCTCTGGCGGTAAGGGAACCCGGCAGTGTAGCCTTACGACTTTACACAGGGAACCCTACTGCACATGCACGAGGCCCCGCGCCTCTCTCCTACTGGTCTGGCAACAGGGAGAGGAGGGGGGAGCCCTGCGGTGACGTCATGGCCCGCGGTGCGGACTCCTGGAAGTGGGAACTGGATACCTGTCAAAGACCGATATCCTGTCCCTCCCCCCCCCCCAAAGGTGCCAATTGTGGCACCGGAGGGATAGAGGAGACAAATGAGTGGAAGTTCCACTTCTGGGTGGAACTCCGCTTTAAGGCACCTTTCACACGGACGGCCTGCTCAGATCTGCCTGTGTGTTTTTTGAGATGTATCCGCTGACACCCGCCTGCCATTCGCTTCGACAAGATCCAGCGGATGGGATCGGATGAAAATGAACAGACTGTCTGTTTTCATTCGATTTCACCGTAGAAAACAGCCGGGGCTCTTGACAGGTCCATCCCTGCACAGTGAGCAGAGAGGGAGCTGTCATCCGCCTGCTCAGCAGGGATCAACGTAGTGATCCCCTCCACTGAGCTAGCGGAGTCTGTCCACCCGGTTCGCCCCATGTGAAAGGGGCCTAAATGTTACCTGAAAAATAAAAATGAAAAATTAAATTTTTTGTTATTGGTTTTAGTTATCCTTTAAAGTGGATGTAAATCCCATTCATGAAATCTGACCTAGGCACATATATCTGTAGTGTTTACTTGTCTCTCTCTAAAGCTCTAAGTGCCGTGTCTTTCTGCTGCTCTGTTCCTCTGTTATCAGCAGAGTCACTTCTGACAAGTTCTCCAACACACGAGATAACGGCAGCTGAAAATTTGTATCAGGGAGGGAGCTTAGAGGGAGGTTAGCAGAGAGCTTGTTTATTCAGAGTACAGCTCTGCATGTTCCTGCATTCCTCTGCCTATGTGGAGGGGGGGTGTCTTTCCTCCAATCAGCTCTCACACAGTGTGTAAGCCCAGAGATTTCTAACATGATCTGCACTTTCCAAAGAGAGTAGAAAAAGATAGACAGCAGATATACATGTAAAACCTATGTAGGGAGATTTGTTCACTTCACTGGGTATAGGAGAGGGTTCACAACCACTTTAAGTTTTCTTCTGCTACAAATACATAATACAGTATATTAGCAATGTTAAAGTGGTTGTAAAGGCAGAAGATTTTTTATCTTATTGCATTCTATGCATTAAGATAAAAAGCTTTCTGTGTGCATCAGTTTTCTGGCTGTGCCCCCCCTGCAAAGCCATTCACTGGACAGACTAGTGCGGTTTCTCCTCCCCTAGTTCTATGCGCTCCTTATGCAGATGAAAACAGAGGGGTATGTGTTCACTAATAAAAAAGGAAAAAACATTTATAGGGTTTTTTTTTTATGTGTATAAAAATGTTTTGCCTTTCATTTCTATTTTAAACTGAATGGTGTTTTACAAGGTGATTGTTTACATACACTTTCAGGAGAGTGGTGTTACACGCTGCATACTGTTGGGGATTTTTACAGTCCCTAATCCGTTTTCCCACCATCACAGAGGGTTGGGAGAAGATTTCTGGATAGTTTCCTTTCTTTGAGGGTTCATGCTTCCCCATAGTCTGTGGTTATACCTGCCCGCTCTTGGGATCTGGCACCTGTTGTGTGTTGCCCTCTTCTCCCTCCTGTTGTCCCTGGACGCGATCCTCATTAATGATTCTCATATTCACTCAGATAGTTTCCTGAACTCCCCTCGCCTGAAGAAGCATGTCTTCAAAACGCGTTGAGAAACTAACTCCTCCACAGCGTACATCTTACATGTAACATTCTATGTACTGTATTGGTTTGCCATACATTCGGAAGACTGGCTCTACCGCCTCTTCTGGAGCAGTTCATTGTATCTTGTATGTATGTGTGTGTATATGTGTGTATGTATGTGTGTGTGTGTATATATATATATATATATATATATATATATATATATATATATATATATATATATATATATATATATATATATATATGTGTATGTGTGTATATATATATATATATATATATATATATATATATATATATATATATATATATATATATATATATATAATTAGTGGATGGGGCTATGAATATAGGGGGCTTTGCTTACTTAAAGATTATGTAAATAATTTTTTTTTCGGTTTGGATTTTAACATATAGTATGTCAAATCGATATGTTGGGTTGAATTGGTATTAATAAAATTAGATCTTTTACTTGATGTATCTCTGTTGTTTTTGAGCAATAACACACCAATAAAGCCCCTTAGTGCCTAAAATAGACAGCTTCTTTCTGTCTATGATTTTTGGGATGTGGTATTGGATAACCCCAGATCAGATCCTTGGCATTGTTTGGAAGTAGAGGATCACCAGAGGTATGTTGTGGGCAGGATATTAGCAGCAGAACTACAAATCAAAGTATTACTTTACATAGACTTTTGGCCATCTGATGTTTTCTTTCTGCAGCAAATTGTCTATTGTCGAGTCCTTCAGTTTCTTCACTACGAATTAGTCATAGTTTTGTTGCATTGCAAGGTCCTTTAAAACAAAGAGGGTAGAATCTGCTGGCACTGAATTATTCTGTTTGCCAATCAATACAGGCTTTGCAGTATTGGAGATTACAGGGAAGATATGTAACCTTCAGAGCTCCAATCCAAATCAATTTATTTAAGCATCTATTCATGGATTATGACCGATGATGCTCTTTTTCAAGATGATGATTTAAAATGAGTAGGTCATGTGTCATTCTCTAAATTGCTTCCACTGGCAACTAAGGAAAAGTTCTCTTAAATGGCAGCTCATATCATCCTCAATTTGTTTTGTAATTGCAATTACATTTTCTATTTTCCAGTGCACATTAAATGGAGCTACTTCATCCTTAAACAAGGAATTTATAGCGTGAGTTCCCAACTATGCCAAGTCGTTGGCCCAGGGTTAGGCGTAGTGCTGTTATTGGAAACAAAAACCTTGTCTAAAAACAAAACATGCTGTTAAAATCACAAGAAAGAAATTGTGCTGTAAATTTCCAATAAAAATTTTCGCTAAGTGCCAAAAGTAAGCTAAAACTTTTTGTGAAAAGTATATTTGGGATGAAATCTCACTTAGAAGCTAAGGTAATAGAAAGTTAAGATTCAACCCCAGCTAAACATTTTTCAATAGGCTTGGTCACAGTAAAAAAAAAACTTCTGGCAAGTATTTGTGGCTGTTCGTTGCTCCATTAGGAGGATTTTCACCCCTCTTTCTGCTACTGAGCCTAGAGGATACAGAAAAGAATAAACTGAGGGGTCCCAATCCCTTCCCATTTTACTGAAAAGAAGTGTTGCATTCTCCATCCCATCTGTAGAGGTTTTGTATTATTTTATGGTCCCCACAGAAAGCAAAATAAAAGTCTCCTCACTGGAGATGCTGACTGGGAGTGAACCTTGCTAGAGGTTACCGTATATATCCCTTCCCTACTACAGTGTGTCCCTGAATGCACGTGGCCCTACATTTGGGTACCACTTGGCACAGAGTTAAGCCCCTTTCAGCCACAGCCTGCCATAGACTTTGGCAGGCTACTTGCATTGGGGATTGGACGCTGCACCTGTCCCTCCTGTATGCACTAAAACTTTGGGAGGAACTCACTTCAGCATTACGGCCCCATGTTGTAGTGGGCCTGTGGTTGATTATCATTATGTGAATGGGAGCTATTGGTTTTTCTACATGTCTCACGATTTTCCTTATGATGGCCCAGTTATGCTTAAAACATATTGACAAAACCCAGTTTTCTAGATCTTGTTCTTTGTAGCCAAAAGCATACAAAGATAGCCCTGCAAAAATGATCAACCCTACTCTTCCAGAAGTGGAGGGAGAAACAATAGGCACAAGGGCAGTGTAATATTAAAGCAAACACTTTATTAAAACATAGTGAATGGCACTCACAAGAGCAAATAGGAGAGAGGTGAAAGTGACCATATCCACAGCATCAGGGCTCAGTGTCCGACCATGAGGGAAGCCGACAGGTGACCGCCAAAGAGATGGTGTTGGATGACAGGTGTCGCTGTAAAGAAGCCAGGACTCATCCATCTTATCGAAAAGTGGCTGCGATGACAGGGAACTTCGCCCTCTGCCTGATGCCAATGTCACTCTAGGAGCATGTAGAGTCAATGAACGCGTTTCCAGGCAGATACACCTGGAAATCTGTTTAGTGACTGTGCATACTCCTTGAGTGACGTCGGCACCAGGCGGAGGAGGACGTTCCCTTTCATCGCAGCCTCTTTCTGATCGGATGGATGAGTCAGATTCAGAATACTTTTACTCCCAAAGGGAAATGACCAATTAATCCCAAATGGAAATGACCAAAGTTTAGGCTTCTATAAAGGGACACCCAGCGCCCAACACCATCTTTGGTTGTCGCCCGTCGCTTACCTCATGGTCGGATGCTGAGCCATGGTACTGTGAATCTTTTCACTTCCATCTGTCTCCTACTCGCCACTTACTATGTTTTAATAAAGTTTACTTTTTATTGCTACACTATGGTGGCCTTTCGCCTGGTTTGCTCTCCCTTTTGTGTGCATCCTAGATGAAGTATCCCCTTCTGATTTGCGGGCTGCAGAACCCACCAGTCAGTGTAGCATTTATTTGTATAGTGTTGGCTACCCACTCAACAGATTCCATTTGTGTATTAATTACATATTGATTTGTGGTATCACATTTCCTTTTTGAGATTATTAAGTGGCATACGGCTACTTTAACATTACACATTAACCATTTGGTTTGCTCATTTTCTTTTTGTCAAACCAATCAGGGGCTGCATTGTGGAGATCTGTGACCCCAGTGGATTTCTACGGGTTTATTTTTTTGTGTCATACCCGTTTTCAGCAGTGATTGACTAAATATTGGTTTATTTGTTTCAATGGGGGTTGCAAATTACAAAGTTCACACGCCTCATTCTTTGTATAGGTCATGATTCGTATAACTAGGCCCATTTTGGCACAGAGTGGTGGGATCTGCTTTATACTACATCCTGAGCAAGTCCCATGTGGTACTTTTGAGTCTTTCTTTTTCTCCAAAATAGATTAAAGAATTGACCCTATGTGCTAGTGGATTTTCAGAGAGGTTAGAAAATCTAACTTTTGACTGCCTACCTCACTCAGAATCGACTACATAAATGCGGTCTGCTTTTACGTGCGTTCAGCTTTGCATTCAAATTAAAAACTTGAAGAGGTTAAAATAAACTACTTTGCGTGTCATAGTCCAACGTTATTTGTAGTTTTATCAGGGGAAAGCAAGTCATGTGTTCTGGATTATGTAGTACTGCGGTGGTTTATTTTGGACATGATTTGCTTTTTTCTTTTTATGGGTTCACTGGGTTTTTCCTAAGACCACCACTTCCCTCACCTTTTTTAAAGCTTTGTTGAATAGCTAATTATGATAATGGAATCCTTGCTGATTGTTCCTATCCAAAGTCCTTCAATTAATCATCGCTCAGCTCTGTCTGGGAAGTGCTGAGGAAAACTCTCAGCTGCCAACAACAACACTACAGTTTACAGGCGCTCAGACAGGGCCGTGTGGGGGAGAGACATTGCCTGTTAAGTTTGACCATAAACCAGACATTCATTGCAGCTGACACTTGGACACTTTCTCACAAAAAAAATTCAGTTGCTTTGATGCCTGTAGTAAAACTTTTTTTGTTATGCGACAGACAATGACTGAAAATTCATAAGTTAAGGAACCTAAGCTTTATCGCTGTGAATTGAGTTGTGCCATGATTTCGGTTATATGTCTAGCAATGGCCAAATTTACCCCCAAACCTTCCCCTCTACCCATGTACCAGCATTCTTTTTTTATTTTAACTTGTTCTTGTAACTAGAACCACTACTTGTATAACTAGGCTTCTACATTTCTTGCAATGGAGCTGCTGGTAACTCCTACTGAGGTAGATGCACCATCAGAACTACCTCTCCCAAGAGCCCTCTACTCTTAAAGTGATACTAAAGTACTAAAGTGATACTTACCTGCTCTGTGCAGTGGTTTTGCACCCGAGCAGCCCAGATCCTCCTCTTCTCGGGTCCCTCGCTGCCACTCCTGGTCCCTCACTCCTGCCAAGGGCCCCCACGGCAAGCAGCTTGCTACGGGGGCACCCAAGTCATGGCGCTGCTCTGTGTGTCCATTCAGACATGGAGTCATGGCTCCGCCCTGCCCCACCCCGCCCCCCTCTCTTTCCTCATTGCCTCACTGACTTTCTATGTCTCAGCCAAGGGAGCCATGGCTCTTGTGCAACATTGCTGGATCAAGATGAAGTTCAGGTAAGTATTAGGGTTTGGCTGTAAAGCTCATTTGGCTGTACTTCTCCTGTGGATCACAGAAGTGCGGGTCGTTCTGCACTCCTGTGACCTGTTTTCAGCTGACAACTGGCTGAAGCCTGCTGTCGGCTGACTTCACATAGCCGGTCCAGGTTCAGCCAAGATCGCAACAATGAAGTTGGGATCTGCTAACATGCCTGGACTAGCACCCGGCTCAGCCTCTCAGCAAGCCTATGAGAGCCTGAGCTGGCCGCTCCCAACCCTGCCACAGCTCAGTGCTCCACACGGGGCGGGGGGGGGAGCAGAGAAGAGAGCCTGTGGCTGACGGTCACCAGCTCTCTGCTTAGGGAGGTCTGAGAACCGAGTGCTAGATCGCTCGGTTCTCAGTGTTAGAGCCGGCGGGGGACAGATGCAGCATCCACCTAGGTAAGTATGAATCTGCAAAAAAATAAAAATAAAGTCCGTACTTCTCTTTTTAAAGAGAAAGTAAACTCTCTCTCTTCTTTTTATTTAGTCCATTATAATAAGTAATTATCAAACTATAGAAACTGTAATCCAGCCCAAATCGCATATTACTTACTGTTTAAAGAAACTTTTAAAAATCTTGTTTCCAGGGGTAAGGCAGCACCATCTTAAATATTGTTTTCTGAGTCCACAGTAGAGTGTATTTCGGCCCTTACATTGTGCACTTCCTGTACTGTTAACCAAGCCTCCTTCTCAATCCAACATGTCTATGGCAACCCTGCTTCCTTGCTCATAGCTGACTTGTTTTATTTCATAGTATTTACTTGTGCCTATTATCTAGTGTTTGCCTATGACAGTCTTTTTAGCTTCAGCTGATAAGACTACCGTAAATCAGGGGAGATGTGGGGATGCTCAGTGACGTCATTCTAAAGAACAAAAAGGATTACAACAATACTAAGCAAGTAAGGAGATATCTACAAGCAGTGTTCATTATGTTTTTTTAATGCTTGTTTACATGGGACAAAGTTGTGGGGGAGAGTTTACAACCACTTTAATGCATAAAACCTTTGCATATACCCAGTGAAATGACAGGCCTCAGATGATACACAGAGGTGAAACAAATCAGACTACATAAGCTGTACTTGCTTATGTACCTACAGCATTTCTGATCTTCAGTAGGCTGGGGGCAGAGATTTGATGTAACACACTACACAACAGGGAGATGAGTGTAATTGGAGATCTGACTCCATCCCTACACAATCTCATAGGGAAACGTGCACAGCTGAGGCTGTCAATATAGACTGTGTGCTGGAGCTCTCTTCAATTGGCGTTGTTAAAACCTGTCAGAAATTACTCTTGCAGATAGCAGAGGAGCAGACAGATCTCACACTTGCTGTTCAGGATTGAGGCAAGTCCACACTATAGAATGACATGCTTTGTTCATTTCTCATGTCAGAGGTTTACAACCACTTTAACACTTTTGCTGTCACCGACATACATTACTACATACATACATACACTATACACTATACTAATTTAAATACAAAACTACATTGGTAACAGTGGGGAACGGTAGGGGTTTACACACACACTCCCATCAGCTGCAGCCGCACGATTGTCGATTGTGTCCGTATCTGACAAGCCAGCTTTCAGATGAAAACTGTCAGGTAGTTTTTGTTCCTTATGTCCTTGTAGTTTAATTTGTCCTTTACTTGGTTTTACTATTCGTATTTTATCAACCTTGTTAATTGAGAGTTTACAATGGTTTTATTGTTTCATACTTTCGAACATGTGGCGCATATTTGATCTTCTATATTGTAGTGTTTATTTACATTCAGCAGCACACTGGACTACTTTACTGTACTATAGTTTCCTCATTTCACCTCAATCATCAAAGCTTTGCTATATAGCATGGTAGGCATTGTGAAATGTATATACACTCAGGAATTCAAGGTTTTCACAGATAAGTAAGCATTTACATTATAGATAACTTGGGTTAAATAAGGCCAGTGTACTGGTTAGGTCAGAAGGTTTCACAAATATCAGTGTTTTTGTAAGAATATATTTAAATGACAAGTATGGACTTAAAAAAAACAAACATTTTTATTGACCTAGGTGGATGCAGCATTGATCCAATGCTGCATCTGTCCCCGCCGGCTCTGCAGTGATTATTGAACATTCAAACGCCACTGATCGCTCAGTTCTCTCATCCTCCCTGAGCAGAGAGCTATGACTGTCAGTCACCCACTCACTGCTCTGCCCATCTAGACCTCAGTGGAGCACAGGGCTGTGGAGGGGGCAGGAGGTGCTGGCTCGCTGAGAGGCTGAGCCAGCTATCAGTCAAAGCACCAGGATGGATCTTGACCACATGGTCAGGATCCTTTCTGAACCAGTACAGAAAAAAATGATGCATGCATACAGCACCATGAGAACCCCTTGGGGACTTTAAGGCAGTTAAGAGACAGGTAATGCAGTTAAAAGGCTGATGCCGATTTATTCGTATATAATCATAAAACAAGGGCATAGTCCATAAAACATGAATAAAAAAATTGCAGAAATTATGTAGACACTCATCTACACAAAAAATTCAAGAGTACCCACAAATGCGGGATATACCCCAAATAGCAAGCCCGAACTGGATCGGCTAAGGGGATCCCATGTCTGAACCAGCACCAGCTCAGTGACGTCAGCTGACAGTGGGCTTTAGGCCCCTGTCGGCTGAAAACAGGTCACAGGAGTGCAGAACAAAGTGCACATCTGTGACCTACAGAAGTATAGTCAAAAGAGCTTTGCCCCTACTTCTCCTTTTTCAAGTGGAATATATATGGAAAAAAAAATATGTATATGTAAAACTTTTTTTTTGGTACTTTTCCATGAAAAATAAAGCACCCGAAGAGCCCTCTGTTCCCCCTAAAATAACTAAGACTGACAAAAGTAAATAGCATCAATCAGTATTTATTCCATATTTAATATATTTATATTCCTTATTTAATATATATATTAAAAACTTTATTAACGAATAAAGCTGGCATTGACAAATGGATGGAACCCATAACATAGTATTTTTGTTGCACAAAGTGATATTCTGTAGCTCTCAATGAGACTTCTGCACCTGCAAATAGGTAGTTTGACTTTTCTTTTCCTGAGCAAACTGCTCCCCTGCAAAGATGTTTGATAGGATTTGTGATCAGGGCTCTTAAAAGGCTTTACTTCAGAATAGTCCATCCAGTGTTTAGTTCTTAGCCATTCTTGGGTGCTTTAACTGTGCATTTTGGGCTATTATCCTGTTGGTGGACTTGTGGTCTGCAGCTTACGGCGGCTTCTCACCGGTCCGCTGCGCTTTAACTAAAGTGCAGCTAAACCACAATTTTTTCCATTTTTTTAAAACCACAATAGACTTATTTATATACCATGGTTTTTTTACACACTTTTAGAAAGAGTACCAAAACTTCTGCTGCATTTCAGGTTAGTGCCCATAGCGCATTGGGGCAGTGTGAAGCCACCCTTTAAGCTTTCTGACATTGGGCAGCGTATTTAGCTCCAGCATTCCTTGATGGACTTGAGATTCCATTGTTCTCTGCATAGATTCAAGGCACCTCGTGCCAAACCGAGCCGCCAGAAGAAATAATGAAACCTCCTCCAGGTCCACATCTATGTGTGTAGATGTGAGTTTGTGTATAGCTCCTGACAAAGGCTTGCATACAATAATTGAGGGCTCAGACTGCCCTCTGAGCAGTTAACACTGCTGGCTCTTCGTTTTGGAGAGATGCAGAAAGTGGGCTTGCCCACAGTGACACCAATAAAATTCCTGTCAAAGTTCTATACATGAGAAAATAAAGACTTCATAGCAAATGTTTTGCAGGTAGATGTGAAAACAGATGGGAGCTTCTGCTTGAAAGCCCCCAAGAGGCTCCTTTTTAACTGATTTGAAAATTCAGTCGAAGATACAAAACATTTGCTATTAGTAAATGTTTAGAAGACATTACTGATTGCTTATTACAGTCATTTTTATGGGTATGTAGACCTATGTTTAGATTTTAAAGATTTCCTTTGAAGTGAAGCTTAACGCATAACTGCAGCTCGAGGCAATTCTAGTGCAAGATAATGTGTTTCATTATATGGCTCTGTCATCTTTAATGCTGAAAAGCAATGTGTGTGGTATAGCAGTTATTCATTCAAAGGTTGACTCTAGCCACCATTATGGTGGAAATGTATTGCCAAATGATTTGCAGGACACATGCGGTTTCTTTGTGGGACACTTTGGTACAGTTGATGAGAACTGCTAAAGGATCAGCCCATCCAAAACTTATAGTCCAATTTTTAGTGGGTGCTGGAGCAATAAACGATCTATTAGTGGTATATCTTTTGGAAAATCTGGTCCTGAAATCTTTAAACTTGAGTTCTCAGACCTTCACACCATGGTTGGTACAAAAAAAAAACCTCTTTCCTGTTTTTAAAGTGTTTCATTTGTTAAAAATTTCAAGAATGCAATTTGAGGAGTGGGTTATCCCCAAGATTGGGAGGGGGGTATGAAATTTAAAATTGAGCAGAAGTAGAGCCAGGAAATATAGTGAAGTGCTCTTGTTGGTGACAGACTCTACCCATCAACGAAGTATTGCTTTTGGGTGGTTTTTTTTTGCTTTATGGAGCTGAATTTGATTGAAATAATGCAGCCTCTGTATTTGGTGTTTTTTAATAGAGAAGAAAGATGAGATCCTCTGTCAAGTTTGTATGTCCCCATTGTCTGCTGCTTTCTGTCCTGGTAGTAGTGGATATCAAGACAGGAGGTCTATACAATATGCACACTTACAACAATAGAATTTTTTTTAAAAAGGGTAGAACGGTTAGACCGTCAGGTTTTTATTGTAGGCTGTGTTCACTTTAGCGTGAATCCCCAGTGACTGTGGTCACCGAAACAAGCTGGAAGGTAAAATCTTTGCAATGAAGATAAGTAAAGTGGCAGAGGTTCTGAAAACAAAGGCTGTTGAAAACTAAACTAAAACAACTTTACTTAAAACTTTAGTAAGTTTAACATTTCAAGGTCCCCTAAAACATTTTTCTTGACAAAGAAAGAGCTACATTATCACAAAAGCAAAGCAGCTTTAGAAAAGTATTTGTCAGCAAATGTTAGGCTCACCTACATTACACAGAGGGGCTCAAGAAGATAAGAATGGGGTGAAACTGAAAGCTAGCGATAAGCAGGCACTGTATGTCTTCACGACGCAGTTTCGTATTTTCCGAACTAGGTATATTCACTACAGTTATTTGACAGTAGCTTTAAAGACTTACTGGTTTATAATGAAAAACATTACATCATATAGCAATGGATTTCAAAGGCCGCGACGCGCCTTGCCACTGTCAGCTGAGCAGCTCTAAACAGGTGGTGGCCTTGGTTTCTTTACTCCAAGGACTGCAGCAAGACACCAGCCATAATGGCAGCCACAGCGAAGAGCTTTTCCGCTAAAGAAAATGAAGACGGCAAGCACATTTGTTTTGAAACAAAGTTGCATGGTGATGACATACAGTCAAAATAAAAATTACTGGAAAAATTGGAAAATGGACACCAAACTGCAACTTCTTGTGAGATTCACACAAAAGATACACCTTTCAATAATTAAGTTGCGCTAGATTTTTAAGTGTAATGAAAAAAAAAAATAAAAGTGTGTGTGTGTATATGTGTTATGTGTTATATATATATATATATATATATATATATATATATATATATATATATATATATATATATATATATATATATATATATATATAATTTATATTAAGTGTCATAAAAAAGTCCATCAAATTAAAGATGAAAATCATAACAAATAAGTGTAATGAAATATATAACTGAATATCACAAAAAAAGTCCATAAAAATAAGGATGAAAAATTGGTGTGAAGATGACAAACGATACACCCAAGGAATGTGATAGGAGAGAGATGACTTCCACCAATACACACACTGCCGCTTACCGACTCCCAACGATCTCCTATCACGGGAGATTACACTCGCTTTTGGCTTAATACCCAGCCCGGGCCTTTGGTAAACACAGCAATGGTCTCAGCGTTTTCTTGGGTAATAACACTCAGAGGTATAGCTTGCCATATGATCCCCATAGAGAAATAAAGACTTCCATAGTGTAAAATCTTTTTGGTGATTTAATAAGTAAAAAAGTATTGCACTTACAATTAGACTAAATATATAAAGCATAAAAAACAAGCCGGCCGGCTCTCGAATGCAGCCCGTCACTTAGGAACCTGCATAAACGCAGTGACGTCAGCACGTCATGCCCCTGGACAACGGCAGTTCTGACGAAACGTCTAGGGAGGAGCGACCTGCTGACGTTACTGCGTTAACACAGGTCCTGGAATGACGGACTGCATTCGAGAGCCGGCCGGCTTGTTTTTTATGCTTTTATATATTTCGTATAATTGTAATTGCAATACTTTTTTACTTATTTAATCACCAAAAAGATTTTACACTATGGAAGTCTTTATTTCTTTATGGGGTTCGTATGGCAATCTATACCTCCGAGCGTTATTACCCATGAAGACGCTGAGATCATTGCTGTGTTTAACAAAGCTCCGGGTATTAAGCCAAAAGCGCGTGTGATCTCCTGTGATAGGAGATCATTGGGAGTCAGTAAGCGGCAGTGTGTGTAGCGGTGGAAGTCATCTCTCTCCTATCACATGCCTTGGGTGTACTGTATCGTTTGTCAGCTTCACACGCATTTTTCATCCTTATTTTTGGACTTTTTTTGTGATATTCCGTTATATTTTATATTTTTCATTACACTTATTTGGTATGATTTTTAATTTGATGGACTTTTTTTATGACACTTATTCTATATATATTTTTTTTCATGACACTTAAAAATCTAGCGCAACTTAATTATTGAATGATGACGTACAGTGCCTACTACTTTCAAGTTCACTCTTTTCTTTCCCTGATAGACCAGCTCTTTTCAAGCGGTAGTCAAATAACAAGCATAAGACCACCTTACTGTTCCCATAATTGGATTTGTTTTGTTACTTGGGCATAAAAGGACACAGCTGAGGCATGGAACGAATAAAAGCTACACCAGTAAAATTAGTATATTTTCACCTTCCTTGTGGGGGGGGGGGGGGGGGGGTGTTGTATCCAAACCCTAGAACAATATTGTAGCTTATCAGTTCTTAGATGTGGTAACTGAATTTAGGCTGATCATACATGGAGCAAATGTCTTTCCTGATAGGAAATAAATTTGCTTGATATGCCCAATCAACACAGAGTGTGTTGATGCGGGAATTCCTCCTGCTGGGCCATTGTCTTCTCCTGGCGGTAGAGGGCGGGGGAAGCTGCCCCCATTCGGCAAAGCCAGTGATTGTTGCTAGCGGCTATAGCAGTCGCTATCGATAATTGCAGGTAAAACCCAGCAAGCTGGTTGTACCCATGTTGATCAATCGCTCGATCAACTTGGTACGTTCAGCCTGCCCATACACGGTTCGAATCTCGGCTGATTCCTGCTGAACCAGCCAAGATTGGAACTGTGTATGGCCTGCTTTTTATATTTTCTTTTTTTTTTTCCAGGCATATTTCCTTTATTTTCACCTGGTAATCCTAGGGTGAGATTTAGGGCCAATTCACTCTAGAGCGGGTCACAGCTAGGACACACAGAAAACAATTGTGTTCTAGTCATATTGAAATTAGGGATGCACCAATACCATTTTTTTACAATGAGTACAAGTACCGATACTTTTTTTTGTTTTTAGTAGGCAGCGCTGACGGCTGTCCGGAATGAATCATGAGGGGTAATGCCGCGCCAAATTTTAAATGAAAAAAATGGCGTGGGCTCCCCCTCAGGGGCATACCAGGCCCTTAGGTCTGGTACAGATTGTAAGGGGAACCCCCTACGCCGAGAAATCGGCGTGGGGGTCCCCCCCAAAATCCATACCAGACCCTTATCCGAGCACGCAGGCTGGTCAGGAAAGGGGGTGGGGATGAGCGAGCGCCCCCCCCCCCCCTGAGATGTACCAGGCCGCATGCCCTCAACATGGGGGGGTGGGCACTTAATGAAGACAAGGGCCTCTTCCCGACAACCCTGGCCGTTGGTTTCGGGGTTTGCGGGCAGAGGGCTTATCGGAATCCGGGCGCCCCCTTTAATAAGGGGCCCCCAGATCCCCGCCCCCAACCCTATGTGGATGAGTATGGGGTACATGGTACCCCTACCCATTCACCTAGGGAAAAAAAGTGTCAATAAGAAAAAAAAAACTACACAGGTTTTAAAAGTAATTTATTAGGCAGCTCCGGGGGTCTTTTTCCAACTTCTGGGGTCTTCTGCCAATTTCGGGGGTCTCTCAGGCCTCTTCTCCTTCTCTCCGGTGTCGTCTCCACGCTCTCTGGTTCTTCTCCGGTGCCTTCTTCCTTCTGCCGGGCTCCTCCGTTATCTTCTGCTCTTTTGCCACTCTTTTGCTAGCGGAGGAGCCCGGTCTTCTGCGCTGTCTTATCCCCTCTTCTCTTCCAGAGATGTTGACACGACGCTCTCTCCTACTGGAATGCTATGTGTGAGCTGCGCAGCCATTTATATAGGCGATGACCCCGCCCCTTGTGACGTCACAGTCCCAGCATGCGCAGGGACTCTGGGGTCACGCCCCCTTATGACGCCAGAGTCCCTGCGCATGCTGGGACTGCGCAGCTCGCACATAGCATTCCAGTAGGAGAGAGCGTCGTGTCAACATCTCTGGAAGAGAGGAGGGGACAAGACACACAAGAGGGGACAAGAGGAACATTTGTTCATCCCTTTGATCTGCAGATGAAGAAACAGAAATATACAAAAAGAAACAATGTGTTTTATTTTAGTGTTTCGGGGCTGAGCAATGTTGTTAATAAACATTGCTGGCTGCTCTCTCTTTTTTTTTTGTGACAGCTCCAATTACCGGACTTCTTTAACACTGAGGAGACCCACTGACAGCTCAAAGAACCGAGCCTGAAAGTATCGGTTTCAGGTATCTGTGCATTTGCATGAGTACCAATACTTGTGCAAATACTCGGTATCGCCACCGATACTAGTATTGGTGCAACCCTAATTGAAATGCAGCCTGGAGCTGCTCTGCAGCGATCTGCAATAAAAATGCTGCACTTTTTTTCCAGAGCACTGGACAGGATAACATGTGACATGAATTTGGTGTCAAATAAAATTTGTAGAAAACAAAGAAAGCAGTGTGGTGTGGTGACTCGAGCACCACATCACCCACTGCAGCCTGACCGGATAGCTGCTGCAGAATAATACCACTGTGGTTTTACTGTGAGACAGTTGTCCATTTAACGTGAACAGGCCCTTAGACCCCTTTCACACTGGGGCGGGTTTTTAGGCACTTTAGCACTGGAAATAGCCTCCGTAAAGCACCTGAAAACTGCCTCCCATTCATTCCAGTGTGATTTTCCCACTGGGGCGGTGCGCATGCAAGATGTTCCGAAAAGTCCTGCCAGCAGCATTATTGGGGTGGTTTGGGTCTGCTGTATTTAGCACTCCCAAAACGCCCTGCCCATTGGCATGAATGGGCAGCGCTTCTGATGCGCCTGAAAAGTAATTCGGACTTGACGCAACACAGGATTTTTTAACCCCTTTTTTTGGGGTTAAAAGCACCCCGCTAACAGCCGGAAATCGCTGCTTAATCAGCGCTAAAGCGGCCGCGGCCCCAGTGTGAAAGGGGTCTTCCTCTCGCTCTTTCATTTGGTGACAATTATAACATTTTGGATGTAGCATCCCAGTGGTGTCACAGACCTCAATAAAAACTTTTTTAGCCAAAAACTAAAACGCACAAAATTTGTAAAAATGTTTTCATACAACTTTACCCTCTATTCAATTATTTTCCCAATTTAACCTAATAAAAAAACTGAATTTTTGAAGTGTTTATTATGGGGTGGAAAATTGATTAATAAACCCCTAAGTGTGGTTATGCCAGTAAGTGAGACCATATTACAATACAGGCTCACCTTTCTTAATGACCAGGTTTCATTCCAATGACCAGGTCATTAAATGAGGAGCCACAAGTAATCAATATATTTTAAGCATTCTTATGTACTGTGCTGTATTGTGAAAAAAAAGTCTAAACACAATATTCCAGCTCAAAAACTTTTAATTTGCATAAGTACAGAACACAAACGAAAATACTGTACTGTACAATACAATGATGTACAGCGCGTCGTTCGGCTGGGAAGAGCTGGTCGTAAGTCTGAGCAGTCGTTAAACAGGTAAGTCATGTAAATTGTAATAGACTGTCAGTTACTTCTTTGATGGAATCAACATTACTGCTTTTAAATGTGAAGAATTTTTTTTTAAGTATTCATCACACTTTTTTATAGTAGCAATAAAAAAATCGTGAATTTAAACATGTAACAAAATGGAATTTTTTATGCTTTTAGCTGGCATTTTTAGAGTCACAAAGTTGTATTCACAAAGAAACTCAAACAGACAGCTTCTGTTTTATTCCTATTCATTCTTCGCAGATTCATTTGTAGGGGCTGTCTAATATGCAATATAGATTCTACTGTAAGAAGTACACAGATCATAAAAAAAATGCTTTTGTACTGAATGCATTGATTTGCGATTCCTTTCATTTCAGTATCCCTCAAGTAACAATCAATAAATTAAATTCTCATATCTTTTATAAGCATTTCTAAATTTATCTAACACATGTCCAGCACATCCGGATGGATTTTCTTTTTACATTACTGTGTAGTTATTAGAGCTGCAATATGCCGATAAGGTTTATTTATTTTTGCATTATTTTATATATTAAACAGAGTTAATGCTGCGATGCTACAATATTCTCACGAACAGCTTGAATGATAAAGCAGGATGTCATCATTTTTTATTAAGATGTATATGTGTGTTTGTATATTTGTATGATTACATTTATGTATGCAAGGACGTATAAAAGAAACACTCTTTAATTTTTGAAGTTACTAAATCACAGCTGCAGTGGTGGAGGTGAATCATATTGAATGTTCATTCAGCAGTGTGTCCATTCGTTTTCTGGTGAGAGCGTTTTCCAAACCAATATGAATCCGCTAAAAAAGTGCAACACGAAAGTTACTGTGTCCAGTTTGCAGATGCAAAATAAATAAAGTGAATTACCGCGCTGTGATAAATGAAGCTAAATACAATAACCCAGAAAAAGAGCTGCTGCTAAAAGTGAGATACACACAACAATAATATAAATCAAAACAAAGCAGCGCTAAACCCCCAAATATTAGGATTATACAGTGAAGACCAATAGAAATGATATAAAAACAATCAATAATTCAAATTAAACCAAAAATAGAACTAAAAAGTCCATCTTCTTAACTCCACAGTGAGAAAACCAAGTGACATGCACCAATGATACAAAATGATGACAAAAAATCCATATATGTGAATGGAAAAATAACAAAATTGTAATATAGTCCAAAAATATTTAAATTCTTCCTCCACTGCACCACCAGTGATAAGAGAAATGCTCGCTTACCAGATGGCAAGCAAATTAAGCTTGCGGCCTATACCCGGCCAGGGCCTTTATCCAATATGGGGACACAGGAAATCTCCAGGGGAACCCTTCTAGGAGGTCAGCATGAGATCGCCAAACTCATCAGCCAAGGACCATGACCAGATGGAATACGGTGATATTCAGATGTTCCCAGAATAAAAAAGGATCACCATAGCGTAACACTGTTTAAGCATCATTTATTAAAAAAGAAGAAAAGCCACTTAAAATGTAATAAAGCAGTAAAAGCAGTTCAGCCGGCCGGCTTGTACGGACACCCGTCCCTCGAACACAGCATGCGAGACGTCAGCTCCTCCCGACGCGCGTTTCGTCATATAATGACGTCGTCTGGGGCACGTGCCGCAAGCTTAATTTGCTTGCCATCTGGTAAGCGAGCATTTCTCTTATCACTGGTGGTGCGGTGGAGGACGAAGTTAAATATTTTTGGACTATATTACAATTTTGTTATTTTTCCATTCACATATATGGATTTTTTGTCATCATTTTGTATCATTGGTGCATGTCACTTGGTTTTCTCACTGTGGAGTTAAGAAGATTTTTGGTTTAATTTGATTTATTTGAATTATTGATTTGTTTTTATATCATTTCTATTGGTCTTCACTGTATAATCCTAATATTTGGGGGTTTAGCGCTGCTTCGTTTTGATTTATATTGCAGATGCAAAATGTCAGGATTTTTTAAGGCGGTATTAAAGCGGTTGTAAACCGCAACTGGTAAAAAAATAAATAAAACCTGTAAAGCAATTGTATAATGTGCTAGTATGCTTTGCATACTAGCATGTAATGGAATACTTACCTTAGAACGAAGCCCTGCCACGGCACGCTGTCACCGCTGAGAAGGCTGACATTTTCCCCCGGAGATATTCATTTTACCTATCTTTCTTATCGGCTTACCTGTAGGTAAAAATCACAAAGCGGACTTTACTACCGCTTTTAAAGTGGTTGTAAACACTTAACAACCACTTTTTTGCTACAGATAAGCTCATAATTGGGTAATTAGGTAAGCTCATAATTAGGCTTACCTGTAGCTACCCTGGATATCTCCTAAACCTGCACGGTTTTGGAGATATCCCCTGTATCTGCATGTGCCAACGTCATCGGCACATGCGCACTGAAGCTCCAGTGCGCATGCGTGGGAGTGACGTCATCACGGCTCCGGCCAATCACAGCGCCAGAGCCCGCGGTACTCGGATGTAACTCCGGGAGCGATGTCGCCGGCCGGAGTGGTGAACGAGGACCGCTGCGGGGGCTTCAATCTAAGGTAAGTAATACATAATGAGCTAGTATGCTCTGCATACTAGCTCATTGTCTTGCTGTATTTTTATTTGTTTGTTTGTTTTGTTTTTGAGTTTACAACCACTTTAAGCCCAAAACCAAAAATGTAATATATTGCAGCTTCCCAATCATTAGATGTGTTGACTGCATCAGTTTTCTTTTCTTTGTTTTTCTTTTGCCTCTGTTTTCACCTGGTAATCCGGCCAGTAACGCACCTTCCATATTAGTGAGTCACAACGCTAGAGGAATGGGCACAGGGGGCACATCGGACAGCAGCATTGTCAGTCTGGGGGGGGGGGGGGGGGGAGTGGGCGTAGGGGAGGGGAGTGTTAAATGTATTGGCAGATTTAGAACCAGACTCCAGCTCACACTTTACAAGCAGTTGCAGCAAACTGCTTTTTTTTCCCCCCTTTTGGGATAAAGGTTTTGCATGAATAAATAAAAGCTGACCATTTTAATTTAATTTAATTTTCATGCCTGCCAGTGTTAAGTGGTTTGTCTCTTCCATGTAAAACTGATACAGTCTGTTGGAGAGTTTGTGCTGTGCAAAACAGACTTGCTGGGTGGATTACCAGATGAAAATAGAAGAAAGAAAGAGCCTAAAAAAGGAAATGAATGCAGCCAACACATATACGAGTTGGTAAGCTTCAATAGAATAAATCTTTGCTTTTGGGTTTATTACTGTTTTTAAAGCTCTAAATAAAAACATTTGGCCAGTGCCAAGGACTTTCTGTACAGCGGAAGTAAACCCTGGGGCAGGCCAGCACTGCGATAGGGTGTGAAGTAAGCCGTTATGGTCGGGGTTGTTAGTTTAGTATAGAGTAGTGGTTCTCAAACATTGGGCTGCTGCTTCTATCTGCCTGGCCCTGGTTTTCCTGTCAGCTCTGGCTACTAAAACTTTATTTGTTGGAACAGGTTGGGGCCATGGCTCAGCAGGAGTGCACTGTCTTGCACTAACCCTGGCTCCTGGAGTGGGGGGAGGGGGTGGTAGGTGCCAGGGGTCCTTCTGGTCAGCTCTAGCTTCACTGAGCATCTGACAATACTTGGAGAGTGATCCCTACCAGGCTGCACCTTCACTACTAATACAGAGCAGCAGTCAGTGCTTGCTGGAAGGGAGCCTTGTGGCATTGCCCTCGTTCTGGGAACCATTGGGAGCGCAAGAGAATTCTAATCTTGGTGCCGTGGCGGATCTCTGCATATAAACTGTGCCTGCAATTCCACACCTGCATTGGAGTCTGCTTTGCAGGCAAGAGTGCTGTCTGGAGCTGTAAGGGGAAGATGATTTTGTTAATCATTGCCAAAAATACATGGAACCCTCCAGTGGCCGCCAGGTTCAGCATAACTGCAGCACAAGTGTAAGGCTTGCAGGACAGCATGCAATCTGCTGCTTCACTGTGTGTGTGTGTGTGGTTGTGTGTGGCTTTTAGGGGTGGCCAGCTTGGGGTATGCACTCACTTTAACCTTTTCCTCCTGGACCCTCATAATCTATTTCTGGGGATGCACAGTGTCCTCATACCGAAAGCTTTTTTTTTTTGTGCTGACCCAGTGATCTTTCTTCTCTCATTGATGATCATTTGGAAATTGCTTGTTGTAGGTTTGCTTGATTGCTGTGTCTTCATGTGACCAGTCACTGTGCAAAAATGTCTGCTGCAGAATTTAATTGAAAACGCGCAGATAACTGGAGTTGTAACTAGTATAGAAACCAGTTAGATTTCACCATTTATTTTTGGGGAACATTAAGCAAGAATTTGATCAGTTGCTGTGGGGTATAACTGCACAGAGTAGGGAAGGTTGAGAATGTGGGTTGCCTACAGGTTGATCGCCATCTTCATTGATCCTAACCATGTTGGGGCATAGAAGGTTTTGGAAGAATTTACTGACCCTAGTCCTCCTAAGGTTGAAATCGTTTGGTTTAGAAGGAAATTTGTGTTAAGATGGTCATACATGCAACCCTTTTGCCTGTCTCCACCCTGAAAACATTCTGCTCAACTCATTTGATCTTGACATCGAAGTTTGAGTGGTGCTGGCAGGGCCCCCCATGGGTCCTATTTTAGCCAGTTCAGTGTGTATGGCCAGCTTTAGTCTGTATTAAGGTACAGCTGTATGTTAAAGCAGGCTTGTCCTTTGCCCATGCTTGGCAGATCACTTGAGATTACACTGAAAGATTAACTTGCCAAGGCAGTCAAAACTTACACAGGGCTATGCATGCTCCCTACCACCAGGTGATGCTCTACAGGACTATTGCTTGAAAGGCTCAAAACTATGCATTATGAGGAGGCAAGGGGAGAGTGTTACATGATCATCTACAGCAGGGGTCTTCAAACTTTCTAAACAAAGGGCCAATTTACTGTCCTCCAGACTTGGGGGGGGGGGGGGGGGGGCAGGCTGTTTTCATTGGAAGTACAAAATGTCCCAGCATCAGTGGGAATAAACAATCCCCCATCATTGGTGTCAGTGGGAATTGTGCCCCATCGTTGGTGTTATTGGGAGGAATTGCGCTCCATCATTAGTGTCATTCAACCCGATCGTTGGTGTTATTGGGAGGAATTGTGCCCCATCATTGAGTCCCATTGATGGTGTCATTGGGAGAAATTGTACCCCATTATTGGTGTTATTGAGCCCCATTGTTGTTGGTGTCCTTGGGAGAAACTGTGCTCAAACGTAGATGTCACTGGTAGGAATTGTGCCCTTTATTCTTGTCAGTGAAAAAAAATACCACCCCAGGGGCCACAAAAAAGCAAGCAAAGGGTCACAGTTTGGAGACCACTGCCCTTCAGCTTAAACAACAGTCTGCCATTTTTTCCTTTTTTTTTTTTTTTTTTTGTCAATGTTAATAAGCTATATTAAGATGAAGGTATGACCAGTCAGTTCATTTTATTCAAGATAACAACCATAGTATAACGCTACAGGATAGTAATTTATCGAGCGGTTATGCTGACACCACTTCAGAATAACTGCAAATAAACACAATTAATTACAACAGGGAAGAAGTATTTGACCACTAATCATCCATTTGCTTGTTCATTTACAAGTTTCCACTATGGTGCCATATGCCAAATGCAATCTCTGAATTGCAGGGCATGAAAGGTGCAGCATTATGATACTATGGATATAAAATAAATTGGCTCTTCAACTAGAAGTTAATTGTCTTTTAATTAACCAATTTCTCAGCGCCAACTAAAAATAAAGGACTAGCTAGGGTAGATCGCATGCTTTTTCAGGAGAGCGCAGATTAATCTGATGTATCCGCCTTTAATTTCTCACCAAGGTTCCAAATGCTTTGTCCTGACTCTTGGCTCCGTCTAGTAGATGAAGGCATTAAACGCTTTATTAACAGGTTTAAACGCCACAGTACACTCCAAAACTAAACACCATGTAATAAGCATCTCAAAATAATTATGGTAGGAGTTTGGGTTCAGAAGAGAATTTCTCAAACATGGAATGAACAGCCTTGTGTTTTCCGTTATTGGAGTAAGGACTGAGATGGACTTTAAGCTAAAATTGACCTTTTAAATGTACAGACCATTCAAATGAATAATCAAGCCTTGAAATGCATTGATAGAGCATAGCCTTCCTAATTCAGTTTTTTATCCAGACATTATAGCAATGCACCTGTCCATCCCATTTCTTTTGTTGGTAATTTGGTGAGTGTACAGCACATCGGAGAGATTTTGTAACACTGTATAGGCTTGTTGTGTCCTGACCAATGTCACTCTAGGGGTCCCGTCACTGGAGAGAATTCGCTTCCCATCCTTAAAATGTGCAGGGAAACGTTCTTGTACAAATTGTTTTATTAACAATATACACATTATACTGATAAGAGTACCCAATGGAGGCCATATTAAACCGACAAGGTAAATATATGGACATTAACTCAAGAGGCATTAGTAATACAGCCTAAAGTGCATTAGAAAATAGTCATAAGGGATTCTAAACCAAAGTCACAAAAAAGAAGTTTGGTTCTTGATCTTTGGTGCAGTATCAACATGGCTAAAGCCTTGTACACACTATTCGTGTTTTTTTTTTTTTTCATTCAACCCCATGGGTTGAACAAAAAAAAAATGGTCAGCTCCGGTCGGAGCCGCTGTACTAACCATGCGAGGTTAGTCCAGCGATCTCCCCTGCTGAGCTGTTTTGTTCTGACAGGGGAACGACCTCCTGCCAGATCATTTCGATCAGTGCTGTCTGCCATTGACCGTATTTGTTTGTTTTTTTTGAACTGGCTTTTGTCTCCTGGCTTTTGGCCTATGTGTACCCGGCTTTAGTCAAGAATACACCCCCAGTCTGCTGATCAGACACAATAAAAGAGCTACCAGGTAGTGATGTGTTATCACTGTGCTCTCTCCTGTGTGCACTGTAGCAGAGCCTGATTGGTCTCTAGTGATGACCTATGGAATTCCCTCTCCTAGTCTGCTCATACCTCCCAACTTCAGATGGGAACGAGGGACATCTATTATTAGAAGTATGTAGGTATAGGACACACCCTGCCATGCCCCCTTAAAGGGGAAATATACAAAAATAGTATGGGAACGAGGGACATCTATTATTAGAAGTATGTAGGTATAGGACACACCCTGCCATGCCCCCTTAAAGGGGAAATATACAAAAATAGTATGGGAACGAGGGACATCTATTATTAGAAGTATGTAGGTATAGGACACACCCTGCCATGCCCCCTTAAAGGGGAAATATACAAAAATAGTATTAGTTAAACCCACAAGTGCTTTTTTTACCACTATTATTCCATTATACTGTCTTTTGAAATTTATAAATGCAGCAATTTATACATTGGATTAAAGGTTTAGTACTGTGAAACACTTTTTGAAAGATAAAAAGTGCATTTCATATAAAACTATATGTCAGACCAAAACGAGGGACATATGAGGGGGACAGAGGCACTTTGTTCCAAATCCCTTGAAAATCAGGGACAGTTGGGGGATATGGTTTGAGACACGATGCCAGTTTTGGTGCCTTGTATTAGTTGTAGTTCAAAATAATAGTTCATTTTTTTTCTTTTTTAATACTTCAAGTTTAACTTTATGGGAGGCTCTTTGATGAGCATTATTTCTACAGTTGGAAGTTGGTAATGAACATCGAACTAGAGGCACATCAACTAGTCAAACTTGCCAACTAAGCACCAAATTACGGCTGATCATGTGTGGTCATAGAACAGTGCTGCTTCTTGTTTCTGAATTGAGCGTGACCTACAGAGACCTTAAGTATTTTCACCTGCCTCCTTTTGAGGTTTTGATGATTAAAAACAAAATGCTGCAGCCCAGTGCTTCTTGATGCCAAACCTCTAGAGAAACAGCCATGGCTACATGAAAGACGGGGATTTCAGGGACATATGTTGGAGGATTGCCAAGGGGCAGCATCCCAAAGAAAATTGTCATCTTGATGGTCTTTTGTCTGTCTCGCCCATGGTTATTCAGAACACAAGGCTCCACAGCTTTCTTGCTCATTTCTGTCCCATCCAGTCTGGGCCTGAGACGTCCAGGATTCTACAGTTGCAAAATAAAAGAGAATCTTCCTTTAGTCATGCTTAAAGACCTCTTTATGTTTATCACCTCAACAAGAAAACCTCCCACTGCTTTAGAACTTTTTTGTGTAAATCAGCCGTTTCTGTTGCAATGGGTTCCTGTCTTCAAAGAGGGGCAACGTTTCTTTGAGGAGAGGGTGACCGCTCTTTGGGCTGCCTTGATTGGTATTGTTTGGAAAATATGCAACAGATAGCAGGAGCAGATGTCCAGCCTTTTCTCCAGACACTTCAGCCTCTTTTATTTATTTAATGTTCAACGTGCTCCACCGTTACACCAGTTTTTTTAAATTGATTGAAGTGTACATTCACCGGCTTGTCCTTGTTTTACCTTTTGGGTAATTTTACGGACTTGATTTTCTTACCAAGCTTGTATGAATTTGTAGAGTGAAACTCTGCTGTGTTTAAGGTTCTTCTGTACAGTAGCAGTGGTTTATGGGAAACAGGTGCACTTAACGATGCCATCAATTGCTCTCGCTTACTTCATGGCTGCTTATTATTACTTTATTATAACAAATAAACAGATGGTGGAGCGTTCTAAAGATGTTGTGAGATCGACTTTAATTGACTGTCCTATAAATTGCTAGTGTACTGGGAGAACACTGACTTTAGCTTCTTTAGATTTAAAGCTGATTTGCAGGTAGATAAAATTCCAAAAACAATTAGTGTAGTTATGAATTCATTAAGAGAATCAAATTAAATGTATTTTTAAATGCAGCTATTGTGAGTACTGGAATTTTGTGTTTGTGTAGGCATCCTTTAACTCATGTACAGCATCGAATCCTACTGGGAGAGGAAGAGCCAGCAGTAGAGGCCAATTGGGCTGTATGGCATGCATATCTACATTACATGGAACATGCCCAAAAAGACGAGAGGCAAGATAGCAAAGGAAGAACCTCATTATTGTGTATTTATATAATCGGCAGTTTGGAGGGATTGGATTGACCCAACAGGCTTGCCTAAGCTGTGCTGCTGCTACAGCGGAGGTTGAAGATGCTGCTATTTTCGCTGCCGAAGGTGCCATGATAACAAAACTGATCAGAATTTAAATATTCATTGGTAGGTCAAAAAAATATCTATCATATATATACTTGGTCAGAGCTATATTCTTTAAAAATGCAGGTTCCATTTTCCTGGTTTACAGCACAAAATGGGAGATTGGTTCCTACTGGCACGCCTCCAGAACTACATCTCTAAAGAGCATGCATTGTGTTTGCAGGCTCTTGAGAGTCAAGACAACAATATTGTTTTGCTGGGAAAAATTGCTGGGAAAAAAAAGTGAAACGGAGAGGGACTGGAATAGATTAACTTCTGTAGTCCAGCAGGCAGGCCTGACAATGCTGAAATAGATTTAGGTACAACACAGGTACTGTGTTGGCTCTTAGGAATTTCTGCTGTAGTTGCAGTCTTTTTTAAAGGAATAAAATATGGTGAAATGTACGTGTATTTCAGAGCTATACTGATTTTATTTATTTATTTATTTTATTTGCACTGATATACACTTTAAAGTAGATGTAAACCCATTTTTTTTTTATTTATTTATTTTGATGTCATAATGTAGAGTATAAGATTTCCTATCATTTGAGCCCAGTCTTGCCACAAAGAGTTAATCCATCTCTGAGCAATCCTCTTTTATTGTTCAGTGAGATAAAAGTTGACAGAGAAAAACTTTGTCAAATCCTCCCCCTTGCTGTGAATGACAGGTGATTTACATATCTCGTGCACTAGCCTAAGACGGGCATTATTTTTTAATTCCCACCCCCACTCCTTTCTTCAGCAGATCTGCAAGGATTGGCTGTTCCACACCTCAGCATGATTTGGCATGCTGAAGTCATGTGGTTACTTTTCTGTCTTTTCACTGGATGTTAGAGATCATAGCAGAAGTTCAGTGTAAGAAATACACAGGAGAAAATGCATATTGACAAGGAGTGTAGAGGTGGGCGGGGAGTCTACTGACATCACGACTCCACCCACCGAGTTCCAGACAACAGACCCACCCACAGAATCTGCATTTTTTCGGGTCTCAGACAGACAGAGGAGAGACATTTAACAGGTAAAGATACATGCAGGAGGCATGTATATCCTTATAGATAACCCCTATGGCAGTAGTTTAGAAAGGATGACATTGGGTTTACATTAGGGGTGCAATGGATCTTCAGTGATCCGAACGGTTCACCCTATTCGGATCGGCACACATGCGCTCAGCGGAGCGCGGCGCTGCCTCGGGCTTAGGAATGGCCGGAGCAGCGGCCACCTTGGTACACCCGGCGGTGGTGCGCACTGACGTCATCAACCCTCAACCCCTACATCGTGGATCTGATCTGGCCGTCTTCTATTCTGTATTCTGTAAGAGGTAAACAACACTAAACACCACTAGTCTAATAGTCTTCCTTCCAAATTCCTATACTATACTGTATATACAGTGGGGGAGTCTGTGGATATTACAGTGAGGGAGTCTGTGGATATTACAGTGGGGGAGTCTGTGGATATTACAGTGGGGGAGATGTGGATATTACAGTGAGGGAGATGTGGATATTATTACAGTGGGGGAGATGTGGATATTACAGTGGGGGAGATGTGGATATTATTACAGTGGGGGAGAGGATGTGGATATTATTACAGTGGGGGAGATGACGTGGATATTACAGTGGGGCAGATTTTTTTTTGTTGATCCGAAAATGATCCGAACCGTGACTCCTGATCCGAGGAACGATCCGAACCGCGAGTTTTTTGATCCGTTGCACCCCTAGTTTACATCCACTTTAAGGAAAGCAAGTTCCAATCTGATATTTCAGCAAAGCGGCATGTGTTATGGTTATGGTTTACTTCTAGAAAGCAAGCTTGCTCAGTGTTGTTCACTCTGAGAGACTGTTGCCTAAACCACACATTCTGGGAAAGCACCCAATGTTTCATGGTTAAATATGGTATTTTTCTCCCCAGACAGTGCCCTTTTCAACCTACGTCCTTCCCCTATAGAGTTTCAGTCTCTGAAGGCTTTGAGCAGTATTTCTCTGCTTCCTCGCCTTCTTTCTCACAGGCTTGTACCTTCTTTATTTTTTATATAATAACCCGATTTCAACCATGAACATACTTTAGTGTTGTGTTCCTCTCTGGTATAAATGATACTAGAGGGCTTAACATCTGTTTGCATATCCATCATATCAATGTTTATGAAGTGTGGAACAAAAATTATTTGTGATTCCTCTTTCATGATCTGATTATGTACAGTTCTCGATGACGATACACTTTGACAAGTTCCAGCCAGTGTTCTGGATGGATCCACAGCAACATCTGTTGTTGCTCTTGTGGGGGTTTAGTTGTGCAATGTGTTTGGCCAGCTGGGTTAAGGAAATTTCTGATATCTACCATACAATCATTATTTAAAATATGTTTCATTTATATAACGGGATGAAAGTTCTCCACAACTTGTGAAACTTTTTTTTATTTTTGTATTTTTTTTTAATGCCTCTGTCGTGGCCTTCTGGAATATTTAAAGGCAAATGAAATGGGGTTTCAACATTTTATGTTTGTGACTGTTCACAGCTTTTTAAATTTAAGATTGTAAATTTTGATTGCTTGTATAAGATATTTACCGGGTGTTCTATATCATTTAGGAGGCAGAGGATGCTGTGTTTTCTCAGAAAGCCCAGGATTTCTTTTCAGTAGTTGGCTGTCTACTAACTGAAACTTCATATTACTTACAGTATAGTAGCTGTCTATAACCTGCTATAACCTTAAGCTGGCCCTAGATCAGCCATCCACACATTCAGGAATCTTCCCCACTGCACTTTTGTATTCTGACAGCGGTTCTGTAGCCGATTGATTACAAATTCTCCAGCTATCCGCTCAAGAAGAGTAGATCACTAGGTTGACTCCTCTCGAATGGGAGCAGCCATAGATGGATTGAAATTCGGCCTGTCCCTGCTGAACCGGACAATTTTCAATCCATTTATGACCAGCTTAATTTTTTAGTTTTGTTTATAGTATGCATATTTTTTTTTTTTATTCCTTTATTGCAGGGTATACATTAAGTCTACATTAAATTGAAAGGCAAAATACGTAACAAGAGGGGAATATTGTATTTTCTCTTTCACACAGTTAACGCCAATCTCTCCACCAAAAGCCAGCACTATGGTGGCTCACGTGTCATTCTATATCCTCTTTGCCAAAAATTACATCGCATGACTGGGAGAGACCTCACGTGGGACCTGCCTAGAAGCGACTGGACCACAGCACATGTGAGGTTGTACATCACCATGGCGATGTAAGCTTCCAGTCATGCCTGGAATGCGGCGATTGTATGCGCAGAGCAGCGGTGCGGAAAGTAAATTGACAGAAACGCACAGATGGATGTTTTTTTCCAATTGAATGAGAGGCCATTTATAAATAGTCTTCTGCATCTAAACATTTAGAATTGATTTTTGATTACAGTTCTACTTCAATAATGAATGAGTGACTTGGGACATGGAGGTAAGAGGTATGCAGGAAAAGTGCAAGAGATATAAAGAGTGATAAAGGTAATAAGTAGAGAGGTATGTGAAATGACCGTAGATGTTGATTAGAAAATGACAAATTGTGTTGTTGTGTTTTTTTATTTGAGTATTGGTTCCTATGCTGGCTATACATCCAGAAATTTTAGCGACTATTCCAACTGCTTTTAATTGCAAAAAAAATGTAACTTACCACCAACAGTTGTAAGTTTTTCACACTTTCAATAGAATATCATTACATATTCCTATACCCAACCAAATAAAGGTGGTACCACAAATTCTTTCTAGAATATAGAGCAAAAGTAGGTGAAACACAGGGGATTTTTGGGCACCTAATAAATTTTAGGTTGAATATATTTTTATCGAGTTATTTTTTTAGAATTTTTTTTTTCCCAATAAAGCAATAAGGTGTACAAAAAAAGGGGGGGGGGGGAAGTAATGTCAATGTTACACCAATAAATGATACAAACATCATAAGTGAAAGCGATAGTCAAAAAGAGTAAACGCAGAGGGACGGGATGGGGAGGAAGGAGGGAATTGGGGTAGAAAAAGAGGATAGGGAGGAGGGAAGTAGATACAGTATTCAATAGTATTTCTGCTGAATACTTAGCGATCACAGTGCCTACAAGTTGAGTATCTGGTCTGTGGCATTTCTTGTGAGTACAGGACACAGGTGGGGAAACCCACCCTGGAGCTGTACAAAAGGTTCTCAAGTTAATCCGAGGACCTCCTCAAAAGTTTGTCAGAGAAGGAATAGTGAAACCATATATACTATAGTTTGGTGTGCTTTTCCAACGTACCTTTTTCTCTTGCCTGCATCTCCTCCATGAGCATGGTATCATTGAGAATGTCAGCCCATCTATGTAGAGAGGGAGTAACTTCAGTTTTCCAGAATTTAGTGATGAGCTGACGTGCAGACGATAGAAAAAAATCTGAGAAGAATCGCCTTTTGAAATTTGACCGAGCCCGGGAGAAATGATGGGGCAATTTTAGGGGAAGGGGGCGAGGGATTTGTCGTATATTTCATTGTAAATCTGAAAAATCCATGTCCATAAGGGGCAAATGCGACTGCTTTCCTACTATATGTGTAAGTAGGTTCCTCTCCCTCCGTGCTAGTGCCAACATGTATCGGGGGTATTTGGGGAAAATTCTGTTAATGGTGTCCTTGTACCAATGGCAAAGTAATTTGTTTGTTTTTTCTTGGGTAAAGCTGGATACCGATGACTTGTGAGTAAAGGTGAAAGAGGTGTTAGTCTACCCAATACATTTTTATAAATTATAATAAAAGATTACAAATTTAAGTTTGCATCAAAATAATAAAAAAGTGCCATATGTAAGGCTATGAGGCTTGTACACATACATTACAATAACATCATAAAAGCCCAAAAAATAACTCATAGATGAATATTGGAGCCATAGAATGAATATTGGAGCCATGATTTTATGATTTTCACACAAAGAAAATCATAAAAATCTGGAACCCCACCGTGTTTCGACTTGCAGATAGTATATGTCTTCATCAGGGATTTTTTTCACTCTGAGTTCTGCAATACGTAAATATCAATTTTTGTCATGTGTGCAAATACAATATCTCAAACAGGTATATTAACAGTGAACAAGATTTAAGACAGAGAATGACTCTCATCAAAATCTTGTACATCAGACTAAACATCTGTGAGGATGAGCGTCTCCGGGGGTTGCTCTCCACGTAAACTCATAAAAAACACAAGGGATAAAACAGGACCATAAGCGTTTGTCTGTCAAAATCCAAAACCATAAGAATAAAGATGTAGGACCAGACAGGTGATCATGAGGGGAATATATAAGCATATACGTTATAAGATGATATAAATCATTACCCAAAATGTAAAAATTAAGGCCACAAAGATGAATGAGATAATGTCAAAATAGATAGACATTTCACAAATCCCCAGGTCATGTATATAAAGAGGGTTGCTTTGAATATACTAAAAATTCCACAAAAAAACACGAAAAAAATCAAACAAAAAGAAGATAGTAACTAAAAATAGGATATTATAACCTTTATCCAGAAAATCCAACCACATAACCAACCAAATTCTTACCAGGAGTGTGGACCACAAGCCACCAATAATCACCCCCAGGCTAATGGATGATGAGCTCTTCACGATGCCAAATAAAAGTTGTAATCTTTCGTTATAATTTAAATCTAGTTGCTTATGATCAGGATTTTGTGTTTTTATAGTTTGTTGGTATTGTGTTGGTTATTATCTGGGGGGGGGGGGTGTGTTAGAGAAAGTGGTGTATTATTTGATAGTTTGCCTGTTATTTTAATCTGTGTTATTTATTCTATGTTGTATTTTTGTATTTTAATTGTATGGATGTTTTATTTGTAGTGTAGTTTTAATTTTGTTATGTGGAGTTAAAGTGTTACTAAACCCAGTAAAATGAAAATAGTTCATCCGCCCCCACAGTGCCCACAGCTTATAAATCTTCTTTTTACATTAAAATACTGCCACTATATACCTTTTTGGATGATCTGTATACCACCGTTATACACACAGTGTATGCACAGTTTCTCCACTGCTGAGAGTTCAGGTAGGAGGAGATTTTCACTACAGTCTATATACACGCCCACATGTGTGATGTCAATATCATGTGACCTGGCTAGCTCTGAGAACAAGTAAATGTTCTCTCCAGCATAAAAGACACAACTTAGCATGTGTAGGTCAGCTAGGTTAGCTGGCCTTCCCCAGATAGACAGTGCAGGAGGGGGAGGATCTATGCATACTGGATACAACAGCCTTTTTACATAATGCAGAGGATTAACCCATTAAGTTTCACAGTGAGTATAACAAGCATACTATTCTGCATATACAGATTCATTTTACTGTTGTGGGTTTAGTAACACTTTAATGGCTGTTATTGGTAATTTTGCTGTATTTTTTCATCTTGTTCAGTCTATTGTTGTGATCTTGTGTTGTCTTTAAGTGTGTCTGTGTCATAACAATTTTCCAATATTCCTTTAGGATTAATAAAGTATTCTGTATAATTTAAGAAAATGTATTGGGTGCCCAAAAGTCCTGTTTTCCCCCTTTTTCTTCTTTTTCTCACTTTCAATAGAAATAGTTAGTTATGTATTCCCTTGGTCCATTTTGTCTTTTTGTGGTCGAAAAATGGTTGAAAGTGCCACCGATTTTCCTAGTGTATGGTAACTTTTAACCAGTTAACCAAAAACAAACGCATCATCATTTCTGCCACTATCTTTGCCATATACAGTAAATATATACTGTTGGTGATGGTTTCTTGAGTTATTCCACTCTTTTTGCATTCAGATGCTGATAGAAAGTAGTTCATTGCTCTATGTATGATCAGCAATAGAGAAAGAGAGAGGCTATATAGGTGGCAGTGCAAATCTTCTGCTGTATACGCCTAGTGCTTCTCCATTCTGTAGAACCATCTGTGGTGTTATCACCATAGTGGCCTTTCTTTCCTGGCTTTCAGATTTCGTTGTTTCCCCATCTCACAATATAGATGGCTACCAATGTCTGATGTTAAATGAGCTTTGTTTAGAAAGGGAAGACAAATATGCTGGCTTCAAGTGATGTTCGCTTTGGACAAGCCTCGTTTTATCTTGGCGTCATGATTTTGCAACACTTTGGATAAAAATAACCCGGCAAATGGGTAATTTTGGACCTAAAATCAAACATGCCTTATTTGTCTAATCTTGGTTTGCTTCGACCTAACATTTTCTAACAAGTAAATATTAGTTGTGAGGGGAATTGTACAGCATGATGTAAAATAGGGTGAGCAGATAATCCATATTCCCTGATGTTGTAAAGCGCTGCGCAAACTGTTGGCGCTATATAAATCCTGTATTATAATAATAATAATTTATGGGTTCTGAGGCTTATTAGGTGAAGTAATTAGTAGAAGGCTGCACTTCACCAGCTCACCCGTCCTCCGTTGACAGTCTGTCAGAAATTGTGTAAATTGGAACTGTCCTTTATTAAAAGCATGGTCTGGTCAATATCCTAAAAGATTAAAAAACATGCAACTTTTAAGATCTATCTGGCAGTAGCTGAAGTTTTCTGTTCGGGATTGGCCCGTGTTCAGAGTTGCGAGAACCTTCGCCATACTCAAAGTTTCTATTTGTTGAATTGTGACCGTTCTAAAGAGTAGGCATGCCAGCTGGAAGAAAGAGAATTGTCTGTTATGTTTCACAATATTATGTAACAATGATTAGATCTAATGTAGCAACAGTAACAATGCTGACTGATGCGAAATAACAATAATTGCAAATGACTCAAGGCCATAGGAAATCGTGCACTAAATACAATCACTCCAACAAACATTTAGTTGTCGGCTTATTTATTCTAAACCCAAAATGATCCAAGAATTAAATCCATCATTTTGTATGGAACCCATGCCAATATATTTGAAAATGGTCTAATGTCCTAGTACACAGTATTCCAGCGTCTCACTCTAGAATCCTTTTTTTATCAGTTTAAGTTTGTAGATGCTGGATTTTAAAGCCACAGCCTTACCTTCTATCTTGCACAGATGTGCAGACTCATTCCCTGTACTAAAATCGTTTAGTCTTTAGATTTCAGTGCACACTGTGAGCACCTCAGTGTGCAATAAAAACTGGCGCGAGTGGAATAGAACCTACTTAATTTCCTAGTTGGATCATGTCTAGTATCATCTAGCCCACATGTGTCAACCACAAGGCCCACGGGCTGAATCCAGCCCACTAGGCCATTTAATGTGGCCCTTGCACCTCTTCTGCAGCTGCAGCACCCCCCTCGTCTCCACCCCATCTTGCCTCATCAGTAGGCAGCAGAGAGGAGGACAAAACTCCTACTATTGATCCTGCCCCTCTCTGTGCAGCTGCACCCCTTTTGTCTCCGCCTCCCCTGGTCTCAGCATTCAGCAGACTCTGGCAGTTGACTCCCGCTCTCCTCTGGTCCTCCTTCAGGCCCTGCACTTTCTGCTTCCCAGCTCCACCCCCAGCTTCTTCCCAACAGCAGCACAAGGGGTGGGCATGTACTGTGATGTAAGGGAGGGTGGGGGTGGGGGGGGACTCTTGACACCTGCGTATAATTAAATTGAGAATAATAAAATTCTATGCCACTTGACTGCCAGAGCTGTCTCCAATAAAGTTTCTTGTGGATGATACCAGCAGGATGTGACCCATCATCGGCTACAGAAGTGTAGGTGTGCTCCGTACCAGTCTGAACCTGCCCTTCACAGCTTAATGGGCCGTACACACGATAAGATTTTCCGACAACAAATGTTGGATGTGAGCCTGTTGTCGGAAAGTCCGACCGTGTGTATGCTTTATAGAACATTTGTTGTCTGAATTTCTGCCAACAAATGTTTGATAGCAGGTTCTCAAATTTTCCGACAACAAGGCTTGTTGTTGGAAATTCCGAGCGTATGTACACAATTCCGACGCACAAAAGTCCACGCATGCTCGGAATCAAGCAGAAGAGCCGCACTGGCTATTGAACTTCATTTTTCTCGGCTCGTCGTAAGTGTTGTAGGTCACCGCTTTCTTGACGTTCGGAATTTCCAACAACATTTCTGTGACCGTGTGTATGCAAGACAAGTTTGAGCCAACATCCTTTGGAAAAAAAATCCACGGTTTTGTTGTCGGAAAATCCTATCGTGTGTACTTAGGCTAAGTCTTAAGTAATTACTAAAACCAGTAATAATCAAAGGCAGAAGCAATTATTTAAAGCGATGTTCCACCCAAAAGTGGAACTTCCTCTTTAAGGACTCCTGACCCCCTGACATGCCACATTTGACATGTCATTTTTGAGGGGGGACCGGTACCTAGTCATGCAAGGTACCCAGCTCCCACTTCCTGTCATGGCGTCATGCCACCGAGCGGAAGTTTTCCTCTTCCCCCTCCCTGCAATCTTCTGGGACATGTCACAGGTCCCAGAAGATTGTCCCCGGCCATTCAGAACGCACAACGTGACTCTCGTATGCGCAGTGCACACACGACTGTGAAGTCGCAAGCTGTCACAGCTGGGTGCCCACACTTGCAACGCCGGCGCCGAGGAGAGAAGTGAAGCTTCATGCGACTGCATCACTGGACTGTGAGACAGGTGAGTGTCTGTTTATTAAGTCGGCAGCTACACTGACTTTTAATGAACAGAGAAATGGGTGGAACTCCGCTTTAATACGATAAAGAGTAGATACATTTATATAGTCTTACAGATAAATCCGGCCCTTTGAGGGCATCCATAATGCTGATGCGGCCCATGATGAAATTGAGTTTGACACCCCTGTTCTAGCCATTTCTTCTCCAGCCTGACTGTCCCTGGCCTGCCCCTTTTATTTGATTTTCAGTTTTTTTAATCCTGGAGTGAGTCGGCATTATGTGTGAGCATTTCCTAGGGCAGTTGAGATGCAAATGCAGCCTGCCTATTAATGCCCACTTCTCCAAACTAACATCCACCCATTAAGGCATTTTGATATTTGCAGTATAATTTAGGGGGGTTTGGAAAAAGAGTTATGGGAAGTATGGAGGGTTGAAACTGGGTAAGAAGTTAAGAAAGTGGTGGAGTAAAGGAGTGGAGTTCGCCCTCCACTCCCAAATGATCAATTGTACGCAGCTCCTGTGATGGCCCTGGAGCTTTACAAGGGTTGTGAAGGATCATTGAGCAAGACAACCTCATATTCTGAAATGGATTAGAATTCTAATTAGTAGAACAATTTCTCCAACATTTTGTTGTGCTTTCCCATATGAGAGGACACACGATTCTCCATTATTTAATTTTATTACTAGAATTCTAATTAGTAGAACCATTACTCCTAAATTTGTTTTGTGCTCCCATATGAGAGCAAATTTTATTACTTTTAGCTATCCACAGAGAGATTGTATTCGTGTCAAGTCACTGCAACACCTTGGGTATGCAACCCTTGGCAGCATTGTTCTGGTGATGGAGGACAGATTATTTTTGTATATTTATCTCCGGATAGAGGTGGAAAAAAAAAAAGTCTGGATTAGTAGGGTTCTGTAAGTCTGTGACTTTGAGTAGTCATGGTATTTCCAGTATTTCATGTGTATTTAGTCCCACGTAGCAGCAGCAAGAAAGTTTTGAGCATTTGCCACTGAGAAGTATTGATACTTTGAGAGCTACATTGACATGCTTACTTAGTTTTAGTGTTTAAAAGTTGATTTTACAGTTCTGTCTTTCAATACTTGGACTTTTGAGTTGGTGTCGTCCAGTTTTGTGATTGCACACTGTATCTGAGCATGACGTTGATTTTTATGTGTGAACTTTTGGTATTCAATTGCATTCAAAGGGAGCCATTTGCACACCCAATTTCACTTGGAAAGAGCTGAAATCTGTGAAAAGAATGACTTTATGAATTTGTTTTTGACTACTTTTGGACCCGTGTGATCTTATTAAACTATGAGGCTGGTAGTGCACATTTAATCCCAAGAGAGCCCTAATAAAATGTCTGCTCGCAGTGTGGGACACTTTTTATCTGAATAAATGTTTCACATTCGACAGTTGTTCACGGAGGACTCTCAGATACATAGCTGGTATTGTGCTTCGGGACAATACTGGTTGGATGGCTTTGAATCCTCGGGGGGTGCTGAATACGCCTGTTGCTAGGCAGGATGGAGAGATTACATTAGCAGGACAGACACTCTCAGTAGGAGAGAAAGTGCTGGAGAAACAAAAAAGGCATTGCTCTCTTAACAGCTTAGACTAAAAAAAAAAAAAAAAAAAAAATGCTGAAACTTCCTGTGGAATATGCTGATAAAACTTCATAGTTACTGTACATGCTGTCAGAACTTTGTTATAGTTCTTTCACCATGGAAGCAGCAACCCTTCATGTTAGATTATCTGTGTTTTGTGAGGCGGTAGCCACTGGGTTTCCAGTAATAGGATTGTACAGATTTAGCTGCTTTTCTGGGATTCCTTATTTGTTGTGCTGCTTTCTCGCAGTGGTGAAAATCACAATTTATGTTTGTAATCTATAGACAAGACTGTATGTAGTTTACAAAATTCGGTTTTATTTCTTCTGGTGGCTTTTGTTGTAGTTTTTTTTTTTCATTTTGTCTGTGATTTACTTTTCAGTCAACAAAATTTACGTTGCAAAAACACCCATATGCTTTTTATCCCTTGGTAATGGAGAAATAAAGTCTGGCTGTCCAACATGTAGAGATGCCAGATTTGTAAAAAGGTTTACCACTCGGTTATCAAATCTGTAAATTCTTTGCCCTAGTGAACATTTGGACACAGATGCCCACGGTAGCCACGGCCTTTGTGTCCACTTTCTTACCTTAAAGAAGAGCTACAGTCTCTTATCCAGAATTGAAATAAAAAGATAATCGGGACCCTTGGCAAGTGCCTCATCTACTATGCCAACAATGTTGCATATCTGTACAGATTTTATTTGCCTAAATTGTTTAGGATCTTCTGCTCCCAAAAATCTGGTGGCGGCCATTGGATGTGTGGGCATCTGAAGCCCAGGGCCTATTAGAGCTGCACGATTCTGCTAAAATAAAAATCACGTTTTTGCTAAGAATAAAGGTTATGATTTTTGTGGTGTAACATTATCTTTCACATTATACAAAAAAATTGGGCTAAATTTACTGTTTAGTTTTTTTTAATTCATTAAAGTGTATTTTTTCCAAAAAAGACCACTGCGCAAATAAATGACATAAAATATTGCAACAACCACCATTTTATTCTCTAGGGTCTCTACTAAAAAAAAATATATATCATGTTTCGGTGTTCCAAGTAATTTTCTAGCAAAAAAATACAGATTTTAACTTGTAAGCAACAAATGTAAAAAAAAAGGTTTAGTCTTTAAGTGGTTAAACTGATCTCATTTACAGACTGAAGTCCATTCCTGTAATCTAAAAGAACAGAAGGTACAATGTTTCTCCTTATCTCTGCCTCAGGATGTTGTGAGAAAACTTGGCAGGAGAGTTGAATCGGGATCTCGATTCTTTTAACAATTAATCGTGCAGCTCTAGTGCCTATACGTTTTGTGTAGCTGGCTATCCAACATGTACCTAAAAGTGTTGTGCCTGCACAGTGCGCTGTCAGTTTGTACCTGCTACTGTTGTTGCTTTATGTGTTCAATACTTACATCTGGCAGCAATTACCTCATTCACAAATGGCGCCCATCGCCACCTGTAATCACGTAATTTCCGGTTAGAAATAGAACGATGCCCGTTTACTCGAGATTAATCACAGATATCACAGGAGTCAACAGGACATCCTGGATGACGTCAGTTGCTGCAGTGGGCTGGCCCAGAAATGGCGGATATTTTAAATGAAGGTTTAAAAAAAAAAAAAAAAGAGAATATCCAAACATAGAAGTCAGAGATACTAGAAATTAAATGGGGCATGGTTGTTAAGGCAGGTGAAGCTCTGCTTTTGAAATGAAAGTTCTTCACAAAAAAATGAAAAGGTGAACTAACACTGTAGACCCTCCCTTACCTCTAGTGGATGATTGTCTCTCACTGCCCATGCAGTGGGTGCTTGGGTCCAAGGACTTGAGCTGTGGTCTCCCTATGGACAGATCAAAGGGATGTGCTGGAACCTGACCACTTTGATCAATCAGAATCGCTGCGATCTGTCCCGACATCCCCTAAGGAAAGAAGGGAAAGATGATCACGGCTTTCAAATCCCTGGACCCCAACACCCCAAAGATAGAAGCTGAATGGTTCCCATCCACAGCTGCTCCAGATTCTGGCTGCTCCAATTTTAATACGTTTACCTCATTCTTTTTAACAGGGATGTTCCAGTCACATGAGTGCTCCTGTGTAGGACAATTATAGAGCCATACGCAGGTATTCTGGGTATTGGAAAAAATAGTAATAATTAGACAATGACAAAGACTATCCCATAGACACTGGATCGATAGCAGATGGGGAGTCATGTAATATCATTTAGCACCATTTAGAGGTTTTTCAAGTTCAGGGCAAGAAAGGTAAATGGATGGGCCTGGTAAAGCCCAAAGCACACAGGTCATTTAGTTAAGGTGTGTGAAGCTCTGGCGCTTAGCTGCCAAGGAGGGCACAGGTGGATCATCCAGCCCGGTACTTGGCAGCCTGTCAAATTCTGAGAGGTTGACAGCAGCTGCAGTTGGATGGGGCTGGACTGTGGACTAGCGGTAGGCAGTATGCATCCCAGGAGCGAATGCCCAGAACACAAGAAGTCTGCGTTTCGGGCCTTCGTCTCTGGGTGCATACTGCCCTACACACACACACACATGCTGCTAGGTGCCCTGTTCAGGCACAGCAGCTCACTTTCCTTTCGTAGAGTTTGATAGGTTGCCTTCAGCAGGGCTTGGACGTTGTTCCTGAGCCCTCTGATTGTAGCGAACAGGACAGAGACCAATGCATCAGCCTGAGCGCCCAGCAAACATGGAGCCTTTTAAATAACTTTCAAGTATAACTCTATCCAATTAAAAGGAAAAAAAAAAAAAAGGGTTGACCAGAAGAAGCCCATGACTCAGACCTGACTGAGCGAACAAATTGTTGAGCTTATTATTGGTTAATTATAAGTTGATAGCTTCTACAGTTTGTGGTTGATTGTGTTCCTGCAATCACTTGGTGATGATGATTAAAATGAACCGACACAAATAATTGGTAACATATTACAGTTTTAGATATTATTACGCAAGCCTTCCTCTGTGCGGACACGGTCTTATAAAGGCTCCAGTATTATTCAGCACTTAATGAGCAGAAATCTTTAGGAATAAATCACCAAGCTGTATCAGCCATTTGCAGTCAATCAAGTGATTGGCTGTTTTTGCTACTCATTGGCTGGCTACAGCGCCAGCACTTTGCATTATATAGAGCAGTAAATAACCCGTGCTAATGGAGCAGAAACAACTTGATTTATTTTAAAACCGGGTTTAGCTGAGCACCGTCTCCTTGCCATGGATAACATGCTCCTAATTGGGCTTGTGCTGCAATTTGCATGCACAAAGTTTTATTAAAAACATCTGTGCTAGGAAGGCATGAAGCCACAATGTTAATTGGGAGCCAGTTTACAGGAAAATGCTTAAAAAGTAAGAAAAAAAAAAGTGAAAAAAAAAAGCGTTCCTTGTTTTATAATAAAGCATGCCAGTGCAGCTATTGATTCTTAAAAGTAATATTAAAGTCTTTGTTACTAAAAAAAAAACATGTTATACTTGGCGATTCAGTTCGCAACTGCAGCGCTATATAAATCATTCATTCATTCATTCATACTTACCTTCTCTGTGCAGTGGTTTTGCACAGAGCAGCCCAGATGATCCTCTTCTCAGGTCCCCTGCCGGAGCTCCTAACCCCTCCCTCTTGCTGAGTGCCCCCACAGCAAACAGCTTGCTATAGGAGCACCTGAGCCAAGCCACAGCTCCCTGTGTCCATTCAGACACAGAGCCACAACTCGCCCCCCTCGTCCCTTCTCTCTCTCTCCTCCACTGGCTCACTGACTTTGACAGCAGCGGGAGCCATTGTCGCGGGTTTACAACCACTTTAATGTCTCATGCATACTGGACGTTAAAAAAAAAAAAAGTGATAAAAACGCCAGTAACTTTGCAGTGAGTTTTTCAACGTTTTTGCAATAGCATTTTTAAAAGTAAAAAAAAAAAAAAAATAATTATTTTTTTTTCAATGGATCAAAAACATTAAATGCTGATGAGCCGTGTTTTTTAGCGTTTATAAGTGTTTTTGGATGTTAGAGTGTTTTTACAGCTGAAAAACTCCTCTCAGAACCCACTAGTTTTGGGGGTTTTTTACAGCCAAAAAAGGCCCCAGCCAAAAACAGTTGATAACAGCCTGTGTGTGCATGGACACATAGGATAACATGGTGGGGAGTTTATTGACTGTAGAAAAAAACGTCTAAAGCCAAAAACAGCCGCTGTAAAAACATCCAAAAACGTCCAGTGTGCATGAGGCCTAACAGTGCCTGTATTGTGTACATAAAACCTCATACATTGATGACACTGCCTTGCCTTAGCCCACCACTTCCCCATTTCAAGTTATCTTTGATATTTTGTTATCAATGTTCAAATAATACATTCATATCGGTGGAGTCCTCGATTGCCACAGAGAAAATGGAAGACTATCTATTTTCTATTTCCTCTGTGGAATTCGAGGACTCCACTGACCTGAATATATGAATTCTGTGAGAATGTTTTTGATAACAACGTGCGAACGACCATGAATGGTTATGGGCGCTGTCAGCCTCTCATTGCTCTGTATGAGACTTCCCACCCACAGCTGTTAGCAGGAAACCCCGCTGAGTCTCCCATAGGAAATCATAGTTGGCCCCAAATGCTTGTGTGAATGAGACCTAAAACAGAAATATATCATATCTGATTGATCTTAAGCTGTGGTAACTGCATTTGTTTTCTTTTTTTTTTTCAAACATTATTTTCCTTTATTTTTTGACTCCATGATTATGAGATGACTGATCACAATCGATGGGGAATAACTACAATTTGCAAGCAGAGAAAAATATGCCAATGTCTGTATGCGCAGAAGTGTTGGATGACTGTATATTCATTTGTTGCAGTATAGTGGTACGCTCTCCGTCTATATACATCCAGCTCTGCTCTTCTTCCTGCTGTCCTCCCGTCCTTACCACAGTATTTACAGCACTGTGCTAATGGTATATATTTTACATTTTTTCTAGTTTGACGCAAGTGCCTATTTCAGCACATGCTATTGGATAATGAAAATGGTCACATAACACTTTTTAAGCAGGGACACAACAACACGTAGAACTGGTGTAATGGCATTGTTTTATGTGCTGTATTTATCCCCAAGCGTATCTAACAGCCAGCAAAGAGAGAGAGCACAGCAAGTTATCAGCTCACAAGATTTCTGGCAGGATCGGCAGGTATTCTTTTTTTACACTTCAAACTAATATTACCAAACATGTTTAATGATATATTTTATACACCTGAAGGGACCATAATAAGAGCTCTTCTTTGTCAGGGTTTACATAACTGTTCAGCTGGCATGAAGACCATTAAAGCATTTTTAGGGCTCATTTACACATGCAACACCCTCTAAAGAGAGATCTGTGGTGGACCCCATTGAGAAGGCGTTTGACAGCTGGGAGGTGTTATGTTGTCTCCTAATCCCCTGTTTTAACCCTGCAAAGCTTGAACCGCAGCTTCGCAACCAGCTGAACTTCATTTTTTCCAAGACATATACAGTACATGCCAGTGTGGCTTCCTTTGCAGCTTAACCACTTCAATACAGGGTACTTATACACCTTCCTGCCCAGACCAATTTTCAGCTTTCAGTGCTGTTGCAGTTTGAATGACAATTGCGCGGTCATCCATCACTGTACCCAAACTAAATTTTTATCATTTTATTCACACAAATAGAGCTTTCTTTTGGTGGTATTTGATCACCTCTGCGGTTTTTATTTTTTGCTAAACAAATAAAAAAAGACCGAAAATTTTGAAAAAAATAAGTTTTGCTTTTGTTTCTGTTAAAATTTTTTGTAAATAAGTAAGTTTTCTCTTTCACTGATGGGCACTGATAAGGCGGCACTGACAGGCACTGATAAGGCGGCACTGATGAGGTGGCACCAATGAGCAGGCACTGGTAGGCGGCATTGATGGGTGGCACTGATATGCAGCACTGATGGGCATTGATAGGCGGCAGTGATGGGCACTCATGGGTGGCACTGATAGGCGACACTGGGCACTGAAAGGCTGCAAAGATGGGTTCTTATGGGTGGCACTGATGGGCACTGCTGGGCACTGATACGTGGCACTGGCAGTGGTAGGCTTTGTGAGTGGGCACTGATTGGCAGCTGCCTGGGCACAGATTAGTATTTCCCTGAGGGTCTAGGGGGCATACCTGGTGGTCCAGTGTGGATGGCCATCCTGGTGGTCCTGGGCCACTTCCCTGGTGGTTCCGGGCGGCTTCCCTGGTGGTCCTGGGAGGGATCCGAGGGGGGCTGTGCTGATAAACAATCAGCACAGACCCCCCCCCCCCCCTGTCAGGAGAGCAGCCGATCGGCTCTCCTCTACTCGCGTCTGTCAGACGCGAGTGAGGAAAAGCCGATCACCGGCTCTTCCTATTTACATCGTGATCAGCCGTGATTGGACTGACATCCCGCAACAATGATCGCCGCGATGTGCGCCCCCGGGGGTGTGCAGCGGCTCAATATCCTGATGACGTCATATGACGCCCAGTCAGCATATTGAAACCACTTTGCCGCCGTCATTCTGCTATATGGCGGGCGGCAAGTGGTTAAAGAGGTTGTAAACCTCTGAAAAAAAAAAAATCCCCGTAAAAAAAACAACCTGCCAGATAGACAGGCATAATGAGCTAGTATGTATCTCATACTAGTGCATTATAAAATACTCACCTTAGAACGATACCCTGCAGTGCCGCCTGCACTCTGCTCCCACACCCGACATCTTTCCCGCTGTCATTTCAGGGTTCACGGGCTCGGGCGCTGTGATTGGCCTGGGCCGCGATGACGTCACTCCCATGCATGCACGCGGATGCCGCCGGTCACGGCACGGGTCCTGAAGAAACGGCATAAGTGGGCCATTCCTTCAGTGTGCATGCGCCAATCATGGCGGCAGCGTATATAGTAAATATCTCCTAAATGGTGCAAGTTTAGGAGATATTTACAGCACCTACAGTGCTTTACTATAGGCTTACCTGTGTAGGTACAATTAAAGAGGAAGACTTTGGTGAAACTGGCCCCTAAATTTGGCCCTAAAATAATTGTAAACCTCTGACATTACACGAATAAAGCATATCCCTCTATAATGTGTATTGTTTCAATCCAAATCACTAAATATAATATCTGTCTGCTGCTTCATTCCTCTGATATCTGCATGAGTCACTTCAGACAAGTTTTCCTGACACCAATAGGTAAAAAGATGACCAGGCAGGGAGCTCCAGAACACAGCCTGTGATTGACAGCCTCAGCTCTGTTCCTGTGTTATGTGAAGGACTGTGCATCCAGGGCTGGTGCACTGCTGCCTAGGGCACCGCCACAGCCTCTGGTTTCCCTACTAGCCTGGCTGGGGAACACGAGGGGCTGGGGTGCTGACTGGCTCTCGGCTGGCCAATCCGGAGAATGAAACAGCAGCAGTGGGCGCCTAGCAAGGGGACTGCAGAGAAGGCCAGCAGCAGCTCGCTGTGTGAGGAGGGTGACACCAAGCCGGCTCCCCTGAGTCTGAGCACAGCTGGGCGAGTGGAGGAGGAGGTGAGAACCATGTCCACACATCTCCCCCTAATTTGTCAAGCACACCTCCGTCCAGCTGACAGCCATCTGCCCAGAAGCGCTGCTCTGCCTGAAAAATTGCTTCCAGGGCAGGCTGATTGTCTCGCTGACATCGGTGGTGTGGTGCCAGATGACTGGTGCTGCCAGTGACGTGGCAACCTGTGCTCTCCTATCTCTGGTGGTGACATCAAGGCGGATACATATCGTACTGGACACGGGGACTCCTCCCTGGGGCAGGGTGTCCTTCTTGTTGTTGCACTTTTTTATGGAGGGAGGGGGGGTGCAAGTAGCTGGTCTTGCTTAGGGCACAAATTAGTCTAGCACAGGCCCTGGGTGTGTGTCTTCCCTCCAATCTGCTCTCGCTGAGCTCTGCAGGGTGTAACTTCAGCTCCCCATCCTCTGCTTATTGAAAGCTAAGACAAACGGTATAAATTCTATACTTTGGCTGTGGAAGAGAGATGGCTGCAGATAAACAGGTACAACTTGAGTAGGGGGATTTGTTTTATCTCTTGAGGCTAGTTACCTCACTGGGTATTTGTGAGGGTTTACAACCACTTTTAATCAGGCAGTTGGCTCCTTGATGTGCTATAGAAAAGGGGGAGGGGTTACAGTCCTTAAAATATGTAACGAGATCCCCCTCCTTTTTTTTCGGGGGGGGGGGGGGGGGGATTCTTTCCTTGTTCAGCTGAGTACAGAACTGTATGTTCATCTGTTATTGTTGATGTGTCCACAGGAATAAGCAGTTGCTGAATTGCAAGCAGCCATAATGCTGATAAATTGATGAAGACTTCAGTGCAGGAGCAAGGTCAGGGCTGCTGTTCACCATTATGTAAATATATATATGTAAATATTTCCGTCACTGTAGTACTGATTTTTCTTCAGCAATAAACAGGAAATCCAATACAATGGGTTCTGTTTTGTTTACAGGCATCCATGTGAAAAAATGTCAGTGCTATTTCAGCATGAGTTGTCACACTCGCCATGGAGTACAGACTAATTTCAGACGTATGGTTATGTCATTATTCTAGAGGCTCACGTACCTATTTCCGTCAATGACTTTGAAAGTATACACCAGTTCAATGAAGATATATATAAAGGTGGAATGTGTGGTTTTGTTAAGCAGGCTGGTCTTTATTGTTATGGCTTATCTTAGGATCAGCTCACATTTTAGGTCTATTCATAGAAAAATTAAGAACATTTCTCAGTTTACCCTTTTCCCACAGCAGTGTAGGTAGACAGATCTTCATTCATATGAAGCTGCCAACGATATACGTTTTAAGTTATTCGATTTTCCTAAATCAAGTGCTTCAGTGTGTACATTAAGAATATTTCCTTGGTGACCTCTTCGTATGCAAGATTTCCCAGTACATGTAATGCTGAGCCTTCATGATTGAAAGAACTGAAATTGAATGAATGAAAGGGAAGGCTAGGGACCATAAAGTCAGGGAGGAAAGGGCTAGATTAGGTGTCCCCAAACCTTTCAGTTCGATAACCACATTTTATGTTTTAAAAAAATTTGTGACCCCCTCCCCCCCATACATCAGAGTCCCCCACCTGTACATCAGGGAACCCATCAGAGTTCCCCTGTACATTAGGGTCCTTTATCAAAGTTCCCCCTGTCCATCAGGGTCCCCAGCAGAGTAACCCCCCCCCCCTTTATATCAGTGTCCCTATCAGAGTCCCTCCATATATAAGGGGCACTATTAGACTTCCTCCATATAGCAGGGTCCTCATCAAAGTTCCCCCGTACATTAGAGTTGTCCACCTCCCCCCAGGCATCAGGGTTCCCATCAAAGTTACCCTGTACATCAGAGTTGTCCACCTCCCCCCAGACATCAGGGTCCCCTATCAAACTTCCCCCATACAGCATGGTCCCCATCAAAGTTCCCCTGTACATCAGAGTTGTTCACCTCCCCCCCGGACATCAGAGTTCCCCCTGTACTTCAGGGCCCCCATCGTTGTCCCCCCTGTTCATCAGGGTGACCATCAGAGTGTCCCTACACTGAAAATTGGAAGTGGGCTGTGGATGTTGGGAGGAAACAGAGGCCATAGGCTGACCTGTGTGAGAGGCCACTAACCATAGCTGGTGGCTGGATAAAATTGTGCAGTGCAGTGCGGATTTGGCCTGTAGGCCATAGTTTGGAGATCCTGGCTAGATGAGGCTCGATGTTCTACCAGAAAATGAGGTGCACTCTATCTGACTTGTCGCAGCTTCTAATTCATAAGAAGCTTATGGGAACATTTTTGTTGATATGAACGTTCAGGTGACAGGGTCTCTTTTCAATGTACCCATTCTCAAGACCAAAGGGCCAGTTTACAGTCCTTCAGACATTAGGAGAGCCAGACTGTGGCCAGTGGTAGTAGAATTGCCCCATCATTGGTTTTTGTTGAAGGAATTGTGCCCTATTGTTGGTATCAGTTGTAATAATAGTGCCTCAATGTTGATAACAGTTGGAGGAATAGCACCCCATCATCCGTGTCAATGGGAGAAATAGCACTTCATCATTGGTGTCAACGAGAGGAATGGTGCCCCATCATTAGTGGCAGTTGTGGATAAAATAGTGCTCCAAGGGCTGGATTGAGGCAAGACATCCGGTCCTAGGGCTTCAGTTTGATAACCACTGCTGAAGACAATCCGATCAAATGAAGATATTGCTTCTCATGGCACATGTACACGCACCACTATCTGACATGCCTCTAGGAGTTACCCAATCAGATTAGGTTAGAAGGCCTTGTCCAGTCAGTGTTGTCTTTCCTGAGCCATGCCAGTGCTTTTGTCCTTCCCCCAGACCTTTGCTCTGAGCTTAGCATTCATGTTTATGAAAATGCAGGTTGTCAGAGGTGCTCGAGGCCGGTCGGGTTGTGTCTACACATCTCCATTCTTTGTCTGTGTGTGCGTTTAGAGTTTGGAAAGTTAACCACTGCGTCTGTTTATGTGCTTCTGTGTTCTTCACAAGGAATATTTACTTTTTTCTTCACAAAGAATATTTACTTTTTCTTCAATGGATTGTGATTTGTGCCAGAAAATCTGTAAAAATTGGATTTATACTTAGCGATGTTCTATAAAACAATCTGATTCAGAGCTAGACAATGCTTTTCCCTAGCAGAGTATTTGTGAAGCGTATAAAATGAAAAGTCTGCGTGAGCGCAGAGCGCTACGTAGAAGACCTATTGAATGGCGTGCTGTGGGTAGAGGTGAGCGAGCCGTTAGGAGGAATACCAAAGTGTTCATTTTATAAAACATGCATATTCATAATGGCTTGTTTTATTCCCTGGCACATGCTATTTGTTTTAATATTGATTTCTTTGCAAGCTTCTTGGCAAACGTCCTACTTCCCAAGTAGGAAGGATGGCAGTTTAATTAATAACTGTGTTTTGGAGAGATAAGGCAAATTGGATATGGCTTTGTAAGTGTTTGCCAGGTTATGTAATCTCATATATTTGCATGTGGTTTATGTAAATCAACGTCAATCACTGCTGATCATATACATTTTACCGTGTTTTCACTTGCACAAGATGTAGACTTCTGGGATGATTTAATTTGTTAGACTATAGGTATTTTCCTATATTGAAAACGTGTTTAAGGGGTTTGCAATGGGAAGAATACATATTTCTATTAGGCTTAATGTAAACGGGAGGTTTTTACAACCTCTCCTGAACGATTTAACTTGACAGTAACCCATGTTTAAAACGTCCGTTTTGACGCGTTTGCGTTTAGAAGCGTTTGAAAAAAATATATATATATTTTTTTCCAAATGGCCAAAAATGAAAAACGCCTGTAAACGAAACGTGGCTAAACGCGAGTTGCCGCGTTTGGCGTCTGACACATCGGAAACTTCGGCGTCTGAACTCATTTTTTTGCGTTCAAAGAAAAGCCTATAAACGCAACTGCCTAAAAACGACATTAAACGAACCTGTGTACATGTACACAGAAGATAACATTGGATGAGTTCAGGGGCAGTTGAAAAAAGCATCCAACTGCCTCTGAACGTCTGTTTACCAGCAGCAGTGTACATGAGGCCTTATCAGTACATGTACAAAGGGTCGTTTATAGTGGTTTCTAGGCAGTTGAGTTCAGAAGCATTTTTTGGAAAGCAAAAAAAAGCATTCAGAATGGATGTTCAGAGGCATTTGAAACGCCAAATGCCTGTAACAGCTTGTAAACGCGGCAACTCGCATTTAGCTGTGTTTCGTTTACAGGCGTTTTTCATTTTTGACTATTTGCAAAAAAAAAAAATACTTTTTTTTTTTTTTTTTTTACGCAAACGCTGCATGTAAATGCAGCAAAACAGAAGTTTTTAAACATCGTTTACTATCTGTCAAGTTAAATCGTTCAAGGAAGGTTGTAAAATGTCCCGTGTATATTAAGCCTTAGCCATGTTATCTGGAAGTAATGACTGGAATTATCGGTGTAAACAAAGGCATTCTGTACAGAATCAGATCTGCTTCATTTTACTGATCTGCAAGGGGAAACTTCCAAAGAAATGTCTGTGGTCACTAACCGATTTCTGTACCATTACATTCAATTAATATTTTGTGCAGCCCTTTGGCAATGTTTAGAGGCCACATTTGAGGCTCTCTGTCAAATAAGCTTGAATATCACTGATCTAAAAACACATGTATACTACCCAATGCATTCCTTGTCCCTCACACTGTGTATATATGATCAATATATAAGAAACTCTATAGAAAATTCCACATAAAATCACCAATATTCAGAGCTCTGGGTATTACTGAGGCATAATAGTGTAATTAAAGTAATATTAAAGTGATAATAAAGGCAGTTAAAAAAAAAAAAAAAAGCATGTCACTTACCTGCTCTGTGCAGTGGTTGTGCACACAGAGCAGCCCCTATCCGCCTCTTCTTGGGTCCCCTGCCGGTGCCTCTTGCTCCTCCCTCCTGTTGAGTGCCCCCAGAGCAAGAAATTGTTAATGGGGGGCAGTCCCATTCCCCAGCTGCTGCTCTGCACGTCCATTCACACACACAGAGCCACAGCTCGGCCCTGCCCCCTCTCTCTCCGTATTGGCTAACTTGCTGTGTTTGAGAGCAGCTGGAGCCAATGGCTCCCACTGCTGTCTCAGACAGTGAGGTGTGAGACCTGGAGAGCTGAGGCTCTCGTGCACATCACTGGATCGCGATGGGGCTCAGTTAAGTATTGGGGGGGGGGGCCAGCTGCTGCAAAGAGAGGGTAAAAAAAACCTTGAGCCTTTACAACCACTTTAAACATTCAGTTTTTGGGCGCTTTTTTCAGCTGACTTATTCACTTACTAAGTACACAGCTTCTTCATCCTTTAATCCTTGCCTATGTTTCAACTGCATTCACTTCTGCAACAGGTTTCCTATTTCAGGGTGGCTCCTTTTATGCATGAACTCTAGGAGTTCACACTGGTGCTTTGTGGTTTGAGCGCAGCGTAATTGGTATCAGCGTTTCACACGCGGTTCCCATTGACTTCTATTAGACTTTTTGTGTTTTCTGAAAGCACACCAACAATGCAACATGCATGGTTCAATACTACCTGAAGTGGTAGCAATACAGCTAATATTGCAATCAATCTGATTCTGAATTATTACCAAGTCAAAATGGTGCAAGGTAACGGCAGCAGCAGGTCTTGGTAACATTAAAAGCAAAAGATGCAAATAGAACAAAATTCACAAAACTCTTTGTAAAATATCCTGCAGAAAAAACAACCCATAATGGTAGACCAGAATAAGAGGAATTGGGTCCAAGCCAAATAAATATGTATCTGAGACATGAGAGTACAAGTGAAGGGGGAGAGGAAAATATCCTGCCAGGCGGCCACTTCCTCAGTGGTATCAATAAAAACCCAACAGATGCTCTAAACCTTCCCCAATCTATCTGGAGCTAAATAAAATTTTTTGTCTAAACCTGAGCTTCAAACCAGATTGTCTAGAGAGTGTGTGGAGGTTTCTGAATGACTTTGGTAGGAATTGGTCATTGGCCCATTCATAGGTATCTCCTACCAACATCATTCAGAAACTTCCATACATCTAACTATAAAGGATGGAACGTAAGGCCTATTCCCGATGTGTCAATGGTGCCAAACCTGATCTTCTCAGCCAACTGGTGAAAGGGTGGAGCACATATTCTGATATCCTGGTTTCTTTTTCTATATGAAAACCAATGGATGTCCCACTCATACATAGATTTTCCAACATAAATGGAGTATCACCATTTTTTTTTTTCATCCCAAGCTCTAAAAGCAGTATCATAACATACGATTGTACAGCTGAATGCAAATAAGTCCATAAATGTTCTGATAAATGTTAAATTAAGTGTGCCTGAATGTTTTATTCAACATTTATAGAAAAATAAGGCCAGCTTATATAAATGTATTTCCCTGGCAGCAGACAACATGGTGGTGTTAAGTGAACCATTTGTGATCTCGGTAACAGCAAATGCTTCTTCTCCAGTATTTTCTATCAATCAAATCTCCGGTACTCATGCATGGAGAGGATATTAAAACATGGTAATTTTCTGTCTGTGCCTAGGTGTTAAGAAGAAATGCAGAATGAAAGCTAATGTGCTTTGTAATGGTCGGCGGTGTTCTGATCACGCTCAGCTGGTGGTTTCTGAATTGCATGTGCAGGTTTTTTGAGGTCAGCGTACAAAGATCATTCAAGCCTGATTCCTTTTTAACTGGACTTTGTCTGGAAAATAAACATGCCCAGTGCTTGTTTTCTAGTCGACGGCCAGCGCAGACAGGAGAGGGCCGAGTCAGCAAGCCAATGCATCCAGAAAGACCCTGAACTCATTCGCTGCCAAATCATGGACATCCTTTTTTTATGTGTAGAGACAAGTGCATATTTAAAGTTGTACTCCAAACGTATCTTCAGTCTAGGCACAGTTATGGAGGCTCCTTTCCTGTACTGAAAGTGCTTACTCAGTTTCAGTAAGGGCTCAGGGTTCAGTGCACACTGTGAGTTTCTCACAATGTGCATTAGAAGCTGCAACAAGTCACTTAAGAGCCTGCTTCATTTCCTGGCTGTAGGACATCCAGCATCTTCTAGATCTTTCCTACTCAGTCCCTGACCTAACCCTTTCATTCATTGGATTTCAGTCCTTTTCAATCATGAAGGCTCAGCATTACATGCAGGTGTTACCTAGGGTGGTCTTCCTAGGAACACCCTCCAGACTGATACCCACCCATTGAGGCACCCGCCCAGGCCACTGCTTGCATTAGGCCTGAGGACTCTTGAGAGGAATACTGAGATGTTTTCAGGAACCTATGTACAGCACCTCACTACATTGCATAGCAAAGCATAGAGACCCATTGATGACATCACCGGGTCTAAAATGATGTATGCAATGGAAAGTTTTTCTTTTTTTTTCTTTTTCTTAAATGTGATTAGCATGTCAATATGGAGGGATGGTAGGGACCAGGCATATAATAAATGTCTGCGTTAGTATTCTCTTCACAAGAAAGGGTAGACCAGTAATTGTAAAATTCAGGAGCAAGCCAATAACGTTGTTAGCAATTGTTATTTAGGAGTCTGTGGTATAATTAAATACTTAGTCTACATAAACCCAAGAACAGAAATATAATATATTGCAGCTTATTAGTGCTAGCTGTGGTGGCTGCATTATTTTCCTATTTAGACTTAGCTGGTGATCCTGCCAATGAAACACTTCCTGTTCTAGGGTGACAACACTCGCTGTACTGTATCTGTGGAGAAGCAACATTGTTACTCTAGAATGGGTTACTGGACACCCCCCCCCCCCATTCTCTATATTATAAGGGTCAGGTGTTCTGTAGTCCACAGAGGTAGCTGAGAACAGTCTGCATAGGTGGCGGGCAGAAGAACTTATCAGCTCCCAAGATTTCTGGTAGGATTAACAGACCGAAAGGAGCAAATAAGAGAAGTTGTTAAAGCCCAAATACTTATCTGGGACCTTTATTGATCCAGTTCTGTGTCTGTCTGCAGGGGCCCTGGTCTCTGTTCCTCTCCTCACAGGACACAGAGGCAGCAGCCGGAGCCATTGGCTCTGGCTGCTGTCAATCAAACTTTGTGAGGAGGGAATGGAGAGCATGGGCCAAGCCACGCTGTGTGACTATGGATATGCACAACCCGGCTTGGGAGCAAGCCTGCAGATGTGCCCCCATAGGAAGTGGCTTGCTATGGGAGTGGATATACACAAGAGGAGAAGCCAAGAATGCTGACGGGGGACCCCTGAAAAGTAGGTGAGTGACTGCTTTGTGCAAAACCATTGCACAGAGTAGGTAAGTATAACCTGTTTATAATTTTGGGGGAGGGGGGAAGCCCTTACAACCACTTTAAGGGCTCATGTATACTGGGTTCACCCCCCCCCCCCTTTCTGACCAGGCCATTTTTTGCGATACTGCACTGCCCGGCGCTTTGACGGAAAAGAGACAGTCACAGGGGAGGAAGGATGAGGAGCAGACTCCTCCGCCGCCGCTGACACAGGAGGAGAGGACGAGGAGTCGAGGACACAACAGCCCGGAACCGGAATGAAAGCGGAGACGCACAGGATGCAGGAGCTGTCGCTGTCCCATCCCCCAGCTCGCTGCCGTCACCCGGATGGGGTAAGTGCCTGCCTATGGCGGGCGAGTGGGGAGTCTTGTCACAGAAGCTGCATATGATGGGCACATGCTGCATAATATGGGCACAGAAGCTACATATGATGGGCACAGGCTGCATATTATGGGCACAAAAGCTGCATATGATGGGCACAGGCTGCATATGATGGGCACAGGCTGCATATCATGGGCACATGCTGCATATGATGGGCACAGAGGCTGTATATGATGGACGCAGAGGCTGTATATGATGGACGCAGAGGCTGTATATGATGGACGCAGAGGCTGTATATGATGGACGCAGAGGCTGTATATGATGGATGCAGAGGCTGTATATGATGGACGCAGAGGCTGTATATGATGGACGCAGAGGCTGTATATGATGGACACAGAGGCTGCATATGTTGGGCACAGAAGTTGCATATGATGGGCACAGGCTGCATATGATGGGCAGAGGTTGCATATTATGGGCACAGGCTGCAATTGATGGCACAGTGGCTGCATTTTATGGGGCACAGTGACTGCAATTGATGGCACAGTGGCTGCATTTTATTGGGCACAGAGGCTGCAATTAATGGCACAGTGGCTGCATTTTATGGGGCACAGTGACTGCAATTGATGGCACAGTGGCTGCATTTTATTGGGCACAGAGGCTGCAATTGATGGCATAGTGGCTGCATTTTGTGGGGCACAGTGACTGCCTATGATGGGCACAGAGGCTGCATATGTTGGGCACAGAGGCTGCATAAGATGGGCACAGAGGCTGCAATTGATGGCACAGTGACTGCATATGATGGCCACAGTGAGACTGCAATTGATGTTTTTATTTCAGAATTTTTCAGTTTTCTTGCGCCCCCCCTCCCCCCCAAAAAAAAAAAATTTGAGCACTGCTCTGTATTCTTTTCTGAAGTGCACTAGGACATGTTGGCAGTGTATTAAAAAAAAGAAAGAAAGAAAAGCATGAAAAGGGCAGAACTGAAAAGTAATTTTTCTCTCAATAAACTGTTGAACTGAATTGGGATTGGTTGCAGATTACTCTGCTGTCTTAAAGTAAAAGCCGTATATATGGAAATATTTGTAGTGCACCAGCGTGAATCCTCTTCCATTTCTTTTCAGGGAATCGGCTTTGTGTCATGTATGATCGGGTTATCAGCAGGTTACATATGTCTTGAGTCATCATTTTCTAGAAGACGACATTCTACCTGTGTTCTATCCATAAATGAGGATGGTTCTCTACCTTTTGTCGTACTGTTTTTATATAGGTAATGAAGCAGTATATAGCTTGCTGCTTCTCTGTGTCAAAAGGCAACACAATTATCATTCATCGCTACATCTGTCCTCATTGACCTGACTACAAGCTGGGAGCAGATTATCCAAATGTGCTTTTAACAACCAGTTTTCAGGTCGGGTTTGACACTCTGTTGGATAGCCATATTTTACCGGTGGGGGGGAAAAGATCAGGTGAACGGTATCTGTTCAGGTTGAAGGGAATTGTTTGGGTTAGCTCAGCTTATTTCCATAAAAGTTTTGGTGTCCAAGATCTCTGTAGTGTTGCTGTTGCTCTGTAGGAAAAGACAAACTTCTTTTTATACAGAATATTTTTTTAACAAAAGACACATCTACTGCTCTTTGTTGCTTGTGGATGGTATGCACCGTATAGAAGAAAAATCAGTGTTTCATAAGCAGTTGGCCTACAGCAGAAACAGAAGCTTGTCTGTGTCTGCCGCCATACAGAAAAGCCCCTTTCACAGTTTGTGGCGTCATTCAGAGTGGTGCCCTCCACAGCCTGTGACGCCATCCAGAGTGGACTCCTTCACAGCCTGTGACACCAACTAGAATGTTCCCTTCCACAGCCTACAATGCCATTCAGAGTGGCCCCTTCCACAGTCTGTAGATGGGCCACTTAGGATGGTATAACAATCTGTGCTGCCATCCTGAGTGTCCCATGCATAGTTTGTGAAGCCATGCAGAGTAGCCCCTTCCACAGCTTGTGAGGCCATCCAGAGTGTCTCCTTTGACAGTCTGTAATGCCATTCTGAGTGGCCTGTGCATAGTTAGTGACACTATTGTGAGTGGCCCCTTCCACAGCCTGTGAGGCCATTGTGAGTGGCCCCTTCCACAGCCTGTGAGGCCATTGTGGGTGGCCACTTTCACAGCCTGTGAGGCCATTGTGAGTGGCCCCTTTCACAGCCTGTGAGGCCATTGTGAGTGGCCCCTTCCACAGCCTGTGAGGCAATCCAGAGTGGCCCCTTCCACAGCCTGTGAGGCAATCCAGAGTGGCCCCTTCCACAGCCTGTGAGGCAATCCAGAGTGGCCCCTTCCACAGCCTGTGAGGCAATCCAGAGTGGCCCCTTCCACAGCCTGTGAGGCAATCCAGAGTGGCCCCTTCCACAGCCTGTGAGGCCATCCAGAGTGGCCCCTTCCACAGCCTGTGAGGCCATCCAGAGTGGCCCCTTCCACAGCCTGTGAGGCCATCCAGAGTGGCCCCTTCCACAGCCTGTGAGGCCATCCAGAGTGGCCACTTTAACACCCACTATGTAATCACCTCAGACCATTCAATGCTCTCATTTTTCTTTAGCGGTGCTAATTTTTGACAAAAAAAGGAATAACAAATGTACCTAATCCTGATGTTTTGTAAGCTTACTACTACAATGTTATCTTTTATTGGTGGTTCTCTTTTAAATATTCTTCTATATATTCTTTGGCTTGCTGCACAAGGTCTTGAATCCCTGCATGAAACTGCTGCAGCCTGCTGGTGCATGTCTCTCTCTGCAGCACAGCCAAATGTAAACTCAGATGCCTACAGGCAGTGATAATAGCTGTTCTGACTTGTCCCGAAGTAACAGTAAATTAGTTTGAATGCAGTATGCTGCTGGTTTATTTAATATGTTATCTGATGCAGAAGTATTGTAACTTTTTTTTTTTTTTTTTTTTTTTTTTTTTTTTTTACAAATATCATATACAGATGTTTGAAACTGTTCAGTCTTAGATATGATGGTCAGACAGCTCATAGATAAACTGCTTTCTTTAAACTGTCTCTCTTCTGTATACACGCTTGTTCTGTAAAATTTTCAGAATGAAGCTGAAGTGCTCCAGGTACTGAATTAAATTTAGGATCAAAGTCGGATCAGGGAGGTGGGAATTGTGATTTGGGGCTATGGCTTACTGCACTCCTCCTAAATATCTCTGCTGGTGTATTTAAAGGAACTGAAAACTGCTAGACCCTGGCAACTTTTTTTTAGTTCTTCTAAGCCTGCTAGAGGTTGAAGCCGAAGATCCTAGAACATAAAGCAGGAATTGCTGCTTTAAACTGGCCATGCACGCAGCACATTTTGGCTGGTTCCTCATGAACTAGCTGAAATTCACTCCATAAGTGGCCCTGTTGGCACCCTCCCAACCGACATCCTTGAGTTGAAAAATTCAACCAGCTGGGTTGAAAATTGGTGGCCAAACAGCACCTGCATCCAATCAGATTTAGGCACTGTTTGGGTATTTTAAAAGCTGGCGGTGCCCAAAGGCAAAAAGGATAAAATCTGCATGTATGGCCAGCTTTACTATACATGACTGTAACATGAGAATTTTTGAGCTCATAAACAAATGGGAGTAGAATTCTGGTTGGGTTCCCAGGCCTTGTGTGCCTTAGAGCAGTTGTACTTCCTACATCCCCTATATTGCTCCCCTAATACATATGAAGCTGTTGTCCATAGCAACAAATCAGACACTGACTTCCGTTTTCCAACATGAGATAGAACACTAACTGGTGGACTCTGGCAGCATTGACCGAACCTTCACTTCTCCAGTATCCTTTGTTCGTCTCAGGTTTTCTTGGGAAAAAATGTATAATGAAAGTTTCTGCTATTCAGATCTGGTATTGTGGTGCAACCATTTTGTGAAACCGTTAAAACAACCACCTCAAAGTCAAATGTATACCTTTTCAAGATTTTTTGTAAATGGTGTGTATCTTTACCCACTTTTTATTGGAAGATATTGATCTAGATCTTGCCAGCACCTTCAAAAACTGGACCTACACCTTACCGTCACCTTCAAAACTTGACCTACACCTTACCGTCACCTTCAAAACTTGACCTACACCTTACCGTCACCTTCAAAAACTTGACCTACACCTTACCTGCACCTTCAAAAACTTGACCTACACCTTACCGTCACCTTCAAAAACTTGACCTACACCTTACCGTCACCTTCAAAAACGAGATCTACAACTAAGAAGTACCTTCTAAAATTAGATCTGCACCTTTTAAAGGTACCTTCTGAAAAGCTAATTGTTAGGATCTCCTTTTTTATCTTCACTATAATCACATAATCTGTACCACTACTGTAGTAAGAAACATTGCATCCTCAACGTCTATTTAATTGTTTTTACAAAGTATCTCACCACAGATAAAACTCCCTGTTACAGTGTATTCTCAATGTAGCTATAGTCCGTGGGGCATGTCAGAGAAGCCAGGGGTCAGAATAGTACTGAATTAAAGTGATTGTAAAGGAACTTTTTTTTTTTTTAAATTGCAAACATGTCATACTTGCCTCCACTGTGCAGCTCGTTTTGCACAGAGTGGCCCCAAACATCTTCTTCTGGGCTTCTTCCGATGGCTCTCGTGGCTCCTCCCCACATCAGATAACCCCCTAGGAGAAGCGCTCTCCCGAGGGGGTTACCTTGCGGGCGTGCTCCCGAGTCCAGCATTCGGCGCCCACAGACACGAATGCTGGACTCAGCCCCGCCCCCCGGTGCCTGTGTCATTTGGATTTGATTGACAGCAGTGGGAGCCAATGGCTGCACTGCTATCAATCTATCCAATCAAGAGCCGGGACCCCGTGGAGAGAGGGACAGCATGTCCCCGCCGAGGAGATGAAGGGGCTCAGGTAAGTAAAACAGGGAGGCTGGGGGGCCGGTGACTGCCAGGTGTTTTTTCACCTTAATGCATAGGATGCATTAAGGTGTAAAAACACGAGGGTTTACAACCCCTTTTAACTCTAAGGACTCACCTGACAAATAATCAGAATGGTTTATTCAATAAACAAAAGATGCACGCAGACTTCTAGGTACAACTTCCATTTTCGTACTAAACCTCTTGATTCTTTGGTATATCATTTGGATGATCCATTTTATGCAGTGAATGTATATTGGGCCAGGCAAGGCCTTGCGATTTTATAGTGAGTGTGTCATTTGTATTGTTCTTTCTGGCAACAGTGGGAGGTTGTTTTTAATTAAAAAAAAACAAAAAAAAACATTTTTATATATTGTCCCTTACCAGTTCCTCCTGTCTATTTTAATTCCTGCACTCACTTCTCCACTTTATTGATGGAAGCATTCATGGTTGTCACACAGGCTACCCTTTAAACATGTCTGCCTTTGACCAACTACATTACACAGGGGATTGATGGAAATAGTAGTGTATAAAAATATAAAGAAAAAGAGATAACATTGTTTGTGCTGCCTTTTTTAGTCTTCACAAAGTGACAAGGACACTGCATTTCTGACCACATCATCAGAAATTTTCTGTACATGCAAAACGCTATTGAAAAAAGAAAACGAATGCATCTGCCACATCTAAGAAATGGTTAAGCTGCAGTATAAAACATTTTTGTTTCGGAGTTTGGATACTCTTTAAATGTCCTTTTCCATTGCAAATACTGTCACACATTGTTTTAATACAGAGAGATCATATATTTGTAAGAGAATTGCCATAGTGCACATGATATAACAATTGATGGGAATCTTTAGTCTTGAGATAAGTGCAGAGCAATTCACGTTAATATTGATTCCTAGTAATTGATCTTTCTAGTTCTGCCGTTCCAAGCGTTTCATTTTTTTTTTTTCCCCCAATTCCCAAACGACTTGAGTTTGCAATGTTCAAAATCAATAGAAAAAGTGCTCGAACTAATTATATTACTTTGTGTCGTTTCCCAAAGGTTTTTATGTGATCTGCCTCATATGTGCTGTTAGATGCAATGTGTGTAAATGGTTCCTGAGGGGAAAAGTGTGTAAAAAAAAAAGTATATTCATGTGTCAGGATTCAACGTTGTATTCGATGGTATAGGTGTCTAGGAGTCTTGGAAGTACAAACCTGGCATGGTTTGAACAAAGATATGGGTCTATGGAGCAAAAAAAACTGTTAGCACAGCATAGAGATTATGATAAAAGTACATTAAATTGGACTTGTCAGTATAGGGTTATCTGTTCAAATCCCAATTATGGCATTACCTGCATGGAGTTTGCATGTTCTCCCTGTGCTTGCTTGGGTTTCCTCCCACACTCCTAAGACATGCTGGTAGGTTCAATGGCTCCTGTCTAAATTGGCTCTAGTATATGCATGTATGAATGTGAGATACAGACCTTAGATTGTAAGCTTCTTGAGGGCAGGAACTGACATGAATGTACAATCTACTCTGTATATGCAAAGTGCTGCGCAATCTGTCAGCGCTATATATATATATATATATATATATATATATATATATATATATATATATATATATATATATATATATATATATATATATATATATATAACCAAAACTATTGGGACGCTTGCCTTTACACATACATGAATTTTAATGGCATCCCAGTCTAATGCCGCGTACACACGATCGGACTTTTCGACCGGACTTGTCTAACGGACGGTGACGGACCAAATCCGGCGTACAATCCGATTGTGTGTGGGCTTCAGCGGACTTTTCCGGTCGCACATCTGACGGACTTTAGATTTGGAACATGCTTCAAATCTTTACGTCGGAGCTCCGTCGGACCCAGAAATCCGCTCGTCTGTATGCTAGTCCGAAGGACAAAAACTGACGCTAGGGCAGCTATTGGCTACTGGCTATCAACTTCCTTATTTTAGTCCGGTGTACGTCGTCATGTACGAATCCGTCGGACTTTGGTGTGATCATGTGTAGGCAAGTCCGGTTGTTAGAAAGTCCGTTGAAAGTCCGCCAAAAGTCTGTCGAAAGTCTTCGGACAGGCTGTCGGACTTTTGTAGCTGAAAAGTCCAACCGTGTGTACGCGGCATTAGTCTGGATGGTTCAGTATTGAGTTGGCCCACCCTTTGCAGCTATAACAGCTTCAACTCTTCTGGGAAGACTGTCCACAAGGTTTAGGAGTGTGTCTATGGAAATGTTTGACCATTCTTCCAGAAGTGAATTTGTGAGAAGCACATATATATGAGTCTAGATAGATATACTCTGGTTAAAAATAAGATATAAATGAAGAGCCCAGTTAAAAAATAAAATAAAAATAGCGTTTGATGCAATATTTAATTATTTCAATTCAATCCAGTGATTTCCCCCAGGACTTTTTTTTTCTGCTAATAGATGTACTCAATGTGATGACCAGCATCACTAACTTGTTTTTCTCAGAGTCCAGGTCATCCTAACATGTTATTGGATGTTGGCAAGCCTCTTGGCAGCACGTTAACTGATTGGCTCCTTGTGTTGCTCCTTTCTCTCATACTCCAGCCCTGCTGTACAGGAAAAGTAGGGGGCTGATACCAGGTCAACTGCAGGTACAGTATTTAAAAAATAAATGTAATGATTTATTAAGAAGCATGGGTTTAATCAAAAGTAATCATCCATACTGCAGCTCTAATGCCCTGTACACACGGTCGGACATTGATCGGACATTCCGACAACAAAATCCATGAATTTTTTCCCGACGGATGTTGGCTCAAACTTGTCTTGCATACACACGGTGACACAAAGTTGTCGAAAAATCCGATCGCTCACATACGTCGGGACTATAAACGGGGCAGTAATCAATAACCTTTGTCTCTTAATTTATTCTGAGCATGCGTGGCACTCTGTGTGCGTCGGATTTGTGTACACACGATCTGAATTTCCGACAACGGATTTTGTTGTTGGAAAATTTTATAGCAATCTCTCAAACTTTATGTGTCGGACATTCCTATGGAAAATGTGTGATGGAGCCCACACACGGTCGGAATTTCCGACAACAAGGTCCTATCACACATTTATCATCGGAAAATCCTATCGTGTGTACGGGGCATAAGGCTGAGAACTGAGCAATCACATAACTGCTGATCACTCAGTGATGTCACCGGCTGCTTATTACTTGAATAGCTCCTAAACTGTGCACGTGTAGATGTTCATTTAACCTACAGTTTATTTATAGGCTTACCTGTAGGTGAAAAAAAAACAAGAGTTTACTCTAAGTTCATGCTAGTTAATGTGTAATTGTAACACTTACAGGTATTTATTACCTCTCACAGGGATCCCAGTACTCTCTGACAATTCCAGCATGTGTGCTTTGTGTTTGTAGAAAGCTTCAGTGTGAACTTTGCAAAAACTTAATGCAAGGGTGTTACTAACGGTTGGTGTACCCACGCTTCAGATTCCGGAGCTATTCAAGCACTGCACATTTTAGGAGACGTACTTTTCAGATATTTTTGGGAGGCACATGCCATACATTTACAGGGCATTCAAACTGCATCCCTGCTGACTTGTGCAAATAATAATAAAAAAATACCTGTAATAGCATTAGTAGATAAACAGTACAAAGATGTCCTCATAGGATACAAATGACATGTCACTATTCATCCCCATTACATGGTAAATGTTTAGATTTGTAGTTTACAGAAGAAAGATGAAATTCTTTTTGCTCTATTTTAAGATCAACCGGTATCTTCTGTACTTGCAAAAAGTTTTCTTAACCTGAAAAATAAAAACCATTGCAGCCGCCACATCGAAGGACTGGGAAGCTGCAATATATTACCAGCAGCTGCCTGACTACCCAAACAGACGACCTATCAGACACCATCACTGCTTGGCCAAACGTTTCTCACCCCCTCAGATGATTTTCAAATCTACTTTCGACAAGCCAGATCTAGCTGAAAGTAGGGCTGGGGAAAAAATCGATTTAAAGCTTGAATCGAGTTGAGAGGTCAAATCGATTCAAAATTTAAGAAAATCGATTTTTTTAGATTTTTTATTTTTTTTTCACCGCACCGGTCCTGAAGAGCTGGATTAGGCCGAAGCCGCGGCCTCGCCTAAAAACTCCTGCCTGCAGCTCCCCAGGACCGGCGCTGACACCGCGCCGGTCCTGAAGAGCTGCGGGCAGGAGTTTTTAGGTGAGGCCGCGGCTTCGGCCTGGTCTACGAGGCCGGAAGCCGTGGACTGGGCCGAAGCTGCGGCCTCGCCTAAAAACTCCTGCCCGCAGCTCTTCAGGACCGACGCGGTGTCCAAAAAAAAAAAACTCGATTCGAATCGTGAATCGAGTTTTTTTTAAGAAAAGCGCAGATTTTTTTTTTTTTTTTTTTTGTTGAAAGTCTCCCAGCCCTAGCTGAAAGAGCTGCCCATGCTTTGGCTGATTCGGTAGTTTGATCTTTGGCCATCTTAAAGGAATAGAGGCTGTCCACTTAAGCCTAGTACACAGGGACCGAATGTCGGGTGACATCAGCCTGTTCCATAAAAAACAGCTGACATTCAGCCCTGTGCATGGCAGCCAGTCCTACAGAATCCGGCCGTGCATGCTGGTAAAACCAGCGGCGCCCCCCCCCCCCCTTCAGAGCACAATCGCTTAGCAGGGGAGATTGCTGTAACATTAGATTGTTAGTACAGCAGCTCCAACCTGAGCTGTCAGGGTTTTTTTTTTTTTTCAACTTGCTGGGGGAATTTCTAATTGGGTAAGTAAATAAGCTTGATGTATTCACTTTCAGTACCCAATCCTCTGCAAAGAAACTTAAAGTGGTTGTAAAGGCACAAGGTTTGTTACCTTCATGCGTTCTATGCATGAAGGTAAAAAACCTTCTCTGTGCAGCAGCCCCCCTAATACTTACCTGAGCCCCATCTTGATCCAGGGATGTCCAGGAGAGCCTTGCCTCCTAATTTGCTTTGGACAGCAGCAGAAGCCATTGGTTCCCGCGGCTGTCAATCGCAGCCAGTGAGCCCATCAGGGGACAGGGCCGAGCCACATCTCTGTGTGTGAATGCACACACAGAGCAGCAGCTCAGCTTGGGTGCCCCAATAGCAAGCTGATTGCTGTGGGGGCACCCGGCAGGAGGGAGGGGCCAGGAGCGCTGGCGTGGTACCCGAGAAGAGGAGGGAGGAGGATCAGGGCTGCTCTTGTAAAACCACTTCACGGAGCAGGTAAGTATAACGTGTGTTTGTTTATTTTGTTTGTTTTTTTTTGTTTTTCAATAAAGACTTTAATATCACTTTAAAGCTGAAGGCATTGTATTTTTTGCATGTTAGGTCCGCTTGGCTCGAAGTATGCATATCTGATATCCAAAGAGTCTTTGGGGTTACAGTACATCACTGTAGTAGTCAGCTCTACATACAGTGAAAACTATGATCATTGGGGTTCTGTTGAGCAGCTTCCCTTCTGAACATTGGCTATAACATGTTGCTAACTGCACCCCTGCCATTCATAGAATATCTTATATGTTTCTTTGTTTTTTTTTTTGTTTTTTTTTTTACGTGTACAAGGAGTTCTTTGATTGGACAAGGTCAGGAGAGGAGGTGTGGTGAATATCTTGATGTTCACTTTGTTCAACCGGAGAATAGCTTGTATTAATTGAAAAAAAAATACAAGGCGTTCTATGAATCGTAGAAGTGTGCAGCAAGCGATCCCCTGGGGTCCATGTGGAGAGGGAAAGCCGCGCACACAGCACCCAGAATATTTGGTCTTGCACTATATGTAGCGTGGACGACGACGGTGATTTACAGCACCTCAATGGCCCTTGTATGTGGCCAAGCTGGCTCAGTGCAAGTATGCAAAAAATATAATTCCTGGAGGATAGATTTAAAAAATTGAGTTTTCTTGCACATGGTTGAAGTGCACAACTTTACATCTTTTAAAGTGAATATAAACTTTTACTAGTCGCTTCTTCTTTAGACAACCCGGTTGTGTTCAAGCTTCCCTTCCTGCCTGTTTTGGGCTTTATATGACTAGCACAAGACTCATTTTATGCCAATATGGTACAGGAAGTTGGCGTTCTGTTGGAGCGATCCCCCCCCCACGGTACCTTAACTACGTTATAAAACGCCTTTAACTTTTATAGCTCTACATGCAAATGTTATTATAAGCTCTTTTATATGAACCACCGTGTTATTTATGTGGCAACCCCTAATTCCATGCAGTGTACTGTACTTTTTACTATATCCATGTATTGACTTGCTTTGACAGCAGTAAAATGCACGAGCTCCCTCTACAGCACAAAAGGGAAATGATGTCGGCATTTTCAATGCACATTAAAATGTATGACTGTCATTAGACTTTTTCTAAAGAAATTCAGATGCTTCCAGTTATTGACTCCAATTTTTGTAGTAATTGTTCACAAATGAAATGAGTAGCACTGTATTTTGATTGTCCAATGGCTGTTTTTGGCAGTTGACAATGGAGAGCTTTATAAACTTTCGGGCAATTTGCATTGCAACATATGGTCTTTATTGCAGTAGTTTCCAGACTGCTGTTATGGGAAACATTAAGTGGACAGCAGTGGGGTAATAAAACAATGTAAGTTCTGTGTTCAATTCCTGGGGGACTGCAAACATTAGGTAGTGTATGTGCATATAGGTTTTTTAAATTGCTTTATTTTCATTTGTATTTGTGAATGTTGTGCTGGTATATAAGCTCATTTTTTTTTTTTTTTTAAATACAGTAAAAGTTCTTTTTTCTTTTATCTTGTGATTTTTAACTGACCGTGAGTCTGGATCAATCCTGGGGGTTGGGGGTGAATGGAGAGTACAGCCGTGGCCAAAGGTTTTGAGAATGACACCAATAATAATTTTCACAAAGTCTGCTGCTTCAGTGTTTTTAGATCTTTTTTTCAGATGTTACTATGGCATACTGAAGTATAATTGCAAGCATTTTATAAGTGTCAATGGCTTTTATTGACCATTACATTAAGTTTATGCAAAGAGTCAATATTTGCAGTGTTGGCCCTTCTTTTTCAAAACCTCTGCAATTCTCCCTGGCATGCTGTCAATCAACTTCTGGGCCACATCCTGACTGATGGCAGCCCATGTTTGCATAATCCATACTTGGAGTTTGTCAGAATTTGTGGTGTGGTTCTCAATCGGATTAAGGTCTGGGCGTTTCCTGGCCATGGACCCAAAATTTTGATGTTTTTTTCCAAAGCCACTTATCACACTTGCCTTATGACAAGGTGCTCCATCAAGCTGCAAAATGCATTTTTTCGTCACCAAACTGTTCTTGGATGGTTGGGAGAAGTTGCTCTCGGAGGATGTGTTTGTACCATTCTTTATTCATGGTTGTGTTCTTAGGCAAAATTGTGAGTGAGCCCACTCCCTTGGCTGAGATGCAACCCCACACATGAATAGTCTCAGGATGCTTTACTGTTGTAATAGAACAGAACTGATGGTAGTGCTCACCTTTACTTCTTCTGACAAGGTTTTTTCTGGATGCTCCAAACAGTCAGGATCCATCAGAGAAAATTACCCTAGTCTTCAGAAGTCCAATCCCTGTACCTTTTGCAGAATATCAGTCTGTCCCTGATGTTTTTCCTGGAGAGAAGGGCTCCTTTGCTCCCCTTCTTGACACCAAGGCATCCTTCAAAAGTCTTTGCCTCACTATGCATGTAGATGCACTCACACCTGCCTGCTGCCATTCATGAGCAAGCTCTGCACTGGTGGTGTCCCGATCCCACAGCTGAATCAACTGTAGGAGACGGCCCTGGCATTTGCTGGACTTTCTTGGGTTCCCTGAAGCCTTCTTCACAAATGAAGTGGAAATGTTTTTTTATGGGGTTAAGTTCATTTTCATGGCAAAAAGGGACTTTGCAATTAATTGCAATTCATCTGATCACTCTTCAGAACATTCATGGAGTATATCCATATTGTCATCATAAAAACATGGTAGACAGCAGTCTCTGTGAAAATTAATATTTGTGTCATTCTCAAAACTTTTGACCATGGCTGTACAAAGAAATTTGGGCAAAAACAACTCTTCTTTCTAGAATAGAGTGCATTTTGCTGAAGTGAACTAAATGACACAACACCTAATCATAGGCTTCATGTCATTTGATTGCAGAGTAGCTCACTTCTGCCCTCCTGTGTGGCTTGAGTCTCTTGGTTGATTGCAGGGTCTTGCTGAAGGGCCCCCTCCCCATATCTATGTTTATGCTGTATCGTTGCCTACAGCAAGGATAAAAGCATGTGACCTGGGTAATTGACAGCAATGGAAAGCTGCGTAAACAGTGCAAAAATGGTCATTAATGAGTAAAACACACGTTTCAAGCTGTGATGTAAACCTTCAGCAGTTTTCTGAGAATGTTTCTATATTTTGCCTATACAAAGCCCATTAATGGTGTACCTTTTATTCTCAAGAAAACTGAATTTCACTCTGTGGCATTGTTCTTGGATTTAATTCGCCCTTTCACATTGCTTTTAATATTTTGCATACATTGCCTGCTAAAGCTATCTAAGTCGTTTTTCATAATGGTTTGACTTCTGACCCAACAGACTTGTTGATTATTTTGGAAGAACGTCATCTAGTCTAGACTATTTTTTGTAGAGAAGTATGGGTGTCTTTATGGTTGACATCTTAAATGTCTAAGTAAAGTGATTGAATAAAGCTGCATTATTGGGTAATATATATCTGGCTATACACTAGTAGATTTTCCAAAGAAAACTATTCTTTATACATTCAATGTATGTGGTTCAGAAGTAATTCAAAACTTTGCTTTCAACGTTCAGTTTTTGAATTAATGTAATTTTCCCAAACAAAATCCACATTCAGGGTTAGAAATTCATTCATTGAAAAAATTTCCATCCTGCTCTTTTGAATTTTATTGTCACTGTGGTCAAAAATGAACATTGATTTGACACCACTAACGACTAGACAATCAAATGAATGCTCTTAACCCTTTCATTTCCAGGTCTGTACGGACCTACAGAAGTGCCTGCAGGTGGCCAGTAGGGGTGTGGAATTCAATCGCTGCATCGATGCATCGCGATTCGGGGGTCCCCGATGCGGCATCGATGCAAGCCCCCCGAAAAATTGATGTCGGGTGTGACGTCATCCCGACTTGCCCCTCCCCTCCTGGAAGTGTACTCCGAGTGTTTTTTGTCAAAATGACTTTTGCTATTAAATGCAATAGTAATCCATTCAGTGGTGACAGCTGTATGTGTTTTTTTTTTTTTTAAATATATGTAGCTTCATACCTCGTTTTTAGTTGTGTATATAACTGTATATCCCCGTGTTCTGCCGAGAAAGTTCCGCTTGGCGGATAAGTTCCCCCCTCTACTGCGCCTGCGCAGTAGGATCCGGCGGAAATAGCCGAAGCGGAACAGCTGAAAATCAGCTGTACACGGCGCCTGTAAGAAGGCCCCTCGCGGGCTCGCTTCGCTCGCCACGCTTCGGGCATGGCCTCGCTGCGCTCGGCACTTTTAGATTCCCCCTCTGGGTCCACTTGGATGGTGGGGAAGGAACCTGGACCTAGGGCGCAGGCGCCGTGTACAGCTGATTGAAGCGTTTGAGCTTCGGCTATCTCCGGCGGCTGACAGTAGTACGTACTGCGCAGGCGCTGCGCCTGCGCAGTACAGGGGGGGGGACTTATCCACCGAGGGAACTTTCTCGGCAAGACACCGGCGCTCATGTGACTGCTCGGTCCGGCCCGCCCCTCTCCTCTCAGTATCTCCTGACGTCAGCCCCGCCCGCCTCTCTTCTGATCTGATAGCTACAGTTGGTGGGCGGGGCTGAGAACTCCCTGAGGTCAGGAGAGTCAGAGAGACATGAGACTGAGAGGAGAGAGATGCGGGCTGGACTGAGCAGTCACATGACCGGCTTATACAGTTTTACACACAGACTAAAAAAACGAGGTATGAAGCTACATACAAAAAAAAAAACCACACACAGCGGTCACCACTTAATGGATTACAATTGTATTTATTAACAAAAGCCATTTTAACAAAAACACAGTTATATATATTTACACAGACTGAAAAATAAGATATGAAGCTGCACAAATTTTAAGATGCAGATACAGCGGTGGGCACTTAGTGGATTTTAACTGCATTTTTTTTACCACACAGGTATTTTAATAGCTGTATGTAGAGTACAAATGTGTTTGTACTATACTTACACTGTCTCCTACACGTGCTCTGTGACATTATTTCTCTGCCCCCCCCAGTTTGCACATTCCACTGTGTTAACTCCCAGTGTGCTGGAAGGTGCAAACAGGGGAGCCCAGGGAAATGTCACAGAGACAGTACAGGAACTTCACAGGGCTGTTTGTCAGTTGTGGATTGTAATTCCTCCTGACCTCCCACCAGCCGTGTGTGTGAACTCCTGTACCTTGTAGTGCACCGGATTAGTGCACTACGTAAAGTGGAGTTCCACCTGTTTTTTTTAGTTTATTAAAAGTCAGCAGCTACAAAAAGTTTATCTGCTGACTTTTAATAATCAGACATTCACCTGTCCCCCGGTCCAGCGATGCGGCCGCACGGAGCCTCGCTCCTCTCCCTCTCCTCGGCGCCGTCATATCTACTGTGGGCAGTGACACCCGCCTGTGACAGCTTATGGCTTCACAGCCAGGCGCAGACTGCACGAGCCGCACTGCGCTCTGCCATTGGCCAGCCAATCTTCTGGGACCCAGAAGATCGCTGGCAGGGAGGGGCCGCCTAGTAAATTTTTTGTTTATTAAAAGTCAGCAGCTACAAAAAAAGTGTATCTTCTGACATTTAATAAAAAGACACTCGCCTGTCCCACAATCCAGCGACGTGGCCACCCAAACCCTCCATTCTCTCCCCTGCCTGTCCACGACGCTGGCAATACTACTGTGGGCATCTTCACAGCCAGGTGCGCATGTCTCACTGCGCTGTCCTGCACAGCCGGGCAATCTTCTGGGAACTGTGATGTGTCCCAGAAGATTGCAGGGAAGAAGGGCCGCCTAGGCAGCCCAAGCGGAAGTGGGAGCTCGTCGGTAATCGCGATGCATCGCGGAATCGAATTGAATCGAATCGTTGACCAGATAATCGTAATCGAATCGTGAGACCAGTGAAGATGCGCACCCCTAGTGGCCAGGTCCGTACGCTGTATGGACCTCATTTTTCCCTTTCCTATAAGCTCATGGTCACTTCAATGACATTAAACTTTTATAGCAGAATTGTTCAGCAGACTCTGCTGAACAATTCTATAACTCTGATCAGCGGATTACAACCCGCTGATCAGAGTTATTAACCTCAAATGTGATCACCTCCCCCACCCATGCTGCGGCTTCCCTGCCCCCTGCCTCTCCACCTCCCGCCGCTCCCTTTCACCTTAAACTGCACCCCCCACTCTCCTTTCCTATCACCCCACCTGATCCTCCACAGCTACCATCATAAGCCGGCATCCCTCCTCTTCCACTCCCGCCAGATTCAGGTGCTGCATGGGGCTTGGGGGGGATTCCAGATGTGTCCCCCCGCCAATCAGATTGCCCCCACACCCCTGATCCATCACTGCTCAGAGTGGCATCCCTCCTTCACCTCCCGTGGCCTGCAGCTTCTGCCTGCACTGAGCTCCAGCGAGCTGTCATGCTGGGGAGCGGTGGGGGTGAAGTTGTGGCTTGGGGGGGCTTGGTAAACGTGTTTACCAGCCCCATCCCTGTGGTACAGTGGGTATAGGCAGAGATCGCTCCTATGTCCACTGACAGCTGAAAAATAGTAAACCGCGAGTGTTACTATGTATCAGATTGTCATTTTATGAATGAATGAGGAATCTCTATACTGTAAGTAAAAAATGGTAACCTCAAGATTTTTAGAGTAATTTTTTTTATTTACAGTTTTGCATACCTTCAGTTTTCACCATTTCACAAAAAGGTGCAATTTAAAATGTACAAATATTTGTTATTTATTAACTCAATACAGTTTTAACTTTTATATTTACTAGGAATTTAGCAGGAATTTTGTACATTTTGCCATGTATGAATCCACTATTAATGATTTTAGTGTATTTTTAGCAAAAATATTGTTTTGATAAACATTTGCGCAAATATGACGGTGCCTTAAAAATTAGTAGCACCTTCTTTTTATTCTTCTGGCCATGTGCTTTCAGAAAACATATGGTTTGGGGGGTCATTAACAAACTCTGAAAGCTGTAAGGGAACAATGTAAACCTTCAGATTTTTAGAGACATGTGGTTATTTACATTTTTGCGTACGTTCAGTTTTCACCATTTTTCAAAAATACGTACTTTAAAAATTACCAATATTTGTTGTTTATTAACTCAATAAAGGTTAAGCTTTTATATTTAGTAGGAATTTTGTAAAATGTACTCTGTTTTTATCTGCTAATAATGATTTTAGTGTATTTTAAACGGAAAATATTGTTTTGATAAACATTTTCGCAAGTATCATTGTGCCCTAAAAATCAGTAGCACCTTATTTGTATTCTACTGGTCATGTGCTTTCAGAAAATATATGGTTTGGTGGGTTTTTAACACACTCTGAAAGCTGTATGGGAAAAAATATAAAAGCAATGGAAAAATTGCAAAAATGGCCTGGCCACCTGAGTGTAAAAGTGGAGCACAGGGCCTGGCAGCAAAGGGGTTAAAACAAAGTGTCAAATGAAATTCTTCTAGTGTATATCCAGCTTTGCTAATGCTTACCAGTCGGTAAACCAATTACCATATTCCAGTTGGAAAGGAACTATTAGAAATTCCAATTGTATTGGACCAGATTAATTATTTTCTTTGTACTGTTGAATGATCGTTTTTGAGCAAAAGGTTGCCAAAACAATGAAGCTCATGATCCATCGATAATTATCATTATGTATGTCAAGCATAATGGCTGTATGTGTAGCTACAGTTACAAGAGTAGCTTTGTGCTTTCTTCTATTTGCTCAGATGTTGATTGTATATTATCCTAAGGCAGGGCTTTTTTTCCTCAGAGAATGGGTGCAGGAACTCAACTATGCCTGCCACACACACATACCTGCCAAATGGCATCAAATAGTAGCTTTTCCCTCTGCATACAACGCCCTCCCTCCACTGCTCTCATCTTCTCCCCCCTCCTTAAAAGCTCCACCATCTGTCATATGTCTTACCTTTGTTGCAATATTAAGCTGAAACACCTATCTGGCTGTAGTACCTCCCAGCATACTATACTATACTACAGTCACTTGCAAGGAAGATTATGCAGTAGGAGCATCAACAACTGGTCACCAGGGAAAAAATGGAGACCACTGAGGGTGCAGCCTACCACGCACCCTCTCCTGCCCATGACTGCACTGAACCCTAGGCACCTGTTCTTTATCTCCCTTGTCCCTGTCCGGCACTCAGTGGGATCTGCGCAGGAGATCTGACCTGTGGGAGCTACTGGGAGATAAGCTATCACTTGTAAACGCCGAAGCTGGACTTCAGTCCAAGTGATAGTGGTGAGCAGGGAGCAGAAGACCTGAGCCAGAGGTGGTGGAACTGAGTTCCCCCTAGTTCCTGCTGAAAAAAAAGGGATTTTCTTGCCATGCGAAGGCTGTTACAGAGCACTACAAATGGAAAACATTTAATTCATTTTTAATATTCAAAGCAAACTCATCCATCCATTCATGTCTCCATGATATATTTTGTTGAGAAATAACTTTGAAAAACACCCCCTAGCACTTCTGACCATAGCCATCTTGATTAAGGGCAGATGATTCATGTAGCATTCACTTTCTGGAATCCATCTGCCCTTAGCTCGGGCATGCAGATGAGAGGGTGTGCTTAGCTGGGAGAGCCCCTCCCACCTTCCCCTAGAGGAAAGAAAAAAGTGCCCAAGAAAACTCTTGGGATGTATGACATCATTTTGGCATAGGCCAGAAATCTGTAAACCTCTATAGAAATGTAAAAAAAACTAGAGTGCAAATTCTGGTGCAGCTCTGCAAAGAAACCAATCTGCTTTCAGGTTTTATTGTCAAAGTTTAATTGAACAAGCTGAAGTTAGAAACTGATTGGCAACCATGCACAGCTGCACCAGATTTTGCACTCTCCAGTTTTAGTGAATCGACCCCATAGTGTATATCTTCCCATCGATTTACTAATGCTAGCAGCATAAGGATTAAAAATAGTTGATGTTTACTGAGATAGTTTAGTTCCGTTTTGCAGACTATGACCCACTGTGTTGGACCAATGATCATATGAGCTATCTTTCTATAGTTGGGTGGAACCATGGAGTTCATCTTGTACATAAGATTGTCGGCACATGTCGGGCTCTATAAAAATGCCTTTTATCTTTTTTTTTTTGCAATGTGACAAGGTGATTCCATTAGAGGTCGACCGATATGGGTTTTTCTCTGGCCGATGCCGATATTTAGAAATCGCGGTGGCCGATGGCCAATATATGATGCCGATTTTTTTTTTTGGGCCGATATATTAGGCCGATTTTTTTTTTTTTTTTTTTTTTTTTTTCCTTCATCTCATAAAGTTAGACCCCTTTCACACTGGAGCGTTTTTTAGGCGCTTTTGGGCTAAAAATAGCGCCTGTAAAGTGCCTGTAAAACGGCTCCCCTGCAGTCTCAGTGTGAAAGCCCGAGTGCTTTCACACTGAAGCGATGCGCTGGCAGGATGTTAAAAAAAAGTCCTGCAAGCAGCATCTTTTGGAGCGGTGTATACCGCTCCTCCACCACTCCTGCCCATTGAAATGAATGTGCACCGCTGCCTAAGCCCCTGCAAAGCGTTTCGGCAGCAGCTCTTTAGGAATGCATTTAACCCCTTCCTCGGCCGCTAGCTGGGTTATAAGCGCCCCACTAGCAGCCGAATAGCGCCGCTAAAATGACGGTAAAGCGCCGCTAAAACGAACAGCGTTTTACCGTCAACGCATGCCCGCTCCAGTGTGAAAGCAGCCTTAAGTAATAAGTGATACAGAAATTTTTTTACATTTAAACATTTATTGAACAAAACAAACCACCAATCAGTTCACTTGTATGTATAATGTAGATAAAAAAAAAACTATATCTTAAATATTAAATACACAAAAACCGGTATTCAAAACTTTTGGACGGAAAAAAATGGGCTAACTTTACTGCTTATTTTTTTTTTATTTCATTGGTGTATTTTTTTTAAAAAAATTGCGTTTGAAAGACCGCTGCGCAAATACCGTGTGACATAAAATATTGCAACAACCGCTATTTTATTCCCTAGGGTCTCTGCTAAAAAAATATATATATATAATGTTTGGGGGTTCTAAGTGATTTTCTAGGAGAAAATACAGGATTTTTACTTAAACAACAAGTGTCAGAAAAGATTTAGTCTTTAAATGGTTAAACTGAGAACTTCTACACATGAGTTCAGTCTATTGATAAAAGAACCTGAAAAGATACAATGTATCTTCTTATCAGATTTGGCAGGCTGCCCAGGGAGGAGAGAAGGCTTTCCACAGATAATGTCAGGCAACTTGCATTGACTTCTATTACAGAAGTCATTTGCAAGTCCCGCTGAAGTTATAATCGGCTTTTTTTATCAGCACAATCGGCAGATGCCGATTAAGTAAAAAAAGCCAAATATTGGCCGATATATCGGTCGACCTCTAGATTCCATGACACAACAGAAAATTGTTTTAAAACACTATTATCTTTATCTATTATGTCTTATACTTACCTGTTCCTACTCCACCATTATCTTCGCTGTACAGCCTCGGTAGGTACCATACAGTCTTCTTTTCAAGAATCTACTAGTTAGGTTCTGCTCTTCATACACCTGTCTCTATTTATTCCTAAGGAAAGGCCGTCCACCAACATGATGCAGCAGTAAGGGCAGCACCCGACTATAATAGCAACTAAACAATACATATGCATAGATTAATCCCTGTATTCACTACATCTGATCTCCCACAGTACACAGAATATGGAAATGTTATTATTTTAGTAAATATAAAATGCTAAATACCTTTTCTCATCAGCAGTATATAACAGTCTTGTGACTTCTATCAGTCTCCAGCTAAGCACTGGTTAAAGCTTGTAGGAGGGGTTTACAAACTTTTCTGACTGTCCCATGAGGCTGCATGACCCCTGACCCTCTGTCTGGACAGTGCTGACTAGCCCTGTGCCAGAGCTGCACGATTTATCATCAAGAATCGTTATCGCAATTTTTTTTTTTGCGATCTTGACAAAAAGTGTTTCACGATTCTTGCTATGCAAAGAATTCTCTCTGCTCTTCTGAAGCCACAGCTGTCAAAAGAAAGGAAGAAAAAAATGGGCAGTCTGCCAAGAATCACAACATTCTTTAGCAGTGGAACTAAGTATAAACATTGTAACAATTTGTCAAAGTGTGGAAAGTTTAACCACCCAGGGTCGGTTCACACTGAGGCAGCACGACTTACAGTGCGACTGCCTCAGGCGACCCAGGACACGACTTAGCGGCAACTTGCAAGACGACTTCTGTATAGAAGTCAGTCGTCCCAGTGTGAACCGGGGCTTAAACACTAAACCTTTTTCCGAGGTTTGTTGGTTTCAAGTTAGTCATTTTTTTTGCTAGAAAATTACTTAGAACCCCCAAACATTATATATATATATATATATATATATATATATATATATATATATATATATATATATATATATATATTTGGTAGGGACCATAGAGAATAAAATGGTGCTTGTTGCAATATTTTTATGTCACACTGTATTTGTACAGCGGTCTTTCAAATGCAATTTTTTTGGAAAAAACTAACCAGTAAAGTTAGCCCAATTTTTTTTTTTTTTTGTATAATGTGAAAGATTTTACGTTGCGAGAATCGTGAGAGAATCGCAAACTTTTTATTCTAAGCAAAAAATTGTGATTCTCATTTTGGCCGGAATTGTGCAGATCTACCCTGTGCCAATCACATGCACCCTCCCAAAAAAAAAAAACAAAAACAAAAAAAAACTCTAGCAATACACATCAAACTGAGCATGTGCAGAGTGCCCCCCAAGGCTCTCTTCTGTCAGCAGATGGATTGGGAACAGTAAAAGAAGGGGAGGATCAAAAAATAAAGGTTCAAACAGCCTTTTTACACCATGCTGAGGATTAACCCCTTAGGTTCCACAGTGAGTATAACGAGCATGCTTTACTGCATATACAGACTGATTTTACTGTTGTGGGTTTAGTAACACTTTAAGGTAATATTAACCCCTGATGAACTCATCAGCAGCATTAGAGTCAAGAGGTCAATAGGTCAAAGGAGAGTCTTTAACAAAGTACTAGGGAGACGTTTTTCCAGGACCAAAGTGGGAACCCTCCACCCACTGCTGCGCATGTAGGCTTCAATTTACAGATGTAGCTGTCCCCATTAGGAATACTGAACATGGACAGCATCATAGAATTGATATTGCTGATAACCAGGATGTGCCATTCATGATGGTGATTCCCATGAAGAACCAACTGGTGTAAATGGAACTGTAGAAGGACACAGGTGTATAATAAGCCATTATTCTTGCAGGTAGGACATACTTGAGGTGCGTTGGAAGATCTTAAATGACTTTGGTAATATTGTGTTAGGAAGACAAACAGCTGTAAATATTTCAATGGAACAACTGTGACGATAAATTCTTTGCACAGTTTTTTGCAGGCAATGTCCAGCGATAATGGCCATTACTAGAAGACCACTTTTGTGGATTTGGGAGATACTGGTTTTCCTTTTTTTAAGCTTTTAGTTTGCCTTGCTATCAAAGAACACTTCTTTCAGTGTATATTGCATTAAGACATCCTAAGCTGCACAGGGTGAGTCTAGAGTCAGCTTGATAAATTTAGGGGAGTGTTCAGCATATCACTGTTTGGTATTATAATATCGGCAATCTATGAGGCGGAGAAAACTAACTTCACTTCACATTCAGGACACGAGAAGTAATAAGCTAGCGATGCACCATATGAGGTCTTCACAGTCAACTAAATGCATTTTAATGCTCATTTTCTCTGAGAGGGGCCTTTTATAGATCACATAAATCCTGTTATCCTGAATTTATCCTTTCAGAGTTTTTTCTTTCTAAATACTTCCTACTATGTAGTAATGCTGTATTCAATGTATAAGATATTTTTCAAAAACTAGCTATTTTACTGTTGCATTGGTCTATCAAAGCAAATCCATGCAAATGGATTAAATATTACATTTTTAAGGTTCATACTACCCAAGACTGTCATTTTATATCATATGTGTTGTCTTCTTTTTCACAGGGCTTTCAGCTGGAGATTTCTATGCCAGATCCCCCAGCATTGCCCAGGCCACTGCACTCCTACATTAGAAATCTCACTTTGCCCACTGCATTCTTTTGATCTCCTGTAAAATCCCATAGGGTACGCAAAACTTCTTATGGGGGCTCTGTCACATGGCCAGCTTGGTCCTATAATGCCGTCTTTGTGAGTTAGGAGGTTGTGGGCAGTCAAACTTTTGAGCATCAACCCAGATCAGAAATATTCACTTTCGATGGCTGGACCCCTTCATGTACAGTTCTGAAGAACATTTTGGCACAATTATTCTGTTTATAAGTTCCATTTCTAAGCTCTGAGAATTCGAATTCTAGAAAGATGAGTGTGTTGGACTTCTCATACAAAGCATACACCAATCCTTTTAAGGGCTGTGCCACAGTTGTTTTACAGGCTGTGTGCTGGTCACTACTTTTTCTTTACATAAGCTGATGATGTGTGTAAGTTCTCATCTGTGTATCGATGTGTATTCTAGATTCACAAATAGCAAAAATAGCAAATTCAAGAGAACATGTTTGCTGTCCAGAGCTTTTTTAAGTTAAAGAAAAAGATCTCTAAGATTATTTATTTTCACACAGGCTCTGGGCACAATGAAGAGGATCCCAGAGAGTGCATCTATTACAACGTCAATTGGGAGACAGAGAAGACAAACCAGAGTGGTGTGGAAAGGTGTGATGGAGAGAAGGACAAGCGGCTTCATTGCTATGCATCTTGGAGGAATAATTCTGGCTTCATTGAACTTGTGAAGAAAGGCTGTTGGTTGGATGATTTCAACTGCTATGACCGGTAAGCTACAAGCAACCCTGAATAAAAGCTGCTAGCAGCGGCGGACTGACAACACTCAGGGCCCCCGGACCAAATAAAGCAAGGGCCCCCTGTCAGGCCCCACCCATGACCCGCCCCTTGCCTCACCCATGACCTGCCCCTGGCCTCACCCCCACATTTTTCACAAAGTACAACAGAAAGTCTGTTAGAAAGCATCTCCTCCAGGCCCCTTTAGAGACTACAAAGGAGCAAATTTCTTTCTAACAGAGTGTACAGTGATTACCTTCATTCACTCTGGTCCTCACGGGACCCCCTTCTTGTGCCATGACTCTCACCCCTGTAAAGTACACACTCCTGACCCCTGCACCCTGTGAATAACATACTCCTGACCCCTGCGCCCTGTACATTCTGTACTCCTGATTAGGATTGTCCCAATACCACTTTAAGACCGAGTACAAGTACCAATACATTTTTTCAAGTACTCGCCAATACCGATACTTTTTTTTAATGTCATGTGACAGTGGCACTAATATGCAGCACTGATGACGCATGGACTGTCAGTGGTTGTGTTTTTTTTTTTTTACAATGCTTTTTTTTTAGTGTATATTATTTTTACAATGTAACCTTTTCACTATTTATTTATTACGATTTTTTTTTTTTATTAGCCCAGTTAGGGGGTGGCTTTGGTGAGATATCAGGGGTCCCCTGACATCTCCCTTATGAGAAAGGGAAAGGGACTGAGGGCAGAGATTTCCCAGTCCCTTTCTCTGCAGCCTCAGCTGCACTAAAGATGAATGGACAGGAGATAGCGGCTCCTCTCCATTCATAAACTGAAGCATCATAAACACAGTTTACCATGCCCAGCGACAGTTATGAATAAACAGAGTCAGTGATCACTAACTCTGTGCATTCTAAAAAGGAAGGGGCCGGTAAATTACATTTTTACCGGCTCCTTCCTCCACTCTCCATCCTGACAGATTGAGAACGGAGGGGGACTGGAGGAGGATATGGGGGACAGTCAGAGGTGATCGGTGCGGCGCTGGGGAGGAGTTACAATCACCGATCTCCCTGTATAGATTTTAATAAAGCATCTGAAAGCTGCGGGAAGGAGAGCAGGAGAAGCGGCTGTCAGCTACTTTATTGACATGATTGTACCTCCTCCCCAGTGCCGCACTGATCACCCCTGACTATCCAGGTATTGGACCCCGTATGTTGCATACTCCTGACCCCTGCACCCTCTACATTACATACTCCTGACCCTTGCACCCTGTACATTACGCACTCCTGACCCCTGCACCCTGTACATTACGCACTCCTGACCCCTGCACCCTGTACATTACACACTCCTGACCCCTGAACCCTGTACATTACATACTCCTGAACTTGATGGGGGGGGGGGTCACATTCGGTGTACAGTGAAGGGTGGAGGAATGTTCAGGGGGGCAGTAACAATGATGGCCTGAGCCATCATTTCACCCCACAACCCTGATATTTAGCTGAAGTATCCCTGTGCAGCCGGAGGGGGAGCAGTATATGTTACAATTGGGGTTCTCGTGTATGATTGTGGGGTGCATTTTATGCATTGATGGTGTGGGGTGGGGGGACACTCGCTGACTGAAATAAACTGAAATACCTTCTGCGATCAAGCACAGTCTGGGAAGAAGTTGGGCGATCTGTAAATTATCCTCTGATCCCCCCCCCCCACCCACCGCTCACCTTCTTCGCTCTCTCCTCCGTTTGCATACACCACACACATCTCCATGGAGACTGACAACAATCACCACAGCAACGTCCATAGCCAATAATGGGTTTGCTGCCAGGGGCGTTCCTAAAGCATTTGGCACCTGGGGCGGATCCTATATCTGGCACCCCCCTTACATCAGAGTCTGCACGGAGCCTCCCATACATCAGAGTCTGCACAGAGGCCCCCCTTACATCAGAGTCTGCACAAAGGCCCCCTTACATCAGAGTCTGCACAGAGGCCCCCCTCACATATCAGAGTCTGCACAGAGGCCCCCCTCACATATCAGAGTCTGCACAGAGGCCCCCCTCACATATCAGAGTCTGCACAGAGGCCCCCCTCACATATCAGAGTCTGCACAGAGGCCCCCCTTCCATCAGAGTCTGCAAAGAGGCCCCCCTTCCATCAGAGTCTGCACAGAGGCCCCCCTTCCATCAGAGTCTGCACAGAGGCCCCCCTTCCATCGGAGTCTGCACAGAGGCCCCCCTTCCATCAGAGTCTGCACAGAGGCCCCCCTTCCATCAGAGTCTGCACAGAGGCCCCCCTTCCATCAGAGTCTGCACAGAGCCCCCCTTAGAGTCTGCAAAATTTCCACTTACACTGTAAGGGGGGAGCTCTGTGGACTCTACTGTAAAGGGGAACCCTGATTTAAGGGGGATCTGATGTAAGGGGTGTTCTGGGTACCCTGTTTTAAGGGGCAATGCTGTGGACTCTGGTGTAAAGGGGAACTCTGATGTAAGGGGGTCTCTGCTCACCAAAGCCCCCCCTCCCGCATCAAAGTCCACAGAGCACTCCTTAAATTGTTTTATACAGTGACCGGTCAGTCCGCCCCTGGCTGCTAGTAAATATTCCAAGAGCATTGACTGTCCCACCCAAAATAAATGATTTCTATATATAAAACACAAAGTAACACCACTCAAGAATTATTTCAGTTTTGGACTGATGGTGGGGGAAATAAGGTTGTTGAATTACCCACAAATTCTCTTTCATCTCCCAATCTAATCATAACACTTAACAGAAATTGTTAAACAATTCACATAAGCCCCTTCCTCTAAAGAAATCAAAGGAGCTTACAGTCTACAACCCATACTACACAAACACACATGCACACACGAACTAGGGTCAGTCTGGAAGAAAGCCAGTTAACCAAATACCAACATATGATGAGAACACTCAAACTGCAGCTTTGTGTTCATAGTGAAAGTCAACGCACATATTTGCCAGCACACTGTGGATCATACGATTGTCCACAACTTTTTTGCGGGAAGATCACATCACAAGAACCAAGTACAACGTTTCTGAGCTGCACAGCACCACTTTGTCAGGTATGCGTTCATCACATGCCTGACGAAGGGGTCCTGCACGACTTCGAAAAGTTGCATTTGGTTTATTGTGATGTGATCTTTCTGCAATAACCGTTTTGGACAATATCTGATGATCCACGGTGTGCTGCCAAATTTGTGCATTTCATGACAAGCCCAGTTTCCAGCTGGTAGTTGCTACAGCACCAGCTACTGATAAGCCTATGTCCAGGAATGTGTGTGATTGGAATATGGACACTACTTAGTGGGAGCCAAACCCAGAACCTAAGCATTGCAAGGAGGGTACTAACCATTTAACATAGACCTTTCATGAGAGAAATATGGGACTGATGCCGAGCTGTTAGCCTTGCGATCTGGCTATCATATTTTGGTTCAAATAACCTGCGCTGATGCCTGAATCCACCTACTTTTTCCAGAGACTATGCCTAAAGCAAAAACAATAAGTTCTAATGCAAGTATCAAACCATGCAAATAATATGTGAAATAAATTAATTATTTAAAAAAAATGATGACCTGTGAAAATAAACGCATGTGTAAACTACATATGTACAAAACGATACTTGTGCAACCAAAAAAGCAAATATTATTCTGTGCCTTTTAAAAATATCAACAAATTTCACCAACACAATGTACACACAATTCACAGTCCCAAAAAACAATCTTCACTTCTTTTGATCATAAAGCATAAATAACTCTCACTCTTCAGTGTTGCACCTGCGTTTCACCTCTCCCCTTAGCCAATGATCTGGTAACTGACTTTGCCTTAGAACTCCACACACTGATCCATCAGGGTAAAAAGGAAGTCATCATTAATAAATATGAGGCTGTCTTCTTCCCTAAAATATTTTTTCCACACCCTATAATTTTTTTCCACCTTCCAAAAATACAAAAAGACTCCACTAATCCACCAGGACACTTCTATGGAAAACTTCACGAGACACTTTCTGGAGAATCTGGGATCATTTTACTGCTGGGTATCCTTAGACTTGTGCTCACTATATACTTCTATTCCACGTTAAAAAGGTATTTGTGCAGTCAGTCACTTCCTATCCACTAATCTCAAACTCAATGACCGACAGGCAAACTTCATCCTGCAAGCCACTCAGTTCTGCTTGGAACACAACTAATTCAAATTTTGTGGGGAATACTACATCCAAAAAACTGTGACAGCTACGGGAGCTCCCCTTGCCCCTAGTTTTACCAACTTGACCATGGGACACAACATTTGGGACCACAACCCTTTTCCCCATCATATTTGTCTATCATGGGAGATTCATAGACGACATTGTCATGACCTAGGATGGATCCCAGTCGTCTGTCACTGAATTTGTCCCATTCTTTAACATTAATTTAATCTTAATTTAATTTTCATTTACATATATATGCAATAAACTCTCCCTTGTTTTTCTGGATCTGAAGCTCAGCTCAGAAGGATCCAAAAACGCCAGTAAGAACCACTTCAAACCGACTGGCGGGAATTCTTGCCGCCTCCTCACCAGCTGCCACCACCCAACATGGATTAAAAAATCCCTAGGGGGCAATTCACACTGTAATGCAGAGCGGCAGGAGCGATTCACCGCTCGGCCGCTCTTCGTTGCCTGCTGCGCTACGGGGCAGTGTTGTGCGCAATCCATTGCACTGCTCCTTTCTTTTTTTTTATGGGATTTATTTGAAGTGTACAAAACGTACACTTCATTCACAGCAATGTCGGGCAGCATGCTCCACTGCGCTGCCTGACATTGCAGTGGGATTCGATGCACTGCGATAAAATGCAGCATGTTTGCACTTTATCACAGCATGCTGGAGTGCAGCACTAGGCTGAGTTGCAATGTGAATGGGACACCTAAGAAACAATTGCTTCCTGTGTGACCCTGCGGTGACAGACGTTTTACCATGCGTCACTGCACATACTGTGAATTAGCATTAAGAGCCAATTCTGTAGGCTAAACCACAACTGCACACTTAAAGAAGATTACATACAACAAAGGAAGATTACATACAACAAAGTCAAATCCTAAAAAATCCTAAAAAAAAAAAAATTCCTGGATAAAGGTTACCCCCTAAAACCTGGTAAAAAAGATTGACAGACAGGCAAATCAGTAGATTCGGTTTGTTCCGATTTCACAATCAATGCCGCCAAATGAAAAAATATTTTCCAGACAAACATTGGTCCATTTTGTTGCATGATCCACACCTACAAGCTACCATTCCTCATAAACCAAAATTCTCATGCAAGAAGGCCCCTAGTTTTAAGGGCAAAGCATGTATCAAAGTCACTCTTCCTCCCAAATCTACTGTGGTACTTGGTAACCTATTCAGTAACCTCACTGCAAAGTACAAATGCAGGAAATTGAAATATCGTACCTGCAAGCACATAAAAGACAAAGCTTCACAGCAAACAGGAAAACCTACAGTACATCATCAACACCTTTTAAAACGAATCCTCTCAGTTCATAGTCTATTGCCTACAAAGAGGAGAGGGGTGGTATGGTTGACTGATGGGTTGGGCATACATCTCAAAAAAAAAACAATAGCGTGGCGAAGGAACTCCCCTTACGGGACTGTAATGGCCCAAGTAGTAGTAGTACACAAAGAGTATGTAAAAGGAGTATACAAAATTTATTGAAATATATAAACAATTAAAATTTGAATCAATAGGTGGCTATAGACATCTGAATTACATAGATATGGCAAAAAACAGAAGAACAAAACTCTAGAGAGAGATCAAGGGACTACCGTGGAAGGGTCACCATGGCAAAACGCACGGACCACAACCGACGCGTTTCAGGAAACTCCTTTAGGGGTGTGTAGAGCAATTTTGTTTCTATATGTTGCCAAGATAAATGCAAGTACACGTCACAGCCACAGAGTGATTTTGTAAAACCCACACAGCCATGTCCCAGCAACGATACGATTGGTGCAACCAGAGGCCTCCTGATAAAGACAGCAGTGAGCAACCAGCGAGTGTAAAGCACAGCCACAAGGGGCACACAGGTACTTGGAAGGGCTTCTTATAACGCTGAGGAAATCTTCATGCTCTATTTAAACATAAGAAAGGATGAGGGTAAAGAGGAGTATATATAGCAAGATATACCAAAGAGTTTTTGTATTTTTTATTTTGATATATATACAGTGAGTAGGTGTGTATATAAATGCAGAGACAGGGACCATAGTATATAATATATACCGTCCACATGGATGCTGCTAAAAGCAAAAGGGAAGTGCTGCTGGAATTGATGTCCAGAACAGATGAAACACTTGATATTGAAGGTTGAAAGGTAGATTAAAGGATAGTGAGATAAAAGATATGTTTATGGAGCATGCAGATGGCAAGAAATTAATAATAAGGGGACAGTAAACCCCTAAATAAAAACAAATGTTACCTGATCAGAAAGGCAATAGAACAATGCAAATTAGCGCCCCCAGGAGAGGGGGCGTACACGGCATAGATGTAGCCAGACAAGTGAGAGATGGACGGAGTGTGGAGTGCTGAAGCACTAATTTTATAGTCCACAACAGGTGTGTGGCCAATCCTCCAATCACTGGCAGTTCTTGGGAGGGCTTCTTATAACACTGAGGAAATCCTCATGCTCTATTTAAACATAAGAAAGGATAAATTTTTAAAGGAGTATATATAGCAAGATATACCAAAGAGTTTTTGTATATTTTAATTTGACATATATACAGTGAGTAGGTGTATATATAAATGCATAAGCAGGGACCATAGTATATAATATATACCGTCCATATAGATGCTACTAAAGGGAAAACGGAAGTGCTGCTGGAATTAATATCCAGAGCAGATGAAACACTTTCAGTTTATTGCCTGACATGTCTGCGTGGCCTCCTTTATGTAGGCACAACTATTAGAACACTCAATGCTAGATTTGGGGAACACAGGAGGTTTGGAGGAAGGAAACACAAAACGGTGTACCCCGACATTTTGCTGGAGTCTATGATAAATCATCAACTGGTCTACAGGGTCTGGGTCAAAGAGTCCATTTCCAACAAACTTCCTGCCGCTGAACCTTTCAAAAAAACTTTGCGAGAATAAGACATACTGTATATTCACTCTAGACTGCCTGGCTCCAAGAGGCTTAAATGAAGAGATCTAAATCAATACCGTTACTTAACTCTATTCTCAGACTCCGCCCCCCCTGCCTCTCTCTTGTCGTTTTTTCTTGGTATACTGAATATCTCTCCCCTTCTCTATGAACATACCCCATTTTTTTAAGATATAACTCGGGTCTTCGGAATAGTAACACATCACTAAGATCTGTTCTTATTCCCGTATTTACAATACTATAGTGTTTCAGGTATGTCCCCTCCACTTTCCTAAATTTGTTTGTCATTACTGTTCACATAAAAAAGCATCCAAGAGACTTGTTTTCCATTGTACAACAACATAGTAGAACCACACTTTATTATTTAGCCCTTTGCTATATCGATATTCTGCTGTGCCTTGTAATCCTCCCTAGGCATAAATAAACAGAATTTTGTGCAAGGGTCTTACCTTGACAAGCTGGACGGCCCTGAAATGTGTAACCATGTCAACCAATGGCGCACTGACGCGTGACCACACTTACGACCCGATCTGCGGTCCACAGAGTCCTCCATCTTCCTGCGCCATGACTGGTCCCCTGGTTTTCTCACCTGGCCTGCTAAGGCTGCTGAATTTCCCCCACGCAGTACCATCATAAGGACCACCATAAGTGCCATTTTGTCTTCACCTATGTGAATTACCACTTTTATATACATTTTCTATTACTGCTATTGCTGCACTTAGTTTGGTACCCTCTGGTGTCCCCACGGTTCTACAGGTATATCCAGCATACAAGCCTGGTGTATACAAGTCCTGGACTGAATCTTTGGTTTCCTGTTGCACTGAAACCACTACTGTCAGAGGGTCACCTAATTTGATGAGCAGGTTTTTAACTGTACATGTGAGTTTCCAATTTCTTTCTCCACAATAAACATGTTATTTTACCACACTCAGATCACACCCTCTCTTGTCCCCAGTGGTGCTGCACTAAGTGTCCTAAGGCCAGCAAGAGTTTCCCAGGAACCCAGCTTGAACTCTATGGTCTATATGAACTCTATTGCTGACCTTATTCCAGTGGTTCTCAACTCCTGTCCTCAGGACCCACTAACAGGCCAGGTTTGCAAGATAGCTGAAATACATCACAGGTGGATATCATTTGCTGTTTAGTGATTGCAGTATTCTAGTCTGCATCTCCCCAAGGTAATACTTAAAATCTGGCCTGTTGGTGGGTCCCGAGGACTGGAGTTGAGAACCACTGCCTTATTCCATTCCTGGAGCCAGCAATTGAAAGTTCTGCCCCAAGTGTTTCTTCATCAACCAGACATCCTCAGGAAGCGGATTCAGGGCCATTTTCTCCCTTATTTATATGTTGCATCATAATTCGGTGGGCTGGTTTATATTAACGTTAAAATTACAAAACTATTCAATATCACCTTCTTTTTGACAGTTTTAGGCTTTAAAACCCTGAATAAGTATGTATATCTTTCTTCCATGTCAAAGAATAAAATTATTGAAGCCGTTAAATTAGTATGGCAGCCAAGAAATTAGCATTTTAGGAAGGAGAGTTCAATAGTGGAAACCCCGTTGTTTTTTGTAAAAGGTTTCCTTTAATTACTTTGTAAAAAATATTAAACATATTAAAGCATAATTAAATTGCTACTCAAGGAGTTTCTGTAATTGCAGCTTTTGTATATAAACCCCAGGCAGGAACACTGTTGCAATAGAATCATTTATTTAGCAACAATATTACCCTTTTTTGAACTGTGACTTATCCTTAGTTAGCAAGAATGGTGAAACATTTTCTAAAATACATTTTTCAAGTGGAAACCCCGGAATTTCACCACTTGTTATTTTGTGAGGTTGTCGTCGCCCCCCACCCCACCCTTTTGCCTTTTTTCCTGTAATCATTTTTTTTGCTTCTCTTCCATCTATGCTGCGATGTACATGACTTAATCAATATATATCTCTGTGTGTCTGGCACCCATATACCCGACAGTCGTCCTCCAGTCCCTATCACATAAACATGACATATTCTTGTCGAGTGAGGATTTTTCAGTAAAATGTCATTGTCATTCCGTGCACTCGAGGACACATTCATACAGTTTATTAGACACTGCCTTAATTTATACTAGCTCGCTTCCGATGTTCAACTACACATATAAAAATGAATCAAGCTGCTGTACACTGCAATCAGGCAGAGGGACAAGCTCAAATTTTACCCAGTTTTGATCACTCACTATATATTTATTCAGAGCAGGGGACTTGTGCTGCCATCAACGGCAATGGGGAATGCTCACAAAAGCTTCACATGTTAAAATGTGTCCTACTCTGTGCACAATGAACAATTAGTAGAGGATAGGTAAAATATGTTAAATCTTTCATTATCCACATAGCCTAATGCCGCGTACACACGGTCCTACTTTTCGTCTACAAAAGTCCAACGGACGCTGATGGACTAAAGCTGGCTGGTAATCCGATCGTGTGTGGGCTTCTCCGGACTTTCAACCGACTTTTTTAGCCTCAAATCCGACGTACTTTAGATTTGAAACATGCTTTAAAACTTTACTTCGTAACTACGACGGACCCCGAAATCCGCTCGTCTGTGTGCTAGTCCGACGGACAAAAAGCCACGCTAGGGCACCTATTGGCTACTGGCTATGAACTTCCTTATTTTAGTCCGGTGTACGTCATCACGTACGAATCCGACCGACTTTTGTGTGGTCGTGTGTAGGCAAGTCCGGTCGTTAGAAAGTAGGCCGCAAGTCCGCCGCAAGTCCACCGAAAGTCTGCCGGAAGTCTGTCGGAAAGGCTGTCCGACTTTTGTAGACGAAAAGTACGACCGTGTGTACGCGGCATTAGGCTTCTTGTACATGTGCTCAAGTCCCACAGAGATTGACATCCAGTTACATTTATCCTATCAGAAGTTTTATTTGCAGCTATATACATATATTTCTAAATCAAATTGCTTTTTGATATACCATGTCCTTTATCATAGTGATCTTAAATCGGGAGGGTCAGTTTTTATATTAACACCTCAGAATCTCAGAAGGCTCTGTTGTGTGATACTGAAATGCAATTCAATGGGCTCATTTGCAATTTTGGAAAAAGTGTCTGTGTGTCTTGTAGCATAAGTGCTGCACCCTGCACTTGCTTCTTACAGCCTCCATCATGGCATGTGTGCTGATGGAATTTACATGTAGTCAGGTCTGCCTTGTTCTGGCTGCTGTGAGACAGACCAGCCTAACTATCCACATGATTCAGACATAGCCTGTTAAGAGGCATAGAGATGCCCATTTTTTTTAATCGTAAAGTATAGGACACAGGCTCATTCAAATATTGACATTGGGATAAATGCTGCCATGTTCAGGAGCGGACACTGGCAAACAAAATTCTTATGACAGCACATATCATCCCTCTCAATCCCAAGTTTTTTGACCGTGTCCTTGGGTGGTATATGACTTCTCGTTCTACTGAGCTGGCCTGTAACTTGGACTCTGCGTTTGGCACTCGCCCTCAACATAGCAGTTAAACACAGTTTAGTTTGCTGAAGAGTGCTCTACAGGTCTAGGACAGTGGCTTTGATTTGGCATGAGGTTACTGGGTCTCATGGTGGCCTATTCAAGGTGGTGATATTTGCTCAGCTTCATGCCAGGTGTCTGCAGCTTACTGCATGGGACAAGCTCCCTCAGTTGTTGAACAAGCCCATGTGCTTATGTCTAAGGCCAGGATATCTTAGACCTGGTGGCTGACCAGCACAGTGCTTGAGTCATTTATCCCATTACCATGAGGTGTCCTAAGGATGGAAAAAATCCAAAAGGGCATGGCTGTCAAGGGAGTCCAGACTTGCCATCAACATTCTTAAACTAAGGGCCATTTGCCTATCCCTGCTGCATTTGACCAATTAGCTTCAGGATTGACCGACGAGGGTTCAGTTAGACTGCCTTATAGACATGGTCAATTATCAGGGAGGGACCGTTGGCCATGGTGCCGTTTGGGAAGTGGACCTAATTCTGGCTTGACCAAAAGGCCTTGTCCTAAATTCCCATTCTAGGAGTAAATAATTGGCAGGTGAACTTTCTTAGTCATCCTGGATTATGTGATCAGTTTTGGCTGATATATGCCTTCCCACCCCTACGGATTCATGCTCACCTGGTTGAGATGGATTGCATTCTAGTGATCTTGGTGGCACCAAATTAGCCCAGAAGAATCAACCAACCAGGCCTGTTGTCTCAAGGACCAGTCTACTGTTCTGCTTCAAATTTGCTGGCTTCAATGACTTGGCAGTTGAAACTTGAAACCCAAGTCCTGAGAGAGCGGGGTCTTTCTGAATCCATTTTGTTTTTTGCTGCTTAAGGGTTGAAAACCCAACCTCTTGTGAGGTTTATCACACTTGGAAGGCTTACTTTGCATGTGAGAGGCATGGAACATTTAGGCAATACGCTGTGGGAGTATCCTGTCCTCCTTTCAATCTGGGCTGGAGTAACATTTGACTTTGAGCACCCTGAAGGGTCAAGTCTTGACATTGGCCATTCTGTTTTAGAGACAGCTGGCTACTCATTAATGTGGTCCTGGTGACTTTTTAGAAGTCTATTTTGGATATTCCATTGGCTAACCTTACTCATAGGGTGTCTAGTTTGTAATGTTTTACCAAGTGTATGTACAAGCCTGAGCCATAAGGTGCTTCTGGACGTTCTTTGACTGGGGAACCTGATTCTCTGGTTTTGGGCAAGTTACCTTTGTTTGCTGTGTTGCCCACCTTTCAGCTGTATTGTGACCTGGAAAAGTGTATGGGCCACTCAGGCTCGATAAGGAGGGGTATGTGGACAGTGCATCCGCAGCTGCTGCTAGAGTGCTGACAGGGCATGGAGCCCATCCTGGATCCTGCAAAGGTTCAAGAAAGTAAGGGTTCCCCATGACTAAGCTCCGGGGGAGGGGGGGGTGGCTGAGGTTGCCGCACCACTTATTGTAGTAGGACATCATAGATATGCGACTTCCAGGGGTTACCCTTCTTTTCTTGAATCTCAGCTGTATTGCTTGGGAACATCCATGGTCAAGAGTTATAGGAGCCTGTGCTCTGTACTGTATGATTAAGAAGTAAGTACTTTTGACTTCTAAAAAAAACCTTTTCTTGGTGTACAGGACACCGGAAACCCTCCCCTCCTGTCATCACATTTAAAATAATTTCACAAATGTATAGGCAAGTCAAAAATCCATTCAATTTATTTAGTAAGGCGTTCCATGGCCACCCAATACTAATTGCATGGTTTTCATTTAAATCGGTTATAGAAGACCTTTTAAAATAGTTTAAACGGTTCTCTTCCCCCCCCCCCGAAAGGTGCCAGATGTGGCACCAAAAGGGGGGGAGGATGCAGATAAGCAGGGCTTCCACTTTAGGGTGGAACTCCGCTTTAAGCAGGGTATACGTGCACAGTTTTGTTTTTTTTTTTTTTTCCTTCAACCAGTGGGTTGAAGAAAAAAAAACAGACGGATCCCTGCCTCCACAAAAGCGACGTGGATGCAGGGGTCTCTCCTGCCACACTATTGTACTATTGTATTCTGACAGCAGGGATTCCCTCAGTGATGCAGCCCTTGCAACCGTTGTTTGGAACGCTGGTTTTCCAGCAGAACTGTTCAACAGAAGCCGGATGTTAGACCAGCTTCTGTTGAACAGACAGTGGACAGATGTCTCAAATTCAGTGTGTGTGTACCCAGCTTTACTGGAAGACTCAAGACAGCTGGTACAAGCAATTTTGGGTCAAGTGTTCTTGTGATCCTTTTTCGATTAACATTACCAGGAAATATCAATCGTAGAGAAAATAGTTATTGTTTATGGAACGATCGTTTTGATTAATTGGTCACAGTCTTGGAAAACAGTCTCATGTGTATAAAAAGAGTATGGCTTGGGTTCTTGTTACTGGCATGTGTTATTCATTCCATAATTTCTGCATCAGCTCATTCTTTTTGGCAGTCTTTATACACCCATGTGTCTTCTTATTTTGTCTTCAGACCGCAGTGTGTAGCAAAAGAAGAGAACCCGCAAGTGTTTTTCTGCTGCTGTGATGGGAACTACTGTAATGAGAAGTTTACTCATTTGCCTGATGTTGGTAAGTGTCTAGTTAAAAAAAAAAAGAATGCCTTCTTATATATTCTATAAGTTATTCTGGAATGTTAATTCAGTTGCTGCTGGTATGTTGCAGTGGACCTTGTAGGAAATCTTGAGTGTACTTTTTACCTCCATACTAGTAGAATAATCATTTTTATGCATTTAATTTTGAAAGCTCCTCCCACCCAAACGTGATGTTTCAGTTACAGTTGTAGGATCCTATCCAAAATCATCTGCTGTCTTCTGAAACTTGTGGAAATTTCTGTGGCATTTTGTGCAGTTCATCATTCTTGGGCCTGATCCTGCCTACATTGTCATTTTTTTGGTATTTCTGTCCACCCAGGGATTTTGCCATAATATATAATGAAAAGCCTGGCAAGGAGAAGGGAACAACTTTATAATTGCCATTGACCTGAGAAACTGCAGTTCTGAAACCAGCAACTTGACTCCTATGTAATACAGCAAAAACATGTTCTTGCTGTGTGTGCCTAAATCAACTCTTTTATATATATATATATATATATATATATATATATATATATATATATATATATTTATTTTTTTTTTATTTATTTTTTTTTCACTTAATTGGCTAAATTCTACAATAATACCAAACCTAGATTAGCTCAAACATTATTCGTTGTCCGCTGTATAAATCTGCAGCAAGGTACCTAAAATAGGATCCCAATGTGACTGACAGGTGATAAAACAGACTCTAATAAAAATAAAACCTATTTCTTGTCTATAATAATAATCCTTGGCAACTTCTTGAGTTTTTTTTTGTTTTAACGGTTACTTTTTTTTAAAGAAAATGGACTACTTAAAAAGTAGTTGCTTCAGGTGGAGGAAAAAAGGATTCGTGAGATAAACTACAAATTCTTCAGTAGTGATTACATTCCTTAAAACATTATTCCAAACCTATGTGATATTAAACTAACAAAAGTAAATAAAAAAAAAAAAGTTTTTCAACTAAACTTTTTTTATTATTGCCCTTCTGAAACCAGTGCCTTTGCTTAAACAGCCATATGGACTAATGTCTCGGTTCAGCTTAGTCTGTTTTTTTTATGCTAGGGAGCAGAACAATTAAAATGGTCCTGCTCAAACCCCTCATTCACTTGCTCCAACCGGATGTTATACTGCTTCCAGGTGCTCGTCAGGCTGAACACAGGCTCGTCAAGCTCTATCAGGACTAAAAAAAATGGCACCTGGCCGCACTCTGTCTATGCACAGGAACAATCACTAAAGTAATAAAATGGCTTCAGCTTGGTCCTCCCCTCCCCAGGTTATTTTACCCAATCTCTCTACCTCTACAATTAAGCCCAAAATAGCGTAAAACACGTTAGAGGGGGTTCCTCCATGGGTGGGGACCAAGCTGAAGCTGTTTTCATACTTTTGTGATTGTGTGCCTAGACAGAGTGCAGCTGGGTGTCATTTTGTTGTAGTTTTGTTAAGGAGCATTGTTGTCACCCTATTCTGCTCTCCTAATTTGAACAACAAACCCCCCTTTTCACATTTCCATAACACATAATTATAACATAGGTGTGGGGTGTTCTATAGTTTACAGAAGAGAACTAGTAAGGTGGATAGCATTGTTTGAGATTTTAGTTTAATGCACAGGAAGTTACAAGACTAATGGATTAGTCATCAGTTATTTTCCTGTACGTGCCAAAAAAACTAGTGCAACCACCACATCCAAGGACTGGTAAGCTGCAATCTACTACATTTCTGTTCTTGGGTTTAGATATAATTTTAAGCTATGTTAACAGTAGTCTGCATGGTAAAGTGCAGTATTTTACCATGCAGGCTAATGCATTTACTGAAATCACCTAGTGACAACTGCATTCATGTCACTGCACAGCAATGCAGTGTGTTGTGCTGCCCTGTGGTGACATGCAGTGCTATCCAGTGCAATGCAAAAAAATACAGACATGCTGCATTTTCCGCACTGCACTGCACTACACACCTGCGATTTTCCCAGTGCGAAAAAAATGAAGGTCAGCCCAAAAAGTGTGAATAAGCCCTAAAAATATTTTATATTGTGTAGAATAAAACAGGATATGTGAAACCGACACAGGCAGACATGAGCAGAATCCGGAATTATGGCAGGAAGATCACCACCCTGATGAAAAATCCTCAGATATAAGAAGGCTCTTTGGGTAAGTTGTTCAGCTGCAGGAATGGATGGATCACATAAATATATAATTCCGCTAGTTTCTAGCTGATTTTAATGGTAAGGCTTTGTGGGGCCTCAAAGCGGTAGTATACTCTGCCTTGTGACATTTGCCCACAGGTAAGCTTATAAGAACGTAAATATAAAAGGAGAGATACTGCGCTATGGAGTGTACAATGTAGTAAGCTGCGACTAAAGGTGTTATACGACACTAAACAGAAATAAAGAGCAAAGAGTCGCTCTAAATAGTAAGAATAGTGAAGCAAATTGATATATGCTCCCAATGATAAATGCCAAAAAGACCACACTGAGTACACATGAAATTGAACAGACCTAAAACAAAAATGCAAAAAATGAGTGCATCCAACTACATAATAAACAAACTAAATAGTGCATCAAACAGATGAATGTAGATACCTGTGTGGCAAAAATGAAAAATAAAAATAAATAAAAATAAAAAAGGAGAAAATTGTTTAGGAATTGTCCAGTGACTAGATAAAAATAAATATAATAAAAAATCAATCCATATTGAAGAGACAAGTGGAAAAACAAAACATAAAAATTAGTCCATAAAAAATGATAAATGATAATGATTATCATTATTTTTTATGTTTTGTTTTTTCCACTTGTCTCTTCAATATGGATTGATTTTTATTATATTTATTTTTATCTAGTCACTGGACAATTCCTAAACACTTTTTTCTCCTTTTTTCATTTTCATTTTTCATTATTGCCACACATGTATCTACATTCATCTGTTTGATACACTATTTAGTTTATTATGTAGTTGTAAGCTTATAAGAACGCTTACCTGTAGGTAAAATGAATATCTCCTAAATGTGCATTGTTTATGAGATATTCACTTGTTTTGCAGCCAGTGACATAACTGGCGCATGCACAGTGCGCTCTAAATGTGCCGTCCAAACTGAACTATGTTCCACGGCCATTACTCCCATGCACATGCACGGGAGTGACATCATCTCAGCTTGGCCATTCAAACGGCCGGAGCCCACAAACCCGGAAGGAAGATCGGGTGAAGATGGAAGCACGGTCAGCGCTGACAACTTGCCTCAAGGGCTTAATTTTTCAGGTAAGTCTGTCATAATGCGCTAGTATGTAGGGCTGCAACTAACGATTATTTTCATAATCGATTAGTTGGCCGATTTATTGTTTTGATTATTGGTTAATAACCTTAAAAAAGGTGTGGTGTATAATTTAGTTTAATATGTAAAGTTTTTTAAAAAAAAGGCAATTTATTCTTAAATATCTCTTTGCAGTGGTAAATATAAAGAACCAACTATATGGTTAAGGAGCAAAATATCTAATCCACTCTGAGAATAACCGACAGAAGAAAGATACTGTATATACTATTAGAGGCGATATAATGTATATATTATTAGAGGAGATATACTGTATATACTATTAGAGGCGATATAATGTATATATTATTAGAGGAGATATACTGTATATACTATTAGAGGCGATATAATGTATATATTATTAGAGGAGATATACTGTATAAACTATTAGAGGAGATATACTGTATATACTATTAGAGGGTGAATCTGGTAAATATCATCAATTTTTTTTATTCAAAAACAAACAAACAATGTCTTCCTTCAAAAAAAATGTAATTTTAAGAATGTTCGTTCGATTTTCTAATCGTAAGTGGGGTCAAATCGACGTTCATTTTCAACCACAGTGATGGGGAAATTTTGAAATAGAAAACTTCATGGTCAAAGGAATTTTCAGACCGTGTATGTGGTTTTCGTTCAGAAATTACATTAATTTTAAAAACAGAATGTTAAAAACAAGTGAAAATTTCAAACAACATTCTTTCATTCAGCGAATATACAAAGACTTTTTGTCTGAATATTCTCGTCTGAAAATTAATCTGTGTGGCCAGAATAAGGCTCGGTGCACACCTATGCAGTTTGCTTTTGATCTGTTTCTGCAGTGCTTTTTGCTGTGCGTTTTGATTTTTGCACATGTGGTTTTGCTGCGATTTGCATTTTTGCATTTTTTTGGCCAATTTGTTGTTGGGCAGATTAAAAAACACAAATTGCTGCAAAAACGCATTACATGCTTTTCTGTAGCTTCTCCTTTGAAGTATATTGAACCAAAAACACAGTTTTGCGTTAAAGTCCCTGACCCTTTCCAAATACACAGCGGTTGAAAAAAGCATAGATGTGAATGTGTCCCATAGGAAACCATGTAAATGAACTGTAGCGCGTTTCTGCAAAAAGCACCAAACAACACATAGATGTGAACCAGGTCTAATACGTTTAGTAATATAATGGGGTTAAAAAAACTAAAATTAGCCCTTTTATAGTACAAAAAAAGCAGACAATCACTACTGTAAGGGGTTCATTTTTTTTACTGTAGAACTGTGGAAGTAATATTTACAGTAGCGATTATTTGTTCTTTTTGTACTATAAAGGGCTCATTTTAGGTTTTTTTTTTAACCCAATTATGTTACTGGCCGATTAATCGATTATGAAATTAATTGTTTAGTTGTTTCAGCCCCACTAGTATGTGATGCATACTAGCACATTATGCCATTTACTTGCCGGGGGACCATTTTTTTTTTATACTTTACTACCACGTTAAAGAGAGAAAAAAAAATTCAGATGGAAACAAAACAATGACATTCCCATTTATGAGAATAAAATGCTGTGGTGGTCAACTAACTGTTTCATGCAAGAAAAAAAAATGACTACCTATACACTATGTATGATAACCGACAATTTTGAAAAAATACATAAATGAATAAATTAGGGAAAATGAACTCCTATTAAATAACTAAGGCAGTTTAGGGATTTACTTTATTATCGTAAGTTTAGAATATGAAACTATTTAGGGAAAGATCGACTTTTTTTTTGTAATCTGTTACAAAACAACATATTATGAATACTGCTTTGTAGGTTAATAACTGCAATAGTTAATAAAACTGGACAAAGGAAAGGAGGGGAAGGTGGCAACAGTAGGGAAGTCTCAGAAAAATTGTAGCATCCAGATGGATTTTTAGGTGCATTAGCCACCTGGCACTTGGCACTTGTCCAACCCTGCACAGGGAACAATAGCTGTGTGTGCATTTAGGAATTTGCTTTCCAAGCAGGACTTGTATGAAAGAGACCCCCAAAAAAGGTCAGAAAAAAGTAGCAGTGTATACTGCATTTTTACCTAAGGCTTATGTGCCATCTATTCCATAGAAGCTCATACAAGTATACACAGATGACCATGAAAAAAAATAACTACAGACCGCAACAATGAGGTTTGGAGGGCAGTATTAAACCACTTAAATTGCCATCTACTGTAGCCATGAACGTGCAAGATGACTTCTGTTTGGTTGTTGTGGGTCATTGCACTATTCATATTTCAATTCACATTATAAAACCAAGCCCTTATTGTATATGATTAAAGAGGCATTACTCTTAAGAGGTTACTCTTGATGCTTGGGAAAAGGATAAGCAATTCGGAATATATGGGCAGTTATTTTAGACATCTTTACTTTCCTTATAAATATCAAGCAGATCCCCTTTTTTGCTAGCCTCCTAGTTTGGGGGTTATCCATTTACATTAAAGTAATACTAAAGGCCGTGTATTATTTCTTTTAAATAACAAACATTTTATACTTACCTGCTCAGTGCAATGGTTTTGAACAGAGCAGCCCCGATCCTCTTCTTTTTGGTTATCCCATCGGCGGTCCTGGCTCCTCCCCGCTGAGTGCCCCCTGCTATGGGGGCACTTAAGTAGGCTCACTCCTGAGCTGCACTCCTGTGAGAGGACACTCTGTATTCACACACAGAGTGGCTTGTCCCTGCCCCCTGCTCTCTCCTCATTCGCTTACTGGCTGTGATTGTCAGCAGCAAGAGCCCAATGGCTTCTGCTGCTCCGCTGCTGTGTGAGCCAATGAGGAGACCAAGACTGGGGAAAGCTACTGCTCTCATGCACATTGCTGGATCGAGATGAGGCTCAGGCAAGTATGGGGGGAGGTTGAAGGAGGGGGGGGCTGCACCCTGAAGATTGTTTACCTTAATGCATAAAAACTGCATTAAGGTAAAAAAAACCTTCTGTCTATAGAATCACTTTAAAGTGTTTGTAATCCCAAACAATACCGTATTAGGCCCCTTTCACACGAGACGGACTCCGTTTCCACGGAGCCCGCCTCGATCCGCCGGCTCAGCGGGAGATCAGTCCGTTGATCTCCGCTGAGCCGGCGGTTGACAGGTCCCTCTCTGCTCACTGAGCGGGGAGGGGCTTGTCAGGTGCCGCTGCCGCCTATGGAGGGATCGGGCGAAAACGGAGCATGTCCGTTTTCATCAGATCTCATCCGATCGCGACAGACCTGGACGTAGGGCCATCCGTCTGCTTTTAGCGGATCGGACCGGGTCGGATGTCAGCGGACATGTCTCCACTGACATCCGCTGCTCCGTAGGCTAACATGGAGCGCTCGTTCAGATCCGCCGTCAAAACTGACAGGCGGAGCTGAACAGTCCGATCGTGTGAAAGGGGCCTCAAACAATTACATATGTTGTGCAACTTGCATTTGTTTATCCTAATTGGTTGTTTTCTAACCTTTGGCTATTCTTTTGCCAAATCTTAATTTGAAGGCGATGCCAGTCCAGCATTTCCCTATCTTGTTTCCTGTATTGGGATGTGCACTCATGGCGATGGACTACAGCTGTGCTATTGGACAGTGTGTCTGTAGGCTCCTCGATGTCAAGAGGCAGTCTTGCTACCAATTATTGTTGCACACGCCCTCTGCATCGGTCTCTTAGTTTGCTTGACAGCATCTTTATGTGGTTCTT